>OZ005648.1:175887416-176543483 GCA_963930645.1 Salticus scenicus | reverse complement strand
CAAATACCCTATGTCTTTGGTCTAAATTGCAGGGAAATACATGTTAACATCTATAGGTTGCACTGAACTAAATGAAATGGATATGTATTTTTTATATGCAAAAAAGTTTGTTTCTTCTAGAATGTAGAGTGAAAACCATTCACCGTTTATTTATAGGGCTACACAAAAGAACTAATATATCATGGGATAATACTTGGAAATTGATGGAAGTACATTTCCCGTTGTACTGTGTGTAATTAATATTGTATTATATTTCAGTGCACAATGTAGTATATAGTACATACTTTTTTGAAAATATGTATGGGGCAGCCAATAAATAAGCGAAAACATTCTTTTTTATTGCATGTAATTAGTGGAAGTGCTTTAAAATAACATTTCACCATCTTCAGGAAAACTACTCAGGAATTAATGCCTCATATCCATACAGTTAATAAAGTATTTTTTTTTAAGCTAAATATTTGGTGCTTTTTTTTTTTTTTTCACAGTTATACATTTTGAAATTACATCCTTGAATATTGAAGTCAGGTTTTTGACGTTTGATCTTTAACTATTTCTCTTGTGAGAGGAAGTTTTAAAAACAAGAAATTTCAGCCAATTCAAATGTTGTATTTGGAAGTCAATATAATGTCGTTAATTGAAAAGTTTGATAAAGATTGATAAGTTTCAAAAAATAGTGCGGGCGAAAGTCGTGTGAATAATTTGGAATGAACTTTTAATTTTAACAGCTTTAAATTCTATATAAATGCATGTAAAGTATTCAAATAGGGAATTGAATGGGAAGATAGGTTCACTTCAAAGAATTTTTTATCAAATAAAGTTGTTTTGAAAGCTAGTTTTAATTGTGTTTAACATAGGTTTATATAACAGTACTTGTTATCTTACCCTTTAATCTCCAATCTGTCTTTATAGTATTGATATATAGGGTGAGAAAAAAATCGTTGAGTACCACACAAAATTATTTTTTCTTTAGTTAAATTACCAGGAACGTTTTCAACATATCAGATTTCTTCAATATCATATGAAAACTTCCAAAGAATTAAATTAAAGTTTATAAATCAATTATATTAAAAATTTCTTAATTTTGTTAGATATAAACTATTTGCAATTTTTTACATTACTTTTTTCCTTATATTATTATTATTATTATTACTAGCAAATCCGTACGAAATTTTCGCACTTTATTTATTTATTTATTTTTTTTATTTACCTGTAAAATTTGTAACTTATAAATATTATACCAATTTCACCACCTAATTAAAATTTTAATTTACCAGAAGCAAAATTATTATTAGAACCAAATTAATATTGTGCAATAGTGAAACCAAAATCATTAAATGAAACGGTTTTGAAATACAGTATGGTCGATGACCCAGTTTTTCTTTATCCCCGCAGACATTACAGTTTTAGTATAGCACCCTCAAGACATCCTTCAAATTTTTGTCACCATATTGGCGATGATATTTCATTTATTCATTTTGGCATAATTTTTTGTTTAAAAATAAATAAATAAATAAAATCTAATTTCTATTTTGATTATACTTTTTATGATTGCGTTATTAGTCAATTTATGATAATAATTCCTATCCTGTAAATATCTTTAAAGTATTGATTGGTTTAAAATGACGCTTGCAAAGATTCTGAAAAGAAGCAGCGTTTAAAAAATATTTTTCCATAAAATAATCTCATGTCATTTTTGTTATTAGATCATTAAACTGAGACCGCGTGCTTAAATATTGTCCATTTATAAATATTATTATTTTTTTATTATTGTATATTTTATTAATTACATCACTATCGTATCGACAAAATATAATCGTAATTGGTCCAAGTTAGAGAAATATTATATAAATTATTATTAATTTGATACATAATTCCATTTTTCTTAGCATTATTGTTGCGATATGAAAAATATGAATATGATTAAATAACTTTATCTGAAAATATGCAAATAATTTAAAAGCATATCCTGTTTATTGCATATAATAGATTATTAAAAATATCAGCTTATTTTCAGTTTGTTAAGTTCATGATATTTTTCCTTAAACATTTGTTTATTTTTAAAAATAAATGTATATTCACAAATATAGTTAATTTCTTTATGTAAACTTAATTTAAAAATTCAAACAATATCATGCATATTTTATAATGCATCATCTTGTGAGTAAAAATATTTCAGTGATTCATGCTCATAATAGTCTTTCATGTTTGAAATATTTTCGTCATTTTCTTTTTTTCGTTTATACTAACAAATATTTTACGATAAATCATTGTTTACTTTTTGTAATAATGGACTTTTGAAGTAAACATTTCTTTTTGTCCAGCCAAACAATTATATAGCAGAAAAGCTTATTTAGTGCAAACCTGTTTCTATTTTCTGGGAAATCAAGAAATCTGGAGCGTTTCTCACATAAAATCTATAAAAGCGCGATCGAAAATAGGACGACACCAATCCTTCATTTCGCTCGACTCTTACACAGAAATTCAATATCGACTTTTCATAAGTATTGATGCCAGTGGCCAGAAGACATTACTCAACCAGCAGAGTTATGCATTAGAACTATTCTAAAGGAAGGGGGGAAGAGCGGATGCGAAGATATAGGCCTTCAGAATACTCTATAAAATTCCTAAATCAACTAACGCAGTTTTAGATATTTTTGAATATAAATAAAATTTTGGTAGCCTTTAAAATTTATAGCATAAGAAAAATCATATGTAAATTTAAGATGTGAATACGCATTTAAATTTATTTAAAAATCTGTTATTGATAAAATTTATACAAGCCTAATATCGTAATTTAAATTAAATATTTAAATAAATACAAAAATAGTATTTTTTTGCTTTTATATTTTTATTTATTTTTACTTTTTTAATTATTAGTTTAGAACTTTAGAGCGTAACAAAATCTGTTTATATTGAAGATTTTAATTTAATATTAATTTAATACTTGATTAAATACAAAATATCCGTTATTTTAATTGTTAAAAAACAATATAACTATGAAATAACTGTAGTTTATTTTACTTTTTTACGAACACTATAGTAAGGAAAATATTGTAATCATGCCAAAAATTCCAGTTTGAGATTTTAGTGTTTGTGCACGTTTTAAGGTTCCCTGAATTCATATTTGCTACTTTTGCGATGATGTATGTATGTATGTATGTGAGTGAACACGATAGCGTCTAAACGTTTTGTTCAAATGAGCTAAAATTTTATATGTATGTTATAAATCACCATAGCACGAATACTTTTGATTTTGGTGAATCTAACATTTATGGTATTTTTACAGGTACATAAAGAAAAATTGTTTATCATTATGGTCTATAGGCCCAAATTTTGTAAAGTGCGATTGTGTCTAAACGCCTTATTAATTTGAGATGAAAATTTATAAACATGTTATGAGTTACCGTCACACGAAGTGTATAGTTAGTCGCAGTCTAATTTCGAAAAAAAAAAAAAATGTAAATGCATTTAATTTGTGTTGATAAAATTGAAAACTGAATATGTACTCATGTAAGTAAAAATTCCTGCTATTAACTTTTTAAAGTGTCTATTATACACCTCATTTATCTATAGATGAGAAGAAGAATTTTATTTTTGTGAATGAGTGCGTAAGAATGGTTCGATGTAACGATCGGGTTCGATTTGCGGGTTAAGATGGTTTGTAGATACTAGGTACATTGGCTTGAGGTGATCCAAGTGAGTTTTAATGTCGCACTATATAGCTGTGCATTGGGCAGTTGGCGATGGTCTAAGACTCGCCCGTAGGGGTAGTGTGGAGATATGTCTTTATCCTTTGCGGAGTGGATGACTTCCTACATCGGTAAATCCAAGACTACTTTTTGTGCGGAACATGAAATACATTGCCACCACGACGCATTCTACTTACCAGGCTACCGCGGCTTCTTCGATGGAATTGGAGAAAGCTCTCCATAGAGAGAGTAATTTATATTTTACATCCCTTATTCTCACGATTCTCATAGAAAACCGTGGACAATCAGTCACTAAGATCAGTCAGTACAGATTAGTCAGTAAGAAGAACCTGAATTCGTCCTTTCATCTACTAGCTTTAAAACCAGAATACTCTGGTTGTGCATAAAAGTTCACTAATGTCAAATTAGGCACTAAGCAATCTAATAAAATGGTCCATTAGTACAAAATTTGGTACAATAATTCTATAATAAACTAGCGAAAAAGGATTTTTACAAAACTTAGTTTCAAATATTTTAATTTCGTCAGTATTTTTTTAATAAAACCTTACACTAATTATCTATTTTATTACACGTCCCTTTCTAAATGCCCTATAAAATAAAATAATATATATATATATATATATGTGTGTGTGTGTGTGTGTGTGTGTGCATACTATGGAAGAGAATAAAAATGTACTTTCAAATAAAGTTTATGCAATATAATCTATAACACTGTGCTTTGCTATTTTTTTAAGCTTTAGGGTGACACCACGCTTATATTCGTCAGTATTCAAACGCCATGGGAATTTTTTTTTTTTCTGAAAATTGTTCATAATTTAATATATATATATATTTAATTCAGCTTTCACATTTAAAAAATTGGCAACTGTTGTGTTTATTCTTGTTTTCTGAAAATTTATTTGGGCCGTGGTAGCCCAGTCGTTAGAGCTCCGGGTTCATAGTTCTAAGATTGCGGGTTCGGTACTCGAACCGGTCAAAGACCGTCGTGTACTCTAATGATGGCTCGTGCACGTAAAATTTGGCCGCAATGTCTTCCACGTTCCCATGAAATATTATACCTCTGTGGTCACTGAAGTGGGAGAGCCATTCTTTCCAGGGAGGATCACAATTGCGATGGCATGTATCGGACCACCTTTAGGGGTGAGTCCCAGACCGTTGCCAATTGCCCATCTTCTCAGTACTAGTACGACGCAAAACTCAACCATCCAACCAAAAATGTATTTAAAAATTTTCATATTTTATTTTGAATCTATAAAATATGAAAGAGGAACTAAGTGTATTTCATATTTGATATTACACTGTACGGAGATATGCTTGAAAACTGTAAGTAAATGGTAAATTTTGCTGTTTTTGGTAAATGAGTTAATAGTATTTACAAAAATAAATGACAGAAACAAGAATTAGAACAACACGCAAAATGTGTTACTTCAAAATGTTAAAGAAATTTTCTAAGATGTATATTTCTCTCCGAAATTCTTTTATCTACAAGAATTCTAAATAAAAATCATTGAGATTTATAGAAAGCATATATTTATTACCTTTTTTTTAAAAATTTGTTTTATACATATTTCTTATTCGTTCCACCAGCCGTGTGGGAAAGTGATCTAGTACATTAAAAATTTTCTCTCGATTTTTTTCCTTACATAAGTTGTATACAAACATATTTTGTTCGGTTGATCGAGAAAATATGCTTCACAACAAGTCTTATAATCAAATTAATAATTATTAGATAACAATTTATAAAATTTACAAAGTAAAGTAGTTCTTTTATGTAATAGTATACAAATTTATAAATAAATTTATACATTGTTACTTTATAAAATAGTTATATACATAACCAAAAGCAATATTGGTTGAATGTATTGATATACAAGCTTTAAGTCGAATGCAGCAGCTTCGTTTTCACATCTCTTCAAATTCTCTAACACATGAAGCGAAGGACCTCGCATTGAAATTTAATTTAAATCTGAATAAACTAAATCATTAAAATTGGAAGGTTTCATTCATCCATGAAATTTCATAGATTCATAAGAAGGATATGTCTAGTTGCTGTATTGTATCTAGGCATATCTTAAATTTACATACATTTATGAATTTCAATCTAAGAAATTGTTTTTAAAAATTTCGCAAGTTCTTCATTAAACGATAACATTTCACAGTAGTAATTGTATTAATAACAATAAATACATTTTAACACATGCATATATATACTTTAGTGTATTTATTTAACAAATCAGAACAGGGGAAGACGGGTTCTACATAGAATACTTAAGTCGGAGGAAGAAAAATCGGGGACTATCCTCATTAGTTACAACTTGTAATGCAATTTCCTTGAATCTGCCCTTCCATATACTACACTCAAGGCATATCCTTACCTTTGCTTTCAATTTATCTTAAAATAAATTGTATATGGATGTGTTTGTGGCATGACTTTGACGGTTTAATAGATAGAATTCATTCTTCTCCTCTAGAAGGATGCTCTGCTTAATTGAATGAACCGACACTTTTAATTAGAAAAGACATCGGATATCTAATTAGGGCTTCCCCTTCCAATTTCCCCGAATATTTTTCAGATTTTAGCTAAATATATATCACATATAAAAGATTCCGAATATAAAATTTAATTTATTTGAAGAAAATATTATTTAGAAAAAAAAAGAGATAAGAGCTTGTTTTCTTATTTATTTGAGAATATATATGAAGAAAAATAATAATAATTTTAAAATTTTAAACTACATAATAATATACTTTCTTTTCAACGATAGACTATTAAGGAATAAAGTGCTACACAGATTCATAAATGAAATTACAAAACCTATTCAAGTCCTTTTGCGGTTTATTTACTTATTATTTCCATTACCTTACTACCGTAGGTAATGGAAGTATTCGGTTCAAAAATTCTATATCGAGTTTTCACCTGATTTACACGTTTTAAGACTTCCTGAGTCCAAAAAGTAGTTTTTGGCAATTCGTCAGTGTGTGTGTATGTATGTATAGAATCTTCTGGCTATCATATCTCCGAAACTAATAAAAGTAGAACTACGAAGTTCAGGAAAATTGATAGGCGACCTGTATAAACAGCTCAAATTCGAGGTCTCGCAAGTGCGTTCCTTTAAAAACGGCTGTACGGATTTTTTTCAAACTCGCCATATTAACTCCCTCTTAAATATCATTTTGTACGTAATTATTGTTTTCCGGTCAATAATTGAGTATACCAAGTTTTGGCAAAAGTTGGTATCTCAAAAACGGCACTAACGATTTTCTTGAAAATTGTTTCATTAATGCATTCTAGATATCCTTTCTCATGTATTACGTGGTTATAAACGGAATATTAAAGGTCATCCTGATTAGGTAGTTAAGTTTTAGATCATGGAAATTGGTGTTTAAAAAAATAACCATGCCTTTAAAAAAAAAAAAAAAAAAAAAAAAAAAACTCGCTATGTAAACTATGTTTTATATATCTTTATATGTGTATCAAGTTTCTCTTACTGTAAAATTCCAAAAAAAGTATATAATATCTCAAAAATGCATGTAATACGTGTAATAGTGAGTAATAAAAGACGTGTGGTTGTTTCACACCAGATTTTTTTTGTTTATGTACTGATTCTTTAAAAAGTATTGTTTGAGTTATTACTTTAATTTTCAGAAAATGCATAATAACATGAAACGTTGAAAGTTTAAAAATAGTTTCCTAAATGTTATATTTTGCTTTAAAAATATTTATAACGACATTATTAACGACGTTCATAACGACAAGAATAAAAAAAAAAAAAAAATCTGTGTTCTGATTACTTAATATTTTTCTATTAATTTATATTTCTCTAAAAAAAAAAAAAAAAAAAAAAAAAAAAAAAAAATCTTACTCTTTTCTTCTTATGAAAACTGTTTTATTTCATGTGATTTTTGAAAAAAAAAAAAAAAAAAAATTATTGAATCATGAAACTTTATTATTATTCGCTGGTTTGGGTTCTCAGGATTAAAGTCGATTGACTACTCTAGGGTCTTAGGCCAGAGGGGGAGTAACCTCCGTGGGGTTTTTCTAATGTGTCCTAGTCTGTATTAAGCAAGTTTCAGAGAAAACCACAGAAAACTCCAACCGGCTAGGCGACAAGCATAAACTGGCATTACTATTGGATTTTTTTTTTCTTTTTTTTACTTGATGTTTTTACATTATTCACCTGAGAAATACAGTGGCGGGGGTATTAGCGTCAGTTATGACAGGTGCAAGTAGTGACATGGAGCTCTACAACTATGCCAAAAGCTCATAGCACCTCCACGATCTCTTGAGTAAACAGGCTGATAATCTCAGTCTGCTGTTTGTAGCTGGTAAAACGGTGCCGCAATTTATTTATTTATTATTTTTTGTTAAAGCCAATTACAGTCTTTTGCACATAAAAAGTAAAATTTAAGGAGTACATTTGAATGAAATTAAGGCATGTAATATTTCCTAGCTTTATTGAAATATTTATATTTCAAGCTTTTATTCTTGTTATTTCAAAATTCTCGATAGTAACTCCATCTTCAAGTGATGTCTCTACAATAAAGAAAGTTATAAATTGTTTACGTAAAAATTAGTTGCCGTAAAGACTCTACGGGGAATGTTGTAATATTTTCGCTAATTAACCTTAACATACTTTTAAATAGGGTTATTTCTAACACTTTCGCGACCACTGACGTATTAGGGGGACCGGAAAATAATGTCGGAAAATATTAATAAAATGAAACCGGAATTTTTTGTTTAACAGTGTTTACATGGTACTTTACAAATAACCATCCTATAAGTTACCTAGGAATATCTTAAATTTTATCCAGGATAAATTTCCGATGTCAGTATTTTAATTCAAAACGACATTATTTTCCGGTCCCCCTAATAGATTCACGTCATTTGAAAATCTATAACTTCACCAGTGAGCGTTTCTTTCACAATTTGTATTACATTTCTTTCTTAAGAATATACCCAATATTCATATTTGTACTATGGATGAAAAAACTTTGATTAGAAAGAGTATAATTGTAATGTATATCCATTTGTAATACAAATATGAATACTGAAAATTTTGTCCTGAAATGTTGTAACTTGGGAGAATAACTCCCACAGGCGGGCATTACTGTCAAAAATACAAAAGAATGCGGTCGTGAAAGTGTTAATATATCAAAAAATGTAAGAAATGACTAGAGGCTGTAACAGCTAAAGCAAATCTAGAAATTTATAAGAATGATGTATAGATGCGAATTCCGTAATGTGTACTTTACGAAAGGTCTAAGATATATTCAATCCAAAGGAAATGTTTTTTATTAGATGTATAAATGAAAGAGAAATGATACAGAAATATATATTCACATTGGTTATAAGAAATCTTGCATGATATTTAACCTTTAGCAAGAAATAGAATTGTGGGTATGTGTGAAGCAGTCATTCAATTTATTATATGGTAGTAGTCTTTCAGAATTACAAAATTCATGATTCGTGATAGGAAATAAAAGTAAAACAAATATTCTGTAATGTGGTTGAAAATAATAATAATAATAATAATAATAATAATAAAATTAAAAAATATGCAAGTGAAGTTTGGCGAACAAAGTTTAGATAACGCCATCTTTCGTTCCTGAAGAGTGAAGTAGAAATATGAGCTCCTATAAATACAACGTTAAAATATTTGCAATAATTTAATGTCTGGGCTAAAGTCTGATAAGTTTAATAAAAATGATACACGAAATATAGATAAAACTGAAGTAGGAATAGAACAGAAACCTACTGAAAAAATTATATCTGTTAAAGTAAGAAATAAGTAAGTGGAATGACTTCAGCTGAAAGGGGAAGAAACGCAATTATAGCGCTTGGTGACTGCGATGAAAAGTAGATTCTGCACCGCAGTCGCTGAAGATTAGACATAAAGCAATGGAAAAAGCCTTCGTGTGGAAATCGGTGCACTGGCCGACACCTTACACATCACGCTTAAATCGGAATGTCCGATGTTTCAGAAAAAACCTCAATATTAATATAAAAACTGTGACGATTTTTTGAAATCGATATTTTGTGATGTATCGATGTATTGCCCAGTATTACTTTGTATTTATGCTCGAGGAATCTATGTTCTACCTGTGTTTAAATTCCTCGTAATTTTTTCAAAAATCATTTCATTCGTGACGGTTTTATAAGTTTCTGTGATTGATCAACGAGTCCTGATTTCGTACCTTTCATCAAACGTTTTGTTAAAAGCCATTGTTGAAGCAAAGAGTCTCAAGTATTAATATTACAAAATAATTATGCTACCCATTTCCATATAACGTAATAAGAAATACATAACTATTGATCCTTTATATAATGATTATTAATTTAAGAAATCTTGAAATATTTTTTTTGTGATGTTAGGTGTAAAACCAAATTAATTACAATATACACAAAGGGATTAAGAAAAAAAAAAAAAAGCCCGCACTGCACAAAAATTGACCTTTTTTACTTGTAATAACATCAAAACTAAATATTGAAATAAATAAAACTGTCATGTTTGTATGATAACAAAGAGATGAAATTATATCAATGTATATTTTCCATTTAGTAATTCGATTTATTACACTCTACGAAGTATCTAATAAAAATCTACATACAAATTTCTTTTTAAACGTAATATATTAAACATATTCTTTGTATTCTATAATGATTTATTATATGAAATAAACAAGTTATATTTTAATATATGAAATAAAACTATTTATTTGTTAGATCTAAACAATTACTTATTAAAAATAATTACAAGATAAAAAGATCTTTTTATATACCATGTTTTTAAATTTTCTGTTCAATCATATAAACGCTACCGAAGGCAGCGGGAACCCAGAGCAATCGGATAAATTAAAAAAAAAAAATCATTGCTCTCGTGTTTTGAGCTATTATAAAAGTTTCAAATGTCTAGCTAGTTGGGAAGTTAGTGAAAAATCGATTGCAATCTTTGTACTGGTAGCGCTGCCGAAGGCAGCAGGAACCCGAAACATTTGGTTACAAATATTTTAAAAATGCATTTTCACCGTATTCTGAACTATTCTGAAAGTTTCAAATGTCTAGCTAGTCAGGAAGTTAGTTAAATAAATTTTCTGTTGAATCATATAAACGCTGCTGAAGGCAGTAGGGACCTGAAACAGTTGACTAAAGCTATAAAAAAAATGTATTGTCACTGTATTCTGAGCTATCCTGAAAGTTTTAAATGTCTAGCTAGTCGAGAAGTTAGGGAAAAATCGATTGCAATCTTTGTACTGATAACGCTTCCGAAGGCAGCAGGAACCCGAAACATTTGGCTAAAGGTATTAAAAAAAATGCATTTTAACCGTATTCTGAACTATTCTGAAAGTTTCAAATGCCTAGCTAGTCGGGAAGTTTGTTAAATAAATTTTCGTTCGAATCATATAAACGCTGCCGAAGGCAGTAGGGACCTGAAACAGTTGACTAAAAGTATAAAAAAAATGTATTGTCACTGTATTCTGAGCTATCCTGAAGTTTTCAAATGTCTAGCTAGTCGAGAAGTTAGTGAAAAATCGATTACAAGCTTTGTACTGGTAACGCTGCCGAAGGCAGCAGGAACCCGGAGTAGTTGGTTAAAAATATTTAAAAAATGCATTTTCACTGTGTTCTAAACTATTCTGAAAGTTTCCAATGTCTAGCTAGTCGGGAAGTTAGTTAAATAAATTTTCTGTTGAATCATATAAACGCTGCCGAAGGCAGTGGGAACCTGAAACAGTTGACTAAAAGTATTAAAAAAATGTATTGTCACCGTGTTTTGAGCTATCCTGAAAGTTTCAAATGTCTAGCTAGTCGGAAAGTTAGGAAAAAACCGATTGCAATCTTTGTACTGATAACGCTGCCGAAGGCAGCGGGAACCCGAAACAGTTGGCTAAAGGTATTAAAAATATGCATTTTAACCTTATTCTGAACTATTCTGAAAGTTTCAAATGTCTAGCTAGTCGGGAAGTTAGTTAAATAAATTCTCTGCCGAATCATATAAACGCTGCCGAAGGCAGCGGAACTTGAAGCAGTTGACTAAAATTATTAGAAAAATGTATTGTCACCGTGTTGTGAGCTGTCCTGAAAATTTCAAATATCTAGCTAGTCGGGAAGTTAGTTAAAAATCGATTGCAAGATTTGTCCCTGACAAACACACAAACACACAAGAATCGAAGTTAATAAAAACATGGTAATATGTATTCTGCATTAGATTAATTTCCATTTTATATGAAATTTCTGCTTTAATGCGCAATGGTATAATATTATGTAGTGTTTTAATATAAATCTCAGAAATTACACCATGCCAAATATAGAATAGGACTATTTCCAGGCCTGGTAAAGAAGAAATTCTACGATATTCTATGTGGGATTTAATTTAAAGTAAAAAAAAAAAAAAAAAAAAAAAAACGTATGATTACTTATAGAATTATAAGTGCTGATGAGAATGGATAGGTAATTTTATCAATTTGAATCAAGTAAACCTACCACAGACGCCATATAGGAAGATTCATTATCGTCTTGAAATGCGGAAAAGTCTGAAATACCTCCAAAGTAGTCGGTCAGGGCGCCACTTTTATAATGGCCGTGTTTTATTTCGAGTCAATTGAACCCTTGAGCATGAAAAATTGCCCGACTAGTTGAAAAGTTATGCACATCAGTACCATAATGTGCGGATAATTTGTCACTGTTTGAAGAGGACAATTTTCTTTAAGTCGGTCACGTTTTCGCCGTCCTACTACATTTTTTTAGCAACTCGAAATAAATTAAACTTGACTCATCAGAGAAAGCCAATTCAAGCCGAAAATTAACTGATATATTTTTTAATTTTTTGGCCATTGAAGTCTTGTTTTTTAAATAATTTTTCTTAATCAACGCTTTTTTTGCAGATCTTCTGGTTTTTAACCTTCTTTATTTAAATGTTTCCGCACTGTTTTTGCAGAAAGTATTTTTCTATACACTTTTTAAAATCTTTTCTAAGTTTTGAACATGATACATTTTGAACTTGCGGCCATCTCGCTTGGATAAGCAACGTGGCCGCTTAAGGCCAAATTTCCAGTTTTAAGAGCCAAAAAATTTACATTTGGCAAAAAAACCATCAACGTTTAATTATTTTTCCATCTCACGTATTAAAATATTTTTCATTTTTTCATTCTAAAATTAATAATTTTTGGGGCATCGTTAATTCCCTTATTCATGCCATTTTTGAAATACTTTCTAAAATTACAATTTTATTGACAATTGCATTTTGTTTTTAACACTGGGTTTAATCTTAAAATGTTCGTGAAGGACGACATAATAAAATCTGTTCGAAAATCTGCTTTTTAAAAGATTTAATTACCGGTTGCAGAAAGACAGGATGAAAATATCCAAGTGCAGCTTTTTTTTTTTTTTTTTTTTTTTTTTTTTTGTTCCTTAGTGTGTATGACGCATTTATTTCCCTTCATTTAAATATATATGTATTTATATATCTAAATCTATCTATCTATGCATATATTATATATGTATATGTATGTATGTATTTAAATAATTTATGTATTTTTAGGCAATTGAGTTGATTATCTATTGAATTATAATAGAAACAGTGATTTCTCAATATCCCCAATATAATTTTTTGAACTTTATCAACATTTGACAAGTCTTTGAATAAGGATTGGCGTATGTATTTGAGAGAGGGGGGAGATTTTCTATTTATGAATAAAAATATGAAAAATATAAAGTAAGTAACTGTTTTCACATGCACAGATAAAGCATTTTTTGTACCGATACCCATACTTTATCAGATCAGTAATTTGCAATCTAATTGCAGTATATTATTTCTATAGCATTTTTTCAACGTATCTGAAAGTGGCTTTAAGTTCAGTTGAAAACTCTGCTGTTGTAAATAAAAAATATATTGTTTTAAAAAAGTGTCTTGTGAAATACTTATAACTGTTAAATTTTACATTTTTAAACAAATGCATCAGTATATTCATCAGTGTGTACAGTCGGCGGTAAAATTATTGAAGCACACATTTACATTTTTTTTTCAGTTTGATCGCTAATTTTTATCACCAACTTACTTTTTTATAAACAGCATAAAGACTAAGGTTATCATTCGACAAATATTTACTTAACAAAACAGTATTAAGTTCACATCTTTTAAATACGAATTATTGCTAGCGCTTCAATGTTCTGCGCTCAAAGCTGGTAGACGTGAGGTGCCGGGTTCGATACCAGGTCGTCGGTTTATCTGTTTGGATTTTTCCGTTGTTTTCTCCTAAACTTGCGTAAACACTGTGTAGGATCCCTTAAAAAGATCCCCTCGGAGGGCACTTCCTTTTCACGCTTAGGACTCTAGAGTAGTCAATCGGCTTTTATCCCCACATGTAACCAACCAGCTAGCGCTTTAATAATATTTTTTAGACTGTATGTTATAATTTGCTACAGTTACATTTCCTTTAACTCATTTTTAGCCACAGTCCTGTACACAGGACGGAATAAACATAAATTATATTGACTATTTTAAAAGTTTTCGCGGATTTATTTTGAATTAAAATCAAGTTGACGGCGAATCAAGATCTATGTGAATGTATCATAAAGAAACTTTACTAGATGATTTACTAGAGCCTAATAAAGAATACATTACGTTAAAGAGATGTTTGAAAAAAAAAATAAAAGTTTGCCTAAAAATGGGTTAATTAACGACATAAGATTATACAACATACTAAGTTTTTGCTTAAATTTTGTTGGTCCTCCTAATTATTGACATAACAAAATCTTTCTAGAAAAATATGAAGACAATATTGTGTTTTATACCTCTAAAGTTAGAACATTTTATCAAATGGGCCTGTTATAAAAGGGGAAAAATGAGAATTACAGCCTATATTCTTTACGTCTCTCTAAACCTATCGTTAAGTTCTAGAATATTATGTTGTATACTTAAATTTTATTCAAGGTAAAAATAATCAAAATCAAACTGGAAAATCGCAATCTATAGTTTAAAATGTATTCCAGAAATTTAAAGTTGGGTAAACAGATTAGTAATTGACCAGTTAGTGAAAATCTCAAAATTTTATCTAATTTTCTAATATAATAATTGACAGTTTTTTTTTTTTTTTTTTTTTTTAATTTTCTAAGTCCTAATTAATATCTAAGGTTGAATAAGAGAGAATGATTTCAATCAATTCCTCCTTCGATGAATTTGTCCAAAAAAGACTTTATCCCTGTAAAACTAGCTAAACTATCAGATCCAAATACATTTTAAAAGTGGAACGATAGAAACTTTCGTAAGTTCAAAAATCCACTGCATAAATTTAAATAAGACATCTCACGCATTTAGTAATTAACTATACTAGTCAATTACTAAAAAAAGTTGAAAAAAAAAAAAACGCAGAAATTCAGTTGCTGACCAATATGGTCCCTTACTATCACTGATACTATTTTACATACCTAACTAAAACAGTATACTAAAATAGTTAGTTTCTTAATAAAATGCACTTATTTACATAAAACGAATATAAATGACCTAGATATATTAAAAAATAAAGTTTTTAAATAAAATTCAAGTTGATGTTTTAATATTATAATAAACATCTCATAACAACTGGTTAATTCTAACAGTAATTTATTAACCAGCTAATACTAAAGGCTTTGTAATTGTTCCATGTTAACATCGAAGCAGAGCATCAGTTGCTACTGAAAATTGCAACAGAGCATTTTATTAGATGTTATACGTATTAGTTACGTATTATACAGAACATTCACACATTATTTTATTTTTCAGATTTGTGTTCTATGTGGTCAATTATTGGTAAATCATCCTTCTTTTTTAATCAAGTAATTCTATGTAAAACTGAATCAGTTTTGTATTGAAAGGGGCACAGGATGCTTTCGATTGAGGCTTATCAACGGGAAAATCACGAAATTGTTCTATTAAAAACCTATCAAGAATGTCGTTGGCATTGTTAGATTTCGAAGTCCAGATATTGTTTAGAAAATATGATATAGAAAATTATTGCAAAAAAAAAAAAAAAAAAAAAAAAAAAAAAAAAAAAAATCGAAAACAAAGAACCCTTAACGTATGCTTGCAATTAATTTTTCTCTCAGAAGATATTTTCAAACTCAGCTACATGCACTTTGTTTTCGTTTTAAAATGAGAACAGTCATACGTAACACTTTTTTGGCTCAAATTTGCAGATTTATAGGTTGAAATATCCTAAATGATAAGCATAGAGATTTCATATTCTAATTTTGTTATATTCGAATCAATATATTTTATGAGAGTTAGCATTACTTTTTTTTTAACTTACGCGTGCTTTTGGTACATACTTGTGCGTATATATTCATGGATGTTAAGATGATGTTAGAATGATATTATATTCAAGGGCAAGGCGTGGTTTGAAAAACTATGGAAGCGCCGAAGCGAAGCGCTTCCAAAACCAGAAGAAGAATCAATTCAGTCTTCTGACGAGGCGACGTTACTTGATTAATTTTTAAATTTTTTAAATAAGGGAAGCGCTGCTTCTTCCATCGCTTCCATGGACATTTCGCCACTGATGATATTAACTGAAAGCATTTATTGGACGTTTTTTGTAAATAATATATGTATAAAAAGAAAACGTAAAATTATGATATTTCTTAATCCTGTATTATATAATAATTTTTGCCCAAAATACGATATATAACATTATCTATTTTATAATGTCACTCATACTGGATATATTAAAAATGTTTCTTATCTAACACATTAATCAAATGTTTCAAAAAAGTAAAACCACTTTTTTTTTTTTTTTTTTTTTTTTTTTTTTGAGATAATAAAAAAGGAATTCTTACATTTGTTGGAGTCCAATAAAACTAAAGTAATTGTCGGTTAGAAAAGAATCAGTTATTAAACTCTCTTGAGAAATCATCAATTACTACACTAGTTCTGAAAAAAATAAAAAGAGAACCTTTGAAAAAGCGATCTTTTTCCACGCAAGTAATTTTTCTATTTAACAAAGAAAGAGTAAGAAAACTAAATTAAACAGAAAAAAAAGAGAGTCTAAGCTTGAAAATCATTACATGCAGTGTTTTCCAGAAAAATTCCCTTTTTGTGAAGGTTTTGAAAAGAGATTCCTCTGGTGGTCGATGGTTTAATTTTGAGAAAAAATGACTAGTTATATCTTTGCTTTGTCAGGATCTTTCATTAAATGCAAAATACTTGAATAAATGTTTCCGTTTTAATTGAATGGATAAGAAAACTAAACAACCACATATGAGATTTTTATCTTTGTCTGAAAATATCAGTGCTCTTTCCTAATCAAAGAGAGAGAAAATTTATCTTCTTTCATTAAATGGAAAGTAATAGTTTTTTTTTCTTTTTTTTATATAATACAACAACTTTGTCTTTTTACAAATACTTAATGCAATTCTTTTGTTTCCATTTTATGATATAAGATTAAGAGAAATCTTTTGAAAATATACAAAATGTGTGTAGGGGATGGTGAGGTATCTCGGACCTATTTTAACTTTTCCAATCTTAATTTTGTAATTATTCGCCAAAACTAAATACAAAAAGCTTTTTTAAATACTGTATAGTGTTATAACAACATATATTTTTACCAAAATTTTATTAAAATTATATCAATTATATTTTTTAAAAATAAAAAAAAGTACAATTAGGTCCAAGGTACACCACTGGTAGTGTACCCTGTACCATTTATTAAAAGATACAAAAAAACCTCAATTTTAAGTAAGAAAATCTATTTATTAATCAATTACACTCCCATTAATTCAAATAAACAATTTTGTTTTATTTCAAAATCATTAATCTGCCACATTCGTATTGTTATTAAGTCTAATTTGAGTCTAAAAAGTGGAAAATATTAAATATTAACTTAAAAAAGTGTAAATTAAGTCATATTGTAATTATTGGTAAAAATCATCATACTTATTTATAATCAAAATTGTAATTGGATAGGTCAGTTTTAATGTTAACTTTTTGAGCTACATTTCTGATCCAACAAATAATATGACCACTCCAAGGTACAGTACTTGTGTTTGGTTCAAGGTACACCACTCTGTTACTAAAAACGAAATTGCTAATCATGATGTTCAGGTTGGGCTTAACTTGATTATAAGCATATGGGGTTATAGGTTGAAATTGACTTTATGATAAATAACACTCATTTCAGAATATATAATGTATGTGTGAGTATAGAAATACATCAAAGTATCTGAGAAAAAGTTAGTTTTGCAAGGAAAATTTACTTTTCCAAGAACTCTTCAAAAAGTTGAGCTTGTGAGCGAACATAGACTACTTCACTGAGACTCCTGACAATAAATATTTTAACTGCAAGCAATGTTGTTCATATATCTAAAAATAGAGCAAGAAATGGCATAGGTCCGAGGTACACTTATGTCTAAGGTGCACCACTTTTCCCTATATATGGCCATATGTCCCGTGAGGTAAAGGATACCATGTCACAAAAATGTAATTTTTCAGGAATGATGTGAATGATGTTATAAGGAAATACATTTCTCATGAATAAAGAAAATGGACATGGTTTTATTTCTACTGTCCTATCTCCTTTATAGTAACTGGACGTTGTGCTTAATGCCTCTATATAAACAAAACATGCACATTAAGGATATGGTGCGAACTCTTTTCACAAAATGGACATGGTATTTTTTACCTGCATTTTCTCTTATTGAGGACTTGTTCATAGTCGTCGTCTCAAATGGATTGGTAATTTCGAGCGTTGGGAAGTTCGATCTATTGACCAGTTAAGAGACTTTACTGGACAGAATCTGCCAATATGGATCAGTCTGAAACGCTTTTTGTACGAGAGATTCAAGCAGACATGTTACTTTCTGCTACTGTGAATACTGTGCACAGAATGCAGTATGTGGTCCACAAAAATGGTGGGCACACTGAACCTGAGAGTTTTTTTTAACTCTCATTTCTTTTACGCAGAGCCACATATTCCCCTAGCGGTGACATTTGAAACTGATATATTTTTTAGTTCAGTCCTTCGTCCCCCGTCTTATTAAATCCTCGTACAAAATTTGGCGCCATTCGCTCAATTAGATCGCTCTACAGAACACTGTAAACATTGTCAGTTTAATTATTGCCACCCTGTATATTAGCACTTTATCAATGCGTATGAAATGTTTAAAGTGATAATGACGTCAGTTTTTGTGAGATGCATAATTTAATTTTTTACAATTTTTTTACGATAGTACACAATAAAATACGCGAGGATAAAAAATAATATATAAGCAACATTTAAGGACGCAGACTCACTTCAGCAAACTAATAATAATAAAAAGTTGGTTTTAAAAATAAAATATTAATCCTTTTGGAACAACATTTATTAGCATCATGAACTACATTAGTACTTTACCAATGTATAAGAAAATTTGAGTTATAAAGGCGCCAATTTTGTGAGATCCTTAATTTAACTTTTTATAATTTTTTAATATTCACGTTTAATAAATGTATTTACATTTATGTCGAAAAAAATGAACTCGTAAATTTTATAGGCAACAATTAAATTATAGATAATATTTAAGTGGCTAATTTTAAAGCTACTAGGAGGTTATTATTTTCATGTTTTAATTAATTAAAGGAAAACTAATAAAAAATTCGAAAATTGGGTTTCGATGTATTGCGTTGTCATCGTGTTCTGAGGTATTCTAAATGTTTCAAATGTCTAGCTAGTCGGGAAGTTAATTTAAAATTGATTGCAAGATTTGTACTGGACAAACATACAAACAAACAAACAAGAAAGCGAGTTAATAAAAACATGGTAAAATTGAAATTAACAATGATCATAAGGAATGATAATAATTATTAAAGATAAAGAATTGCGTATTATGGAAATTTTGTAGGTATTAGGCTATACAATTACTTGTTTAATCAGCTATTCTGATATCAAACAAATTCTGCTCTTAATGTCAAATTTATGCATATTTTGTTTTATATATGCATATCTATATTAGAAGCGTAACCTTAATGGCTTTACTGATCTGAATTGTTCACAAACATGCAATGTACCTCATTTATTTTGAGAACTCTGAAAACATTAAGCACATTATTATTAGTAGTGGATGGAGGAATACTAAGTATGTTTTCGATTTATTTTTTATTCGTTTAAAGGTTCTTGACCTGGTATCCATCCATTCATCCGTATATATAGAGAGATAGATAGATAGATAGATAAATAGATATTAGTTAAAAAACGTTAAAAGCATTTTCTCCGTGTAATAAAACCCATCACACGAGGCTTACGAAATTTAAATAAATAAAGTCAATGTCATAATTAAATAGTGATTTTTAACGCAAAAAAGAAAAAAAAAAAAAAAAAAATGGTTAATTATTATAGCCTCAACATAATTTTTGAAAATCAGAACCCAATTAATTTGTTGTTTAAACAAAACAGTATTTTTGAATCAGCCAATATTTTCTTAAATCAACAATATTATTTTATTGGTTTAAAATCAGTTTTGTTGATTCAAAACATGACTCGCTCATTTGCTCTTTACTGAAAGATCTACGAAATAGCATATCGGACTATTCAGTAAATGCAATTATTCTTTATGTCGCATTCTCCTAGTTAACTGAAGAAAGTTGTTTTGGTTAACTGTAGAAAATAATTATTAAAATGACAAAATAAATCTCTAAGATCAGACAACAAAATAAATTTGGCTTATGAAACAAACATTTTTTTTTTTCGATGTATATGAAAAAAGGAAAAACAAATAATAAATAAATAAGTACATATATAAAATTCTGAACAAGACAGACTTTAATTTAGTACGACATTAATTATTTTAATTTATTCTTCCATATAAAGACATGCGGTAACTGTCTTTTATTCCCTAACACCGGTAACTATATTCATATCTTAAAATTTCTTTGGTATAGATTTAACACAGGAGACTCTTGGCAGCTTTTAAACTTTTGTTGTCATTTTGGAGATGAATTAAAAGGGCTATAGCAATTGTATTAGTAAAGATCTTGGCGACAAACGTCTGAACTACTTCTGTGCCAAATTTAAAAATTTTCCAAGGGGTTCTATAATGAAGCTGTTCCATTTCTTTAGCACGATTTTTCTCAATTTTATTTCAATATTATCTTTTAAAAATGTTTTCCTTCTGACTTTTTTTTCTATATGAAAAGAACAAAAAATGTATTTTCGTGTTTACACACACACACACACACACACACACATATATATATATTTGACATCAGTTTTTTTAAAAACAATTTTAAAGTTAAAAATGGTATTTTTATTTAATATGTTTTGAACCGATTATCCTATTGAATTAAAAAATACGTTATTAGCTGAATTTTGTTATGGTTAATAAATGCACTAATTTTTGATAAAAGCTTATAATCCAGACTAAAAACTCAGACAATAACAAACTTCCAGTTTTATATACAATGCTCGACGTTGAAAATGAAACACCAAGAAGGAATGATAATAACGGAATGAAATTTGTTGGACACATACATTATAGTAGGAAGAACAATTGATTAAAATTTCAGGAAATTTGGAGTAATATCTACTGAGAAAACAGTACATAAAGCAGCGACCTATGTGAGCAATAAAAGCACATATCTGCCTAGGCATTGAATCGAACAGCGATTTGCATCTACGAGTAGAGCACTTCATGAAATTTTAACACGATGCCACAATTCATCGATCGAAGTTACTGGTGAGTGGTGGGGGCCAGTCGCTTTTCAACGATTAAACAGTCATTTTAATTGGTGCGAGATCAAGAGAACGCGCTGGCCAGAGCAACAGTCGAACACATTCGGCATCAATAAAGGACCAGAAAATATGGAAAACTTGCGGTCGCGCATTGTCCTGCTTAAATGCTGCGCTACGGAGGCCTTGAACATAGAGCAGAGCTATGGGCCTTAACTCGTGAGAAATGTAATGGCTGGTATTCAGAGGGGCAGGAATGAAAACAAGAAGTGACCGGAACGTGTATCCAATGGTACAACATACCATCAATCCAGGTGGTGACTGACTGTGCGGCTATCAAAATTCTGATTACCCCCAAAACTGCATCACTGATATGGGCGCCATTAATGTGTGATCAACGATGAACCTGGACGCAGGAATGACGTGAAGGCACCTTCCAGAAATATCACAATCCTGTTTACAGCATCAAGATTCCCTTATCCGTATTTAACGGCATTATGAATAATGCACATTGACCGCTGGGATTCGACATCATCATACTGTTTATCATTTGGAATCATTTTATGGGTTCCCATTGGATACACGTCTCGATTATTTCGTGTTCGTATTCCTGGCACTCTGAACAGCGGCCATTAAATTTCTGATGAGTTAAGGCCCGCCCCTCTGCCCTGTATTCGAGGCCTCGGCAGCGCAAAATTTAAGCAAGATAATAAACGACCGCAAGTTTTTTGTATTGTCCGGACCTTCTTTGATACAGAATGCGTTCGACTGTTGCACTGGCCAGCGCGTTTTTCTGATATCGCACCAATGAAAATGACTGTTTAATCATTGAAAAGCGACTGGCACCCCACCACTCACCAGTAACTTCGATCGATGAATTGTGGCATCGTGTTGAAGCTTCATGAAGTGCTCTACCCGTACATGTCATCCAATCGCTGTTCGATTCAATGCCTAGGCAGATATGTGCTGTTATTGCTCACAGAAGTCGCTGCTTTATGTACTGTTTTCTCAGTCCATATTACTCCAAATTTCCTGAAATTTTAATCAATTGTTCTTCCTATTACAATGTATGTGTCCAACAAATTCCATTCCGTTATTATCATTCCTTCTTGATGTTGCGTTTTCAATGTCGAGCAGTGTATTTAGACAAAAATAGAAATGTTTGCACGATCATTTAAGGCGATAGATAAAAATTGGTAATGACCGCAAAATCGCTGTCTGAAAGGTATAGTACGACCTTTCGTACTAATAAATAAATCAATAAAAAATATAAACCATGGACAGCCTTCAAAATAAGAGTAAATAAAATCTTTACAAGTAACATATACCGATGGTGAGAAAACAAATTCTTGACACTTAATGACAAATTATTTCAATGTAATTTGGATTACGTTTTAACGACTTTTTGCAGGATTAAGCAAAGGCGATGAAAAAGTAAGTTAAAGACACTTTGCTAAAAGCTTGAATAAATGTGACTACATTTCTTCTAATTGTAATGTTGACGCAATTCAAGAAAAGTAAAGGATAAAAAAAAATAAAAAATAAAAAAATAAAAAAGCGATAAGAAAGAAAGCACATATTGCCTATCAAATAATTGATATAACTTATATGTCTTAGTTGCGTAATGATAGAAAGACTTTTGAGCTAAAGAATGCATAATTTTAAATATAACTGTTTTAATAAAATTCTAACTAAATTTTTTAAGTAGAAATATTCTAATCACTACTGTACTTTCCGTGCACAACAAATAAAAGATTAGAATTAATGTAACATCTTAATATGTAATTTTTAAAAGTTGAAGAGAACAACATAAAAATAATGTAATAAATTTTGCTATGGAAAATTCAAACATGTGTCAAACGGATTTTAATTTTATACAAATTACCAGTCTTGGAACTGTATAAACATTTCCGCACCATATAATTTATTTATTTATAAGAATAAATTAAATAGAATAATTCTACGTGGCACATAACTTTCTTTTAGCCTGCTTTTGAATGTTATAAAGATAGATTACAGATTCAAAGTGTAATGAAGTATTCAAAGTATATGAACCTACTATAGAAAACAATTAAAAAATAGGCTTAAGAACAGTTTTATTTGACTTTTTTTCTTTTGAAATGGGGGGTGGGGGAAGCGGTACGCTACCAGTCATAAACCCCCGTTTAAACATATAAGATCTATTTTTACATATAAGATTTAGTAAGACATTTATGAATATTTTAAAGCAGTTATTAAATTTAAAAGTATATTCCAGATTATTCAGACGATTTTCACCCTCACTGCTCTTTGAAAGACTTACCAATCTTCATCAATTTTTTTAAAGGAGAACCTGATATAAACTTTGAAATATCAAATTTGAATTTCCTTTAATTTTTTCTTTTACACTGATACTTAACATATATACAGATAAATTTCTAAAAACTTGATTTAACCGTACTATAACAAAATCCTAGTGCTGAAAAGTAAATTTTAAAGATTAGTCATTTTTTCGACCGTATAAATATCAGAAATTAATATTTATTTCTAGGCAGTTTTTTTGGATATGGTAAAATGTAATAAAGTATTTTCACTAATTACATTCAATGGAAAAGAATGTTTTGCATAGCTTTAGATAGCCCTGAAATTCGACTATAAGTTATATATACAACACATTGTATACGTAAAGTTAGTTCTATAAATAAAAAAACATAAAGCAACCTTAAATATACTTCCAGTAATTTCCAAGTATACCTCCAGTATATTAGAATTCTTTTGGGTGGCCCTATAAATAAATGGTGAGTGATGTTTATACCATATTCTGCATGAAACATGTTTTTTATGTACATATATAATTATTTTATTTTGTTTAGTGCAACGTATAGATATCAAACTGTTACTACAAGAAATTCCGTTCTTAAACGTAATGTATTTGAATTATCTTGGATCTTCGCGACCATCTGCTTAACTCAACGGAAAGTTTAGTGGTGGAAGTCCTGTATCATAAGGATTTACGGATTTAGAATACTAAGTTTGGACAGTTACTATTTGTCTTTGAGATACGTTAATAACAGGCACACACACACACACTGACCGACAACTAATTTTTTTTTTTTTTTTTTTGTGACACAAGGAGCTTCAAAACGTGTAAATGTGACAAAATTTAATTATAAAAATTTTATCGAAAACAGTACTTTATCTAGTATATACGGCTAAGAGAAAGTAAAATAATAGTGAGCTTTATAAAGAAAATCCAAATACTTTATTTAAATAAAAGCATTAAGTAAGTTATTCCAAAAATCTTTCGTTTATTCAGAACAAAATTTTATATGCTAACAATATGAAAGTAAATTATGGTTCTATATTTGAATAAATCATTCAAAATTTTTAATTTAGAATCAACTGTACTGTCAAAATTATGAATAATAATTAAAAAAAAAACCGAGGCTAGCTAAACTTTTCAAACTTTTAATGAGACTTTTTAAAATTTTTAATGAGGCTATTTCATTTATATAAGAGGATGATATCACACTATTCATCATAATTACCCTTCTTTATTTTAGGAAATGTTTCTTGAAGCCTAGATGGTAAGCCAATTAAGTTGCATTTTAGTAAATTAATGCAAATGATGCATTATGCATAAAGGGACACTTTAATGTAATTAGATAACAATTTCTTAGAAAAATCGATTTTGGATATTACAAAATTCAGCTTTGAAGGTTAAATTTTCTCGAGTTTTCACGAAACTTTATTTTACACGCAATATATATATATTTTTTTCTTTTTGCAGTGCGCCTTAAAATTTGATTTATTTATAATACTAGGAAATGAAGTAAATATTTTTTTCTTGTCTAATTTTTAGGAGAGTATGATTCATTTAACTTTAAATCAAATAATTGCACAAACATATAATCAAGTAATAGTGTATTATAATAGCGGGAAAAAATTATCCAATAAATGAACCACTTTAAGTGAACGTATAAATGTACTAAGCATAAAAATAAGTTAAAATAATTATTATTAACACTTTCGCGACAGCATGTTTTTGTCTTCTTCACAGTAAGGTCCGCCTGTGGGCGTTATTCTCCCGAGTTACAATATTTCTGAAGAAGATTTTCTGTATTCTCATTTATATTACAAATGGATATACGTTATAATTATGCTCTTTTTAATCAATGCTTTTATAAACATAGTATATTGATAGTACAAATATGAATATTGGGTATATTTTTAAGAAATAAACAAAATACAAATTGCGAAAGAAACACCCACTGGTGGAGTTAGAGATTTTCAAATTACGTGAATCTACGTCAACGGCCGCGAAAGTGTTAAGGAAAATTATTCGAACAAAAATAAATAAATAAATAAATAAATAATAAATATATATATATATATTTTGTTAGCTGTATTAAAAAAATTATTTAATACAAAACAAGGTATCGGTAAATGGATTAAAGCAGAGTCACTACGCGGATATCCTTGATCTGAGTGAAATGGGAGTCTTTCTAAGAAGCCTCAGTTTGTATTCAAAATAACAAAAACAATAATAGTTAAAAACATTGAAATCTAAAATTGCCATGAGTTATTGCACTTTCATTAAAACTATTCTATTGAACATATTTGACTACTGAAAATAAAAATATCATTTTTGAATTAGAAATTAAAAATAATTCATACTTATTATAATTGAAAATTCAGTTTAAAAAAAAAGTCCATAAACATTTTATGATGATTTTTTTTCTTTTTACGTAAATCATATAACGCTCGAATCAGAATTCAATTAAAAAGTAATAATAAATTAATAAAATATCCTTCTCTATGTTTCATAATTTATTCACATCTCCAAATTATTACAATAAAGCTCAAAATTATGGTAAATTGCTTAACTGCCGTATTGTATATGCTACATATTTAAAGGTTCAACCAGTACTTTAAAAGGTACATTTTCACTGACTCATGTAATTATCTTTATGATTCTCTGCCAGCTATTGCACAAATAAGACTGTACTACAGTAAAAATGTCCTGTAGAAGAAAATATGTGTTTCTTGTATCTTTGTGGCTGAAAATAACGAATCTATAACTCTTTTTGTTTAACACGTACCATTTTCCCGAAAACCCACATTTTAGAAGATCTCTAAACTATGGAGGTCTTGTTGGTGACATTGTTAAATGCTTTCGGGAGATACGTTTAAATATGTTATTAAAATTACACCTTTTGGACTCACATCTGCACTTTTTTCCTCAAAACCTTGGCGCAATTAGTGAGGAGCATGGGGAAAGTTTTCACCAGGACATCTATATGTTTGAAAAGTATTTCAGTGGACGATGAATGGAAGTATGCTAGCTGATGGTCTGTATGAGGGACACACTAACTGATGACTACAAGAGGAAACAAACAAACAAACAAAAAAAAAAAAAAAACATTTTAATGTTTGTATTTTCTATAATCAAGTCTCTGTTAGATTCATCTGTAATCAATTTGTTTACTTATGATAACTGTGTCTCCTACAAAAACAGTACGTGATGACCATTAAATATTCATAAAGCACCTTTTGTTCATGCAGAATCAAATAGTTTCATATAACGGATGGGGAAAAAATTCAAATTTTTTGTATAGTGTAATAGAAAAAGGGTTATATTTCATAGAATACTTTAACTGTGACACACACAGAGACTAGCCACTAAAAAACGTGTTTTAGGATTTCGGGGTTCTCAAAACTTGTACAAGCGTCAAAAATCTCAATTTAAAAAAATTGACCTCAAAACAATACTTTCTCTACCATATATATGAGTAATTCAAAGTAAAAATTAACTAATTGACAGACAATTACGATTGTGCGCTCTTCAACGATATTAACTTATGCAAAAAGAAATGAAGTAAATTCACAATAACAAAATATGTCGAAAAATAATAATATAAAATATTGTAATTCGTAAGTTTGAGTTTTATATTAAATATATCACATTTGATAATTTTAAAAGCACGTGTGTTGAATTTGTTTATTTTACCATGTCTTTATTAACTTCGAATCTTGTTTGTTTGTATGTATGTACGTATGTTTATTTGTTTGTTTGTCCAGTACAAATCTTGCAATCGATTTTTAACTAATCGAAGATAAAAAAAAAGTTAAAAATATGGTATTTAACCGTAAAAACAACACTTTTCTTTTACAGTGTACTTTTCTTTAATTTAAACAAACTTTACTCGTAATAAGAAAAAAGCATTTTAATTTTTACTATATACATTTCTAAAATTTGGCGGCACAAAAAAGTGCCGCGGCACAGTGGTTAAGAATCACTGAGCTAGACATTTGAAACTTTCAGGATAGCTTTGAACACGGTGACAATAAATTTTTTTAATACTTTTAGTCAACTGTTTCAGGTCCTTACTGCCTTCGGCAGTGTTTATATATTTCGACAGAAAATTTATTTAACTCACTTGCCAACTAGCTAGACATTTGAAACTTTCAGAATAGTTCAGAACACGGTGAAAATGCATTTTAAAAATAATTTTAGCCAACTGTTGCGGGTTCCTGCTGCCTTCGGCAGCGTTACCAGTACAAAGCTTTCAATCAATTTTTCAACTTTTAGGATAACTCAGAACACGGTGACAGTACATTTTTTAATACTTTTAGTCAACTGTTTCAGGTCTCTACTGCCTTCGGCAGCGTTTATATGATTCAGCAGAAAATTTATTTAACTAAATTCCTGACTAGCTAGACATTTGAAACTTTCAGAATAGTTCTGAACACGGTGAAAATGCATTTTTTAAATATTTTTAACCAACTGCTTCGGGATCCTGCTGCCTTCAGCAGCGTTACCAGTACAAAGCTTGCAATCGATTTTTAACTAACTTCCCGACTAGCTAGTCATTTGAAACTTTTATAATAGCTCAAACAGGATAGTAATGAATTTTAATAGCACTTTTAGCCAATTTTTCCGGGTTACCGCTGCCTTCGTAGCGTTTATATGATTCAACAGAAAATTTAAAAACATGGTATATAAAAAGTTCTTTTTATCTTGTAATTATTCTTATATAAGCTATATTTTCGAATGCGAGCACTTTTAGCCAATTGTTCCGGGTTCCTGCTGCCTTTGGTAGCGTTTATATGATTCAACAGAAAATTTAAATACATGGTATACAAAAGGTTCTTTTTATCTTGTAATTATTATTATATAACAATATTTTCAAATGTGAGATCTTGGAAAAAGAGAGAAAACTCTCCAGAATATTCTTATTCTCTGAAGCATTTTAGAACAAAAGAAAAATTTATATTCGTCTTATTTTTTAAAGTCAATTTTTACAATAGCTAATAGTAGATGATGTCTAAAAATGTTCTAAGGCAGCGATTTCAGTAATTGATAACGAATATGATATATCCAGCTGAATTTTTATTATTTTCTATTTATCACCATTCGTATTGGTATTTGTATTGTTAAAATCATTACGTAGAATATCTTGTCGTATTACTGAAAGTTGAAGCCTTTTCTTAGGAGTAAAATGCTATTTACCTAATTAAAAATTAATTTATTTGAGAATTCTTCGTATATAATAAAAAGAAAATCTTTAATTGAAATTGATTACAATTATTTTTATTATTATTATTATTATTATTATTATTGGTAACATCGTAAAAACAAATTTTAACTTCGATCGCTCTCACATTAAAATACAATTCTAAGGACAATCATATATTTAAAAAAAAAAAAAAAAAACCCTAAAAAACTACTGATGTGTAAAGTTCTTCCTCTCCACCCCCCCACCCCCCCCCCAAAAAAAAAAAAAAAAAAAAAAAAAAACACTATGTAAATATAATCAGTTTACGTAGAATAATCCAAAAAGAATTTATACTAAAATTAAGATATTGCTTTTAAATTTAAAAAAAAAAAAAAAACATTCATATACATTTATTTATTCCTTTCTAAAGAAAAAAGTTTTTCTGTTTTCACATCTAAGAAAACAAGACCAGGAAAAACTCTGGCTAAACCATTTATTTTTGTGGGCAATAGGACTGTAATCTCCTCTTGTACAGAAAGCACTTACTGAAATTACCTATATTTTATTGATAAGGTTGAACTTTCGCATCTTTTAACTGATCGTAAATAGAATTATGTTATTCCAGGTAAGATGTACTTTTTATTTATTCATTTTTTTTTTTTTAAGATCCATATTAAAATTGAGGAAATGTTATTATTTTTTTTCTCAGAAGAATAATGTTTTAAGGGTAATGCACTAACTATCTTGTATTATAAATAATTATTATTTAGGGGAGAAAATTTTACAGAATTATTTTAATAGGGGTCGTACTTTCCACCCTTTTTTCAGGACATTCTCAAAGATAAGAAATTTTCGCCTTTTCGCCACCGCTAATTTTATAGAGAAATACTTCTGGATATATTTATAGTAATGTGCCATGATTATACAGGTTAGAGATTGTTGCATAAAATAGAGGTAGCAATAAATTAAAACAACTTTCATTCCTAAACGTGTCCTGAAAAAAGGGCGGAGAGTATACCGGCTGTTTTAATAAAAAGGCGGGCTGTTTTAATAATAATAATAATTAAAAAAAAAAATGTAAATATCTTTGTAAATATTCAGATGCTATTTTTAATAAATTTAAAATACACTGAATGGAAGTTCGTGGACAAATGAACAGTCACACAGGGTCATTTAGAACAAACACCATTTTTATTTATTTATTTATTTTATTAAAATTAAAGGATATTCATACTTGATAGTGTCACTATCGCAATTATTTACTGTTTTCGCCATTACTGATACAATTAGAGTTTAATGGAATTACATTTAAACCCGTTTTTACTATATATCAGTTTATATAATTATATATTTAATACATTGACTGCAGATCCAGTAAAAGTACGTTTTTATTTGAGTAAAACAAGCTCTTCCTTTAGGCATTCCCCTAAAAGAATAATTCAAGAAAGGATTTTTCGTATCCGCGTATTAAACTTTGTGTGCTGCTGGCGTACATGTAAGCCTGTTGAATTTAGTTCGATTACTGAGGATAAAATTTATATAATTTAATCACGAATACGTAAAATCATTTCGTTAAATAATATACCGTTAGCGGACCTTATTGTTCGAAATATGAAAATTCCCGACGAAATTCGTTAAATCATTATTGTCATAATTTTGTATTCACACATGTATGATCTAATTTGTTAATAAAATGTTGTTTGATGACTTGCTTCATCTATCAGAAAAATATTCTTGAATATTTAAAGATTTTTAGATTTTTAGTTCTTAATGATTGACTCGTACTTTGTTTTATATTTTTAAAAAATAGTATGAATGTTACTCGTATAATTTCTAATATATTACAGCATACATTACTTCTCTGTTAAATTATGGATACTTTCCTTTCGCCATAAAAGTTTTCCCTTAGAAAAAAATAAGATAAAATATATAATGCATAATATTAACTTTTTAATTATATATTTGAGTAATATATACATATATATATATATATATGTTATAACAAAAGAGCTGCCAGCATCCTAATTAATAATTCAGAGGATTGCTAGTACACGACATTTTTTTTTTTTTTTTTTTTTTTTTTTTTTTTTCCACACTAGTTTTTTTTTTTTTTTTTTTTTGAGTACTTTTCTGTTCATTTCATCGTAAGTACATTTCAAGAGAATTGCTATAAAAATTAAGTGGTGTGGAAATAGGGGCGGGTACTAACAATACACCGGATTCGGTTGGCAGTTATATAACGAATAAGGGAATTATTTTAAAATTAAATCGAAACAGTTAAAATATTATATTCTGATTTTATATTAAAGAACTCACTCAAAAAAAATTCAATAAAAAAAAAATTAATAATAATTTGTAGAGAATTGCAAAGTAATTTGTAGAGCTTTACAAGATCTTCAAAATTTAAATTATTGTAAAATTTATATGATTTTATAAAAATTAGACACAGATTAAAAATAGTTTTATTGATTCTGATGTAGATAAATAACCAGGAAAATATTTCAAATTATACTATAAAACTTTTTTAATACCTCAATACGATAAGATTAAATATCGATTTGAACAGATTTTTTTTTCTTATAAAATTATAATAATACTAGTATATAACCCCGTCAAAAATGACGGAATGTGAACGATAAATCTTGAAAACAATGTTTAGATCATGATGGTTACCACGTGATCATTTAAATGTATTTTCAATTTTTGTTTACAAATCAAATGTGTTTCGATATTTTATAATTTTCGTTCTTTGTGAGGTCTTACTGTAATGGAGATAGTGTTCGGAGATGAGAGAAGTCGTGTAGAGCCGCACCAGATTGTAAAAACGTGAGAAAAATTGCAACTTTGGCCTTTATCACGGTTTTGTGAGGTCTAACTGGAACGTTTCCGGCTGCAATCTTTAAGAGACTGTGTCCGGAGATGAGAGAAGTCGTGTAGAGCCGCACCAAATTGTAAAAACGTGAGAAAAATGGAGGCTTTGGCCTTTATCACGGTTCTGTGAGGTCTAATTGCAACGTTTCCGGCTGCAATCTTTAAGAGACAGTGTCCGGAGAGGAGAGAAGCAGAGCTGCCAACCTAATCCGGCAAATTGTTAGTATCGCCTCTTTTTCTGCACCACTTAATTTTTTGAGAAATTCTCTTCAAATGTATCTACGATGAATTAAGAAGAAAAATACTCTAAAAATTAAGTGGTGTAGAAAAAGGGGCGGTACTAACAATTTGCCGGATTAGGTTGGAAGCTCTGGAGAAGTCGTGTAGAACCGCACCAGATTTTAAAAAAGTGAGAAAAATGGCGGCTTTGGTCTTTCTCATGGTTCTGTGAAGTCTAACTGCAACGATTCCGGATGCAATCTTTAAGAGACACTGTCGAAGATGAGTGAAGTCGTGTTGAGCCGCACCAGATTGTAAAAACGTGAGAAAAATGGCGGCATTGGCCTTTCTCACGGTTTTGTGAGGTCTAACTGCAATAGAGACAGTGTCCGGAGATGAGAGAAGTCGTGTAGAGCCGCACCAGATTGTAAAATCGTGAGAAAAATGGAGGCTTTGGTATTTCTCACGGTTCTGTGAGGCCTAACTGCAACGTTTCCGGCTGCAATCTTTAAGAGACAGTGTCCGGAGATGAGAGAAGTCGTGTAGAGCCGCACCAGATTGTAAAAACGTGAGAAAAATGGCAGCTTTGGGCTTTCTCACGGTTTTGTGAGGTCTAACTGCAACAGAGACAGTGCCCGGAGATGAGAGAAGTCGTGTAACGCCGCACCAGATTTTAAAACAATATACAGTATATAATTATTAACACATCACATTAGCAAGTTAATTGTGTGATACATTATTTGTATCATACAAGGATGGAAAGCGTTTGCTGACGATGACGCGAATTCAATGATTTTTCTTCACCCAAAAGTTTTCACTTCAAATGGAAAGCGTTAGCTGACGATGACGGGAGTTCAATGAATTTTGTTCACCCAAAAGTGCTCAACGCGCCTAAAGAAGTTTTCACTTCAAAAATTCTACCCGACCAATAAATATGAATGACAATAAAAAAACTGCTGGTTGACAAAAAATATAGGCCCGACAACACAACAGCAACAACACATCCCAGTGTTCCATTAAGTGCTCTATACGCAAGCGAAGTGTGACGTCACTGACCGTCCGTGTATGCAAGAAAATGATTTCCTATGTTAATCGCCTATTGAATTTTTTGTAAAAAATTATTAAAAATCGAGGAAAATTATTTCCCGATTTTAATCCCCATATTTGGGTATATATATGTATTAGTTATCATGTGCATATGTTAGATTGAGTTATTTTGCTGTCAAATTGACAAAATTTTAATTTTAAATTTCAAAACTCTGTTGTCCTTGGCGTTTTTGTATTTGGTGATCAAAAACGTACTACGAAAACATACATGCCAGATGTATATTTTCGTAATATGTGTTGTGCGAAATATTGTTTCATATTATTCATTACTTCCTTAATATAAGTTTTTAAAATAACCATGATTTTTGAAAGGAATTAAATTATATTCGCCAGATAATTTGGCAATATATATATATATATTTTTTTTTTCTGTCAAGGATGACCGATATCAAATCTATTCCGCTGCAACATATTAGTATCTTATATCAGATACGTTATTTAGATATTTGAAAACAAATTTCACTTCAAATTATGATAGAATATTTATCATTTTCCTTTTAATTGGTATATTAGTTGGATATTTATTGCGTAAATACCATCCTTTGAAATGAAGTGTTTATGTTTTCAATGGAATATGGAAGTTTTTTTTTTTTTTTTTTTTTATCTAGAGTTTTGAAATTTAAAATTCAAATTTTATCAATTTTAGAACAAAAACAACTTAATCTAACGCCTGCACATGATAACTAATACATATCTAAACCTAAATATGGGGATTAAAATCGGGAAATAATTTCCCTCGATTTTTAATAATTTTTTACGAAAAATCCATTGGGCGTTTAACATAAGAAATATTTTTCTTGTATCCACGAACGGCCAGTGACGTCATCACTTCGCTTGCGCATTTAAAGTCCTCATAATAAGAAAAAAACGATTCACTTCATTTTACCAAAATACTTTTTTTTTAAAGACTATCGTAGATCCTGTTTTCAAATTTTCTAACTAACTATCCAATAACTACAGGCACACCATGCTAACCCAAATTCACCTCTACTCGATACCTCCAACCAGCTATCTCACCCACAACATCGCCAAAATATCCAGGTTCCAGCTAGGGACTTTCTCATTCTCAACCGAACATTTTACCTTGACTCGACATTATCACCTTAGACTACTCTAATTTCAATACTCATTTCAACTGGTGACTTTTACTTGCCCAACCAAACATTCTATCCCAACTATCATTTTACACTAATTTCAAAACTAAAATCAACTGGCGGCATTTACGTACTAAACTCGACGCCAATCATACCTTAAAATGTAAACAAACAATGAAGTTAATAGGAATATAAAGATAATAGGAATATAAAGCAATTTTAAAGAAACCTATAATTTTGTACTTTTCCTTAATTTCTGTAGTAAATATTCCTTTGAAAGAGATCCGTTTACAGTTAAATTAATTAAGCTTTTCGCATATTCTGCTACTGAGATTACAACCATTGACTGAAAAGCAATCTTGTTTAACCTAAGATAAAATGGAGTATCAAATATACAATGGAAGATCTCTAATTTAATATTTCTCAGTTCTGGTGATACAGGGTTGCGTCTATAACATTTGCCCTAAAATGTTTAGACAATATTTTAACCATTTCATTCAATTCTACATGCAATATTAAATGAATTTAAAATTTTGTAAATAGAAGTTAAGTATTGTTTTATTACTTTTGCATTATAAAACAAATATTTCAATATAAATTAAATGCATATTTTAGAGAATATGTAAATCAACCTACCACGCATTTGAATGATTTTTAATCGCGTTACTTATTGTAAACATGAAGAATAATAATAATAATAATAATAATAAGAGAAAAAAATAAAATAAAAGGGAAAAAGAAATTGACGTCATGCTTCTGTAATAAAATTCTGCTTCATTGTTCGAAATTTCTGTAACGTTTCTCCTTACATTTGCGGAAGGTGACATTTGTTTTGGGTTAGTTATAGAAGCACAAGTATTTGGTGTGAAGTATACTGCTATTGTTAATATGTTCCGTACTTGTAAGAATGATATAGGTAAAAAGCAAGTGAAGTTACCTGTTATCTACTTAAGATGGCTGCTGCAATAGCCAAAGCTACAGCACGAGCTATTTTGAGTACCAAACATCGGCTAGCACTGTGTTATTTTGTTTAAACTGATATTGTGTTATTTTGTTTAAACCGATATTTATTTGACACCTTTGAAACTTACAATGACATTCGTTTTGTACGATCTATATTACATAATTTCACATTAACAATACAGAATGCCTTATATAATCATACTTGCCAACCATCTTATTATGACCCGTACAATTTTTAGTACCCGCCTTTATTTTCATACCAATAATTTTTTAGAATAATTTTTGTCTTATTTAATCGTAACAACATTTGGAGAGAATTACTCTAAAAATATAGTGGTGTGAGAAAAGAGGCGTTTTTTCAGGGGGCGTTAACAATTGTACGGTTATTAATGAGATGGTTGGCAAGTATGTATAATTGTGTTAGTTAATGGCTTCTGCGGTTGCGATTTTGGCTTCATGTTTTTCCGGACATGCCATACCCTCTTATACAATTCCTTCATCTTATATAATCCGTGCATCAATGCGTAATTTAGATTATCTCTATGACAGTACATTGTGTTTTTTTTTTTTTTTTTTTTTTTTTTTTTCCCTCTGCATTTTTGACTCCCTCCCAGAGCCTGATTAAGGGGAAAGCACACATTATTTATACTTACACCGTTATTTTTTAACAAATACTTTCCTCCTATAATAAACAGAAAATTCTCATTAAAAATTATTTTAAAAGAATTTTGGTGTCTAATAACGGTGAGTAAATTGGATTGTTTTACACCGTTCATTTTTTATAAAAAATATTTCCTCGTCAAAGCGTGGAATTTCTATGACATGAAGTAAAAAATAATTGTAAAAATATTCCGGTGATAGCGGAGATAATGTGTGCTTCCCCCTTAATCAGGCTCTGCCTCCTCCCCATTTTATTCTCTGAACAATATTGCGGTAATAATACTGTTTTCTAAACAATACCACAATACAAATTAAATGTTTAGGTAATTATTAATAACGTAGAACTATCTGAATCAACTTAATTTTACTCATAATAACATGAAAATGAAAGGAAATACACAATTTCATTATATAGTGATTTCAACAAAAATTGGTAATTTGTTCCAAAATTAAATTTCAAAGTTAATTCTTCTTTGTTATGTGGAAAGATTTAAATATTTTATCTATTTAAATCTAGAAAGAAAATTAAAGCTTTATTATTAAACTGTGAACATTTTAAAGGAATAAATAAATAAATAAAGTAAAAAGTAGAAATTATTAAAAATATAATAGAATTAGAAAAATAATAGACCAAACTTTGAGTCTTTGTATATTCAAATAAAATCTTATCATTGTAACTTGCTTTTTTGCATTTTAAATACTTATTTAAAAATTAAACATGAAATGAAAACTTTTAAATTTCCATTTCTTTTTTTTTTTTTAACTTAACTTCGAACTTACGTAATTTGAGTATTAGAGAACCACTCAAAGAAAGAATGCTTCAAAATTTCCGCTGAAAATTGCAATTAAGATAGTCCATAGAAATCTAATTAACGAAAATGATTTTCATATTCAATCTAATAATTAATTTAGTGGAACTGGGGTAATCTGTTACAACCTGCGCTTTTCAGGAAGTCATTTATTAGTGCCAGATATATTGAATTAGTTTACCAATAATATAGATAAAGGATGCATTTGATGAACTCTTATGGAAGAATTTTGTTCATAATTGCATTTAAATAATTATTCTTTCGCGATGATTTGCTAAATTTTTCGATGCCTGTAAAGTTTAAATCTGCATCAAGAAAATTAAAACTTTCTAAACTTTCTAAAGCTTATTGACTAAAGTTGTACTAATGAACTTTTTTAATTATATTAAACTCCTTTATTTGATTACACAGGCACTATTATGAGATTAAGTTCATTTTACTGAATTCATAACTATGTTATTTATGTTTTAGAGTTCAAATTAGTAATTTTTTCTTTTTTCAAATATTCTAAAATATAAAAGACATTTATTTGTGCTATATTTTATAATTTTTAATTAGATATAATATGTTTTATATTTAATTAAAGCTAATAATTTAATAAAAACGTTTTACTTAAATTTTTATGAAAAATACTTGTTGTTTCATGCTACATTAAAAAGCTATAAAATTTAAGGTATTTGAATATATTATTAAATGTAATGGAGTATATATATATATATATATATATATTAATTTTATTTTAAAATTACCTTTTAACTTTGTAAAATAATAGCAAAAGAAATGGTTTTTAATGCATGAACAATAAAATGTCTCGTATTTCTTAGGAGTTAATACAAATTGTTAAAGAGCCTCACCATTGGCATAGTGGTTCTACGCTCAAAGCTGGTAGGTGGGAAGTGCCAGATTCGATACAGGTTTCGACCAGATTCGATCATTGACCTACACTGTAAAAAAAAAAGGTCCTTTGCTGCCAGAAGTTTTCTGTAATGACAGAAAAATACCTTTTGTTAACGTAATTTTTACGTAATTTACGACTATTTTCTCAAATTATAGAACATTTCTGGCAGCAAAGGAGACTTTTTTTTTTTTTTTTTTTATCAGTGTACCGTTCAGAGTTTTCTGTGGTTTTCTGCGAAGTTCGATTACATAGGGGCTAGGACCCCTTAAATGACTCCCACGAAGGGCCTTCCACGTATAGACTTTAATGTAGTCAATCAGCTTTAAGCCACACAAAAATAACAACAACTACAAATTGTTAAAGGTATTAACTTTTTAAATTCTCCGAATAAAAAAAAAAAAAAAAAGAAAACCTCTAAATATTTTTTGCATTAAAATCAGAATTCTCTCAAAGGGAAATTTAGATACCAGAATTTGTATGCAGCAATCGTTTTTAAATGTACATCGATAATTACTCGAGTCTAAAATTGCTATCTAAAAATATGATATTCAAATTTCTCTTTGAGAAAACTTTAATCATAATACATTGAAAAAGTAATTTATTTCATTTCATAAGAACAAAAAGAAATTTATTTCCTTATGTAATAAAAATCTTCTGAAAAAAAATGTCATTGAATGATGAAGAGAAATGCAATAAATTATAAAAGCACAAACGAAGATTTCAAGTCAAAATTTTGGAGAACCTATTCCCTATATATTACACAAATTAATTATTTCTACGTTTCACGTATTTTCCATTATTATTTTTTCTATAGTTACTTATTTTAAATATTTCAAGAATATTTTTATTAAATTATTATGTCAAGGCAGCTTTGGTAGCAAAAGACACTTAAACAGATAATTGACAACAATATGATTTTGGCGATAAAATCTTTCTGAATTCAGAAATTTAGTTAGGATTTTAATGACAGATTTTATAGCTACTGATATATTTCAAGAATACAACTGATAAATATTGGGCAATTAATTGCCCCTAACTTCCTCAAAACGTTTAGGATTTTTTTTTTTTTTTTAACAGTGCATGGTATTCTATATTATTACTCAATTTTGCCCTATAACGTCATTTATATATAAAGCTTTCGGTAAAAAAAATGTTTTTTCTTTTTATGTTGCAATTTTTTTTTTAAATATTAGCCTTTGAGAGATTTTATTTTCAAATTATGATGCAATAGATGAAAATAGTTTAACAATCATTTTGTAAAGTATTTATACTTTAAAACATCTTCAGACACCATAATAAATGCTTGCATTACCGGTTTCAAAAAGATGTCGCCTTTCTTTCTCAGGCGCAAAAAACACATACTGCACATACTATAAAAAACACATACTATTAAAAAAAAAAAAAAAAAAGATATGGTTATATTTTGAAACACCAATTTCAGAGATCTAAAACTGACCTACCTAAGCAGGATGACTGTTAATTTTCCTGTAATAACCACGGAATACATGTCGAAGGATATCTAAAATGGATTTATATAAAAATTTTCAAGAAAATCGTTAGAGCCGTTTTTAAGATACCAACTTTTACCAAAATTTGGCATACTCAATTATAGACCAGAAAAAAATAAATTACATACAAAAAGACATTTAAAAGGAAGTTAGAATGGCGAGTCTGAAAAAAAAAAAAAAAAAATCTGTACAGCCGTTTTTAAAGGAACGCACTTGCGAGACTTGAAATTGAGATATTTATACAGTACGTGTATCAATTTTCCTGAACTGACGAACTAAATCATTCGAAAGGAAATATAATCGAGTATTTATATAACAACTTTGAAGAAAATCGTTAGAGCCGTTTTTGAGATACGGATTTACGGTCCTATTTCCGGTTTTGGATGTCCCACTTCCGGTTTTCCAATTTTCACTAAATTTAGAAAATTCTTCTGTACACCAGATCTGTCTCAATTCTGAAGTTTCGTAGTTCTAGCTTTATTAGTTTCGGAGATATGGCAGACAGAAGATTCTCCACACACATACATACACACTGACCAATTGCCTAAAACTTCTTTTTCGGACTCAGGAGACCTTAAAACATGTAAATCAGGTGAAAACTTGATATCGAATTTTCTGACCGAATGCAATACGGTAAAAATTAATGAGTAAAACAATATTTGAAGTTTAATTTGACGTAATATGTTTATATTTGCATATATAATTTCAAGTCATAAATCCGGGAGTGTAATAAACCTTTCTCTATTCACAGCCTTTTTACTATTTTAGTACTTACCAGACTATAATCTTTAGATAAAAAAATAAGTTAATAATTCAATACTTCTAACAAACTTTTGTAATTATTTTCTTTAATGATAAAGTATTGTATCTGTAATTATTTTTTTTAATGATTATATGTTTCCAAAACAATATTTTTGTATTGGTAAATATTTCTATACTAGTGATTAAAAATATCGTTTAAATTTAGAATAATAAAGTTATCTTCTTATGAAAAAATAAAACAAAAAAATAAGTGAAAATAAAAATAAAACGTGTCAAGTTTAATTCTTTCTTAACCTCTTTGTATTCACAACAATACCTTTTCAAGTATCCTCCAATTTGTAATTCAAAGTGAACTTATTTTGAATTACTCTGGTAATCTGCTTTCTATTATAGAATACCTGAAGAGTAATTGTGTGACGCTCACAGAAAATGAAAATGTGAATAAAGAAAAAAAAGGACATTTTCTCTGAAGTAAAAAGAAAAATCCCTTCACCATTCAAATGTCTGAACTAAGATAATTAATCAGACGAAGTTTTTTTTTTTTTTTGCTTTCTTAAGGGAACTTTTTCTTTATTCTAGAAACATCACGTATACTTCATGTTATATAGTTCGGTAAAACTATTAGACTCAACCGACCAGAAAAAAAACAAAAAACAAAACAGCTATTTTAGAAAAACGGACGCTTAAAATAAAGTATAATATTTAGTCGTTATTTATATATCGTTATTTATACCGTTATATCTATATATCTATATCTATATACATCTATCAATCTATCTATCTATGTACATATATATATATATATATTTCAAAAAAATGTTCCTGTATAAAAATACTTCTTCTTAATTTTAAAATTGGAAGCATATTTATTATTTTGAAACTCAACACTCAAATTGAATTCCGCAATTTTCACAAGAAAAGTAAATGCAGCAAATTTTGTTCATCCCATTATGTCCGCGGAGGATAAACACCCTTTCTTGATCAAAAATGCCTTTGTGTAGCGCCTAGTACTATACCTCAAGTTTAAATTCAAGTACAGGGTGGCTATGAAATAATTTCTCCTGTTTGGAGAACTCTTCATCTAAAACTAATGAACGAAATGAAACTGTACAGACTGAGTAAGACATGGAGAAGTGATTTCCGCAAAGAAAAAATGTCTTGAGAAAAGTCGCCGATAGCGTAGATTTTGGGGCTGTTGTCACGTACGCAATATGATATTTGCGTAATCTATCTCAATTTGCAAATTCACACATATTGTATGAAGACTCTAATGTTGATTAATAAAAGAATATTTTCCGTGAGTTTAATACAGTATGTCATTCATTTCTGCATGTACTTTTTTATTAGAACATCAATGAAACTTTACGCAGTTCATTTCCTATGCATTCAAAGTATTAAAATTTTACATTTTGAACAGCCCCATAATCAGGTATGCACTAAGAAAGTTTCAAAACCTATTTCGCAAAATTTCATAGTGTGTACGTAACAGCAGCGTTTTTTTTTCCCTAAAAACATCTCCCCATATTTTCCGTAGCCTGTATATGAATATGACTTTCTTCCGTTTATTAAATTTAGATACAAATATTTCCGAAGAGGGAAATTATTTTATGTCCACCATATATATATAAATACAATACTTTGAATAAACACCATAAAATGCAATAAACTCTCAACAATTGTTTCGGGTCGAAAGAACAAACGACCCTTCGTCAGGCGATCAAAGTAGGCACGATTGCTGCAGTCAAAGCGACAACGCACAAAACCGTTCTAAATATAGAGCAAAAATATATGCAGACGAATGTAAATATGAATACTGGTGTGATCACAAATATGAAAAGAAAGAAGAAAATAAATAAATAAAAAAAAATATAACAAAAGTATAATGAAATCTAATAATCTAAAAAATCAAAATTAATTAGTAGGAAAGATCACATCTGTGCTGAAAATCATCCTGACACTTATTTAATCCCGTGTTTGTTGTGTAATTTTGGTTATATTGGTCAACCTAGGAGGCGTTTAAAATATACAATAAATGAGCACCGATGGAATGTTTGTAATGAAGAGATTTCCAAATCTTCTATTGCTTCCCCCTGCTTAGCTCATGGTCATAGCTTTGCTTTTTCTAAAACTAACATAATTTCATCTCCTGACTCCTCTTCCTAATTAGATATCCATATAGATTTTTACATTTTTAAAAATTAGAAAAATCTTGTTAATGATATTTCTTCCCCCCCGTTCTTGTCTGATGCTTGAAAATTACTGAAATAATTTCGATTTTTGTTTAATTTTTATATATTTTAGATTTTTAGACTTTGTTATATTTTTAATACTTTTTATTTATTTATTTTCTTATTTCATTTCATAATTGTCATCGCATCAGTATTCATATTTACATTCGTCTTTATATATTTTTGCTCTTCATTAAACCCGGTTCTGTGCGTTGTCGTTTGCCTGCAGAACTCGTGTCTGTTTTGGTCACCTGACGAAGGGTCGTGTGTTCTTTCAACCTGAAACAATTGTTGGAAGTTTGTTGCATTTTATGGTGTTTATTCAAAGTATTGTACTTATTACTTTAAAACGCCAGTTCTGTAGTGCTTTCTTATTACCCTGCATATATGTTCTATCCCTAGAAATACCTTTAGCATTCCTTCACAAATGCGATTTTATATGTTTTTTAATCAGATGGATTTGATAGTTCCATCAGTTATTAAAGAATGTGTTACAAATTTAAACTCCCGTACACATACAGATTTCCAGATATATGTAATAAAATATAGGCAATTGTTTAAGTGATTTTGGTAAAACTTTTAAGAAACCAGTGGTTAATGTTCTAGTAAAAAGAAGAATATTTTTAGTTTGTAAATTGTTAAAATCAATTTTATTTAGATTTAAGTTCGATACAGTAAACATATGAAGTGGGGTACTTTAAAACAAATTATTATAAAATAAATTTTTCTTGTGAAATTGTTGCTTTAAAAAAAAAAAAAAAAAAAAAAAAAAAAAAAAAGATATATTAACTTGACGTCAAGCAAAATGTCGTGTTATTCTGATTTTATGCCATTTAGTTAAGTTATTTTTAAAAGGGGAAAAGAAATTTTGTACTTCATCGAAGGATTAAATTTTTTATTTCTGTAGATATAGAAGTGCTACAAAAAAAAAAAAAAAGAAAGAAAAAAAAAAAAAAGAAAAAAAAAAAAAGAGCAGTGAAGTACGCGGCGATTTTACAAAAGAAAAAATAACTATCTGATGAAAGAGCTTTAAAAAATTCAGTCTAACAATTGTTCAATTTTCAAATCCGCAATAGTTAGCATATCTCCTAACAAAAGATGACAAATAAAACTGGTAACGAAAATTAGTAACGAAACTGGTAACTGAAACTGGAAACAAAATATTGCATGACATTACACAGATTTTTGCTAAGAGTGAAATTATTCAAAAAAAATATTAATGACAATTTTAGTATCTTAAACATTAATTTTTTTTGTATTCTGTTCTTTTCTTCAATTAATATAAAACCAATGGTAATAAATTATTGTTGACTACGATGAACAAATAGAATACAGTTTAAGGCCATTCCATCCAGTGTTTTTTTAGAACACAGAAAAAAAAAATACACATAAACAAAAAATCCAATAATTTATTCAGCCACTATATGTTTCAATAATGTAATGCATCCAAAGAAACAACGTTTTTATGTCTGCTTCCTTCCCATTTTAACTTTATACATACATATATGGATAATAAATAACATTTTTTTTTTCCAAGTAACATGTGAATGAATATACAAATATTTATATTGCTGTATTACCATATATGAACAATTAAATTCTTTAAAAATTAAACAATTCTTTTTTAAATATACACAGAGCACCCCAAAATTATACCAACAAGCTTTAAGAGGAATTAGGGCACATCATAAGGATTCAGAATTGCATAGGATTCCATGCTCGTAAATTCTATTTTAATCCTTTAAGAACCGGTTTTTTGGAGTATTTTTTAAAAAATGTGGGTAGTACAAACATAAACTTTAAGTGGATGTAGGTAACAGCTAAAGGAATGAGGAATATATAGCAAACCATAACTATAAACATTATATTTACCCTTTAAGGAGCGGATATATTCAGATGTTTTTTAACACATATCGCAATGTATGAGTATTATCAACTGCTCATTTTTAATCTAGTTTTTTTTGGTTATTTGTTGCTCCGCCTACCTTGTAAACTTTAAAATCGTGTACGATCCACTATTTCACAAAATCATACACAATATTTGCATTAATATAATCAGTTCTATAAATACATAAATTAGAAACAGCATTATTACTATATATGTCTTTTTCATGTTATCATTTGCATGAAAAAAAAAAAAAAAATGTTTGTTACAAATTCAAAGCTTAAAAGTCACCTCCACATCTATTAAAAACTATCCCAAAACACCCGGTTTTTAAAGTGTTAGAGGGCACTTACGGACATGGGTTCCAGAGTAATGTTGAATTTTTATGATGTGACCCATATCTTCTTAAAGTTTGTCGTTGAAAGTTTGGGGCACCCTGTATATTAGGTTTCGTATGATCTATACTTTTCCCCAATTATTAATTTTAAATAGAAATTTTTAAATCACCCTATACATTTTAAAATAAATTTATTGTTTGTGTATACTGATGGAAACTTCATTGGAAAGTAAATAATCTGGTGTGTCACTCACACGACTTTCTCTTACCCTGAAATTTAATACTATAAATACAGGTTGGAGATTAAGAGGTAAGATAACGAGTACTGTTATAAAAACCTATGTTAAACAATTCAAATTAGGATTAGGAAGAGTTTTATATGATAATTAGTTCTGTGTGAGGGGGGCGGAAGCCCCCCTCAACCCCCCGTTTCATTAATTCACCAACATTTATATAGAATTTAATTCGGTTATTAAAAAATATTTCTCTTTTTAAAAAATAATTTATTAAAATTATTATTTAAAAAAATTATCTTTTATGATAAGGCAGACGATTTCCATATTAGAGAAGTAGTTTAACACCAAATATCCAAAAAAAGTCCATTTTATTCTCAATAAAAAAAAAAAAAAAAAAAAAGTAAGTTTTTTTTTTTTTCGTTAAAAGTAAAAAAAAATCGATAACTTTGTTTTAAATTATCACAAATAGATGGTACAACCATTCGTTTTAAAGGTATTTTCGAGCTCTTTTGAAAGATACCCATGATGAAAATTTACTCCCCTCGAGAGGGGACTTCCGAGGCGAGGCTCCTACATACACAAAAAATTTTTCCCAGTTAACTGTCTCTATTGCAAAAAATATATATTTGTTTCATTTTGTTTAGTGCAGTCTATAGACGTTAAACTGTCTTTTCCTGCAATTTCCCCCACAGACGTAATGTATTAGAATTCTCTTGATTGTCCCTGTACACGAACCATTTGCTTGATTTTAACGAAAAGCGTACTGTAGCATCCCTATATGATACACATTTAGAATACCAAGTTTGAACTTTCTGCCATAATTTGTTTTTGAGATATGCTGATGACAGACAGACACACAGACAGACACACAGACAGACACACAGACACACAGACATACACACAGACCATTTGCTAAAAACATGATTTTCGTATTCAGGGGACCTCAAAACGTGTACATATAACAAAATCTCGCGTGCGAAAATTTGAGCCAAAAACAATACTTTCTCTACCTTATGGGTAAGAGAAAGTAAAAAAGATGCGGTGTGTAGTGTATCTAACTTATCGTATTTTTCTGAAAATAATACGTATATTACATATATCTGTTTTACACTGGAAATTTTAATTAAATGAAAAAACTATATTTATGTGCATATATATCTTTGTATGTTAATTTTAATTTGTGATGTAAAACTGACCTACATGACCTGCAAATTATACGCAGGAAAATATGGCATATATGTATATATACATAATAATCATAATAACAATATATTATAATAATTTGTTGATAATATATATCTTGCTCTAATTTACGAGTACTTTATTATATGTATCGATATATGTGTCGAAAATAGAGAGGAGGAGGGATGATATTAATAAGATAAATAATTTTAAACTTTTTGCATGTAATCTGACTAAACAATTAAAACAACGTGCAGGTATGGAACACGGGCGCAGAACATATGCCAATATCAATGTAACCAATTTTTCTACTTCTTAAATCAACGATATTATAAATAGAGAAATTTCTTAAAGAGATACCTGTACGAGTTCTGCGTCCGTGTTCAACCCTTATAGGTAATATTTTTTCTATAAACATAATAATAATAAAAAATATAATGTTTAAATGTATTATAACCAAATTTATATATTTCTAGTATTACTACAAATCTGACACCACAAATTGATTAACAGAAAATAAAATATTCTGTTCGAAATCATTTAAAATTCTCGAATTAGCTACTAAAAATTCAACTTTCTATACTACCGGGAGAATTCATTAACACGCTATTTGTGTAAAAGCGCGTACTCATTGAACCAGCTAATTGGATTCACCTCCAATAAAGAAAGAAAAAAAAAAGTCTTAAGTTCATCAAGTTGTCTCTCTCTCTTGGATCTAGCCTTTTTTAATTTAACAGCTGGTGGTACCCAATTAATCTATTGACAGCAAAATAAAACAAAAGTAGAAATTCGTATAAATTTGATGTAGTGAATTTCTAATTTATTTGTTCTTTATTAATTATGGAGTATCTGGGGAGTAAATAAAGAAATTGTATGTTCTATCATTAATTTGGTTGCCACAAGGATTATTTCATTAATTTTTGCAGCTTTTTTTTTTCATTGAAACAATATTAAGTCTTCCAACAGATATTTTAATTATTTGAATTAATAGAAATAATTATGCTAATATTTAGATTTCTCAACTCCATTCTTTTGATAAAAATTAATTACTTTGTTTTTAATTTTACAAATGAATCTGAGTTTGATTAAACTTTATTATTTGCAGTTACGAGACCTAAAAGTTTGTGGAAAAGTTATGCAATATAAATTCAATTATAATTCCATTATTTTTCCAATTGTGTGATAAATGTGGTTAACATAGGTAAATTTTGTTAATAAAAGATTAATGTTGAAGAAATTTTTTTTTATAAAAATTACTGCTTAAAATTTATACTAATTTATGCTTAATAAATAGTAATTATTTTAGTTTGATTTGCAATAATCATTTATTATGCATTTTAAAAGTTATGCGTTTTGTTTTATTTTTCAAGTATTAGAAATCAGAAATATATACTTTGAGAGACGGTGGAGAATGTAGAATATTCGTGGAAAAGGAAATACCGTTATCTCTCACCTCTAATGTGCTGCAATCTGATGGAAGTACATCAACCGTCTTCACTGGACCTAAAATGTGAACAGTAGTTTACTTGTGTCACTGAGAAGAGCACTTTATGTGTCATAACAACCTCTTTGTTTAAAAAGATTCAGACTTTTCAGAGGTATTAAGAGATCTGTAACCTTCTTACGAAACAGTAAAATGAATGATAATCTAGTGTCATTTTTTATAGGGGGTTTAGTTAGATAATACTCTGATTCCCATGAACTTATTTCTACCAAAAAGAAGTTAAGGTCGATGTATTCTCGAACAGGGCGAATCGGATAATATGTTATATATATTATTACAGATTATTTCCGGTTTTTGTAAAACTTGAATATTGATCATTTTTGTAATACTATTTACATTTAATAATAATTTCAAAATAAAATGCTTACATAGGAATTGTTTATGCTTTTCTATAAAAGTACTACCCAGTCCCATATTAACTTTTCTGGAATAAGATACTGCATATTTTTCTTCACAACTATTCCATGTTACGCGCTTGGTTCGTATTACCCGAAAATTGCTTTTTTTCCTCTTTCTCTTAACTAAAAAATTTGCGTGTAAACTCTATTTTTTGCAACATATAAACATCAAAACACATTCACACCACTTGAAAGTTTGCAATAATTGAATGCACAATGATCCAAAATGCTTTAGTTTATTATAATGAGTTCAAATAGAAATAGTGCACCATATATACCTACTTTCCGCTATTATGAAATTTTCTGAATTTTATAGTAGTAAACTTTTGCTGAAAATGTAAAATTTTTTAAGAAAGCGAACCTACGACTTAACTGCTTCAGATCGCTCACATATTTTATACTTTAATATAAAATTCAATAACTGACGTGTGATTGATACTATCATGCTTCTTAAAATAAAAAGTTCTGTTTAAGAAAATAAAAAATCTAATTTCAAATTTTGCTCATAGATGGCAGCCGTACCTTAAGAGGGGGGGGGGGGGGAGAAAAAAGGTAACTCATCAAAACTGCAAGGGATGCAATTAAGGAACATTTATTCTGTGAAATTGTAAGAACATCAAATATGCAAAAAAAAAAAAAAAAAAAAAAAAAAAAAGCAGTTAATGAGCATTTATTTAGTGAAATTCACTACAATATTTCAATATATACGCTTTTTTATAGCTTAAGCCTCTTTCAAACGACAATTCAATTGAATACACTTGTTCGCAAGCATTGATTGTGGAAGATGGTATATTTACCTTTTCAATATTTTAAAGTCAGCCACACGGGAACACGTTGTCCTTCACAGAGTCTTTAACAAAGTTACCGATAATGTTAGGGATTGTCTCTTAAGGTCGCGTTTGCTTTTCTAGTGTGCAGTCTGTCTAACCACTCTTGTTTTGTTCTTGTAGGCACCGAGGTTTTCACAGCAAATTTACAAGTAACTCTAAACAAACAAAACATAGGGACAAGCAAAAACATCTGTGAGGAAAATTTTTAACTGATATTTTCATTTTCTTAAAGGGATTTTTTTTTTTTAACCACAAGAATAATTGTAGTTCAAACCACATTCTCGTGTGCTACTTACTTGATTTTATATTATAGTTAAAGGTGTGTTGTTGACTACTGCTCTACTCTGCATTTAATAGTACAAGAAACAAAATACAGGTCTAGTTTTATTATTAATTGTTATTTCACATAGTACTTTTCTAACAATTGATTTTAAGGACTGAGTTAGAAGTATCTATAACAATGATTATATTTATTTTATAACAACTATCAAATCATGTAAGGATGTATTTTTTATAATTACATTTTATAATTATTAAATTTAATAATTACATTTACATACATATTATGTGTAATTCTAGCATTTGATTATCTGTTTTCTTATATTCTGCAATCTTATGACATTGCAAACATACTTTGTTTGTATAAATAATATTATTAATTCAAACTTGGAGAACATTGCAATTTACAGTAAAATGCATTGAATAAAATTGCATTAGGAATAAAATGCTTATAAGCGAACACTGTAAATGGAATAATGTACCTACATTTACCAAGAATAAAATTGCATTAGGAATAAAATGCTTATAAGTGAACACTGTAAATGGAATCATGTACCTACATTTACAAGAATAAATTTGCATTAGGAATAAAATGCTTATAAGCGAACACTGTAAATGAAATCATATACCTAAATTTACCAACATTGGTAAAGTTTTCAACAGAAAATCTAATTGAAATTACTTATCTTATGCCTTACATAAAATCACAGCATAAAGTAAACAGGGATGAAAAAAGAAGAAAAAAAATCGATTTTTCATATATATATTAATGGCTCATATTTTTTTAATTAATATTAGAAGGAGTATATATATATTACCGTCTTTTAATACTTTTTTCTGAAATACGAATATTCATTTTTAACTCTTATTTAAAAATAAAATTGTACGATAATAATATAGGATATAAACGTTTAAGAATTTTGATGATTTATTTTTAACTTAAAATTTGCAATTTTTCAAATTATCACATTTGCTTACAGAGTTGTTAATCTTCAACATTACAATTACCATATTTAAGAAAAATGGTATGCTTATAACCACAGAATAGTTCTCTATACTATACGAAATATAAATAATTTTACAAACATAGAGGAAATTTTCTAGAACATAAGATCTGTTTAACTATGACTAAAGAGGAATGATTTGATTATTTATTTTCACAAACTTTCCTTTATTTTAGGTTCTCCTTCCCGGAGGATTAAAACTGTAATGGCATGTCACCAAACCCACCCCTTCCCTTAGGAATCAATACCAGACTGTCGTCAATAACTCACTTGTCAGATAGCCCTAAAGAGATATTAATCAATCCAATCGATATCAATGCTTATATTAGGAAAATATTACTTTAATTTGTTTATCTGACTGCTTGCTTCCTCTCTAAATATACTTTGGTTTCTACATGAGTTTTTTTTTTTTTTTTTTTTTTTTTTAAGAATTGCAAAAGACTTTTATGTAATGAAAATGATATACGTAATGCGCTATCGGTACAATCAATTAGCTTGTACTTTGAAACTGACAGTTTGAAATACATTGAAACTGACAAGTTATCATGCAGAACAAATACATACATACATATATATATATACTGATTAATAATAAACTTTTGAAAATTAAAATTTAGGAAATAAGAAGATAGACTATTTACGATAAAGTCCTGGTATAGATGCAAGTTTTAGTAAGAATATATTATATGTAATTTGAGATAGCTTCATTATATTATAGACATCAGAAAAAATGCACATAACGATAAACAAAATAAAAGTTGTATTAAAAATATCTAGTCCATGTATATTTTAAATGACAGTGCAATCGTTGAAGAAATCGCTTTGAAAGTCTTAGCCTGAAAAAAACTATTGCAAAGCTATGAAAAGCTTTATATAATTTAAAGAGTATTTTCTCATATATGGGTAATCTTTCGAAGTGGTAGTACAGCTACAAGAAAGGTTGCATGAGGTAGCCAAAGAAGTACAAACTGTATTACAAGTAATAATCTTTCATTATGTGTGCTTGTTTTGAGATAATTCCAATATCATTTATATTAAAAATATTGTCAGAAACTTTATCGCGAAAGGAATATCTACATTCTGAAAACTGGTAAATAAATTTTTAAAGATTATGTAGGTATAACAAATTTTATAGCTTACAAAAATGTACCCTTTACTGAAAGTAATTCATTTGCAATTTCGTTCATGGAATATAATTTATTTTTATTTATTTATTTATTTATTTTGGGAGGCGGGGAGTTATTTGTGTGTATGTGTAAATTAAAAGTTACAGTATCTATACATTTGACTTCTATTAAAGCCCTCTCTTAAAAAAAAAAAAAAAAAAAAAAAAAAAGTGCTTTACAATATTTTAACTAATGCGTAAAATTAATGTTAAATTAATTATTTCCAGTTAAATTAAAAATAAAATAAGTAAATAAAATAAACATATTCTTAGATTTTTGCACGCTGAGTTATGTTATATTAATCGAATACAACATGATTTTCATTTGAAATTCTAGATATAGCATTTTTACAAGGTGGCTAAAAGAAAAAGCATATATATTGTATATATATTAATATTTATAAAGATAACTCTCTAAAGTACATTTAAATAATGTTAAATTATTTTAAAAAAATAAAGCGAACATGCAGTATTTAGTTTCTTTACTACAAATTTTCAAACAAAAATAACTCATTTATAATTTATAAATATTCAGTAAAATAGAAAAAATTCTCTACCTTTAAGTTAATGTTTATCTTTATTACGTGTCTTAATGTTAGGCAATTCTTTGAAATTAATTTTGGCGACATTATACATTTTAAACTGATCCATATATTTTGTGACTTCACAGAATGTATCCGTATATAACAGGTGTCAAAGAGTTCCGCTCTTTTTGCCACCAATATTTTCCTACAAAAATTTCTGCCCCATAAAACCACAAAAATAAAAATATGATAAAAATTTCTGTGTAGAAACACTGGTGACAGAAAGCTTAACTCTTTCATACCTGATATAGATCCGTACTTTACGAAAAACATGAAAAAATACTTAAAACAGCTAAAGTATTTAAAAATATATGATCTTAAAAATTAATATATGTAGGCATTCTGCACATGTGTTCAGAAAAGTAAAACTATCTTAAAGACGATAATACCAGAAATCATTTGATCAATAATTCCTGAATAAAATCAGCATATACATTATACATAAATGTTTTGTTGTAAATACACGTGTTTCAGTTTGAAAATATCCAATTCACATTAAACCATAGTTGTATTATATATTTATGTTTTCATATTCTGTATATAGTGCCTCTGTATATATATAAAAGAAAAGCATAAGATTATTGTTTTTTTCTTAATTCTTTATTATTAAATACAATTTCAAAAATATATGATATGCTTTTTTTTTTTTCTTTTTTTGCTTCAACATATTTGAACATATTAACTCTGCATATGAAAACTTTAATGGATTGTATAGGGTAGCGATCAAAATATTTCACTACCTTTCCATTTCAGTGCATTACTATTTTCTTGAATTAAGTGTACTCTTTGTTGTCTAACTCAATTCATAAACAAACAAAGGTGAATTTTACTCCGAAAAGTCAAGTTGGTTTTATGTCGCAATAGTGCTACACTATAGGCAATGGACTTTATCTGCGTTACGTAATAAACCCTTAACACGTGACTACTACAGGGAAAAATGCAGAATTATAATATTTACATTTGGGTTTTATGGGGAAATGTTTGCATTCTATAGGGAAATATTTGTATCATAGAGGGAAATTCATAGGATGGTTTAGGATAGTTGGGTTTAACGTCGCACTAGTGCTGCGCAGAGGGGCAATTGGTGACGGTCTGGGACACACCCCTAGAGGTGGTCCGGAGACATGCCATCACAATTTTGATCCTCCACAGAAGGGAGGAAATTCATAGGAAAATGGGGAATCAGAAGTCACATGTTAGGTATGATTTAGCCTCGAACCCAAGAAAACGGATATTGTCCATTGGCGAAGGTCTGGGACACACCTCTAATGGTGGCTCGGAGACATGATATCAAAAATTTGATCCTCTACGGAGGGAATCTTCTCCAAAAAGGAGTGATCACTGAGGCTACGCTAACGGTTACAGAAAAAAAGTGAAGATTAATTCCCCATTTCAGCTCTATTTTGAAAAAAAAAAAAAAAAAAAAAAAAAAAAAGAAAGGAAAGAATCACTGCAATTCGACTCCAGTAAGAAAAGAAACAGCCCTTTCTGGGGCGAAAGCCAGATTTACAGAAAATTTCGAGACTCCCTAAAAATAATTAAGAGCGTTTCATATTTTATATACGTTATTTGATTTATTTCTCTCGTTTTCTATAAAAAATTACTTTAAAAAATTTTCAAACCATAAATTATAAATCTAACAAATAAAAATCAGTTTTCAAAAATCGAAACTTTCAATACTGGAAAAATAGTTGATGGTTTTTTAAATGTTGTATACAAAATGCGGAAAATCCCTTTATGACTAGAATTACTGAATTATTTAAAAGTTATTTATTTGTTAATATTTTGAATAAAAAACATTTTGCTTTTGAAGAATATGCTTTGAATAATACACGTACTTTCGACATTTCTGAAAAAATAAAATTGCATTTTTTTTTCCTTAGTATTTTTTGTGTGGCAACAATCTGAATATTTTCAGCTGTTATCGGAAGAACGTTCAAAACATTCTGAGCAATCAATAATTTTCTATTAAAAAAAGGTTTAAGTTAATGGGATCTATTGAAGCATAATTTATATAGTCTTTCAAGTTACACACAATGGGCGGTATACCTTTTACTGCATAGATCCAAACAACTTATAGTGAAACGCACGCATAAAAATGGTGAATATCAATTATTTATTTCCATCTAAATAATAAATTTAAAAGGCATTTAATATGGATACGCTAACTATTCAGTTACGTAAATAGGAATTCATAGATAATAAGTGGTAATATAGGGGAATAATGTTTACATATTTGTTGTTTTCAAGTACTAACGATTAGGGCAACAAAGCTGTACAATATTATTGATTAAGTATATGGAAGATTTCATTGAGATAATTAACTGTAATCTAGAGGAGCAATGACCATATAATTTGTATGTCTTCGAATGTAAATATTGAAAAAAAGAAAAAAAAATCTGTTTATGCATTGCTGCCGGCAGAAAAAAAAATTCAAAAGTTGTAAGGAGAGGGGACGCAAGGTAATTTTTATATTGGTCACTGAATAATTTACTGCAGGGCATGAGATAGAGAATTATATTTTCAAGAAAATAGTGTTTCTCTCTCATAACATTAAATTATTTAAAACAACTTTATATTTTTTCAAAATTGTGAAAGAGAAAGGTAATTTACATTAAGCTTTCTAATTAAGGGAAAATGGCAAGGCAAGGTCTTTCTTCCCATATTTTCCGTCATCCCAGCTTTAATACAAATATTACATTATATTTTTATTACTTAATGGGAAAGAATAAAAATAATTTAAACTACTTGTTATGCATTGCAAATCAAATTAGTATTGTTATATAAAATTTAGCAGGTACATTTAAAAGTGATAATTTTTATTTTTATAGTATTGATAAATGAGACTCTCTTTGCAGATCATCGATCGTAGAAAATGCCAGTTCATATAGATGAAATTGAAAGTGTAATTAAAAATTATTTATTTCAATTATATTTTCAAGTACTTCAAACTTCCTTACAAGGCGAGGGGATACGTTCCACATGATAATAAATCACGTTATACGGGACAAATATTATGAGACCAATTTAAGTAAATCAAACTCCATCAAAATTGATTGAAAGTCGCGTAATAACTTCTGGACAAAATATTGGTGGAGAGGGTTCTGTTGATATGAATAAGAGAGATATCATTGAATTAATTAATTACAATAAAAATATTGATGAAATTGAATTAACCCTTTACAGGCCACTTATTATAGTAATGGTTTCTGAATGCATTTCTGGGATTGATACTGATTTAAGAAAAGAAATTCATTTAGCATTTTAGATAAAATGAATTTGAATTTTGAGGCCATGGGAAGTACATAGGAGCCATGTCTCCCATTTTTCAAGGAAGACTTTTTACCGGAGTTTTTTTTTTACGATTGTTTTTAACTTATCTATTCATGAAAAATAAATATTAGAAGTAAAACAAATAGTGGTGATAAATCTGATTTAATAATTAGGAAGGTTAGCAGCTATGAAAGTATACTCACCATACAATTAATTAATTTTAAATGAGGTGGGGTAAGCTACTTGTGCATGTCTACTACTTTTAGCCTTAGCACCACTTTTCATGATTAAATTAAATACCACGGCCTTAAAAAAATAATTTAAGAAAAAAAATCAAAACAGAGGATGACACATGATCATTTTGTTCTTTCTTGCATTTTAGTAGAATACAATTCTGTACTGATAAGTATAAAGGATTTAAGTCCAAAAATGTCTATTTTGAGTTAAGTGCATAGTCAGACCCAGAAAAAAATTCTCTATCGATTGGCATAAAGGATTTAAATCCATATTATTTAGTCTTTGAGAAAATCCATTGGTAAAAAAAGATTCAAGTCAGAAATTTAGCATTAATCTTTGTGTAAAATACTTAATTCAATTTTTTACTTTTATTAAATGAAGGTTGACAGTCACTGAACGGTATAAAGGGTATAACTCAGCATAATCCCTTTTTCCTAATCCATTCTTCTGATTAGTTTTTAGTCAGTTTAACTTTATTTTTCGTCTCCTGAAAAATCAAGAATATGGACTTAAATCCTTTATCAGTACAGAATTGGTAGGCGTAGTAAAATAACTTACCATGCCTTTCTCATTTAAAAATTGGTGGTAATTGTACTTACCACGGCCCGTTAAAGGGTTATAGAATTAGAAAATTGTTCTCATTTAAGTAAAGACAAGGAAAACTCAGTCCAAACTTTTAATGCTCACAAGCAACATTTGAGTTTTTAAGGTATAAATAAAGTGTTAGAAATATCAAAACATTAGAAGCACAATTTAGGAAAATTAATTCGTCAAAAAAGTGGTTTAATAAATTTGAAAGAAAATTTAGAGTTTGTCGATCCTCTCATTTTCAATCTAAAAATGATTTAGACAAAGAGCTCTTTAAATAACGATATCTTTTTTTAAATAACGACATCTTTTTTTAAATAACGATAACAATCTACGCGAAACTATGGACTATACAAGCGATTAATCTGTACAACCAATATTACCGGTACACCTAGTAATTACCGATACACCTAATAATTTACAGACGGTGTATTGGGAATCACTAGGTGAACTGGTTAATAATACGGATAGTTTTCAATAAATGGAGTTGCAGTAGAAGGTTTTAGGTGCGAAGTGATGCGCGGACTGCGTTCCAGTGACAAGAAGTGTCAAATCAGCAGAAATCAAGTCAGACGAATGTGTTAACTTGATAGACATATTTATGCTGAAATACGATAAAGTTTGTGCCCCCCCCCCCCAAAAAAAAAAAAAAAAGAAAAAGAAAAAAAAAAAAAGAAATGCTAGATGTGTTAATTTATTATTTTATTGTGAAAGAAAATGCTACTGAAGTTTATCGTATACTTCAGGAAGCTTATGATGAATATGTTCCATCTTAAGATACACATGAGTGTGATCGATGGTTTAAACGCTTTAAAAGAGGTGATTTGTATGTGAACGACAACGAATGGCTATGACAACTGAAAATTTTGAAGACAAACAACTGCAAGAATTATGAGCTGCTAAAACACGGTGAACACGTTAACAGTGATCGCTATCGACAGTATTAATCTCTATCATGCTTTGTTCGCCAAACGTCCGCAATGGGCTAGGCATTGCAAGGTAAATTTGATTAATTATAACTCACCATCACACATTTTAAAACTTGTTAAAGACACGCTAAAGTATCTTGCCCGATGGCTTACAGGCTTTCTAAGCAGCACTGCACAACTTATGGAAAAATAGAAAAGTGGGTAATGGTTTGCCTTCAAGGATGCAAAGTTCTATTGTGAGTTACCACAAATTACCTGAAAGGTGAATAAAATGAATAAAAGTATATGTTCTGTTTCTGTTAAAAGTTTCTTTTTTTTTTCTTTTTTAAAGGGGAGGGGGGGTGCTTACAAAATCTGTATTATTAACCGACACACTTAGTATTTGTTGATAGTTCCGACAGTGGAAAAACTGTTAACTAGTGAAATTGATATATTTTTTATTATTAAAAGTTGAATATAATTATTTTTCTCTTATATCTTAAAATGTGTAGGTATTATTGGTTTATAAAAAGCTAATATTTTTAAACTGCCACCTTCACTGTTCCTGTATAAACAACTGGTAAGTACATACATTTGCTTTTCTAAATAAATAAATAAATAAATATTCAGAAGCTATGTGAGAGTATTCAATTTACCTTACACGTTATACGGAACTGTTTTTGCTGTATGAATATTAGTCGCAATTTATATATTGCGGTATACGAATTCGAATTTTACGAGAGTCCACAGTATTCAGCTAAATTCCTCGAATAAAACATTCTTTGATTAATGAGATACGATAGTAATCTATTGCGTGAAAAGTTGCATAAACATAATAGTAAAAGGTAATGGAGTTTTCCAGGCTATTTTCTTATATCTTAGAGAAATATTGTAAGAATTGGTTTTTAAATTTGGCATTACAAAACACATGTTTGAATTTACATTTTTTACTGCAGATACATTCACTAGTGCAAACGAAATATCAACAACACGTTAAATAAATAAATAATAATTTTTGATCATTTTCAGATGAAATTTCTCAAAGCTTCAAGAAACCGTGACAAAGAAAAAAAATCTATTTGCATTCTTTGTAAACAGAATTTAACTTAGTACTACAGGACTTATTTTAAGAATTTTAGCTTCGGAGACCCTTGGCGTATTTTAAATTTTTATTCTCATTTCGGCGATGAATTAAAATAGCTATCGCAGTTGCGTAAATAAAGATTTTGGCGAGATACAGTCGGTAACAAAAGTGTCCGAACACTAGCGAAAATTCCTATGTAAAAAAAGTACACTTCATACGGTTTTGTTAAATAAATCCTTATTGATTCATGTTCTTACACTGACTGAGAACAGGATTCGACAAGGATTTATTTAACAAAACCGTATGAAGTCTACTTTTTTTGCATAGGAATTTTCGCTAGTGTTCGGACACTTTTGTTACCGACTGTACAACCGAGCTAATTCGGTCAAATTTCAGATTCCGCAAAGGGGTTCTAAACTGAAGTTAAGTAGTTATATTTATTTAGCACGATTTTTTTCAATTTTATTTTAATTATTTAAAAAAAAAAAAAAAAAAAAAGTTAGTGCATATTTTTTTGTTTGTTTGATATAAACGAAATATATATACATTTATTTATTTACCTTTTGCATCAATTTTTTTTTCCATTTAAATAATTTTAAAATTAAAAGGATACTTTTAATTAATATTTTATGAATCAATTATGCGAATGAGCCAAAATTACAACTTTAGTTTGATTTTGTCCTTGTACCAATTTTTTGATAAAACCTAATAATCCGGACAGCTACAGCAACAATCTTTCAGCTTTATATATTTTAAATGAAAACAAAAATGTTTGCAAGTTGATTCAAGGTGTAATACAATAAATAACGTCAACTCAAAATCCCTATCTGATAAAAATTGTAATGTCGTAGTAAAAAAACAAAAAATCTATGAACATATAAATTCAATTTGATAAGTAAGAAACGTGAATATTGATTAAAAAATAATTTTTAATTTTGTATGCACAAAAATTATTTATTTCATTATCTAGCAGGTAATTGTACAAAAAATTTCTATAATTGAGACATTCTTAGCATAAAAAACACGGCAATAATATTTATCGAAACTATACTCTCAGTAAACGTAGGGTATTATAAAATAAATTATGCCACAAATATCGAAATAGCGAAGTTATAGATTATTATCTATGCGCCTTTATTTTCGAAATTAAATTCCTGTACGAATGATTAATGCATTTACTGTAATTTTAAGATGGAGGTCTATTTCTATCACACAAAATATTTCTTTATCCAAAAGTAAATTTTAATTATATTTTAATTATTGTTAGCTTTAAACGTGTAATTTATCTTTTAAATTTGAGTTTTTTGTGCAGAGATTTTACAAAGATGAGACGCGATTGTTACTGACTATGTGATTAAATCCATGCATCTCTAACTCTAGCTCTTTCAGCCGAATACCAAAATTCTGTGTAACTCAAGAAGTGTTGTATGTTTGAACTATTTGATAGAAACGTTACATTATGTATGGCAAATAAATTTGTCTAGCAACTATTATCTTATTCTAAAATTCCCAGCTTTACTTCTCTTCCACAAAAGAAAAATGACTCGTGAATTTCATTTGAATTTTAGTATTGTTTTTCTCGAGATGTATTAAAAACCCTGGATTTATATTATTATTAACTCTAATATATATATATATATAAAAAAAAAAAAAAAAAAAAAATCTGAAATGAATGTAATGTAAAGTGTGACGTCACCATTTTGTGGTAGAGCATTTTGAATATAGAATTATGTCTGGCAGCATCCAGTTAACCCGTTACAGGCTAAGGAAAACTTACAAGATTTGGTTTCCAGTGTCATTGTTTTTCTCATAGGCACGGATAGTTATGCGGCTACTATTCCAGAAGCATTCCATTTTCGTTTCCTGCCACTCCCCCCTCTTCTTTGAAATAAATGAATGCTTTGAAAACACTCTAAACTTTATTTTATTGCATTTCAAAGCCGTAGAACTAGTTTCACTGGTATCAGAGCGACTCAGACTATCGAACTTCTGAAAAGCGTATTTATACGCCCGGGACAGTTAAGGCATCGGCTTAGCAAGGCGGATATATGCTACCGGGGCAATTAAAGTTTAAACGCACAAAGTAAAAAGGCCTCTTGCTCCCCATTCTTGTTAAGAAAAAATAAATTCTATTTAGGCAGCATTTTAACTTATGAATTGCGCAGAAAAAATTCAAATGATTCGGTACTCAGATAGCGCTGGGTCTTACTGAGTGTGAGTCACCAAAGTATGCCATAAAGCGTCACGGTTCTCAAACTTTTATGCAAAAATAACAGATTATTAATTTTATTAAAATAAAACAATGTGATCATTTGTATAATTCTTATTTGATTTTCCGTTAGTTATTCATAACTATTCGCCATTAATTTTTTTTAAATTCAATTCAATTCATCTCAATTCAATTTATTTATTTATTTATTTTTTGTACGTGTTCAATTTTAAATAAGAAATATCGATATTTTCTGAAAAAAATTAGAAAACATCTCATGCTAAAAATATCCTCTGTAGTTTGACTGCTGTGACAAAATTTCGTCATATTGTATAAGCATTTGGGTAAACAGAGAATAAGCATTTCTCTTGTGTTTAATAAAAGACAATTTTAATTTCGAATTTTTTGTACTTAAAGTAAAAATAAAACTGCTAGCATTTGCGATAGATTTGAAAAGAAATTATTCTCCTTGTATCAAATATCAAGGAAAATGTTTGTAGAAAGAACTTAAGTCTCACATTACAAGCTAAAAATTGAGGAGCTCAAAGACACGTGATAGTTGTTTCCGATAGAAATAAGTGTTGATTGTTTCTTTCTTAACAATTATGTTTCTTGTAATGTTTATAAACAGGTATTAGTTTTTGACTAGGAAATAAGCATTTTAAACTAAAACTTATAAGTAATTCATAATTTGATTTTTTTTTCTTTTACAACTAAAATTTTGGTAAAGATTTTATTTATTTATTAATTAATTTATTTATTTTTTCATTAAAACCTAGAAAAATCAATTAGAGAAGAATAACATGAAATGTACTGTGCTGACATTTCAACATATTTCGTATTCGTTTTCTGTGTATTATTATAATTTTTTGTATATTGATGTTTTGAATGCGTTGTATATTGATCGAAATATTATAATGATACAGTAATATAAGAATAAAACATTTTTATGTAGTATATATTGCAACTTTCAAAACAGCCGTTAACTTTAATAATTCAGTTATTTTCTTATTTATCTAGCACTTTCATAAATATTTATGACGTTATATATATATATATATATATATATTATACGCTTCATGAAACTGACATATTTTTTCTCTTTCGTCTTATTTCTTATAGTTACGTTGTGTTTTATTGTTGTAAGTTTATTTTAATATGGGAACTGAAATACAACAATCAAAATACTTTTTGCGCAAATTATTAAATACTTTCTGACATTAAGGTAACGATGTTAAACCTTTAAAATACTTTGTTTACTACTGAGCAGAAGCTCTACTCATACACTTACTAGATACTTGAAGAAGTTGTGGAAATATACAAATATTTCTTATTCCAATAATTTTTTTCGATTACATAAAACAACTATAATGGAAATCTTTCATGAATATTTATTAAATGTAGTAGTATAACAAATGTTAAACTTTTCTTTACTGATATAACCCTTTAACCCGCGCTGTCCTCGCAGCGAGGACGCAAAATTTAAGATCCAGCTGCAACAATTCACCCCGGAAATTTTTTAGCAAATATTTACGTTTATAACATATCAGAAAAGGCCGGTTTTTTTAACCTTAAAATTTAAAATTTCTTTTAGTTTAATTTAGTTCATGAATTCCGGTGGCAGTATAATTTAAATGATCCGAATTGTCTTGCACAGCAAAGGGTTAAATGCAGTAGACAACAGTAATTTTATATTGATCTTAATAAGAATATTGTTGAAAATAATAAAACTGCTTTCTTGTCTTAAATGTGATATTGCAGTAAAAGTAGAATTAAAGTCGAAGAGGAAACAAATGTCAGTCTATTCACTTCCATTGCGATCGGATTTGGCGAAAAACGTGGTGGTTCGGCATATTAATTTTTCGGAAAATAGTAGTTTAGGGTTGCTGAAGTTTCGAAGCTTTAGTTTCAGCAGGAGCTGAGTTGTGGAATTTTCCATGGAATTCTAGCACAATTAACCAGAAACTTCGCGAAATTCTGGTCAAGAGTATAAAAAGAAGCATATGAACTCCCGGTAAGTTACTTGTGTTCAGATTGTCTTACTGAACACTCGCCTTCCAGAAGTCAGAATGTTACAAAGTCTTTAAAATTAACAACAACAACAACAAATAAATAAATATAATAAATAAATAAAAATAAATAAATTTCAAAATAGTTTGACATATACATACATACATATGTATAACAGTTATAAAGCAAAGCAACAGGCAGATACACCTACATTCGAATCAAAATTGATAATATTTTTTTTTAAATCTCTTTAGAAAGTGCTAAATGTATTAAGTACATAATTTTATGAATGAAACACATAGATCATTAAACTTCTGCACTGCCATAATAAATTATCATAAAGAAATAGTTATTTGAAAATTTCCATGTTATTTGGTTATGTTAGGAATTTAAAAAAAATAATAATCTAACATTTTTAATATAAAAATTTTAATAGACCATCAAACACTTTATGTTTAACAACAATTTAAATTTCGAATTACTTTATTTTCTTGAAAAAGAAAAATCTGCTAAAAATTTTATATTGTTCCTTTCTAACCACAACATTATACTTCTATTTCTAAAGTATTTATCTATTTAAGCACTCTTAAAAGGCAATTACATTATTCTTTCTAACAAAATATGTGACAACCAGTCTCAATAGGGACTAAAGAGACATTATGCTACCAAAGAATTTATTTTAGGAGATTCGTGCTATTAGATAAGTTTGCTACTTGGGGCTAAAAATTATGTCAAACTATTGTAGTTACAAATACAAAAGACTTTACTTAAAGATTAATTAAATTAGTTTTTCTTAACGTGATTGAAAGCTTGAAAGGAATAAAATGTTTGCGATGCATTAGATATTTTTACTAGTTTTTATTTACAGTTCTTTGATAATTAAGTTTCGATGCATTAACGGTATTGGCAGCTTTTAAAAACCTTTTTAGGAAAAAAGATTATTGAATAAATATGTAATATAAATATATCTAAAAATGGGAATAAGATTCAATAAAAATGATATTGTAAAGATAACAATGAAATCCCAATAGTTTCAGAAGTTTTCATTAATTGGGATAGCACGTAGGGAAAAATGTTTTAACAACATATGAAATAGAATTGTCATTTCACAGTTTCAAATTAAAGAAATAGAATTTACATATCGCGTTTTTTAATCCCGTTTTTGTTTGACTTGATACCTTAATTTAGGAAAAAGTATTGGAAAATATTTTCTAATGTAAAATGTAAAATAGAAGAAAGTATTGGTCATTTGAAGAGTTACAGTTTATGAAGTTACATGATTTAGATATTTGTCATACCACAAAGAAAATGTAAGATAATGGATTAGAATACGTGCTAAGGAAAAGTACAATTTATATTTACACAAGCAACATATACTTTTTACGGGGGACGCAGTACTTTGCATAAACTTTGAGGGTTGAGAAATATTCTAATTCATTATTTTATTTTTCTTTAACGTGCCATATATATATATATATATATATATTGGATTTACACTTATAAATAAATGAGAAAAAAATATAATAAAAGTAGTTTTTTTTTCTAAGTATATAGAAATCTCTTCAAGTAAAAACTACAATAACTACAACTATTTTCTTTACATAATGTCATTTTAAGAAGATACTTTACTTTGATTAGGCGAAAGGTTTTCCAGATCACGTAAAAAAATGTTTTAAAGATACATTTTTATAAAACTTTATATCGGAAAGAAATATTTTATTTATTTATTATAATTAAAAAATATTTGTGCTTGTGTCTTACTTAATAAAAGACCTGGAACTTCGAAGATAGAATATGGTACATGACCTATTTTATTTTATAGCCTCCTTATTTATTTATAATTGTTATTTTGTATAACCCAGAATAGATTGGAATATTCTAAAAATGTTATTTATCAAGTTAGAGACTTATCAAACGCCAACCGCCTCCAAGAAGTGGTGGAACGCCCCTCCCTTTCTCTAAACAAACAAAATGCATATATCATACACATATACATATAAACATACAAATCTAAGTTTTATTTCTATCAATCTATCCTTCTGTAAATAATAAATTTTGTCTTAAAGTATAAAAACTGTATTTTTTAAGCCTTTTATAAGATTTACTATGCTGTCATATGGCATATTTGGAGAAATTAGCATTTGGAAAATGCTTATGAAATTGGAAATTTTACATAATTAAATTAGGTACTTTTTTTAACCGACTTCAAAAAAGAAGGAAGGTTCTCAATTCAAACCGTATGTTTTTTTTATGTTTGTTAGCTCATAACTTCTGAACGGATGCTCCGATTTTGATACTTTTTGTTTTGTTGAAAAGGTCTTGGTCTGAAATAGGTCCCATTGTAATATCTTTACGATCTAAAGAAAATACAGGGTGCCCAAAAAAATCAATCCCAACTCTTTTAACTGCTAAACGGCTGCAGCTATAGTGATAAAAATGGTATGTAAGTATAGAAAAGTGGCCATGCAGTACAAGGTTAAACCGCTTACAGCGCCACCTGGTGGAAAATAGCGGAGTTTGTGTTCCTATTTCAAAAACGGTTCTAGAGAAAAAAGTGAATTAAGGTCGTTGCAAAAGTTCGTGCGGACGCGGATCAATTTATTATCTCCAAAGACGAGAGCTTCTATCGCCGTGGTATAGATTTGTTGCTCGAAAAATGGGCAAAGGTTGTAGAAAGTAATGGAGAGTGTTTTGATTAAAAATTGTCATTTGATTTTGTATTTTTATGAAATGCAGCAATAAAAAACCGTACGAATTTATTTAGTTGTTTGAATAGTAGTTGCTTTTTGGAGTCGGTTCTATTTTTTTACAAAAAGATTTTATTTAATATAAATTCTTTTATTCTTCGAAATTAATATATTTTTTAAAACTCTAAAACTGTGCTTAATCTGCAGTAGAAGTTTTAAAATAATATTTAAAATTGAAGGGTGAAGGAGTAAAGAGAAGAAATAATAATAATAACAATCGAATATTTTGTCTATGCGAAATAAATATGTTCTATAAATTTACTTATAATGCTAATAATCTTAATAATATGATGAGTAACTAATTATTATAAGTCTTAGAGATCTTAACATCTTGATAATGAAATGAAACGATGCATAATGAAACTAAAGAGAATGTTCATCTGAGCTAAACTGACGAAATTATATCCAGGAACTTATGACGAGATTATTAGATGACGAGATTATTAGATGAACAGTGCAATTTTTCAATCTTTGTATTACGCGATAGCTTTTTAATTTTATTAAACATTTACCACCGAAATTCATAGAAGAAAATCTTCATTTTAAATATATATGTAATGTTACAAGATTGTAGAAGGTCAGACAACCATATTATCAAATATCAAATTTATCTATAAGAATCGAAATATATCTCTATAGATGTATCCAGTTAAAAGAAATATGAAATAGTCCACAATACTAACGTTATACTGAACCAAGAGTAAATGTATACACACACACAAAAAAAAAAAAAAAAAAAAAAAAAAAAAAAGATAAAAAATAACAAATTATATGTTAGTACAATTTGTTATTTTTTGACTGTTTTTTTCTATCGGTTTCTGTTAATCTGTTATTTTTCATCTGTTTTGATCTCTCTCTCTCTCTCTCTCTCTATATATATATATATATATATATATATGGACATGCACATTTATGAATATTTCTTTCTGGCGCTTGATCATTATATATATACATAGTGTAGCACTTGAAAAGCCTCTCTTTAATTAAATCATAAAATTTACTCATAATAATTAAATATTTATTATTTAAACCAAGCTTGGCGTTTGAATTATAAAGCACTTAATTTTTATTTTGAATTACAGACATAATTTTAAGTAGTTTACTTTCTAATTTTTTTTAATTTAGTCAATCGGAAAAAAAAAAAAAATGCTTTCTATTTATATGAATGTCTGAATTTATTTTTAACGTATATTGAAGATAAAATATACAATAAATTTTTGTTTTGAAGTCCGTTAGAGGACAAAAATTTTCAAACACTGAAAAATATACTTTTATGCCCTAATCTTCTACATACTTATTTTATGGTTTTTTAAAATAAATATATAGCTATGTAGTTTAAAACATTTCTACCGAAAATTTATTTTCTGTGGATTAATGCCTTCATCTGTTTGATACATTATGTGTTTTTCGGATAAATTTGTTTGAGTTGTTGTCCCGTTTCTTAAATAAAATAGTTAAATTGTCTACGAAACTGCTCTTAATTTCTCCAGAAAATGAGAAAATTACATTTGGTCGAACTAAACGACAAACTGTTTCTCTGCGTATTGCGTGTACATTAGCTATGAATTAAATGAGAACGCTGGATATTCCAATAATATATGACAAGTGCCACAAACCGTGCACAAATTGATCCTCTAAACAACGGAGGCAAGGATATTAACTTGATCTTCGCACGGATATCTTAAGCACATCCTGTGTGACATATTTGATGGTTGCAGGGATGGTTTCTGTACAAACAAGTGTTTCATTATTGCTTTAATTCCTTCTTAGGTCATAAGATACAGTCTTTATAGGAATGGATGAGAGTATAGTTGTCTCAGAAATTAAGTAGCAGGTAGGAAAGATGCAGTTTAATTTGGTTCCTGATTCTTTGTTACTTTTAAATTTGTATTTCTTTCGTGTGAGATAGACATTGCATTAATTGAATTTTTATCTACTTTTAAGGCATTAGGTTTATAATACGTTAGATTGTTTATATACATTAAGACTAATTAATTTACTTGAGTGTAAATCATATATATTGTGCAGTATCTGAAATATTCATCAGTTAATTAAACTTTTGCGTTAGATTCAAAATTTTGTTATATCGCGTTCAAATTTTATTTCACAGATATTATTCTACCCATAGGTGAATGGCATAATTTTAAAATTATATTAAAAAATTCTAAAATTTTAAATGTAAAAAAAAAAAAACAACAACTACTTTAATTCTGTTTTATTTGTTGAAGTTTAATTATGTATTTAGTAAATGAAAAAGGGGAAAAAAACTAATATTTACATGAAGTTGAAAGAAAGTTGTAATAATCAATAATTTAATAAAATAGTTGAGTTTTAATTAGAATATACTTATAGTTTTTGGTAACCTTAACGATAATTATCATATTTAAAGTTGAACAGAGTACTACTAAAGTGGCTATTAGAATTTCATTTTATGAATTCAATATGAATAAGAATTAAATAACATATAATATAAAAAGCAATAGTACAAAGAATAATCCAATAGATAGCTTATTACTGTACAACTGTCATTTATATGTTTTAGGGATTATTTGTTATAAAACAGTCAATATATCTATCTTACAAAGTCATGTTCTTAATAATAAAAGACCAAGCTTCCAGGGGATAACGCTAGAAACTTACGTCATAAGTGCACAAATGTGTAGAAAAGAAGAAAATAAATTTTTATCCTCGGTTTGGAGGAACGAATAAAATAATAAAAAAAAGATAATTTAGCAAAAAAAAAAAAAAAAAAAAAAAAATGGCGTTCATATTGCAACATTGTATTTGGAAAAAAAAATACTCGTGGTTTGATGCAAGCAAAATAAGAATTAAAAGTAATTTAAAAGAATACCTATAATTATAAGTAAGGAAAGCCAACTGGCGATTTGGCGGGTTTTTTCCTTGGCCACCACTATTATCTGCCAAATTATGGTCAAAATATTTAGCTAGATTAGTGAAAGATGTAATATATATATTATTAAATTAAAATGATTAATGATAATGAATTTATTAATATTAATAATACTAAAAATAATATGAATGATAATAATGATCGCATTCAGCTATTGTAAAGATGAAAGTAATACATTTGTGGATTTGAGGTATTATCTCTTAAATAAGTAAACTAGCGACGATTTTATTGTATTTGCAATGAAGTTAATTATCATAGATAAATTAATTAAAATTATATTTAATAACTCAAATTCCAGTATTTTGATAAGAAAACACAACTAAATTTTAAGTAATTGATTTTCTGTTTCATTATTAGTTATTTATCACGACATTTGTCTACTGTTTTTAATTTGGTGAATATGGCAAATTTGAAAATAAGTCCATTTCGAAACATCGACTGGATGTCTCAAAAAATAGCTCTACCAGTTTTTTTTCCCCTCCAAATATCCTATTTTTTTTTCTCATTTAAAATACTTATGACGCATGTATTAGTTGGTTAATATAGGAAATCTCAGATGACTCATGAATTAGTTATACAAATAACTAGTTAGACAAATTTATAATGTCTGCTGATCACAGTGTCTTCAAAAAGAATTTTAAATATTTGTATTAACCTTCTAACGGGCGCTCGTATATGAGAGATACACTAATGGTGTATCTCGTTGTATATCTTAAATTCAGAGAGCATTTGGAACACTTATCTTTGGCTATTCAATCAGTATATATTGATCTATTTTTAGTTATCTTTTGAACATGGAGACAATGATATGAAGTTGTATATTTGCTATTTGCATTTGAAAAATACGCGCGACCGTTCATGTAATGTTTTGTTAGATTTGATTTTTTTTCCCGCTGTTTAAAATGATTTTTTGTTATTTTTGTTTTAAACATTATTATTTTAAATTTTTTTTTAAATTAATTATCTTTTAACTTTACACTTTTTATTAAACATGAGAAAAAATCAACTATATTATTTATTTTATTTTCAAATAATTGCGATGTTTCTTTGATTACTTTATATTGATTTTGTGTTTTCAGTTTCATTCTTTCAGTTTTTTTTAATGAATAAAAGTTCCAATTGAATGTTCTTATTAATATTCAAATGGTTATAGTATAATTAAAATATTCTGATACTTTAAAATACATATTTTACAGTAGTGTATGTGAAAAATACGCGCGACCTTTCATGTTCGTATAAGCAGCGCGCCCACTGAAAGGTTAATGAGTAATATAAATCGAGCGATTGTTATGTACTTTATTTAAAAAAAATAATTAAGGTGAAATAAATATAATTAAATTGCATCAAATGAGAGAAAAGAAAAAAAAAAGTCTTTAACATTTATAAGCACCTGGTTCAATACTTCATCATCTTTTTGAAATAGATTTAAAAAATATTTTATTTAAACTATAAATCACTGTATAACTTATCATTTTATGAAAAATAAACAATTATTATATTATTATAATAAATGGGGAAAAAAAATCAATTTCCTTTTTTTCCCCCCATCTGCTTCTCTTAAAATGCATTTTTTAAACAAATCAATAAAAATAATTGATTATTAGCCAAACATTTGCAAAGATTACGTAAAAAAAAATATTCCAGAGAATAATTAGAATAATTAACTGTCTTATTTCTTTTCCTATTTCCCTGAAATTACATAAGAAAAATCATACAAACGCTAACATTCAAGATAAAAAATTAAGGGCGTCCACATTTACAATACTTGATAAATATGAAATATGACTTCAAAGCCTAATAAATTTTTAATTCCATATGAAGAATTTTTTTTATTTAAGTGTCACGGTTAATTAGATTTATTAACGAGTTTTTTTTAACGTTATGCTTTGAATTATAGCGCTTCCTTTGAACAAAAACCATCTTTATTGATTAAAGAATATTTCAACAATATTTTCTATTTTCTTTAGCGTTTAAATCGGCTTAGAACGACTTTTCAGCAGTTAATTAGTATAAGTCAGCGAAAGTTAATTTATAATAAAAAGACGCTTAGAAGGAAAAATAAAAACTAAAATAATTACGTTAAAATAACAAGGAAGAATTTAAATAATTAAGCAATAGATTTCCTTTGATGTGAATTTTTGTTTCAGTGTATTACGAATACATGAAATAGATAAAATTTAAGCAATGCATAAGAAAGATGATTAGGAAAGAATAGTTATTTAAATTTATATATTGATAATAGGATCAGTCTTTCAAAGGAAATGAGTTTAGTTTTAAATAAAAAATTATAACGCTTAAGTGATAATAAAAATATGAAAATAATTATTACATTTGCTTTCCGTCTCCATTTTCAACTGTATTTTATTACATTTATTTTTTATCTATTTTTTACGAACATCTTTCAAACAATACTCAAACATGTAAACATCAAAATGGAACGTAAATTATATTTTTCATTGAGAAATGGGATTTTTTTTTTCTTTAGAATTTGCTTTTGAAACAATCGGGAAGGTGAAATAAACATATGATATTTAAAAGAACAAGTGGATATAATTATGGCTTTGTTATTTGTTAAAAAAAAAAAAAAAAAAAAAAAAAAAAATAAGAATAGAGGAATGATACGTAGATTAAGTTAATTATTAAACAAATCATTAAGCTCTTGTTATTTTTTCCTGCCACATTTTTTTTTTTTTTTTTAATAAAAGACTTTACAAAATCCCTATTTATGTTTATGTATATATAAAATAAACTTTTATCATATTTGTAAGCAAAATTCCAACATTTATCATTAATTATCTCCAGCAAGTGCCGCATACTTTTCTTTCACTTATTAAAATGCAACACTGCAATTTATGAAAATAAAAATCCTAATATGAAATATACAAATTTTATTTCGTTATAGAACTGATATTTTAGTGATTCTATCCTAATGATGAAAGAAATTAAAAGCATTTAGATGAATTATTTATTTTCCTTACAAAATTATTTTTCGATGCTTATAAAACGAAATAATTAATAAAAATAAAAACTAATATGTCAAAAGAAATTTGAAATGTTGTGAATAACTTGTAACAGTGAATAAAACAACAATTAATGTAGACTAATTAATCTAAATTAATATATTTATTGAAAATTGAATTGTTTTATTACAGAATAATTTTTTTTTTTTATTCTAAATTATCAATATATTTTCAAAATTAAAGAAAATCTAAATGTAATTTTTTTTTCCACAAATAAACATTAAATGATTCATTTTTAATGCAATTAAAATGCAGTAGGGTAATTTTATATGCATATAAGAAATATAAATTTTTCCTCATATTGCCTTGAATTTTCTTTATTTAATTTTGTACGATGGTTATTTGAAGAACTTAAACGAAATTTGATAAAATTTCAAATGATTGTGTATTGTATTAAAATACATCAATTTATACATAATATATATTAAGATGCAGCAAGTATTAATAATTACACCAGCATGCAATTAATGCATATGTGTGGAATGATTTCACCATTTTGATGATAAGTTAATCGCAATTGTCATTAGTAATATCACCTGAATTGTATTATATGGTTTAATTAAATACCTTTATGCAACAATTGAAATATTCTTCTTATCATACTGCATGGTTGGTCTTATTTAAATAAATGTAAAACGTTTTTTGAATTTAATAGAATTATCTAAACATGCAATACACAATTTCGTATATCTGTTTTTGAAATCATTTATAATATTAAGGATTTTTTAAAAATTCTTCTTTCTTTATTTTTTTTTTTTTTTTTTTACGCTATCCTGTTTGATTTAATAAAGTATTACAGATTATTTCTATGAATATGCATATTAATATGCGCTATTTTTTTTTTTTTTTTTAATTTATCTGTAACAAAATTTTCTATGCAGGATGTAAAAGAAAATAATAGGAAAAATTAATTTTCTGTTTCAACTGAAGCTTATGTTTTTAAATAAGCTGTACACAGAATATTTGGTTTATATATATATATATTTTAATTATGACATATTAACATTTTGGAAAATAATTCATCAATATGATCTTTAATTTTGCGTAAAATTTTGTGAGTTATGGTTGCTACAGAGCATGATCGTTGGTACCAAACACTTAAGAATCTGAAATATTAAAAAAATAATTATATAGTATGCAAAAAATGTAGTTAAAAAAAGTTGAAAATCAACTTAATATATTAAATGTTAAATTAGTTTCGCAATTCATTGTGGTATGTCAAAAGTCCGTATTTTGTAGAATTCTTTTAAACTTATATTATATGAATAACGTAGATCTGTTATTAAACACACACTAATTTCCTTTAACCACAAAAATGAAAAAAAAAAAAAAAAACAGTTCCGTAAAGTTTTTTGCTCATAATTCTTTACAGTAAAAAAAATTTTTACTTAAAGTTTTCTGCACTGGAAAAAAAAAAAAAAAAAAAAATCATAAAATTAATTAAAAAATGTAAGTGGAAATCATTTCGATAATTAACAAAATCATAATAACTGAACTATTATTTCTTTTTTTAAATGCAAACATTATGCAATTCCGTCAGAATTTCAATTATTCCTTCTGAAAAATAAAACTTTAACAGAAATTTTATCAATTAATTGGATGTCCCAGGATAGAGCGTATGGCCCTCATTTATTTTTATTAGAAGGGAATGTAGTTTCTGATTTAAAGCTTTTCGTCTTAAGAAATTAATATATTTTAAACCATCCTTTCAATTGCTAATTTTGAAAATTATATTCAGTGAAACGAAATGATTTCCTAAAATAAATATTTCAAATTTTAAATTAATGAATAATATCTAAGATTAAGAGGTAATAAATAAATCGAGTTATTAAACTGGAAATACGTTAGCTTCTATATTAAATTTTGCAGTAAAATAAATAAAAAAATGACATAAAAAGGAGATGATTATAGAAAAAAAAATATTTATTAATACAATAAATATTATACTAATATATATTTATAGGAATTGAAATTTTGATATATATTTATACGGAAAACAAAGATGTCAATTAACAATCCCACAAATTCTCTTGATAATCATTAAATTCATTGTAGTATCAAAATAACGTAATTTTAATTAGCTGTTATTTAAAAAAATAAAGAAATAAAATAATGGTTTGCTTTTAATCATAGCTTACTACATAAATATTAAATTTTAAACATATTAGTTTCTTTTTCATCTAAGTTCATTTACACAATAAAAATTAAAAATAAATAAAAATAGGAATTAATACAAATAAATAAATGAAACATTAATTTTTATTTTCTTCTCTAAAAGATGTATGAAAGACCGAAAATTCATTTTTTAGCATAATAATACATTTACAAAGGGAAATTTTTATAATGGATGTTTACTTTGAGTTAAAGTGTTTTGTAGAATATATCTTAGTATTCCTGATTATCAAGTAACTATTATCAAGTATTACATATTTGTAGATATTTATTCTAGAACGTTCATTTAAACAAAATATTTTTACCTCGATTATTATAAGGTTGTTTTGTGTGCATTTTATAAAAAAGATATATTAAAAAAAAATAAGTTAAAAGTTCAAATATCAAATTATTTAATTTAATTTAATTTATTTTATTCATTGTGTTACGCCCCAAATTTTTTTTATTCATTTTTTAATCATATATTTTTAGATGACGTATTTATGCTATAATGCTTACATAATATCATAAAAAGGAAAAATATTCCATAAAGTTTTTCCTTAAAATTCGACAGAGGAAAGCAAATTTTAGTATAATAACAAAATCAATTTAAAGTTAGACAATTAGCAAAAAACGATATGATCAAACTAATATACCTATTTCTTTTATTTCCACTGTTAAGCAATTCCGAATGAATTTTAATTATTTTTTCTGAAGAGTAAGAATGTAATATAATGTTATCAATTAATTAGATGATATAGAACAAAATGCATGACATTGATTCTTTTTTATTAAAACGTGATGTAATGTTTGATGAATTTTTTTTTTTATCTAATAAAATTACTATATTTTAAAGAATTTGTTAATCAACAAAACTTCTTAGCTATCTTAGTATAAAATTTTAAAATTCACTATATTTCAACAGCAAAATTTTTAAAAGTATTTTTAGAAATAAAGAATTAATTTGAAATAAAAATACGTCTATATAGCGTTCAAAGTTCTCCATTTTTTTTTATTTATTTTTTTTTTTTTTAATTTTCACAAATACGATCTAGACACCCTTAGAATGGCTGTCTCGCGCAGGGCATAGTGTGTTTAAAAATAATCATAAAAGCTTAAAATTGACAAAACGGCTAACGGATATGTCTTTATGTAAATGTTTACTATTAAATTATTTTCTTTCTCAATTCGGGTATAATTTCCATTTGGTATTTAATACATTATTTGTTATTACTATTATTGTTCTTTATATATCCTCTGTAAAGCAAAGACATAAAACTTTACTAACATACCTATGTTATGTTTTTGTAGATCAGTTGAATGCTTTGTGTTATTTATAAAGTTATAGTACAGTATAGGATTTTAAGGATTTTAAGGATTTCGAAGATTTTTATCTTCTACACTCATTTAAGATTTCGCAATTCGAAAGAGGTTAAGCAAAATAAGAACTAGGAATCTGTGAGTAATAAATTGAAAAACATATAACAGTCGAGTGCAGCCTAAATGAATAAGTGCAGTTATTTATCGGGCGAAAAGGAAAGTAAAGAGGAGTGAAGCATGAAAGCAACAACGCACATATTCAATAATTCTAGTAAGATAAAAGAAAACTGTCATTAGTTGTATAGTTTTTGATATCTATTGTGCTTGTGTCTCGTGTATAGGGACACACAAAAATATATTTGCAGTATTATGGTCTACTTAGGACATTTCTTTTAAATGCCTTTTGTTACATTTTGTTTAACATAATGAAATTAACATACTCTATTAAGATGCTTAAATTAATTATTAGCTACAGAACTATATGAAAGAATTTCGATACGCTATGTATGAAACGTCACTATACGCTATTACACTGTATTCAACATGCTGAAACTAATCTATAATATTAATAAGATACTTAAAAGGGTATGTTCAATAGAATTTCTGTTCCTTGTCAATGCATTACGTTTTATGCTCAATCATTATATTTCTTTCTATATTATAAAATTAGCATACACTATAATGATGTGTAAAAGAATAGTTTCTGCAAAGAATGACATGCATAGAATTGAGTAACATTGCACATAGTTACATAAAGGATTTATTTACGTTATCCCTTATACGTGGTCGCTCTACTGCGTTCAACATATAATAACAATATATACATTTTTATAATTAGTTTACAGGACTAAGCAAAAGAAATACGATAAGTGAAATATTCGGCTGGATAACTATTGGTCAGCATAACTATGTGTTATATTGAAAGTGTTATATACTTACTGGATGAAGAAGGAAAATATCCAACAAAGGATTAACGATTGCTGCCGCCAATACAGAATTATTATAAAGAAAACGATATAATATTGTAAAACAACAAGTTGTCCTCATCCTATCTATCTCCTTATCTACCTACGTACTTACTTAAAAACAACAAATGCATTTTGATGGACACTTAAGAAGTTATTTTAAACAAGCACAGTATACAGAATAAATAAAAAATATTTGATCAGTAATGATTAACACAAAATAGAAATTGCACGTTGATGCTTCTTATATTTAGATTCATTACTATGTTATAACGATTTTAGATTTTTGTATTAAAATCTGTAAAATATCGACATATCAAAGTAAATCTCTGTGATGACAAACAGCATCTATGGTAGAAACAATTCCTAAGGAAGCTGTATTGGCAATGATGTTTCTGTGACACAGATAAACATTTTAATGTACTGTTTAAACTCCAGTTCAAAGCACAATAGGTTCGGCAAAATTTAACTAGAAACTGCTGGTTAAAAATTAACACAATACCTTTGCAATCCATTTTAGTGTTAATAAACATAATGCTAAAGTACTAATTTCATATTATGGATCATTCACCTGCTAATGGCAAAGCTCCAACACAGATCTGAGTGGCTTGGCTTAGACTCTTGAGTTTACCGGTTTGTTTATTTTCTTTTTCGTTGAATAATCGTTTTCCTTTATTATTTATAATGTTTAACAGAGGTATCAAGTTTATACAAATTGTATGTAATCCGCATAGATTATCGGGATTTTTTAATAGCTTTCTTTAGTAATAATTATCAACGATTAGATAAGGTGAATAATAAATACTATTCCTAAATACTGGTATGGAATCTATTTTCTGTCGGCACTAACTCGGTACCTATATCGGTACCTATTTTAATCATTTTTAAAGGCAATACGGCAGAAAAGTGTAATAAATTTAATTTAAATAAAATGGGAAATTTTGCCTGCTAAAAATTATTCATACAGTTATAATTTTAGATTTCCCGCTGAATATTTTAATCATATTTTGAAAAGAATTTTAATTTTTTCTTTATATCATTACTTACAAATTCGTTCATATTAAAAAAAATATATATATTATCTATAAACAAATTCAGAATTAACTACTTAAAAACAACAAATGCATTTTGATGGACACTTAAGAAGTTATTTTAAACAAGCAAAAACGTTAAAAGTATTTATTTTTAGTGGGAAAAACGATCAATATTAAACTAAAGTAACAAAAATACTAAATGTAATAAATATTAATTACATTCCTTGCACAAGAATAATCGATACCTTAGAAAAAGTAATCGTTTGTATTTTTTAATGTTTGAATATTTGAGCGTCAGAATCGTAAATAAATTCAGTAAAGGATGTAAAAATATTTGAAATGAAATCATACAAAAAGAAGAAGTGAAAGATGCAACAATTTTTTAAAAAAAATTACTAAATTTATGTTAATGTTGTAAAATAATAAGAATATCTTGAAAACAAATTTTTTAAGAAAAACACTATTGCTTCAAGATTTATACAATGTTTAAATGTTGCATTTGATAGAATAATATAAATTAATATATTAATATAATTCGCTTTTTAAAATGAATAGTGTTCTATTACAAATATTAATAAAAACTTTTTTGGGTATTTTTAAAATACATATGTTATTATTGTTATTATTATGTGAAAATGCTAGATTTTTACATGATAGATAAAATAATAATAATAATAATAATAACTGTATATTTAAGATACTCAAATTTTATTTTTACATATACTGCAAAACGAGTTGGAATATTAAATAACTTTTCTGCTTGTATAAGTCCAGTAAAATTAGAAATAAATAATCGATATAACTCATTTATGGCTTAATAATATATACATATATATAATTTTTATATTTTGCAATATTTGAATGTATTTTTGAGAAAGTAACTTTTTACTATATTTTTCAAATTCACAGAATTTTCGCACTTCTAATTGCTTATCAACACTTTCAAGAGCAGTGAATAGAAGATCTATCGCAAAAATATTAGAACTATTTCTATGTATATCAAATCCACATACATTAGCTAAAATATATTTTATATGTATTATTGCATTTTGATGTATATTTTTCCATAAATAATATAACCTAAAACAATTTTTTAGTTGGTGAATAGACCTTCTACACTGTTAAAAATAATAGTTCAATGCTTCACCCCGAAATGGTGCACATTAGAAAAAATTAGCTGCAACTGGTATTTATGTGCTAGGTATCACCACTTTAGAGGTTGTTACAATTCAAATGACACTACTAAAATGGTGAAGTCTAAAGCAGAAAAATTCTGAAAATGTTAGTTACAGCTAAATGGAACAATTTTTCTGGTGAAATGTAGGCTTTAATTTTTAACCGCGTAGATACGTCCTCTGAAAGGCATAAACAGTTCTTTTACACCATCATGGCAGATATATTATCTATTTTTGAATTCTCTTGACCATATAATATATAGAACAGAAAATATTGTTTTGGGGTGAAATTTTCGTAATAAAGTTTTTGTTACATTAACACGTTTTGAGGTTCCCTGAAACCAAAAATTATATTTTTCGTGGTTGGCCTGTGTGTGTTTGTCTGTTATCAGCACATCTCAAGAACAAATAATATCAGAAATTCCAAACATGGCATTTTAAATGTGTATAATATAGGGATGCTACACTAAACTTTTTGTTAAGATCAAGCAAACAGTTCGTGTACAGGGGCACTCAAGAGAATTCAAATAAATTACGTCTATGAGGGAGATTGCTGGTAAGTAGAGTTTAAGCATCTATAGACCGCACTAAACCAAATGAAACAAATGCACATTTTTTATATTCTTAAAAACATATTTCATGTAAAATATGGTGTGGAAATCATTCACTGTTCGTTTACAAAGCTACACAAAATAACTAAATTATAGTACCACAATACTTGAAAATTGTGGAAGTATATTTCAGGTTGACCCGTGTGTTCTTAATATAGGATTATATTTATTTGCATCATGTGGTGTGTACAGAACCTTCAGAATATATACAGGGCTGCCAATATTTAAGCCATAACATTCTTTTTTATTGCTAGTAAAAGTGATTTACTATAATATTTTATGTCCAGAAAACCTGCTTAGAAATTGAACTTAATTACTCATAGCCATAGGGTAAATAAGGTATTTTTTAAAAATAAATATTCATCGCTTGGCTTTTTGTATATTTACACGTTTTGAAATTTCATTAATACCGAAGTCAGGTTTTTAATGTTTGACATAGAATTATTTGTCACATAGAATTATTTGTCAAATAAAGCTGTTTTGAAACCTAATTTGAATTATTTTATCATGGGTTTACATAAAAGCGTTATCTTAACCCCTTATTCTCCAATTTGTATTTATAGTATTCAATTTAAGGGTAAGAGAAAATCGTGTGAGTGATGTACCAGATTATTTTAAATATAATAATGTAAAATAAGCATACCCGCATTGAAATTCTTCATCTGTTTCCTCGAAAGTGCTTGAAGTTATTTTTCACTGTAATAGTGACTCGTAGCCGCATAGAACATATTTTCTTTTTGAGATATGTTTAAATTCAAAACTATTTTAGAATGTATAAACGAAATTACATGAGAAAAATCCTAAAGGCATCCTTTTGTGAAAGCTTTTTAAATCAGTCCGATAGATGACATTTTCATTGATTAAAGTAAATAAGTTTAGACTTCAGTATCTTTCTACCAACAACTGCAAATCGAACTAGTTGCCATAGATGAACTCTGCTCAGTTCCCTATCATATATTTGTTCTTGTAAATTTCTACTGCAGGCATACAATATTCAAGTTAAGAGAAATTCAATTGCTCGACAAGGTGATAGACTAAAATGTTTCATCAAGTAAGCTACCAACCATTCAGTTCTATACATTACCTTACCCTAACATCTTTATTAATTTTACTTAGAATAGTACCGTATTTTAGTTTTCATGCAATTCCATGTAATTTTCAATGCAGTGGACCCCATAATGCACGTTTATGTGAAACATTACTTTATTCAGTTATTTTAAGAAAATCTTAAATTTCAAATAACATTCAAATTGGAATATCTATTAGCGATGATGTTATATAGCCATCCAGCCATCATAAATGTTATTTTAAAAATCATTGACATCTTTACTATGGAAATATTCCTAAAAATGACCGTTTAAGCGAAGTTTTGCTATGTTCTGTTATGTTAAAAAATTCTTAAATTTCTAATAACTTACGAAATTCTTAAATAAAAAAAATTATAGTCAGTGATGTTCATTTCTGTATCCTAAATGCTATTTTAAAAGTGGTCTGACATCTTTACGATGAAAATATCCCTCAAAATAGACATTTATACGAAATTTTGCTATGTTTAGAAATTCGCAAATTTCGAATATAACTTACGAATTTTTAAAAGATTAAATTTCATAGTTAATAATGTCCATATGCCAGCATCATAACTGATATTTTAATCTGTTCTGACATGTTTACTATAAAAGTATTCCTTTTGATGAACGTTTAAGTGAAGGTTTTCTCCATATTCTCCGTTGTTAAAAAAATTGTGTATTTCGAATAACTTACGAAGTTTTAAAATGAGAATGTTGATAATCAATAGAACATCATAAGTGATATTTTGAAACTGGTCTGATCTCTTTACGGCCATTTGTTCTTGCGATATCGTGTATATAGTCTAAAAAACTAACACATCAATGAATATACTAACAAATTAACACACTAACAAACTAATACAGCAACCCATTTAAAAGACACCCTACAGACCAACTCTATGTTTATTTTGTGATTTTTACTTTCCTCAAGCCTCAAAATGTATAAAAAATCAAAAAACAGAGGCTGAAAATTTTACGATTACCTAAGTTTCTATAAATAAAAAAAAAAAAAAAAAAAAAAAAGAAACAATTTTCGGAAACACGCTATGATGCATTTAGTACAGGAAAGAAGGATTTCTATAAACATATAAGACATTTGATTTACGTGTGAAAATTTAGTTAGAAAGGCATATTAAATAAGTATTAGAATATAAGCTTGGGAATTTGATATCACACCCTTTTTAGACACAATTTTAATCTTTTCTCTTTCTTTGAGCTTGGCTTTCTCGTACTTTTGAAATGTCTTTTTTTTTTTTTTTTTTTTTTTTTTTTTTGTAGATAATGAGTTTTACACAAATTTCAAAATTAAGTTATTGTGAATTACCTCCAGTTTCTGTATTTTTATTATTAATTATGTCGTATTTTTTTCAAAAATTAAAGTCGTTTTTTATAATTCATATAAACCATATGTTGAACACAATGCTGTTGATATCGCTCCAGCGCATGATGTGGACTTACGTGAGGGCTGAAGTTGATGTGTAAAATTTCATTTTGATTTTTTAATGGTGGCACTTAAAAAGGCAGTGCCACAAATTAGGCTGGAGTGTAAATCAGTTGGAATATTTTTTATTTAAAACACAGCCCTAACAGTCGCCAAAAGTTTCAGTTATCAAAGATGGTAGAGTGAAGCTGCTACAGTCGGCAGCAAAATTATTCGAGCAGTAGCAAAAATTCTTGTATAAAAAATTACACTTAATACTGTTTTGTGAAGTATATTCTTAGTCAGTCTAGAACACGATTCGACAAGGACGTATTTAACAAAACTGAATTAAGTGTACTTTTTTTTATGTAGGAATTTTCGCTAGCGCTCGAATAATTTTGCTGCCGACTGTAGTTTCAAACCCAAATTGCGCTCATCGGGCTAGCCGTTGAGAGTTTTTTTCTAAGTTCCTTCAAGATGCACGTGAATATGAGTTAGGTTTTCTTTTAAAAATCCCAACAGAATATACTCAAAACATACATAGGAAACTCGTGTAGTCACTGTAGTCAACTCTCACACCATCATCATGTCCATATGTATATATATAAAAGACAAAAAATCGGATGAAATGTTACTTTTGTTTGTAAGATAAAAAAAATATAGAATTTTGCAAATAATTATGTGTTTTTTTTTTTTAATTATTTTATTGCACATTTCTACTAAATTAAATTTGCACTTAACATTTTATTCTAACTCAAATGCACATTTCTAATTGGTAGAGAATTCCAAACAAGATCTGTAATCTGCCTTTTATTTGCTAAAATTTGAAATATCTGAAACAGTAATATTCTCATTAATGTGTCTGATTCTAATCCATAATTTAATTAATGGCTATCCCCAACTCTTGCAAGCAAATAGTTTGTCTGTAGTCATTAAACTGCACCGGCGGCAGACAAGCATATATTTAGCCGGTTAGTAGATAAGCATTCATCACTCAAATAATCATTTTATTAATAATCAATACACTTTAGTTAAAACAATTTCCGCGAGTAGAAACCATTTTCTGCTTCTCCTTTGAACATCGATTCATTAAGACATCTTAGATTAATAGTAATCGTACTTTTTATGAAAGGACCACTTCCACACAATATTCAAGAAAATGGCGAAATTAATCAAGTTAATTACATCTTAATTTCAGAATTTCGTGATGCAATTCCTGAAGGTGTAGTTTTGAAAGAAAAAAAAATGACTTCCTTAATAGAAAATGAATGAATCTCTCCACAAAATGCTTTGTAAATTATTGAGTTAGAAAATGCTAAAGCGTGTGGAATAAGGCGGTTTTATGTAAAAGGAGTTTATTGTGTAAAAGGTTTAGTTCAAAGATTTCTGCCCCCCTCCTCCCTATAGAATATACTTATTAGTTTTTGTCAAACTTCTGATACATAAATATCGTTTATTTTTATATTTTTTTCCATTTATTTCTAGAAAACTAGTTATATAGAATATGGTGTTACATAAATGATTATTTTCGTGATTATGAAAGAATATATTTAAAAAGTTTTATTTTTCTCGTTATAGTAATTCAAAGATAGTTTTTTAATGTTTTATTGAAGTGATATAGCAAAAATTTTTAATATTTTGTAACAAAATGTATAACCTTTTATAAGTCAATGTTGCTTTTCCACAAGCTTTAGTCTTATTTGTACTGTTAAAAATTTCAATAGAAAACTCTGTGTAATCTATTATCTTAAGTCTGACGTAAAATTACAGAGAAAAATAAATGGAGATGTTAAAAAACTTATTTTATACATTCATTTTAATAACTAATATTAATTTAATTAATTATTGGTGAGAATATATTTCGGACTTGGAATGCTTTTTCTAAAGTATAAGCAGTCATTTTTAATTTTAATTAAAAAATTAAATAATAAAATTAGGTAAAAATGCAGAAGAAAGATTGAGAATGTCGATTATTCACTTTTAACTAAGAATTACTGTATTTATATTAAGTTTACAGAAGTTTTTAACAGTGTGTCAGAGTACCGGTAAATAGATAATTTTCAATTTATGTATTTATATCAGGTGTATTAATACGAAATTTGAGTCACTACAAAATTCTTTGACGCAAATTCTTGTTACATTAATTGTATTATATCACTGCAAAAGCTTTTCATCAATGTAAAATTTTTTATCAACAAATATGTTTTGTATTAAAATTTTACGTGAAAAAAATTAAATGTATAATACTGATGAAAAAGTTACAATATAAAAAAATCAAAGAAATATTATGTCCTTTGCATAGACTATAAACACTTTCCAACTGCATAGGCTTTTCCTTTTACCTATAAATGTATTTTAAATTCACAACGACGCCTTAAAAAATATTAGTATTATTATTTTAATTATAGAGGAAAAAAGAAGAAATTATTTTGCACAGTTCTATATATTATTTAAAAACAACAAGACTAGAAATATATATTTTGTTTTTAACTATGGGAGAAGAACCTCACAATTGAATCTTTGTAGCTTTTTTTTTTTTTTTTTTTTTTTTTTTTTTTTTTAACAGAGATATCATGAAAAGGATTGCAAATGTGTCACCCTGTATATCGTATAAATCTCAAATGTCCTATGTATATTGTAACATAGAGGTCCCATAATACAAAAATGTTACATTGAGTAATTTCCATACATGTCACATAACGTATATGAACAATTTTAAATCAATTTTATAAACCATAGGTATAATCTAAGCTGATAAATTACACTAATAATACTTTATTTTGCAGAGAGGAAACGTTGTTTTTGTATCTAAATATGCAATATATATTTATTTATGTTTTCTGCAGTATAGAGGTAACAATATATGCTTTAAACAAATTCTTACTGACCATAATGCGTCGGAGAAAGTTTGTAAGTCCCAGTACGCAAACGAGTATCCCTATTTATATCGAGTGACCTTAAATAGCATACATTAATTTCAACGTATATTACAAATTCAGTTCTACCAATTTCCAGTTATAGACCCTAAAGTATCTGAATATTTTAATATGGCCCTGTAAACCTAAATGCTTGTAATACCATAATCCACAGAACACATATTTTTATGCATACGTATAATAAATCAGAATTTAAACTTGTATTGCGCACCACAAATTTATTAAAACAGCTATTCCTTACAGAAATAGCTCTCATACAGCGCAATACGTTGGGATACATTTGGTATTCCTGTACACAAATCAGTGGTGTTATTTACGTTAATTTTTATAAATAACATGTCATAGTAAACTTGAATAAAATATTTCGCTTTTAAGGACTCTATAAATATTTACACAAGTTAGAGCGCAGGCAGACATAATTATAGACATACATTATAATAACACAAGGTGTAATCTTGTTTAATGAATATTTGAAAGTGTTAAAAACGCTTAAGGCAACTAATAATGGAACTCAAGCAATTTACCCTTTTAGCCCTTAATATAACGTATTTTTATGGAGCGCTTTAAACCTTATTGCTAATCATACCATAATTCACAGAAAAGATAATTTGCGCATTTGAGTAATAAATGTGAATTTTCTTATGTTTTCTGCACTACACTAGAAAATTTTGTGTGTCCCTGTACATAAACCAGTACTGCTATTTACACCATTTCCAATAGGAAACATTCCACAGTGAACTGGAATAGCATATATCATTTTCAAAGAGCTATATAAATATTTATTGGAGTTCGAACGGCAACAGATAGACGCAGAGTAGGCATACAGAATGACAGACAAATGAATCGATGTCATGAACACTTTTAAATTTTATTAAGAAGAGCTAATATATATATATATATATGCAGAAACAAAGGTGAAATTTAACATATGAACAAATTTTTTATATTCTTTATAGATGAGAAACAATTTCCAATTCCACTTCAACACTTTTCGCACTCGAAAGTTATGAATAACTCTTAGTCATATTTAATGTTAAACGGCTGACGTCTACAACAACTTGAATTAAAATACAAATAGAAAAAGGAAAATCAGTATCAGGATCGAATTCAAGAAAAAAAATCACAATAAAAAATCTTCAGATTGAACCTGGGGATAAAAAAATAAGTTAGAAATATCAAAAGATATTTTTCATTTTGTTACTATTTAATTTTTTTTATTAATATTTTATAAAGTTATTATAAAAATAAAATAAAAAAATCTGAGTTTACCGTGAAAAAACCCAAGCGAACTTACAGAATATAAGTGCAGTACACTATCTAGGAAAATGTAGTTTGACATTTTCAAATTGAGACGTTTTGTCAAATATCTAGAAAAATACTTTACGAATTACATTAAAATTTTGAAAGAATAAAAACCATATTATACCTTATATATTTTGGGAAAAGTTTTGTCCCGCAGAGAAAAATTGGACCAGTAAAAAATTAATCAAAATATTTTGGATCACCATGTAAGAAGTAATGTTTGAAATGCGTTTTGTCCCTAGCATTTATTTGTAGTATATTGCTTACAATTAACGAACACTACAATGTGCCTCATAAACATAGATACAGGTGTTCATTTTGAAATAACAGTTCAAAAATGAAGTAATAATCACAAGTATATGTAAGCATATAGAATTAGAATATAAGTGTACTACAAAAAAAATATATATAGTTTAGGTTTTATATAATTTTTCTAAAAAAATAAAAAAATATTGTTCAAGTATTTGGTATTAGATAGATTGCAATTAGAACAGTAAAAGATTGTGTAGTAACAGTAATTAGTAACAGTAACATTAGTAATTAATAACAGTAATTAATAACTGTAATTAGTAACAGTAATAGATTATTTAAATATTTGGTATTTGAATTCAAATTTTCGATCCCTTCCTTTGAGTACCAACTCTGCTCTACTTGTTGCTTTAATTTCTGAATAGTCGGAAGACCATGGGCTGGGCATACACCATTCGTGCAAGTACTTTCGAAAGGTTTTCAATTGGATTTAGTTCTGTTACTGACGACTGACCATTCTATAACAATAACTTGGTTCTAGATAATCCCAGCTTTTGTTGAGTAGGATGTGTTAATCGATGCAACGTCCTGTTGGAATTTGCACTTTTACCTCATTAAGATGTTTCCAGTTAGAAGGAGATAGCTTTTGAGGATATTTTAATAGACTATTAAGAAAAGAAATTTCAGCAATATTAGTTGTTCCTACACCATAAGAGAAAACCATCCTTTTTGTCGACTAAAGGACTCATGAGGTTCTGATCATTGGTCATGGAAACAGTATGCCCAACATTTAGGGCCAATCAAATGGAATATTTTTTGGTCACTGAAGAAACATTCAACAACGAACTATTCCAACAACAAAAACCTCGTGATTTCTTTAATTTATATATTTTTTTTAATTTTTTTAAAAAGCGGTTATATTTCCATTAAAATATCTGGTAGTCTCGTAAAAAATTATACAAATAAATAGAAAAAGCTTCACAATTACAAGTTACAGCCAAAACGCATTTTAAGCATTACTTTTTAACATAGCGATACGAAACATTTTTTATTTTTGTTTAATTTTTTGCTAAGTCCTTCTTTCTCTTTCGGACAAAACTTTTGCAGAACTATATGATGTATAAAATGTGTTTATACTCCTAAAGTTTCAAAGTAATTTCTTAGGAATTTTTTCAGATGTTTGACAAATTGTCTAAATTCGAAAATTTCCAAATAATTATTCCTTGATAGTACACACACTACAGAATTAAATATTAATAACTGATGTTTTAAAAACTACAAGAACTCGTTTGTCCACTTGGTAAAAGAAAGGAAAAAGAAAAGAAAAAGGAAAGAAAATAAAACTAGTACTTTTTCTATTATTCATTAAAATCAAATCTTTCAAATACCTTTTTTTTCTATTATTATTAATTATTTGATGTATTACATAAAATAATTTTTTTTTTTCTTTAACACCAAATAATTTTTTTTTTAAATGTTTTCTTAATAATTAAAATTGAGCTTACATTTCCTTCGTCACAATTTGCATAAACAAATTTTACTTCATTTTTCAAGTTCTCTTAAATACTTTAAAATACTTCAAGTGCGTAACGTATTTTTTTCTCTACTTTCTGACTAAACTCCTAACCTTTGCAATTAAAAATGATATATTGCTGAAAATTCAAACTCACTAATGTGTTTTCGTAATACGAAATAAATTCATGACCGGGATGAAAATAAGCAATTGTTACAACTGCCTTTATTTTTTTTTTTTTCTTTTCACTTATTTTCACCAATCTCTTACAAAGTGCAAGTGTTTTAGTTCTCACGTATTTTCTCGCAGTTACGGGAAACTTTTTCAAACCCTTTAATTTCCGAGAAAAAGTTAGAACTCTAGCGATTCTAAATCAAAACACCCGGCACTTAAAGTAATTGCAGGCTTCTTATTGATAGCATCAAACTTATGACCAGTGTTTACGTGTAATTTAAATCGCGTGTCATAGAAGCACATGAAATGCATGAATTAGGTGTTAAAATATTCAAAAATCAGAAATTTGTTTACTTCAAGTCCAAAGGTTAAAAATAAAAGGTAAAATATTAAATGCTTTTCGCGTTTTAAAAAGTTAAAGAAGAGATATAATATAGATTTGAATTTTTCAAATGGCTGTTTAGAAAGAAAAAAAAAATGTATAAAGAAAATTTATCTTATCTTCTAAGTTGTTTTGTTATTTTTTACTTCAAATGCTTTATTTTGAAAATTGTTTATTGAATATGCATTCTGTTTTTTCAAAATTTAAACTATACATAATTTTTTAAATTTTTTTCCTATTTGTCCAACAAGAATTTGAAGACGCAATGCTATATAGAATTGAAATAAATTACAAAATTTTTTAATTATTAGCTTTTGAGCATTACTTAAGTAGAATAATGGAATAAGTTAATTGAACTGATTTTTGTATTCAGTATGTATAAACATAGTTACTTTAAAATACTACTTACACTGTAAATAATTCTGTGTAAGAATACACAACATTATTGAGGGAACTTTTTTTCCTGAACCATGATGATGAGAAAAATTACCAGCTATTGCTGATTGTAATTGCGTAACATTCTACTGTACACCTCTGTTACACAGCTATAGCATCTGATAACATTTCTCAACGTGGTTGAAGAAAATAAGTTCCCTCAATAATGTTGTGTATTCCTACACAAAACTTTTACAGTGTAAGAAAATAGTTAAAATTAAATATTTTAGAGTATCTAATTTTAGAGTATCTGTTTTAGAGTACTTAGTCAGTATTCAGTTGCTTATTTATTAGCTTTTGAGTATTATTTGTGGATAATTATGGGATAAATTGAGTGATCTTAAAATTTTTAGCAGTATGAATATAGTGACTAAAACAATACATGTGAAAGGAATTAAATATTTTAGAGATGCAATCTGCACTTAATATTTTTATTATTTTATTGATTTTAAATTTAAAAATTAAAGCTGTAGGTAATAAAGAATTATAATATAAAAAACCTTTATATACCATGTTTTGAAATTTTCTGTTGAATCATAGCTATAGGCAAGCGAATGTGACGTCACTGACCATCTGTGGAGCCAAGAAAAAGATTTCCTATGTTAATCGTTTATTGGATTTTTTGTAAAAAATTATTAAAAATTGAGGAAAATTATTTCCCGATTTTAATCCCCCTATTTGGGTATAGATACGCATTAGTTATCATGCACATGTGTTAGATTAAGTTATTTTGCTGTCATTTTAAATTTCAAAACTCTGTTGTCCTTGGCGTTTCTTGTATTTGACGATCAAAAACGAAAAACGAAAATATACATGCCAGATGTATATTTTCGTAATATGTATTGTACAAAATATTGTTTCATATTATTCATTGCTCTCTTAATATAAGTTATTAAAGTAACAATGATTTTTGAAAGGAATTAAATATGTTCGCCAGATAATTTGGCGATCATTTGTTTCCCGCCAAGGTTGAGAGATATCAAATCTATTTCGCTGCAACACATTATATCAGATACGCCTTTTCCAAATGAACTGAAAACATATATACATTTTATAGGTTATCATCCCCCGAATTGCTTGAATTTTAGAGAATCTAGAACATATAGTTTTATTTTTTTTATTTTTTTTTTATTTTAAACAGAGATACAACAAATAGTTATTTTTCATTATGGTTCATGGGCTGACAGTAATTAAAGTGCGATAGCGTTTGAATGTCTTATCTGGTTGAGCTGAAAATCGATAAACATTTTATAGATCACTGTTACACGATTTCTATTGACTTTCATGAATCTAGCACTTATAGAATCCTACAGAGACACAATGAAAAATTCTTTATCATTATAATCTATGGGCTCAAATTATTTGAAGTACAACAGAGTTAAATTAAAAAAACATACTATATGGAGGAGAATACTGAAACAACATATTATAATTTTCTCTTTTGTTTATTTATATATTTATAACGACTTTTGTTACTTTACTTTATTTATACAATCGTTAATCACTTAATGCCGGAAAATCAAGTGGAGTCCCGACAGATTTTCATTCATTTATTTATTTTTATTTTTTAAAAAACTATAATACCGATTTTTCTTATACACGGATAAATATTCGTTAATTAAAAATAAATTCTTCATTTTCATTTTCCATGAGTTGAAACTATGAATATATCCTGTAAAAAGAGAAAATTTGTCAACCTGATGATTACGCTATTATATCTGTCTGAAAATAATATCCTTTTTCGGCTAATAATATTTTGACAGATTTACTGTTTTAAAAAATGCATAATAATTAAGCATACATTTTTCTGATTCCAAGGCTAGCAAATTGAAATATTGAAGGAAATAATCATTTGTATTATACAAATGCAAAATCTTCTTATGAATACTGAGAAAACTCCATAAAAACATAATGTATACGAGCAGATACTAATTATTACGAAAACAGCCATAGACATGGTTAAAAAAAAAAAATCGAAAATCATGCAATATGCACTTATATTAACACTTTCCAACTGTACGTACTTGTTGTATCGTATAACTTTCAATATTCTTTGTCTACGTTATCACACAACATACAAACAGATCTAAAAAGTATACAGATAGACTAATTGAATTTAAAATCCCTCTTAGATATAGTTGGAAAGTGTTAAAAAGCCTTAACGCTAATAAAAATACACCCGTTACATAAAAATTGCAGCCCTTAATCTATATCAATATATAGTGTAGTCCTGTAAATCTGAAGGTTAAACATATCATATACCATACAAAACAATATTTTAGAATATGAACAATACATGCCAATTTTTACAGTAGAAAGTTATTTAAATGTGATTTTTAAAAATCTCTGTCCTAGATTTATATAAAAATGTTTAAAACCGAGGTAATATTTCTTCCAGATAATGACACAACCTCGAGCATATTGGATATATACTTTGATCTTAGCCAATAGGCCGAGAAGCGATTAAGTTATATATTGTAATTTCACACTTATTGTAAGTTTATATAATAAACTTTAATTTGAGCATACATTGGCGTTCGTTTGTGCCTTAAAGTTTCAATCGCTGTTAATTATTTAGACTATATTAGATTTAATTTGTTGGTCGAGCTTAATTATTTTGTTCTGAAACAAGTCTTGCGTGATTTTTTTCTTTTGTAATTTTGGGTGTTTGATTACTAATTTTTTATTCATCTTGTTATAACACCAGTATTGTGACGTATTTCACTTAATTTAGTTGCAAAAATTGCCTATGTATTATGATTTTTTTTAATTGAATTAGTAGTAGTACGAAGAATTTGAGTTTTACATTTAACACGCATTTTTTTTTTTTTTTTTTTTTTTTAATTTTTTTAATTTTTTTTTCTGAGCTCCCACCAGAATCCTTAAAATATATATATATATATATATATATATATATATATATATATATATATATATAAAATTATATATAACCATCTTATTGATATGACATTTCTTATTAACTAATCGGAGAGCTGAATTTATCTTTTTCGAAATTGAGTTTGAATTAGCAATAGTTCAAATAAATTGCATTACATCTTTACATTTTAGACCGAATTTTAATTTTTTTTTCTTACCTTCTACTGGAATATTTAAGAGTAGCATAAAATACTTTTTTTGATGAAATTAAATAATCATATTATTGATACGATATTATTAACTAATAAAATCGGTCTCTGTTCGCCTAGAGCTCGATTTTTACAGATGTATTTCTATGTTTATTTCTCCTTTACTCATTCATATTAATAAAGGTTGTGAAAGACAATCTCTCAGAAAAAAGAGACTAGTTAAAAAAAGGTATCATTATAACATTTGTTAAAAAGACACTTTAAAACGCGTAGCTAAAAAACTTGTTTAAATAAAAAAACCGATTTACAATTAAAATGCATTTCGAAGTTTTTCGCCTTGACTAAGAAGGCATCATCAGGAAAAACATTTTTTACAATTGTGTTTCTAAAGTACCACTCAATATTTTCTAGTTATAGACTCAGTTAAGCTTGATATAAATGGAGAAAAAAATTGAAAGTGGTATTCAGAAAATCAGTTCTGGACGAATTACAGGATTATATTAGTTCAACGGCAACAATTGTTACATCGTAACTGCACGTTTCCTCCTTGCCACGTTTCCTCCCGTTTCCTCCTTTCCTCCAACAAAGCCTCAAATAATCTAATCCTGTGATTCATCCAGAACTGACATTTGTGAATGCCATTTTTAATTTCCCGCTCCCATCTACATCAAGCTATTCTGTATCTAAAACAAAAATATATTGTGATATATATTGAGCTACACTTTAGAACCCAATTGTAATTTTTTTTCCTGATGATGCCTTGATGGTCAAAGTGAAAAGCTTCGAAATGCATTTTAATTGTAAATAAGTTTTTTAATTAAATGCGTTTTATATCTACGTGTTTTAAGTGTATTTTTAACAAATTTCACTTTAAGGTCAGTTTGAGAGTTATCCAAAGTGACGTGTTGCTCTGGCGATCTTTACGGGAGGATTGTTGGGGTTTCTCAATCTTCAAGGCATATACTAAAGGTGATTCAACATCCTGACGTTGGAGAGACTAAGAGCTTTTAAGGTCTCTGGATCTCACGCGGTAACGATGAAATATTCGAGGGCCAAATCATCATAAATTTCAATGTGGCAATCCACGAAAGCTACGTGTGATATCTTCTTAATAATTGATGCTAGTTCTTATAGACTTTCACCTGGTCTCTGATGACGGGACTTCAACGGGAGTCGAATTTATTCTTTAGACCATTTTCCTCCAAACCGCAGCTCCAGTGCACTTGTCAGAGCCTTGAAGTCATATCGCTGTTACTTCGGAAGGGTTTTCAGGACGTCAGCTGCGTCGCCCCGTAACGATGCTAATAAACGAGCTATCTTGGTAGTAAGGTCCCATTCATTAGATTCAGCTACGATGAGAAACTGTGTCTTACATACTTGCCAATATGATCTGCCGTCATAAGTGGACAGTTTTAATGATTCTTGATTCTGTATTCTTTTATATTTCCTTTCATTTTCCTGAGACATCTAAACTAACTTTTCTTCCACACTCCGGATCATTTTTGCAATTCATTTCCTAATTTTTCTTTAAACGGCTTCATTTTTTCAAATCAATTCTCAATTGCATTCTCCTTCCAGTTTTTCTCTCAAATTCTTCTTCTATTTTCTTAAATTTGCTATCTCTTTCTGAAAATCTTCATTTCATCTCGCATTCAACATTTTCTTTTACTTTATCTTAAATACTCTCTTCTATCTTTATAACACTATTTTCCATCTTCATAAATTTAGCTTCTATTCCATTCATTCTGTTTTTCATTACTGATTTCTTCAGTCAACTTGGTTTCCATCTTTTCCTGTACTGCTTTCATTTGTTTCATTTCTTCGGTCAAACTATCCTGTATCTCTTTCTGCCCAGTTTCCATTTTTCTATTGCCCTATCTTCAAATCACTCATCTGTGCGGCCAATACTTCCAGAAGTTTTTTCATTTTTTGTTCCATAACTCTAGTTATGACCACACAGCAGACAATCCGACTCCTGACACCAGAATCGTTGCGCGCTCGGGGATCGGAATTGTCTGTAAATGAAAAGCGAATCTTGCAGAGGCTTAAAAGTTTGTTTACAGAATATTCTACAAGATTACAGTGTTGTAAACCAAGTATTAACTTCAGTTTCACCACAAAACACAGCTTAAATAACAGCTTACAGCAGCAAAGTCACAGGATAATCTGTATTATAGCATTAACACACAGCAATAAGCTGTAATCAAACACTAGCTAGATACCTAATCAGGGAGTTCTTCACAGTAAGCCGTTTGGAGTGAAACTGACTCATACCCTCGTACAATAAGAAAATTTTCCAACAACTTCTGTAATAATCGAGTTAGAGCTTAGATATTCGGTATATCGATAATAAGGATTTCCTCTCCAAGATAGCCATAAAAGTCTCCAAGGAGCGATGAAATCGTCAAATTTGGCGCCAAGACCATTTGCTGCCTTGATGAAGCTTTTTAGCAGGTTTTTAAAGGAAAATGAATTATTTTAACTCCAAATCAAGCTAGAAATTCCGGTAATTAACATTTTATAGCCTAAGTCTCTTTGAATGAAATTACATAAAAATAACTACCATTATTTACAAATTCGTAACAGTATATATCGACTATGGGCATTCTATATTCAAAACTTTGTAAGTTATTCGAAATTTGTGATACTCTTAACAGGGTAAAATAGGACAATATTTCTATTAAAATTATACTATGGGGATTATTGGATTGGAAATACTATGGAATACTATGAAAACTGAAAGTTGAAACTGACTGTAATAAAGTTAAACAACGAATTAGGATAAGGTAAATGTGTTGAAGCCGAGGGAAAAATAGCATATTGGGTAGGACATTTCATTCTGCGACCATATTGAGTGATTGGTAGATTAATTTCTTTTATCATGAATACAGTCTGAGCTATAGTATAAATTTATGAGAAGAAATTTATACTAGTGAACTACGTAAAGCCAACTAGTTTTTCACATCTTATCCATTTTTGTGTGACTGATAGTAGTCAAAGTATTTTCGTACAATATAATTTAATTGCAAAAAAGAGAATTTTTTCTTACTAAAATGTATTAAAAATAGGAAAATAATATTCATGAAAATCTGTTTTCATCCAAATTTGCTATGTACATTTTCCTTTCCAGTTACATTAACGGGAGATAGTTGTATTATCTTGACATGTGATAAAATCATGAAACATTGTGTTCTAAGACCGAAAAAGTTTTCAACAAATATATAAATAAGTAATAACAATGACAACAGAAAAATTGAATAATTTACTTAATTGTACTTATTCTTCCAGTTTCTTAAAAATGTTCCCGATTCTCAAGTTTTTCAAATTTTACCCTTTATATTTTAACATAAAAAATGTTCTAAATAAAACTGCAAGTTTTACTAAAAATAAACTCAACGAATTGCTATATATCTACTTTAGAATCATTGAATCACGTAAATAAAATAGTAATATAATTTAGTAATGATATAGAAAAAAGTGCCGCAGTAATTACTAATTTAGCAATTTAAAAATTTAAAACGGAAACTACTAAGAAAGAATTAAATAATATTCATTCTGTATGGAATGTGTTATACACACAAAGAGAAAAGAAAGTAAGAATATTCTAGGAATTTAGAAATATCTGGTTTTAGATTCCAAAGTCGATTTCTTTATTAATGCAAAAAAGTTTATAGAGATTTAAATTAACGAAAGTGAAAATTCATGTACTAATTATAAAAAAGCATGTACAAAACACACTTTTTCAGCTTTTAATTTTATCTCATAAAGCTCGTTGCTTACGGAGAGGTATAATAGCGTCGTCAACAGACACTTGAAATAAAGTATCGAGTTATTTTTTTACGTACTATAATATACAGTTACGGTTGTAACTTGTGAAAAGAGAAAAGTAAAAATTCAGAATTTAAGTTGATTCTGTATACTTATAGCATGTATACGATAAATTGATGTTATAGTAAAATTTAAGGAATTAGAATCATGCCTAACTCCACATTATGAACCACTTTTTCATATAACAGGATATAGTTATAGTAAAAATGAGAATGAGAATGAGTCAGAAAATAATTAACTAAATGTTATGTCAAGAACAAGAAAGTAAAATTGTGCATATTTCATAATATATATAACATTCTTCCACATTGCAGTATATAATTATAATAAAAGTGAGACTGATAGAGGGAATAATTGGAGTGAAGGTTATGTACTATAAGAAACAACAAAGTTAAATATATGTATCTGTCATAACATATATAACCTTATCTTATATTATTGAAGACATTTGTAATAAAAGAGAGAATGAATCAGAGAATATCTAAATGAATGTCATTAAAAAAAAAAAAAAAAGGTATAATTGTTATAAATTATAAAATATTTTTCTAAGTTTTTATTTAAAGGAACAGTTGTTGCGTGCAAAACTCCTGAATACTAAAAGGGACAGATTTCGATTTTCTTTTAATTGCATTAATAACAATAATAACAACAATAATAATATAGTTAGATAGATAGATAGGTATTATATATATATATTTTCAGACCATATTGAAGCATTCTAAGACAATTACCAAAAGCACTTTTCTATTTAAAACATGATTAAAAGTAAGAAATTATCTTGAATTTTTATTAACTATTTTTATTTCAGTAAAACGAAATAGATAAGTTATCAATTAAGACAAACATTTTTCTTGTAACTTTTTCAAAAACATTTTTTTTAGTCTTCAGAACAGATTCTTTTGTATTTAAATAACGAATATGTAACATCTGCAAGAGAAACTTGACTTTTCTCATTTTACATGTCATAATTATTGAACTAACTCTGTTGCAGGACATTAGTTACTCAAGCATGGTGAAATATTTTTTATGTTCTATTGGGAAAGGTAATATTATTAATGACCTCCGACTATTTTTCCTCATGTCTTTTGGAAAATCACATGACTATCCTTCATTAGCGTAATAGTTATAATAAAATGTTCTTTTTCATTGACATATGCGCAATTTCTTCTAAATACATCTTATATTCCATTTAAAGGAAAATCGTATCCTTAAAGATATACGAACATTTCGTACATGAAAACTATATAATCTTTGTTCTACTATGTTATTTTAGTTCATGCTTACATGCTGTTTTATAATTGTTTTAACATCATTGTAAGATTTATTCATATTATTTGTACGTTTATGTGTCCAAGAATGAAAGTATTAAATTTTTTGAATGAGAACTATTTTTCATATAAGAGTAACATTATTAGTAAAATATTGAACAAGTGGTTAAGAACACAACAGAGAAAACATATTTTCTCAAAAGCAGTAGAAAATAAATATTGGTTTTGAATTTAAGGAGATGTACTGAAAAACTGTATATTTTATCATTAGATGCAAAGACAAACAGGCCCTTTTCTACAAAAGTAGTTCGTCCAGTCGGCAAATGTATTGAACTTTCCGAAAACTTATAAAAAATTTCTTTTTTGGTATGTTGTACGTGCCTAGGTACTAAATAAAAACTAAAGTTTTTGACCTCCAAGATTTTTGGATATAGCTAAAAAGTCCAAAAAATCTTCGAATATTTTACAATTTTTTTTCATTTTTTGCTGCATAACTCTCTTTTTTTGTAAGTTTAATTGTTTTTTTAATTTATAGAAAGATAAATGTGATATAATATGGTGAAAAAGTTTGTTTGTAATCTTCTTAGATTTTGAGAAACAGCGTTTCAAAAAAAAGAAAATATTTAAAAAAAGAATTTTTTTCTACAATAACATTTTACTGCGTCCTATAATAAATAAATAAATAAAATAACAATAAAGATAAAAACTCTTAAGTGTAACTTTTGTGTATCGTTAAACTTGTTACAATGTTTTTAGTTAATGTTCCTTTTAAACGGTTAACATCTAATAATAATTTTTATTTTAGATTTTCAAAACCAAGAATAAGAAAAACAATTAAAAATTTTTCATTGCATGAAGTTTAATTATTTAATTGAAACTCTTTAATATTCTGTTGGAAAGATGAATTACAATTATTGTGAGACACATTATAATAATGGGTACAAAACTGAAGAAAATCTACAACTATGAGACGATATCATATAACTATGATAATCTATAAGCTGCACCTCTCATAAAACTTTCTAACCTATTTTTACTTGATGATGCAACCAATACATCATCCATATACAGAACTATCAAAAGTAGTTCTGAGACGTTTGTTCTTATAAACAAACAAGGATATGCAAACACTTCTTTAAAAAACAAATGTCAGTAAATATCCTTTAAAATGCTTATTCCAGTATCTAGCGCCCGTTTTATACCGTAAACGTTTTTCTTAGGGGAACATAATTTGTCAGTTCTGTCTTCATAGCCTTTCGGTTGACACAATGAAATATCGTTGTCTAATTTGTCATATAAAAAAGCTGTTGAAACATCAAGTTGATTTAGAGTCATATTTTTACCTGCTGCTATACTAATCAAATTTTTCCCTATAGTCCTCGTTCTTGCAACATAGCTGACTGTTTTATTGTAGCTGATTCCTTTACGTTGAATAAAACCGTTTGTAATATGTCTTGTTTTGTATTTATTGATACTACCATCTGGATTTCTCTTGATTCTGTAAATCCACTTACATGTTGTGATCTTGACTCGCATAGGTATTGTAATTCAGTCAGCTCTCACGTCTGGGTTTCTTTAATGAATTCGTTTAATTTTCCATGTTTTTTCTCTGATAATCCTTTTCTTGACTTTCAATAGGTTTTTTATATGGTTCAGAATTACCTTCATTGTAGATGAATGACTCTAATATAGTGATGTATTTATCAAGAGGTGTAGATTTATTTATCTGCAATCGATCTCCTAAATTCAAATTTTATGGGACTTTGGATCATTCTCTTCATCTTCATTCTCAGTTTCAGCTTTAGTTGAAATTTTACTCTTCTGTTCTAATTCTTCTTTTTTTCTCTTTATATTTTTTCCTGATCAGATGAAATAAGTTTATTTTCTAAATTTTGCGATAACATTGTAGTGTATTTTTCATACTTCTGATTTTTTTTATTTTTATTTTTTATGAAAAATTACATCTCTTGAAGGAATACATTTTTAACATTATATTGCCATAATTTTCTAACGTTCATCCCCACTCCAACCAATAAAGAAACCCTTAAGAGTTTTATTATCCATCTTCCTCCTTTTCTGAGATGGTAAATGATAATAACTGAGAGAACCAATAATGCACATGTGTCTTATACCTGGCTTATTTCGAAACAATAATTCATGTGGATTAAAATTTTCCTCTGATGAATTTTGGACAACTTTCCAAATGTTAATTATTCTATTTTTTTTTTTTTCACCAAACTGAGTTTTGTGCACATTAAACAATGAGGACAAACAATTCAGTTGAGGATCTTTTACGTCACACCATAACTAGGCAATGGACTAATAGGCACAAGGTCTGCAAAAATTAATTAAATTAAAAATGTTACTGAAATTTCAAAACGAATAGGTTTAAAAATATCATTTTACTAACCGAAAAATCACTGATAAGAATGTCAACTAATGAGGATTCAAACACCATTACCTATTTTTTTTTTCTTCGTGTTCCAACCATTTAATCAAGTTTTATTCAGACATGAGTTAGTTGCCTTAAAGGTAATTTTGTTTATACAAAGCCTAAAATTCTAGAATGGTTTGTTTCGTTTCTGATTTTTTCCATGCTGAAGATAACCTTATGAAAAACCTATGATACATCTCAAAAAACAGTTGGTTTTGACGTTTAGTAATTGAATTCTGATAAAATAGCAGAACAAAGAATCTATTTTTCTTGACAAAGATTAAAGATATATATCTTACATATTGCAACTGAGTTTATTGAAAAAACATGATGTATTGTAATTCATGGTTTACGTTTTGCTGTAGAAAAAGTATTGTTACAGATACTATTATATCGCATATTTTTCAAAGTTATTATCTTTATATACATTTAAATATCGACTTCAGGAAATAAGATTTTTTTTTCTTTTCTTTTTCTTTTCTTTCTTTTTCTTTTTTCTTTTTTTTTAATTAATGATTAATAATGTTATTATATTGTAGAAATTTATGACAATTTAATAACAAATGGTAAAGCTGTTCCGATTATTACTTATTTTATTGATTAGCATACCCTTGGGCTGTAAGTGTTCTTTTATGATATTTAATGTTGTTTTGGATACTAGTCATTCCAATGAAACAAATCTGAATATAATAATAACTTAAGTGTAAACTGAGTATAATATAATAAATACTAGCTAAACTCATTGCAATTTTCTATAATTTCCTTTTGTTTTCTTGATAGCAGCATAGAAAAATCTCAACCACGTTCACTTTTAATTAAATAATATCAGCGGGGTTGTAATATAAAAATGCAATAATTGATATAAACGGTAGAATAAAAGAAAGTAAAAACAAATTATAAATCTTGGCTAAAATTGTAAAACTTCATTTAATTAAAGTACTGACATTTAAAAGGTGCGACATATTGACAATAAACAATAGAACCAAATCATTTGTTTCTTAAACCATACATATATATATATTTAAAACTTATATATTACATAGTTTTTTGCGTATATACCAGATGTTACAAAAGTATATAACCGGTCAAATACGTCAAGCTATTCACCATTAAAATCTGCAATAAAAGTAAAATTGTGTATTTATTATTAGAGTGTATTAATGTGTGTTTAATTCTAAGTTGTTCCTTGCCTCACTCTCAGAAAACGAAGGGTAAGGCATTATGAATAGCTTTTTAAAAGTTCTTATACATGCTTCTTCTTCTTCTTTTTTTTTTTTTTTTTTTTTTTTTTATTGCTTGTAGCGCAATCAGTGAATAAATAAGGAAAATTTGTAGGCCACGTAGCATAATTTTTTCTTGAAAGTAGAAATCGTCAATAAAAAAAAAATAAAGGTTCCCATTTGAAATTTCAAGATTTACTTCGGCTATTCCAAGACGTAGGTAGTGGAAAATCATGAATATTGGAATTTTTATATAAATTAATTTAAAGATATTTAAGACGTACTATTTTACAATTCATTATAAGATGCATTTCTTGAGATATTAGAAGATCTTACTTTTTTGTTAGACACGGTATATAAAAATAGAGAGAGATGTATATGTGGAGTGTATTTATTTCATAGAGCATTTTTTATTTAATGCTATTTTATACTGTTAGTTGTTTGTTTCAATATGTACCATTAAGGAAAAATTTCAAATTATTTATTTTACTTTAAAGGATGCAACTTGAAATTTTAATTTAAGGAGTTAAAAAAATGAATTCTTGTTATTTCTCACATATTCTATGTGTTAAATATAAAATAATGAAAAATTATTAAAATATGCGACTTTGTTAGATTTCCTCAAACTACCAGTGCATAATTAAATTTATTTTTTAAAGTTTGAAATTTAATATAGCCTTATCTGTGAATTTTTAATACTAAATTATTATTTATAGACTTATACTATATACATATACTTCCGCTTGATAGTATGTTTACCGTTTACAATATAAATGATGCAGAGAGCTCCACATATATATGCAAATAAATTTAAACTCTATGTGAGATAGCATTTAAAATAAATAATGTGTGGTAGTATAAAAAAAAAATTTTAAAGAAGTTTCATTAATATTAAAACGTATTTCAAAGTTCAACCGAAATATACAATTTGTAAAGTTGGATATTTCACATTTGCCGATGTCAAATAATTCATTAAAAATTAAACAAATTATTTCTGCCGTTGATAGAAAAATCAATAACTAAAAACATTAACGGTTTTCATTACATGGGCGAAATGTCAAATTTTTCTTATCACTAATTAATTATTAAGCACGGTTTTCACCAATAGAAAACAAATTGTTTCCGCTGTTGATATTAATTCTATGACAAATTCCCAAACATTAGATAAACAAACTTTTAAACTAACATGCCGTTTAACAAACGAAACATTTGTCACTCTTTAATTCTGTTTGGAATTTGGAAAGCTGCATAATTATATAATAAATTTTCAATAACATTACTTTTTAGTAAAAAGAACGTTTTACATAATTATTGACAGAAGCGAAATAAATGATGTGGAATGTTACATCATAAATAATGAATTTACCATTAAGTTTATTTTAGCATTGAAGAAGGATGATGTTTAAAATGTTGTTGATAAATGGGAAAGAGTACAACTGTTGTTAGATATGTCAGATGCATTTGAACCTAGAATACAACTTAGAAACATCATCTTTCTTAATTTATGTAATAGTTCAGTGTGTTTATATTTGGTTAGTTAATGAAAAGATGATAATTTTGAGCATGTAAAATTCAGGAATAATATTTTAAAATCCAAGTAATTTGTGAATGTCTTGACAAATTTATGTCTTAATTGGGAGTTGACTTGGTTGTTCTCAGTTTAAATGAACTATTTGGCAGAAACGTTGCTTCAGCTATTATAATGTTGTAGAAAATGTACTACTTTTTTAGATAGTATATATAAAGGGTCGTCCAGCAGTCTTATTACAAGAACCAACTAATAAACTAAGGATGCTAAAAATTTATTGAAAAGAAATTATAAACAATAAATATATGTTTCACAATAAAAAATCATTTACCTCCTCTCTCAATAAAATAAATAAATAAATAAATAAAAATAAGCAAAGATGAAAAAATGCTTTTAGAAAAGTAACGCGTATTAAATATTATGTTTCTTACTACGTCAATACATTTATAGGCACATTGGAAGAAAAATCTTATTAAATTAGATGCAAATAAATAAATAAATAAATAAAATAATAAGTCGTAACCATCATAAAATCTTCTTCTATATTTTACTATACAAATTCATGTAGTACAAATTATTTATTAATTTTTTTGTTTATTAATTTTTTTTCCCATGATGAATGGATACCGATATTCATCTTAGATAAGTATAACACTAACTGTCAAAAGAAAAGTTTATGCAATTAGGTGTAATTTTAAAATTATAGATTCTGAGCTATAATTATATGGAAAATCGTAGAAGGTGAATTATAAAAACATCACTTGTAAGTTTTATAAACCCAAATTAAATCAGTTTTTTTTTTCATAATTAGCATCTCACATATTAAGTTTGGTGCATTTATACGCTCTAGAAACTAAAATGTAGCTTTTAAGTAATTTGGGGGAGGATTTATTGTAACAACTTTCCCTGTTAGACGATATACACCAAAAAGGGATGGACAAAATTTTTTAGATGCGTCTAAATATAAATTTTTATGAAATTCTGTGCTTTAGTTCTTGATCTAGAGCTGCTACAAAAGTTTTATCACAGACGCAGTGGCAGACAGGAATTATATGAAAAAAGATCAAAACGCGTTCAAGACATTTAAAAACGTATATTATCATCAAAAACCGAATTTGGAAAAAAAATTACGAATGCATTACTTTATTTTATTAAGTTTAAACGGTAAAAACAGCTAGTTTTTTAAATATATTTGAAAATGCGACCGGAATTTTAAAAAGATAGAAAAGGAATATTTATAAGATATTTCTTGTATAACATAAATATTTAAAAATATATGTATGTCGCATTTGAAAGTTTCGTTAGTTCTGAAGGATAAAATCAATTTTTAACTAAAAAATTTAAGTAATTAATACTATATTCAGATGATTTAAGTGTATTTATTTTATGTTCCTTTTTTGTGTTTTCGTTCTAATCAAATTTTCACGAGATGAGTCCTTTTAAATGAAATTTACTACTAATAAAATCTTTTTGTAGAAAAATAGAACCGACTTCCAAAAAGCAACTACTATTCAAACAACTAGAAAAAAAAAAAAAAAAAGGTATGAATGGTAAATTGCTCCTAAAAGTATAAAATAATTTCCTTCGCCAAACAACCCTATAATACTACAATTAATCATAACTTTTGAAGTCGGCGCAAAATTAGATAACGTTTAATTAGTTTTTAAAATAAAATTTAATTAGTTTTTAAAGGTTTGCTTTTAGATCGGCAGCAACAAATGCTGTTGTCTCGAATGATCCATTTTCATGTTTCCTCTATTATTTCCACTGTATACAATTTGTCCATTAGTAGCGCCTACATAGAACAGTGAACAACATTCTTCACAATGCGGTATTTATGTTTCTACGAAGTTAGAGTTTCCTTTGAAAATTTGGTATAACTTTGATAACTATCATCCTTGGTGGCTTTTGGATTTGGCGATCAAAACGTAATGCAAAAATATACCCGCAATATGTATATTTTCATAATATATATTGTACGAAGTATTGTTTTATATTCTTGATTACTCTCTTATTAATATACCTTATCAAAATAATCATGATATCCCAAAGAAATTAAATATGTTTCCCAGATAATTTTGCGATTTTTCTTTCACTAAGGACGTCAGATACCAGCATCTTTGCCAACTGTTGCTGCTTACGAAATCTTATTATTATTATTTTTTTTTTAATTAAAAAAGATTTCGACTGCATTTTGCAGGTGACAATGTGAGATGTGTATTTTGAATAGCATTTGATTTTTATATTGAATAAAGGTATCAATTTTTATTTAATTTTGCGCCGACTTCAAAAGTTATGATTAATTGTAGTGTTATAGTTGTTTGGCGAAGGAAATTATTGTATACTTTTAGGAGCAATTTACAGTTTTATATCATACCTTTTTTTTTTAGTTGTTTGAATAGTAGTTGCTTTTTGGAGTCGGTTTTATTTTTTTACAAAAAGATTTTATTTTTCTCTTTTCAGTGAAAACTAGCAGAACATCAGAAGACGTTCGACGGCAGTTTCACAAACCACAACTTCCAAGAAAAGTGGTATTACTCAAAAAATGGTTTATGTCACCTAAAAATACATGAAATGCACCCAATGTGAACAAAAAAGTTACATCTCCATCTAGGAAGTTATCCACTCGAGGTACAGTTACGCCAGTTTTATTCTAGTCAAGTTATTTTAAAGTTGATTTTTCTCAAATGTTGCATTTTTAAGTTGTGTCACTTTTCTTGCCTTTATCGGATATGAGCAATAAACTATGTATTGAATGAACATACGCTAAATTAAAAAGTCTTTAGAAATATAAAGAACGGATACGCTGTATTCGTAACCATAAATTCTGTTAGGCATATATATGGAACTTTACAGTGAATGCGTGCCACTCGTTGCGCTGGAAATTGCGCAGCGTAAAGTTCAAACAAAGAGCAAAATATGCATTACAGCTGACGGACAGAAGCTTCAACATCCATACTTACATACTGATTTTATCAGTGTAGCTGCATGCGCTCAGCAGTTAGAGTGAGAACAGACTTTTGTGAATATCCTTTTATTTGTTTCTATCCTAATGAAATCATAATGAAACCTATTTCAGGCCAAGATCATTACAACAAAAAAAGTATTAAAATTAAATCATCTCTTACGATGTTAAAAGCTAACAAATTTCAACAACAACAAAAATAAGAAACATGGTTTGTATTGAAAACCTCTTCCTTTATGAAGTCGGTTTAAAACGTTTACGCGTTAATCGATGTGACCGTTTACAATAACCATACTTTAAATTTTACATAACATAAATGTCACCCGCTACGCTACAACATATGCAATGTCGTTCAAGTGTGCACAAAATAGGAAATTGTAAACAAACAAATGCACGTTTTAAGTGTTCTGTTTTTAGCATTAATGTCTAAACTACCTTTTCGTACTAAATCGATGATGCTCTGAAGTTTATAATTCGCTTTTTTCCCCTGTCTTGAACCGTTTCCGAGATAGGAACGCTAACTCCACTGTTTTCCACCAACTGGCCCTGTAGGCGGTTGAATCGCGTAGCACATGTCCACTTTACTATACCTACATCCTACATACCACTTTTATGACTATAGCTGCAGCTGTTCAGCAGTTAAAACTGTCGGGACTGACTTTTTTGGTCACCCTGTATTTTCTTTTGATCGTAAAGATATTACAATGGGACCTATTTCAGACCAAGACCTTTACAATAAAACAAAAAGTATCAAAATCGGATCATCCGTTCAGAAGTTAGGAGCTAACAAACAAAAACAAAAACAAAAAAACATACGCTTTGAGTTGAGAACCTCCCCCTTTATGATGTCGGTTAATTAGAGCATCTCTTACGAAGTTATAAGCTTACAAACACCAACAACGCATAGCTCGAATTAAGAACACCCTCCTTTCTGAAGTTGGTTGCAAACGAGTTTGCGCTAATCGATGTGACTGCTTACAATAACAGTACTTTGAATCACAGAGTGTACGTGTCATCAGCTACGCTGCAAAGTGTGCAACATAGTTCAAGTGTGCACAGTGTAGGAAATTGCGAACAAACAACTGCATGTTTTAAGTGTTCTATTTTTATCAAAAATGTATAAAAACTGTCTTTTCGTAGTAAATTGATGATGCTCTACTACTTCGTAATTAACTTTTCTTCCATCTTGAATCGTTTTTGAGATAGGAGCGCTAATTCCGCTGTTTTTAACCAGATGGTGTTTTATTTTCTTTAGATTGTAAATATATTACAATGGGACCTACTTCAGACCAAGATCTTTACAACAAAACAAAAAGTGTCAAGTAACTGTATTTTCAACTATATAGCGTATGTCTCACCAGCTACGCTACAACGTGTGCAATGTAGCTCAACTGTGCATAGTGTAAGAAATTGCGAACAGACAAATACACGTTTTTAGCATTGTATTTTTAGCATCAATGTCTCAACTATCTTTTCGTACTAAATCGATGATGCGCTGCAATTTCATAATTCACTTTTTCCCCCTGCCTTGAACCGTTTCCGAGATAGGAACGCTAGCATGAATGTCTAAACTATCTTTTTGTACTAAATCGATGATGCTCTGCGATTTCATAATTCACTTTTCCCCCTGTCTTTAACCGTTTCCGAGATAGGAACGCTAGCATGAAAGTGTAAACTATCTTTTTGTACTAAATCGATGATACTCTTCAACTTTGAAATTCACTTTTTTCTCTAGAACCGTTTTTGAGATAGGAACACTAACTCTGCTATTTTTCACCAGGTGGCGCTGCAAGCAGTTTAACATTGTACTGCATGGCCACTTAGCTATACTTACATACCATTTTTATCACTATAGCTGCCGCCGTATAGCGGTTAAAAGAGTTGGAACTGATTCTTTTGGGCACCCTGTATTTTCTTTAGATCGTAAAGATATTACAATGGGACCTATTTCAGACCAATACCTTTTCAACAAAACAAAAAGTATCAAAATCGGAGCATCCGTTCAGAAGTTATGAGCTAACAAACATAAAAAAAAAAACATACGGTTTGAATTGAGAACATTCCTTCTTTTTTGAAGTCGGTTAAAAAACAATATGACAGTTCGAAAATTATGCACAATTTTGCGTAACAAGCGTAATTGAATTCACTGGAACATCACTATTTTGGGGGGGTTAATATTGTTAGCACATGCGCAAATTTGAATTTACCATTATGACTTTCAAAACTGTAGTAAAAACTTTCATTGAATTTTTCTTTGAGAGATGAAGCGCATTTTATGTTTAATAAATATTAAATAGCTCTATGTAAACTATTCTTTTTTACTTTCTTCTATATGTAATATAGAGAAAGTATTGGATTCGCGAAAATTTTCGACCTCCGTTTTTTGACGGATCTACACGTTTTGGGATGTCCTGAACACGAATTGATAGTTTTTAGAAAATGTCTGTCTGTGCGTCTGTCTGTCTGTCTGTGTGTCTGTCTTTTTGTGGACGCTGTATCTCACGAACCAATGAATGAAATTTAACCAAACTTGGTATTTAGTTGCACCCTGACATGAACTGGTGCCAATTAGATTTGGGGATCAATAGCTCAACAGGTGGCGCTGTGATCGCATTTTATGAAAATTCTTAACATGGCAGCATAGGACAAAATTCTGTATAAATGGGCATAATGAGAGTTATTTTAAACTTGTGATTGTAAAATTAATATGAATTATTGATAATAGTAGTAGTTAACTAGGAAAAAAAAATTGTGCATGAGGGGGCATCGGTTCCTCCCCAGGGGGGAAGTACCCCCCCCGGGGGGGGGTTAAATTTTGAAGATGGGTATCATTCGAAAGATCTCGTCAACACCTTTAAAACGAATGGTTGAACCATAAATCTGTGATAATTTATAACAAAGTTATCGATTTTTTTTACTTTTAACAAAAAAAAAAAAAAACTTAGAAAAAAAATCGTATTTTTTTTTAAACGAAATTTTACCAAACTTGGTATTTAGTTGGTCGGCGACATAAACTGGTGCTGATTATATTTGGGGATCAATAGCTCAACAGGAGGCGCTGTGATAGCATTTTATCTAAATTTTTAACATGGCAGAATAGGACAAAAATTCGTATAAATTATGAGTAATAAGAGTTATTTTACACTTGTGATTGTAAAATTAATATGAATTATTGATAATAGTAGTACGTAACTAGGAAAAAAATTTTGTGCATGGGGGCATCGCTTCCCCCTGAAATTTTGAAGATGGGTATCATTCGAAAGATCTCGTCAAAACCTTTAAAACGAAGGGTTGAACTATAAATATGTGATAATTTGAAACAAAGTTATCTATTTTTTTTTTTTTACTTTTAACCAAAAAAAAAAAAAAAAAAAAAATTTGCATTTTTTTTTTTTTTTTTTTTTTTTAATATTGTTAGTGATTGATTATGTATTAATTTTTACAAAAAAAAAAAAAAAAAAAAAAAAAACTTAGAAAAAAAAAAAAATCTTTTTTTTTTTTTTTTTTTTTTTTTTTTTTTGTTTTAAATATTGTTACTGATTGAATATGTATAGGAAAATATAGAAGAAAGTCTTGTGGTGGCCACAACATACTAGTTTTTTCTGGAATCCAGTACGTTTGCAAGAAACGTACTTGATACAAACGTACTTATACATACCCTTATGTTTAAAATTGCAGTGTTTCTTGCTACTGCTTAGTTTGGATCTCAAGTAAGTTTTTCTTTAATAAAATTTAAAGAAATAAAAGTAGCTTTTTTTTTCTTTGTGTGTGTGTGTGTGTGTGTTATAAATAGAAGATACAAAATTATGAAATTTTGAACGTGTAAAAACCTTAAAATTTCAGTGTGCTATTTGTCTATGTACCGGGCATTTCCCTTGTAAAGTGTTTTGAAAACAGACTTGTAATGTCTATATGATTAAGAATAAAATTATGATAATTTATTCCGTTTGTATCATATTATTTTACTCAATTTAAATATTTTTTAATTCAATACACTGATAATATATATATATATATATATATAGATATACCACCTCCATCTAAAACGAATAAGTAGTCATTTTCTGAATCCCTGAAATAGAAATATAGATTTACGAGTTATCCGTATAAGGTAAACAAATAACCTGAATAGATGAAATGATCGAGAATTTCTAGTCTGTTCTTTTCTAGATGGTGAAACAATATTATAAATAATAGGAGTATTATCAATTCGTTATATTGGGAGAATTTCTCGTCTGATTTCCTAGAATTGGGTGATAAACGAAAATTATAGTTATTAAAACTGACCTCTTGAGTTTGCATTTATTTGCAGAGATTTTAAAATATGTCATGACAATATAGGAAAACGATTTCGAATTCTAATAGGGGTTTTTCGAACTCACTAGCAAAGGAAATTATAATTTATAAGGATTTCATGAAACTGTTTTTACTAGAGATATAATTTAGTTTCTATATGTCAGTTATATATATATATATACAGTCGGTAACAAAAGTCTCCGAACACTAGCAAAAATTCCTATATAAAAAATGTACACTTAATACAGTCTTCTTAGGTAAATCCTTGTTGAATCCTGTTCTTATTCAGTCTAAGAACAGGATTCGACAAGGATTTATTTAACAAAACTGTATTAAGTGTACTTTTTTTATATAGGAATTTTTGCTAGTGTTTGGAGACTTTTGTTACCGACTGTATATATAGATTTTTTTTTTAAGTGTATGGAAAAAATTGACAATACTAATATAAACTTCCAACAAACGTTTAAAAGCCTTACCCTTTAACTGCCAATTAATTTCTTTCTTTTCACACGAGAAATCTTTAAATATTTTTTTTTTCAATAATTTAATTTTATGATATATGATTTTCATTACTACAATTTTATTCTAACTTTGCATCAAAATTTAACGGCAAGGAAAACCATTTTATAATTTAGTTTAGTCTGAAAATTAATCACAGCATACAGAAACATGTATACTTCCTATAAAACCCAATAAAGTTTGATCTGACGTATAATTTATTCTCGCCAATAAATTGCCTTTCAATAATAAATTGCTCATCCTATATCTTTCAAGAAAAGAAATATGAAATCGACATAATGTTTTGAACCCAGAAATAAACGAATCGAAATATAAGATATTTATTCAATAGAGTTCTAAAAGACGTATTTTAACATAAAACCAAAATCAGCATCCCTATTTCTAATCTCTTGCTGACGAAGATGTATGGATTTTCAAAGATTTCGAGGTTGTACCAGTAGCTTTCCTTGAAAATGAAAACGGAAATCAATATTTTCCCATTTGTTTTGTACCACAATAGAGGAAAGAACTCTTTCTTAGTTTGAGGAATTGGAATGTAATGTGAATACTCTATAAATAAAATAAAGTTCCTTTGCATAATAAGATGATTAACTCACGGTAGATGATAGCAGAATATGCATTTATTTAAATGAAAAATACTGGATAGTCGATATTCTTGAGAGAGCGTTAAATTTTTTAAAAGTTTTTTTTTTTTTTTTTTTTTTTTTCAAGGCTTTAAAGAAAAGTAGGTTTTATTTTGTTTTTACGATCTATCTTAAAAATTGATGTTTTAGAAAAGGGATAAAATGCATTCGATTTTATATATATATATATATATATATATATATTTATAGAATGGCATAACTGTTTTGGAATCATTAAATTTCTATGTAAAATAAAATATACGATATTTCAAAACTGCAGTTATTTTAAAAGTTAAATTTATGAAGTTTTTTTTTTTTTTTTTTTAATAACTAATTTCTATATTTTTATATACGTGTTACTTTGATTGCATGTGTGGAAATTAAGATTAATTGTCTATACTAGGGGCCTACGCTTGAAGAGAATAAATTCCTGGGAATCTGTCAAAAGATATCCTAGCCCGTACTCATGCGACTTTAGGAAGAAGTAACGGACAACCCTGAATGTCTATGCTAATAAGTGAAACCTGCAATCTAACACAGTACCTCTTATCTATTATAAGCTTAAAAACAGAAACTGTTGGGCAGTGGTAGAATAAATTGTGTACAATAATTATGTGGAGTGCATATGATAATTGAGACATTCTTTAAGTTGTGCAGATTTTTTGCTTGAAATAAAATATTGTATTTACCAGTTTAAAGATTACCGGAATAAAGAATGGCTACAGTCTTTTGGAGAATTATAGAATATTTGATAAATTTAAAGAACCATCATTGTTTTTTTATTTCTCACATTTATCTTTTCAGGAACAACTACTTATTTTTTCCTTTATGTAACAACTAAACTTAAAACTTTTTATAATAATAATAATAATAATAATAATAATAAAACCCTATACCTGTTTTTGTTTTTTAAGTAATAGATATAAAATTCAGCCCAAAAAACAAATAGAATTTAATTTAGCACGACAGGACTTATTTTAATCTATTCTTCAGTATAAAGGCATGCAATGCAGTAACTGCTATTCTTTACTTTGCACCAGTTACTATATTCATTTCTTAAAATTTTTTGGGTATAGCTTTAAGATAGGAGTTCTTTGACGACTTTTAATTTTTTGCTGTTCTTTTTATGATGAATTAAAATAGCTATCTCAAATTCGTAAGTACATATCTTGACTAGAAACGTCTAAGAAACTTCGGTGCCAAATTTCAAATTTCGTGAATGGGTTCTATATAATCGCTGTTTCATTTCTTTTGCACGATTGTTTTACGATTTATTTTAATTATTTTAAAAATAAATGTTTGCACGTTAACTTTTTTCGACATAAAAAGAAATGTATTTCTTTGCTTATTTGTTTTTTGGCATAAATTTTTCTTTTCTATTTAATAATTTTAAAGATGAAATGGGGTTTTTATTTAATATCTTTTGAACAATTTATCCGACTGTACTAAAAAATACAGCGTTGACTAGATTTTGTTCTAATTAATAAGTGTATCTTATATATATATATATATATATATAATCTAATAATTCGGACAGATACAATGACAAACTTTCAGCTTTATATATTTAATTAAAAATTAAAATTTTCGCTCGTTCTCTCGAGGGGACAAATAAAAATAGGTAACGACGACAAAATCACTGTCTGAAGGAAATAGTACGATCTGTCGTACTAAAAAATGAAAAAACAGAAAAATATCTCTTTATGAATTTATATATAAACACACACAAAAAATAATACATTTTTTTTTTTTTTTTTGCAAAATAAGCTCTAAAAAGTGTTTCAACGAACTATAAAGTACAATTAAAGATAAATAAATAGACAAATATTATTATTATTGTTTATTTTTATTATATACTAGTCGTTGCTCGATAGTTTATTCTCGAAATTAAAATAAAAAAGGACACTAATTAAATAGTTTGGGGTGTCACTCACTCAACTTTCTCTTACCCTGCATTTCAATACTATAAAGATCGATTGCATATTAAATCATAAGATAAATAAGGCAAGATAATAAAGTTCAATATATTTTTAAAGTAATGCAAAGTTGGTTCAGGAATAGTTTTATTTGACATATAATTCTGTGACAGTGGGGAGGGGAGGGGCTACCGCCATCTTAAACCCTCGCTGAATTATAATGCCTTCATTTACTTAAAAATATATACATAAGGCTGTCATTAATTTGCCTTAACACTTGCGAATCTTGATCAAATTTCTCAAGTGGCAGCCTAATAACGACTTCAAAATACCAAATTTGAATTTTCTGCAGATATTTGTTTTTAAGTTATGATTTTAATAGATGTACAAACAGATCAACCGCTAAAAAGTGGACTTTCGTATTCAAAGAACCTCAAAACGTGATGTTATAAAAAAAAACTGACTTGAAAATAAAACTAAAAAAAAAAAAAAAAAAAAAAAATGTTTACAGCGTGAGAACGAAAGATGAATCTTCCTTCCTAAGCAGTGTTCGTCGACATAGTAAAATGTAGCAAAGCATCTCCATCAATTGCATTCAATAGAAAAGAACGTTAGCTTAATTTTGGGTAGTCCTATGTATTGCCTATTAGCTATATGGACATTACATTGTGTACATAAATTTAGTCTTATATGAAACTTTTAGTCTTATATGAATTTAGTCTTATAATAGTTATTACATACAGCTAGTATATAATAACTCAAAATGAAATAAACTTCCAGCAATTTTCAGCAAACCAATAAGTATAGCCCCAAAATATTCAAATACTTTGGGTAGCCCTGTAAACGAATGGTGAATGATTTCCATACCACAATCTACAGAACACATGCTTTTATACATATAAAAAAATATATTTTTCCATTTTGTTTAGGGCAGCCTAAAGATGCTACACTGTACTTATCAGAAATTTTCCCCATAGACGTAATGTATTTGAATTTTCTTGGATGTCCCTGTACACAAATCATTTATCAATGAAAAGTTTAGTTAGCATCACTACATGGTACAGATTTAGAATATTAAGTTAGGACTTCCTACTACTATTTTTTCTTTAGATATGCTGATACAGACACACACACAGACAGACAATGAGACCAACCGCTAAAAACATGTTTTTCGGATCCAGGAATACTCAAAACGTGTAAATAACAAAAACTCAATTTAAAATATTTGACCCAAAAACAATACTTTTTCTATCATATGTATGGGTAAGAAAAGTAAAAAAAAAAATATTTCTGAAAAATCTAACATTTTTAAAATAGCTGAAACAAAGAATCAAACTTCAGTAAAATACACACTTTTTTACTTATTTTGCTCCCTAGATAGATTTTTAGAATACTTACTTTCAATAAGTAATGTAGAGTTATTCTAAAGCAGAATAATAATAATAATAATAATAATAATAATAATAATAATAATAATAATAATAATAATAAATAACAGACAAAATCTATCCGCATGTATGAAATTCGTGCATCTGTATTTCTAGAAAATACAGTCTTTTTTTTTTTTTTTTTTAATTTTTTCGTTTATTTAGATGCCTAAAATCGAAAAAGGAGTTGAAAACATTTTTTTTCTAGCAGTCTGTTTAGGCAAATATTAGGAAATGTTGTATAATCTATAAAAATAATTAAACAATAAATTTTAAGGAAACTTAGCGAAAAAAAAATAATTATTACTCGATTCAGCACATTGTTATGTTAAAATATCTAAAATAATTTATGGAAAATGATGATATAATGGAAAAGGAAAACTGGCAAAAATTTCAATGGAAATAAAATTTCTGCCTTCTATTCAGAAATAAAATAATTCTGGATTTTTCATTGTTTACAATCTGAAGTGTCACTCACACGACTTTCTTATCCCTGAAAGTGAATACCATAAATACAGATTGGAGATTAAGGGAGAACGAGTAATATTTTCTTAACCTATGTTAAAACAATTCGAATTAGGCTTTGGAACAGCTTTATTTTACAAATAATTTTATATGAAGGCACGCTACTGCCCCCTTCAATACGTGTCATTATTGTACCTCTATTATATAGAATTCAAATCTGTTAGTACATACAAAATTTCATTTAAAATTATTCAGACAACTTTCCCACACAGTATTCGTTGACACTTATCAATCTAGAATTTTTCCTTTCTTTCTTTCTTTTTTTTTTTTTTTTTTTACTCTAAGAGGCACAGACAAAGATCAAACGCTAAAAATTTGACTGCGGTATTCAAGAAAATCTCAAAACGTATAAATAAATAAAAAAAAAACAAGTAATGAATATTTTACATAAAAATAAAGAAGTACATTATTCACCATATTGCTATGACGAATTAATTTTAATTTCTAAGCAGCTTTACTGGGCATGATAAAATATTATAGCAAAGCGCTTCCATTAACAATAAAAAATGACATTATGGCTTAAATATTGCCAGCCCTGTATATCTCCTGAAGGTTATGTACACATCACATATTGCAAATAAGTATAATCTTATATTAATAACACACAGCACAATCTGAAATACACTTCCATCTTACTTTCAAGTGTTGTCGCACTATTATCTAGTTTTATTGTGTAGTCCTGTAAACGAACAGAGAATGATTTACGTATCGTATTCTACAGGGAGCATGTTTTTACGAATACGAAAAATATATATTTGTTTCATTTGGTTTAGTGCAGTGTATAAATGTGTAAACTCTACTTACCTGCATTTTGCCCCATAGACGTAATGATTTTGAATTCTCTTGGGTGTCCCTGTACACGAACCATTTGCTTGATCTCAACAAAAAGTTTAGTGTAGCATCCCTATATGATACACATTTAGAATGCCGAGCTTGGCCTTTCTGAAATTATGTACTCTTAAGATATTCTAATAACAGTCAGACACGCACACACAGAGAACAACCGCTAAAAACATGATTTTTGGATTCAGGGCACCTCAAAATGCGTAAATACAACAAAATCTCAATTTCAAAAATTTGACCCAAAAAACAATACTTTTTCTACCGTATATATGGGTAAAAGAAAGGAAAAAAGTGCGTTTATGTTTAATAGACCTGTATTGTATATCATGCATGTATAAGTAATATTACAATTAGTGTAGAATATATTGCAGTTTGTATACCTATACAATAAAAAATTTGTATATGTAGTATGCATTCATAATGTGTATAGATATATAAAATATTTTATATATTAAATTATATGTGAGTGAGAGCTAATGTTCTAGATTTCTCCTTTATCAAATAAAAGTAACAATTAAGACTATTAGTAATTTAAGCAGTAGTTGAAGTTACACTTTTTTATCCATAATGCGGATTTTAGATTGCACCCCAGTGCAAAATCATATCCACATTAAGACAAAAAAAAAAAAAAAAAAAAAAAAATCAGTGGTCTATTTTATAGATTATAACCTATAAGTATAAAGAAGCGTATATATTAGGAGGACCAAAATATAATGTCGTTTTTGCGCATGTCGATATTTGCTTGCCATTTATCAGCTCATTGTGTGCTTGAACTCTTGCCAAAGACATTTCAAGACGTGTTTACTCTCAAATTGTTAAAGTTCTTTTTTTACAATTTATCTTGAAATGACTAGCCAGATAAAAGAAGAGACTTACAAACGGCATTGTATGTTTCTTTAAGTTTCGAAAGGATCGTAATGCAACAGTGGCTACAAAAATTATTTGCAATGTCTATTGAAGTGTATTGAAACTTTGTAAATGCTAAAAGTGGTTTTGGTTTAGTCCAAGCTCTGTAGTTTTGATATTTCAGACTCATGTCAATCAGGAAGACAAACAACTTTAGGCAATGACATATTAATGGCGGAAGTGGAAGCATCTCCATGTCAAACAATCGAAAAAATGTCAAACACTCTTAAGCAACCTTGATCTACCATCCAAGAACATTTTCAGCAAATTGGTTCAGAGAAACGTTTCGGTTTTGCGTAATCTGTCGGAAGAAAACAAAGCTAACCGATCAAGCACATGGAACAAAGTCTACTAAGCCAGGAAAGCACCACAAACAGGTGATTTTGATGTGTTCAGTGCAGTATTCGAGGGGTAATTTAATTCGATATGCTGAAATCTATACAAACTGTGAATGCAGACCTTTTCTGTAAACAATTGGATCGAATAAATCAATCTTTAATTGAAAAGTACCCGCCGATTTTCATCAGAAAAGGCGTTATTCTGCAAAACAATAATGCAAAATTACACTGCGCAAGGTTAATCCTGAAAAAAAAAAAACGTGAATTGAGGTGGAAGTTATTTCGTCACTTACAATACTCGCCTGATATTGCGCCATCGGAATTCCATTCATTTCGACCGCTGCAGTATTTTCTTAGTGGTAAAAAATGTGAATATTTGGATAAAGTCTAAAATTTAATCGACGGGGATTATGCTTAAGAACCAATTAATTTTTGTCTATCCGGCATTGAAAATTTGCACACTAGATTCCTAAAGGTTGATGATAACTAGGGGGATTACATAATTGATAAAAAAATAAAACTTGTTAAAAAAATTTCTGTTCAAATTTATTGTAAAAAAATGACATTATTATCCCCCCCCCCTAGTGACTTATAAGCTATATGTATAGCCTGTTGTATAAGTAGGTAATAAAAATGTTTCATAAATGTTTATTAGTTGAAAATTTGTGCAAAAATCGGACAATACAGTTATGGAAATGGCTCTCGTGAACGAAAATTTCAAACATTTATTTATTAGTTTTTGATTGCTTCTGGATTATTACCGTTGTTAAATTTCTTCATTTATCATGAAAAAACACTATCTGTTAATTATTTAAAATTAATTTTTTTAAATTTCTTGGGCGCATCTCATGAATTTTTCATTTACGAAATTTGGTGCCAATTAGTTTATCCATGCCAACTTCGGTATGCTATACATAGCGAAAGTGAATCATAACCACATTGTATTAGAGGAAAAGATTTTTATATACTTGTAAGAAGAACATGAAGAAGTAAAGGTGATAATGACATCAATATTTGTGAGACGGCTAATTTATTTTTTTATAATATTTTATTCTTCACGTTTAAGTAAACGTGTTTACTTTCCTGTCGGAAAAAAATTGAAATCCTAAATTTTTTTTCGCAACAATTAAATTATGGATAAAATTTAATTGGCTAATTATTTATGCTATTATGATGTTAATATTTTCATATTTTAATTAATGAAAAGAAAACTAATCAAAAATTCGAAAATCGGGCTTCGATGTGCACAACGGCCTCTTGGGGGGCACATTCGTGTCGAAACACGTGACTGTCCGAGCTACCGTCTGTGCGCTACACTATCCACACACACAGACATTGCCTTACCTATATATATAAAAGAGTAAACTCACTGATTCACAGACTCAACACGGCTGTGGCGATCCTATGGGAGATAGAGTCACAATTTTTGGTGAGCACGTTGATTTTAAGACCCTGACTCTCATTAAGACGGGATTTTGCGAAATACCTTCCCGTTCCCACCCGGGGGTTAGAAGGCAAAAACCACCTTTATAAGCATAACTTGGCTCCAAATTACTTCACGGTGAAGAAATGGCAGATGGGGAGACTAGACTTGAATACAAAAAAATCATTTTTTCTGCGATTTTGGAATTTTGAATTTTAAGGGGGGGGAGGGGGTAAAAATGAGAATTTCAAAGGCGCATAAGGCAAAAACACATTCATGAGCATAACTCGGCTCCAAATTACTTCACAGTGAAGAATTTGCAGATGGGGAGACTAGACCTGAATACAAAAAAATCATTTTCTTTGATTTTGGAATTTTGGATTTTTAAGGGGGAAAGGGGGTGAAAATGATTTTCGGAGGCGCAGAAGGCAAAACACCTTTATAAGCATAACTCGGCTCCAAATTACTTCACGATGACGAAACTGCAGATGGGGAGACTAGACTTAAGTACAAAATAATCACTTTCTGCGAATTTGGTATTTTGAAATTTTAAGGGGGGAGAGGGGGTAAAAATAATTTTCGGGGGCAAAATTAGCAATGCATGGATTTTCGAGTAAAATTCTAGCAGTAATTAATAGCTCAAATATATAAAAAAAAAAAAGAAAAAAAAAACACCAAGCGCCTTCTTGAAAGTATTTCAAAAACTCATTTTTGATTTTTTCCGATTTTCGATTTTGGGGGGGAGTTACGAGGGAGCAAATTCGACCCTCTCACCCCTTTCAGCTCTAAATTCATCCGTGGAAATTTATGAGCTAAGGTCACAAATTTTAGTGTGTGACTTATTTACGTGTGTCCAACACCCATTGTAACGGGATTTTGTGAAAGGTCCCCCCTTTACCCCTTTGGTGGTGGGGTGGGGTGGGGAATAAAAGAGTAAAATCACTGATTTACTGACTCAACACAGCCGTGGCGATTCTATGAGAGATAGACACGCTAATTTTGTTGAACACGTAGGATTTAGGACCCTAACGTCCATTAAGGCGGGATATTGCGAAATATCCCCCGCTCTCCCTAGGGGAGGCAGAAGGCAAAATACCCCTTATAAGCATAATTCGGCTGCAAATTGCTTCACGATGAAGAAATTGCAGAGAGAGAGACTAGACTTAAGTGCAAAAAAGGCATTTTCTGCGATTTGAGTTTTGGATTTTTAAGGGGGGGGGAGGGGGTAAAAACGATTTGCGGAGGCAAATTTAGCAAAATAAGGATTTTCGAGTAAAACTCTACCAATAATAGCCCAAAGGTATAGAAAATCGCTAAGAGCCTTCTTGAGGACATTTCCCAAAACTTACTTTTGATTTTTACCGATTTTCGATATTGTGGGGCAGAGTTTCGAAGGGTTTTAAATTCAACACCCTTTTTAGCGCTAAATTCGTCCGTGGAAATCTATAGGAGCTAAGGTCACAAATTTTAGTGTATGGCTTATTTACGTGTGCCCAACACCCATTGTAACGGGATTTTGCTAAAGCCCCCCTTTCCCCCCTTGGGGGTAGGGGGAATAAACACGTTTCAAAGCATAACTTTGCTTCAAATTATCTCAGTAAAATTAAATTTTATGTGTGGGTTGTTTATGCGTTCCCAACACGCGCTATAAAGGGATTTTTAAAAATTTCTTTCTCCCCCCTTTTAAGGGCAGGGGGGGGGGGATAAACACGTTTCCAATCTTAACTTTGCTTCAAATTATCTCAGTAAGATTAAATTTTATGTGTAAGTTGTTTATGCGTTCCCAACACTCACTATAAAGGGATTTTACGAAATTTCTCCCTCCCCCCATTTAAAGGCAGGGGGGAATAAACACGTTTCCAAGCATAAATTTGCTTCAAATTATCTCAGTAGGATTAAATTTTATGTGTAAATTGTTTATGCATTCCCAACATGCACAATAAAGGGATTTTACGAATTTTCTCCTTCAATCCCTTTAAGGGCAGGATGGGGGGAGGGGCGGGTAATAAACACGCTTCCAAACTTTGCTTCAAATTATCTCGGTAAGATTAAATTTTATGTGTGGGTTGTTTATGCGTTCCCAACACGCACTGTAAAGGGATTTTATGAAATTTCTCCTTCCCCGCCTTTAAGTGCAGGGGGGTGGTAATAAACACGTTTCCAAGCATAACTTTGCTTCAAATTATCTCGGTAAGATTAAATTTTATATGTGGGTTGTTTATGCGTTCCCAACATGCACTATAAAGAGATTTTACAAAATTTCTCCCTCTCACCGGTTAAAGGCGGGGAGGGGGGCAAAAATACGTGCTCCAAATGTGCTCCCTACTGTGCTCCAAATTATTTCAGGATAGCGATTTTTTGATCTGTAGATTGGTTATGCGTACTCAAGACACACACTACAAAGGGATTTTATAAAATTCCACCATTATCCTCCTTGGGGTGGGGTGGGGAAAATAATTTTTCCATGCGGTACTCTGCTCTGAACTATCTTAGGTGATTTTTTATGCGTGGAATGGTTATGCTTTCCCAACATGCATTATAAAGGGATTTCGTAAAATTTACTCCATCCACCCTTTAAAGGCGGGGGGGGGGCAAAAACACGTTTTAAAAAGTAACTGTGCTCCAAATTATCTCAGGAAAGCGATTTTTTGATATGTCGATTGGTTATGCGTACTCAACACACACAAATTACAAAGGGATTATTTGAAATTCCGTGTCATCACCCCTCCACCTTTTGAGGGGTGGTGGGAAAAAAACATGTTTCCACAAGTAATTTTGTTCAAAGTTATTATAGAATGACAATTTTTGATGTGTGGACTGCTTATTCGTATTCAACACACACTGATTTTGTAAAATTACACCCTTCCGTCCCTTAGGGGGCGAGAGGGCAAAATCGTAACTTATTAGGCAAAAGCGTAACTGTAAAAATCATGTTTTAAAACATAACTCTGCCTCACATAATCTCAGGATCTCAATTTTTTAATGTGTCGGTTATGTACGTGTATGCAACATGAACTATAAAGGGATTTTGTGAAATTACTCCTACCACCCTCTTATTGGTGGGCGGGGCAAAAACACGTTTTCAAACTTAAATGTGCTCCAAATTACCTTTGAATGGCAAATTTTGGTATGTGGGTTTTCATTAAATGTACTTAATATGCACTTTGATATGACTTTGCAAATCTTCCCACTATACCCGCGATGAAGGGGGAGTAAAATGCAGACAAGGCGCTACCGAAGGCATTGTTTCTCCAGACTCGGCGTGTGGGAAAACTGCTACAGAAGATAGCGAGAACTTTAACTTAGATTTTGACTGACTTCAGTGATTTTTTTTTTTTTTTTTATAATTATTATTTTGATAAGTTACTTTGAGAAATCATTTCAATATAATGACCAGCGAAGCGGGTAAAGCCTGCTAGTATATATATAAAGACTAGCAGGCTTTGCCCGCTTCGCTGGACATTAAACTTAAATGAGTTGTCAAAATGCCATATCTTTATTAATAACCTAAGTTCTCGCTGTGATTGGTAGACGTTTTCTCGCTCCCAATGTGAGGAGTCTGGGTCCCCACTGTCTTCGGCACAACTTACCCACTTCTTACTTCCCCACCCTCAGCGGGTGAGTTCGAAGTTTTGCAAAATCCCACTAATGTACATAATGCGTACACTTAATCAATATCCACACACCAAAATTCGCCATTCTAAGATAATTCAAAGCGAATTCAAACGGAAAAACATGTTTTTACACATGTTTATTGCCCTCCGACTCCGAGAAGGGGGGGGGGGGATTTCAAATTTCGTGAAATGCAGTTACAATAAGTGCCGGGTGCATACAAACAATTTACGCACCAAATTTCGTGACCACAGAAGTCTTTAATAGACAGTATTATTATAAATAAAAATCTGATGTGGGCACCACATGACTTCCTTATACACTTTTAGAAAAATACATAATGTTAAAAAACATTGACACTGGACCCGAAACAGTTGGCTAAAAATATTTAAAAAAAAAATGAATTATCACCGTGTTCTGAGGTTTTCTGAAAGTTAGTTAAAAATCGATTGCAAGATTTGTACTGGTAACGCTGACGAAGGCAGCAGGGACCCGAAAAAATTGGCTAAAAGTGTTAAAAAAAGGCATTTTCACCATGTTCTGAACTATTCTGAAATTTCAAATGTCTAGCTAGTCGGGAAGTTAGTTAAATAAATTTTCTGTTGAACCATATAAACGCTGCCGAAGGCAGCAGGGACGTGAAACAGTTGGCTAAAAGTATTAAAACGATGCATATCCACCGTGTTCTGAACTATTCTGAAAGTTTCAAGTGTCTAGCTAGTCGGGAAGTTAGTTAAATAAATTTTCTGTTGAGCCATATAAACGCTGCCGCAGGCAGCAGTGACCCGAAACAATTTGCTAAAAATATTTTAAAAATGCATTGTCACAGTGTTCTGAGCTTTTCCGGAAGTTTTAAATGTCTAGCTACTCGGGAAGTTAGTTAAAAATCGATTCCAAGATTTGCACTGGTAACGCTGCCGAAGGCAGCAGGGACCCTACACAGTTGGCTAAAAGTATTAAAAAAAATATTTTCACCGTGTTCTGATCTAGTCTGAAAGTTTCAAATGTCTAACTAGTCGGGAAGTTAGTTAAATAAATTTTCTGTCGAATCATATAAGCGCTGCCGAAGGCAGCGGGACTTGAAATAGTTGACTAAAATTATTAGAAAAATGTATTGTCACCGTGTTGTGAGCTGTCCTGAAAATTTCAAATATCTAGCTAGTCGGGAAGTTAGTTAAAAATCGATTGCAAGATTTGTCTATACCGTTTTTTGATACATTATGGCCAAAACCTATGTATTTTTGTCATTATGAACCTAATTTTCCTAAATATCTCCAAAACGGAAAAGCATACAAAGTCCAAAAAGGGAGGTGCACAACTAGATGTTATAACAAACCTATGTACCAATTCGCAACTTTCTACGTCCAACCGTTTTTGAGTTATGCGACATACACACACACACACACACAGACACACACACACACATACAGACGTCACGAAAAATCGCGTAAAATCCCTTATATCTCTAAAACGAGAGCTCGTGTTAAGACGACACTTGCAGGTGTGTAACTAGACATCATGACAGTCACATGTATAAATTGGCAACATTCAGCGATCATTCGTTTTCGAGCAATTTGAAATACAAAATCCATTTCGCAAATCGGGATTACTATACTTCCTTATACTTTGTATAAGGAAGTAAAAATGCATTTTCACCGTGTTAATGAACTATTCCGGAAGTTTCAAATCTCTAACTAGTCGGGAAGTTAGTTAAATAGATTTTCTGTTGAATCATATAAACGCTGCTAAAAGCAGCAGTGACACGAAGCAGTTGGCTAAAAATATTTAAAAAATGCATTGTCACCGTGTTCTGAGCTTTTCTGGAAGTTTTAAATGTCTAGCTAGTCGGGAAGTTAGTTAAAAATCGATTGCAAGATTTGTACTGGTAACGCTGCCGAAGGCAGCAGGTATCGGAAACAGATGGCCAAAAATATTAAAAAAACGCATTGTAAACGTGTTCTGAGCTTTTCTGAAAGTTTCAAATGTCTAGCTAGTCGGGAAGTCAGTTAAATTGCAAGATTTGTCCAAACCGTTTTTGAGTTATTACCGTTTTTTGATACATTATGGCCAAAACCAATGTATTTTTGGTCATTATGAACCTAATTTTCCTAAATATCTCCAAAAAGGAAAATCATACAAAGTCCAAAAAGGGAGGTGCAGAACTATATGTTATAACAAACATATGTACCAATTCGCAAATTTCTACGTTCAACCGTTTTTGAGTTATTACCGTTTTTTGATACATTATGGCCAAAACCTATGTATTTTTGTCATTATGAACCTAATTTTCCTAAATATCTCCAAAACGGAAAATCATACAAAGTCCAAAACGGGAGGTGCACAACTAGATGTTATAACAAACCTATGTACCAATTCGCAACTTTCTACGTCCAACCGTTTTTGAGTTATGCGACATACACACACACACACACACAGATACACACACACACAGACACACACACACACATACAGACGTCACGAAAAATCGTGTAAAATCGCTTATATCTCTAAAACGAGAGCTCGTGTTCAGACGACACTTGCAGGTGTACAACTATACATCATGACAGTCACGCGTATAAATTGGCAACATTCAGCGATCATTCGTTTTCGAGCAATGTGAAATACAAAATCCATTTCGCAAATCGGGATTACTATACTTCCTTATACTTTGTATAAGGAAGTAAAAAAATAATAAAAGCACAGCTTAAGTATCGGAACCCTTTGGTGACTTTAAATATTTTAGGCCATTTTTGCGAGGAACAAATTGGCTATCTCAATTGTGCAATTAAAGATCTTGGCGAGAAACGTCTGAGCTACTTCGGTGCCGAATTTCAAATTTTGCCAAAGGAATCCAATACTAAAGCTGTTCCATATCGAATCTGGGTTGAAAACGGAAAAAGGGTAAAATAAATTAGACATATCAGACCTACATTTATAAATTTGATACCAAATGAAAGGGGCGATTTTGCTGAATCCAGGGGTTCAAACAGTTTTTCGATGCGACAATTAGATTTTTTAAAAATAACTAAAGTATGAAATTTAAGTGGCAACGGAAAAACGGATAAAGGGAAAAATAAATTAGAAATATCAGACCTATCGTTACAAATTCAGTACCAAATGAAAGAGGTGATTTTTCTGAATTCTGGGGTGTAAACAGTTTTTCGATACGACAATTAGATTTTATAAAATTAACTGAAGTATGAAACTTAGATGGCAACACTTCATTTCAATCTTTTCATAATTTGTAGTGAAAATCACGCGAATACAAAAGTCTTTATCTTAAAAATTTATTTTTGCATTTTATTTTTCCATTCAAAGCGTTTTAGTGAAAAAATATTTATGGCGCATGCGCAGGCGTTTTTTACACACAATTTAAACACTAATCATAATTTTGAAAATTTCTATAGATATAATTTCAAGTTGGGTGAAGACCTAAGTTTCTGCCAAGCGCCGTTGAAGTCCGTCCAGCCGTTTTCGAGTGATGCCCGGACAAACGTGTTTTAGTCTTTTACCCCCTAGGGGGGGGAACGGGGGGTAATTTCTGAAAAGTTGATAGATATAATTTTAAGTTGGGTGAAGACCTAAATTCCTGCCAAGCGCCGTTGAATTCCGTCCAGCCGTTCTCAAGTGATGCCCGGACAAAAAAAGCGACATTCGGACACGATGACACACACACAGACACACACACACACACACACACACACACACAGGCAAAATTTTCTGAAGTCATTTTCGGCTTTCGTGGGGTGTGAAACGTGAAGATATCACAAAATTTTTCGATTCCGACAAATTTACAGACAAAACTCTGATTTTATTAATATAGATAACGATATATACACTGCAAAAAAATGAAACCAAATTTTCTACTAAACAACTAGAAACCTCGCTGCTGAACTTTAGCCATAAATTTTACAGCAAGCCATTTTATTCTTTTATACAATATTTACTATATATTTTTTATACTTTATTTATCGTATATTTTACGGTGAAATGCAGGTAATATAGCAAATCGACTGTATTTTTTTACGGTTATTTGCCGTTACTTTTTATGGTATCTGTAACATTCACCGATATTTTTTTCAGTGTAATAATCGAGAAATAACAACAAAATGAAAAAAAAAAATATGTATATTTATTCAGTGAAATTGTTCCATTTTAGATGTGATGGCTTGAAATCGTCGTATTTCATAACATTAATAAATCAGTGTTGTAATACAAACCTTGAATGTGAAACAAAACTATCCAATATTAACAGTGAAGTTAGTGCTAGATCAGTAAGCACAGACCAAGTCTTGAAAAAGAACAGGAATTGTTCCGGTAGCATTAAGCGTTCCGTCATCAGTGCAATAACGAAAGAAAGGTGTTGGTGTTAGGGTCAAGGCATTTGACTACGTTAGAATCTTAATTTTGAAGAGGAATGCCCTGCATGGTTTCTTTCTAAGAGGTCCTAACTCGTATTAACACAAGTTTCGGTGAAAACCACGGAAAAATCTAAACAGCTTAGCTAATGAGCGGGACCTGTCAATGAACACGGCACCTCATGCCTAGCAGCTTTGAGAGAAGGACCTCTCCGCCACTGGGAGTGGGGGGAACGCACGTAAAGAAACGAAAGGAAAGTGTTCCTATATATAAAGAGGGAATCGGATTCTAAGACTTTTTCTCATCCAACAGAACTGAACGAAATAGGGGTATTGGAGATGATACGCTCAAAGCTACTGATACAGCTGTATACAATTTCATTATTCCCTTTGGCATTTAAGACATTAAAAATTTTTCCTGTATTTATTAAAACTATACAAGGTTTAAAGCTTATTTTTTAAGTTTAAGTTTAAAAGAGACAATTAATGGTACAGTATTTACCAATGATACATTTATCTTAATATTTGTTAAATGAAAGTTTCCATAAAATTATCTATATACATACATATGTAAAAGTTTACTTCCACTCATTCGCTGACTCACTCATTCACTCATTGACTCAGCAACACACAGCAAATTCTATTAGAGCCACTGAGTCAAAACTCGGTCAGATTATAGAACTATATAGTGTAAGCACCTATTAAGAAGCGCTTTTGCGAAATTTGCCCCTCAAGGGAGAGTGGGGGTAGGGGTGGAAGGGGGGCAAACGTGATTTCACAAAAACTTTCATAATTCAAAGAAAAAAACAGATATTCGTAAAATTTTTTCTTTAAAATATAGCTAACACAAATATCTGAAAAATTATTTCTGGAATTTTAGAAATTCAGACCCCAAGGGGAAAAAGGGGTCAAAACGTGGTTTCACATAATCCTATGTATCTCAAACGAAAAAACAGATTTACGGGACATTTTTGCTCTAATATATAGCTAATACAAATACCTAAAAAATAATTTCTGGAATTATAGAAATTTAGCCCCCTAAGGAAGGAGGGAGGGGGCAAAACGTGATTTGAAATAATCCTTTATATCGCAAACAGAAAAAAAAAAACATACACGTGAGATTTTTGCTCTAAAATATAGCTCCCACAAATACCTAAAAACTAATTTCTTTAATTTTAAAATTTGTCCCAGGTGGGGTGGGAGGGAGAGGGGCTATGGAGCAAGAAAAAAAGTGTAAAGATATTTGGAGTGGCGGAAATGGGGAATGGAGGGGCAAAAAAACAAAAACAAAAATAGAGTTAGACTGTTCAAAACTGGTACATAGAGGTTTTTTATACCTACAAATCGATTGTGAATATTTTCGAATTTATAAAATTATTAGGATAGAAGGGAAGGGATAGGGGCGAAGGGGCAAAAATATAGAAATAAGAGTTAAAGTGTTGAAAATTAGTATTGTTTTGTTTTAAGGACCGATAAATCGATTGCTGATATTTTCAAAAGTGTAGAATTATTACGACGGGCGGACGCAGGGGCAAAAATAAAGAAATGCATATAGATCGTTGGAAATCAGTATTATTAGGTTTAAAAGGCCGAGAAAACGATTACGGGTATTTTTGAAAGTGTAAAATAATTAGAGGGACGGGAACGTTGGCGAAAGAACAAGCGCATCGTGCGCGCGTGTATACGCTGCTGCAGTCAGTGGATGTCCGGGCCGTTTATTCCACCGATAAAAGAGGATTTTTTTTTTTTTAATTCATGTTTTTCCCTTACGATAATATAGTGATTCATTAAGAGTGTCGAACAAATATGCGCGTGCAGCGCACAAAAGCCTGTGCTACCGTAGGCAGTGGGGACACGGTGCGAAATTTTTCCTGATCAGAATTTCTTTTTCTCTATTTTTTTTTTTACATTATAAAAATTAATGCAATTTTGAGAATTCATTAATTATATTGATTCATTTAAAAAAAGTGGCCAGCGAAGCGGGCGTAGCCTGTTAGTTTTCTTATAAATTCGTTTTTTCAGTATTATTCTTTAATGTTTTTGTCTTGGAATTTTATTCTCTCCGTTTATTTATTTATTTAATGTCTTGAATTTTGGAAATAGCATTTTTTTTTAAATTCTAAATTGGTACAATACATTCATAAAGCAAAATATTGATGCACAATAAATAAAAAAAAAACTGTATATACATATTTATCCTGTATATAAAATGAATGGATCATCTAAAATTGCCGAAGAACAATATGTTTTACTGTATATTAATTATACACAGGCATATATGTTATAACATGGTACATTAAAAATAAAGAGATAAATTATGTAGAAACATTATGTTCTAGTTCATTTAAAGAATATGTAAAAGTTTCTTCTCACGCTATAATAAATGAAACCCTGGAATTTGTAACATACTGAATAATTTTCTGTGATTATCCATGCTTATTTGACTAAAATTAGTCGGTATTTCTTCTTATCAGCATTATTATAACAATGCAGTCAGCAAAATGTTAAAAAAAAAAAAAAAAAAAAAAAAAAAAAAAAAGAAAAAAGTAGTTGAAATTATTAAAGATAACGTAATTTTCAAATAACAGAAAAGGAATTTGCTGAATATGTAACTTTCTTTAAGCCAGCGTATAAAAAAAGAAAATATTTTAATATGATTTTCATTGATTTTTTTTCAGATTTGGCATTTATCCCTTAAAACTTCCATGATTACAAAACTATATATCATATAAAAACTATTTTATCCCTTTTATGGTACCGTAGAAACAATTTTTTGGCCTGTAAACTATATTGCTATATTATAGTAAATAATTAAGTGAAAGTTGGTGAATAGCGAAGCGATTCTGCAAAATTTGAGAAATAGAGCATGAAGTTTTTTATTTTAACCAAAATAAACGTATGAAAAATATATAAGCAATATTTGTGACAATTAAAATATCAAAATAATTTATTTATAGCTATCTAAAAAACTGTCAGAAGCCTGTAGAATGTAACGAGGACCCACGATTTATCGCAGAGTAGGTATTGCATGGTTATATTTGGTATTTAAGGGGCTGAATGGAGAAAATAAAAAAGTTTCAACAAAATCATTAAATGAGAAAATAGTTTTTTGTAGGAAGATTGAATCTAAGGCTGAGGTTTAGTGGGTTGCAAGAAGGCTAAGCCATCGGAAAATAGCGACAGTGTGGGATTCAGCCCTGAAGGTGATCTTTTAATGTAGGAAGGAGCATGGACAGTAGTTTAAAAAAGCATCTTACGAAATTAAGATACAGCACCTGAAATGGACAGTGTGCAAATTTCTATAACAGTAATGCCTGAAATACTGCTCGGAAAATTAACCTTCCCCACATAGCGTTGCAATCGAACTTCTTGATCTAATCATAAATATTGCATAAGAGTTGAATATGCTGTTTACAATTTCGTATGCTCAATCATTTAATCTAAAAAAATAAATAATCAATAAATGGACTAATTTCTGTTTTTCCGGAAAAAACTCAATCGTACTGACCACTGGTGAGAGTCTCAATCTTTACAGCACGGTTTTCCCGGACAGTTCCCACACAATATTTCTAGGCTCTGTAATTGAGGTAACCTATGTTTCTCAGTGAAATTTTGTGGAGTTGTTAGTTTGCAAAGGTTTTGAGAATGTTTTATAAAGATAAAATTAAACAGAAAATTCTAAATTTGTTCTTCAATATATAGGTAAGGAAGAATTTGTAAGGAAGAAGTCAGAGACAGATAGAAAAGAGCAGCCTTATTACTGTAAACTTCAGATCGCCATTAAGGTAAACATTGAAAATCTATTCAAAACCATAAGTGCATCGTAGCTATAAACTTTTGATTGATGCCCATTTTTTGCTATATTTAGTATGCGAATAGCTTTTACCCTTCTTTTAAGTTACATTAAATTACTTCAATATTATTTAGAGTCTCATGTGTTTATCTTTCAGTTTTTAGCTTAAATAGCTATCGTGAAGCAAGTTGAGGTTGTTACACATGGCGGTACCTTGCAAAATTTCTTCATTCTACAATTTTTTTCTTGGTGGTGGAAGGAGGAAGGTTGAAAATACCAAAATATTTAAGAATTTACAAACATCGATAGCAAATTTCAAAATGCAAATATTAAAAGAAATTTTCCAAATTATACTCTAATATATTAAGAATAAACAAGCCATAATAAACATATAAATAAATTTTGGAATTTAAACTTTTGAGTATATATATATATATATATATATATATATATTTATATATATTGTTTTGTTTTGTTTAAAATGTTTTTGAATTACCGTTTTTTATATATTTATTCAATATAACGTATACTGTTTTCATATAATAAATACGTAACTATAATGATTATTTAAAAAAAAAATAATATTAATTATTACCATAGTTTACAGATAGTATTCCATACAACATTATTGATTAAATTTCATTTGTATGCATTACCTAAATTTCAAAATAGTCTGGATTCATATATTTTCATATTTTAATACCTGAAAAATGTTAAATCTATAATAAAATATTTCAAAAGTCAGACCAAATAAACATCTAATTAACACTATTGAGAAAAAGTTTATTTTTCAAATTTCACTTTAATGATAATGTTGGAAAATTATTATTACTCATTTTGTAGGGCCGGAAAATAAATTTCTGTCATTTATTTTCGTAGAGAACAAGACCAATTCCTGCAGATTTATGATTCTGAGATTACATGTTTAGCGATTTTATTGATTTCCAATGATTTTTTCTTTCCATTTTCTGTTGTGTACGATGGCGCCGTAACTTTTTCTTTCTCCTTTTCTTATTTTTCTTTTATTTTTATAGTCGAAAAGTTTTTGTTTCTGACAACGTATAATTGATTCTTTATATAACTTCGATCAAAAAATAATTCCGAGATATTTTTTAAAGAAAATAACTGCAATTTTCATCACATTTTTTTTTTTTTTTCTAAGGATTACGAAAGCATTGAAAAATATCAAGTATTAGAATTTTTATTTTCACTTGAGAGAAGTAAAAAAATGTTCGGCTTTCAATTGTTCTGATATCATTCTTTCCTTTTTATAATGTTATATTACTTTATGGTTGGTCATATTTGTGAGATTTTCGTTAATGTTTTAAAAATGTAATTTTTTTTCCTTTAATGTATTGTTATAAAAATAATCTTTATATCTATATCTATAAAAATGTTAAGTTGATTTCTGTACGACTTAAAAACTCAAAATGTTCTGCACCGATTGAGATCAAATTTTGACACGATGTACAACCCGCTTCAAAGGTTGTTTTTAGCGTCAGTAACATACCCGCGATCGTGAGAAAAAAGCTTTTTTAACGGTCAGCAGTGTACCAGAAAATCCGCCATATTGACACTGCAAATTTGCTGTATGTTTACCATTTATTTTATACAGCGCGTGCTCAGTAAAAAATGAAAAGAAAAATAATGTTGATGTTTCAGTTTTTTATTTTTGTGAATGTATGAGCACGCGATAGTTACAAATGTTTGGTTTTCAATGAATAGCATCTGTATAAAATTTTTAGTTTTTTAGAAAAGGAAGTAACTTTTCCATTTTTGATCCGAAATGTCCTGTTGAGATTAACGTTTATATAGTCGAATTATTCGCCTGTTACGCTTTGTGATTTTGTGTCGCAATTATTTTTTTTCTCAAACTTTCGTATCTCGGACTATACCTATCTTTCAATGTAAATACTTCTCAACTGTTTCTCTTTACGTCAGTAATGTTAACATCGTAAGAAATGAAAATATGTATGCTCTATTAACCCGTTAGTAGTCGCTAGTTGGTCGATTTGCTACCAATACTTCAGTGTTGCCAGATTTTTTTATTCAATGGCCACCAAAAATTTTTAGAAGTGACATTTGATATACATAAAACGCGAATAAAATCGAAGAAACGTCGACCACATCACTTATTAAAATTATTAGTGACAGTTAAATAAAAAGTGCGCAATCTGTAATAGGTGGCGCTGTCTATAGCGACTACTAACGGGTTAACGAAATAAATGCTTGCCTGAAATGCCATGAATTTTTTTGGCCATTTCAAAATGAACTTTTTTCGTTATTAAACTTTTTGTCCTATCTCTCTTTTTTTTTTCAACCTAGCACTGTAAGATCCATAAGAGGTTACAATCTTATCCCTTCCTGAGTTCGACCCCACAGAGTTATGGGACAAATATCGATTGCGGACAAAGCCTGCTTGTTTTCTCATATGTTGATTATAATACGTTGTTCGTTAAAATGCTTCAAAATGTGTTATTTTTCATGTAGAGTCTTTTAACTTAAATGTAATATTAGATAACACTTTTAGAAAGTAACACAAAGTTGTATACAAATATGTAAAAGACAATATTTTAAAATAACAGTGTTTAAAAAATTATATATATGAAAAAATTATCACATCTGAAGAAAATTCAAGAGGCTCATTGAGTTTTCCGAAAACTTATATTGATTATAACAATAACATTCAAGTCGGCAATCCAACCCGTTACAGAAGACGTATGGCATGCCCATTACAGTGCTTATGGACCACATTTCTATCAATTTCTACAAACGTTTTGCCATCTTCGCCGCAACGTCGTCAACTGCCATCGGCACAGATTAAAATCAATGTTGTCGAAATATAGTTTATTGGCACTCGAACGTTTTGATGCTTTACGGTTCACGTTAAGGCTGTAGTCGATATTTAATTGGGACACATATAGTCAGATGACAGAAATTTTGAATTTTTTTTTTTTTTTACAGACGTTCCTCATTATATTGAATTGCACATCTGCACAGCACTAGCGCGACGTAAAACCCAACCATCCAACCATTCATCCTCATTATATTGTCGAAATTACAAAACAACTTGGTGAAGTTTTTTGTTACAAGAATAGAAGCTTCTAAGGAGATTATGGACTTCACAAATCCCATTTTAAAGGTAAACATTTTATATACGTGTTAGTGCTTTGAATTATAATAATATAAAGTACGTTTATTAAAATTTTTGCAGGATATTTGAATATGTTTTTCATTTATTAAAATGAAATTGCCTTAAGAAATATGTTATGTTTTGACCTGAACTAGTTTAACTACATGATATTGCATCTATAGAACTATCAAACAAATCGTCTGAATAGTAAAATAAAACAGCACCTCTCATGATACTGATTTCGTTTATGTTGTATTTTGACTAACTGGTTATCGTCTTCAGAAAACATATGATTACTTATATTCAAAAATTGGTCCATATGATTTTTCATTTTTATAACGACTTGTATATTCCAGGCCAATTTTACAAAATGACATTCCGACCAGGCATTAGGTAAAATTGTTTCAACACACAAGCACATTTTAGAGCAAAAACTATCATTGGTTTGCCGATAGTGTTGCAAGTAGGGACTGAATATATTTTTTAAATAGATCGACATGCCGTAATAGCTAACGCTGAATCGTAAAGCTACCGACATTTCTGTAATTGTTGGGTACAACTTATACATGATAAAAAAAAAAAAAAAAAAAAAAAAAAAAAAAAAGGTCTTAAAAAATATTCGATTTTGTTCTGCCATAGCTGCAACTCCGAAATATCCCCTCTCCCTCCCCCCTTCATTTATAACGATTTTTACACTGAATATAAAATATGAAACTTAACCAAAAATAAATCAGTGCAATATAATTTATATAGAATGTGGAAGAAGAATTTAACGTAATATGATTTTAAATCTTTTACTGAAAGAAAAATGATTATTTTTTTTATGAATGAAATTAAAACCGTATCGTGTTACTTCTCTCATCATATCACAATCAAATATTAATAAAATATTTTCAATAATAATTGCAGCATCAATTGTTAGATAATTCCTTAGATAATGGAGTATAAATTATTTAAAATATCCTTAAAGAATTCTGTTCTTCGAAACTTATTACATATTGCTGAATTATGAAGGATTTAAAACATCACAAACTCTTCATCTAACCTGTTTCAAAAATAAATTAAAAGTTTACTTAAGAGAGATATTTTAAAGAAAAGACTCTTTATTCTCATAAATCCCCTTTTCAAAATGTCCGTGTAGCCACACTTTTATGATGTAGAAGATTAATGAATTGTCACAGGCAGCATCTTGTTTTAAAATCCTCTACAAGCACTTGTGAGTGCTTTTCTATTTCTACAGAACTGATTCCGGTTCTTTAGAGACAATAAAGCTTTGTTAGACTGATAGCTCGTTAACAACTTTTAAAAGTTGAAGAACTTTTAGTCCTTAATAGCTCACGCAGAAGAAGAAAACGAAATATATATCAAATCTAACTTTAAGCTATCCATCTAAATGATAGATCCTAGTAAAAGGATTGAAAAGGGAAAAAAAAAAACATTTATTTTAACGCCTATCTAACAGTTATTAAATTATTATTATTAAGTGAAAAAAAAATCTATACAATTCTTTAATGGTGCTTGTATTATAAATCTTCATTCTAGTTAATTTTGTTAATAAATTACTCATTATTTTTTTTTTTATTTTATATTATGTATGGTATTATTAAAAATTAATTTTAGTTAATGGTATTAAGAAATAGGGGAGGACGGGGCACAGTGGACCACCCGTATTTAAATCTATTGATATTCAAGTCTTTTAGTTCATATGGATACACATGTATGGCAGCATAGTACTAGTTTTATGCAGCCAAAAAAAAAAAAAAAAAAAAAAAAAAAAAAAAAATCACATGGGAAATAGTAAACCATTTCGAGCAGTTTTTAGGTTTTAAGGCGTTCAAAGTAATTTTTTCACATTGAAGTATTTAAAATTTAATAAAAATTGAACTAGTGACAATAAATACTATATAGCTGTTAAATGAAGGCAAGATATTGCTGTTTTTAAATTCCTAAAAACTATTAGCATATTTATAGTCTATATATTATTTTGTTATTACTGTTTGTTTTACTCTGACACGGGGCACAGTAGACCACCTCTATATGTAGCACAGTGGACCACCATCCAGTGTGCCTAAAAGTACAAATTAGATTTAATATATTTGTTTTAGTTAAATTTATAGATACAAATATAATGTAAAGTATAGCTCAAAGTAATAAATATCATAATGTTATAATAAAATAAAAATAATAATAAATTTCCGAAAGAGTAAGTATTTGAATAGTAATATAATTATTGTTAATATCTAAATTTATTAACTCCTTGAATTATATGGTATTAATAAAAAAAAAAACTTATTTAATAAATAGTAGGAATTATTTATTATTTTTGTTGTTTTTAGAGATCACACGTGAAAATCAAAAGAAGTAGCTTAATATATTTTATGTAAATTTATCCTACAAATACAATGTAAATTAATTATATCTCAAAATAATTACAAAAATATTAAATATTTGAATAGTAGTATAATGTTTATTAATACCTGAATTTAAAAAAAAAAAATATTTGGTTTATATAATATTAATAAAAGAATAAAAAACACTATCTATTTAAACTTAATAAATTTTCTTACTGAGATTTGATTTCTTATTTGTTTATTTTAATTTAATTTTGTTTATTTTATTTCATGAAAATGCTTGAATTATGTTATTTAGACTATATTAGCATAAAGAAACTAATTTTAGAGGGGAAAAAGTTATTTATTTTAATTTAATATAAACAAAAAAGGCTGTTTTTTCTTGTTTTTTTTTTTTTTTTTTCAAGCACATTGCTTTTTTGTTTCTTGTGAAAAAAAAAAAAAAAAAAAAAGAGTGTAAAAGTGGTCCACTGTTCCCAGTCTCCCCTAAACATGTATTTCAAATAAAAATATTTTTCTTCAATTAATGAACAATTAGATCGAAATCATTAAGATATGATTTAGAGATTACTCTTGCCAGTAAGAAATAACATTCATTAGATTTTTTTTTTTTTTTTTTTTTTTTTTTTTCATATTTACAGTAAAACAATTAGTTTTTTATCATAGCTAAAAATTTGACCGAACATAAAAGGTACCAAAAAAATGAAAAGAAATTAGCAGATTGCTATTTTGGTAGCATACCGATATCAGTGCAATCATTACCATCATCATCACGGTGGCTTAAGGAGTATTTGAGCCATATTAAGATTCCATAGCGTAGAATAAGTACTCCGCTTACCTCCACATATTTGACTGAAAGAATGCATAAACTGGCATTTATAAAGCAACGGATACGGCCTACGTGAAGAAGCTGTGTTCAGAAGAAAACCGATGTGATGATATGATCATAGTTGCCAACTTAGCACCTTTTGGCTACTGGAAAATTTTAATAAAATATTTATTTAATCAGCGAACTTTAACGGTTTTCACTGATTAAGTAACACAAAAAAGTTATATTAAAATTTTAGCCAAAACTTGCTAAGTTGGCAACTATCGATTAAAAAAAAAAACTTAGGGAACCTCAAAATGTATAGGGATATCAAATTCGCAAAGTCGAATTTTTGTCATGATTACAATAGTTTCCTTATATATACATATATATATATATATATATAAGTATATGTTTGGTTGGGTGGCTGTTTTTTTTTTTTTTTTTTTTTTTTACGTCGCACTAGTGCTGCGCAATGGACATTTGGTGGGACTCACCTCTAGATATATATATTCGGAAAGTAAAAATAAATGGTCGATTTTTCGAATTTTTGATTTTGAAGGGAAAAGGAAGAAAATTCATTTCTTTCTTTTTTTTTTTTTTTTTTTTTTTTTTTTTTTTGTGTGTGTGTGTGAGTGGGGGGGAGGGTATTTCGCAATATCTGAATTTCCTAGTAGAATTCATAGAGGTACAGTAATAAGACATAGATTGATCATCGAGGGGAAAAAAACGATTCCTTTTCATTTGGTAAAATATAGCCATTTTACTCACTTTTGGATGTCTTTCCCCGAATGAATATACACGGATAACTTAGCAAATAAAATTTATGCACTAAAAGTGAATGAAAAACTCCAGATACCCATCTTTCTCTTTTTCTTTTCTTTCTTTCCTTTTCTTTCATTTCTTTTTTTTTTTTTTTTTTGTTCCTATATTATTTTTACAATACTCATGTCTGCATAAAACTGGCTTTCTTTCGGCATTTTTTGTTATAATACTTTGAGATGAAAATCGTCTGCATTCTTCATGAAAATAATTTTAATATATTATAATTTAATAAATAACTTGCATTGTGTAAATTTGTATAGGATTATATAGAGAAGAAAGTCCTGTGGTGGCCACAATATACTAGTTAAATAACTAGTGGGCTTTACTTCCGTCGCGGCTAACTACACTTAAAAGACTTTTGAAAATTCCATATTACTTACTAATGAAAAATCTTAAGAAAAAAGAGAAAAAAAATGTATTCCATTAAATATGAAGACAGTAATTATTTCATAATAATATTATATTTTTTATAAACGATTATAAAAATTATATATTTTATAAATTAGTTGAATATAACTTGCTTATGAAATCTTATCCTATTTGTTTTCATATATTTATTAGAATATGTAAAAACCGCACAATATTTCGACATTTTCAAAACTCATTAACATTCCATTCTATTACTACTTTCGAGTTTTATACTCCCTTATGGCTGATTCCAAAACTTTTTTTCAGCATCATATCTTTGCACGATAACATAATGATGATAGATTTATATAAATTACTATATCTATGATAGAATTCTACCAAAAATGGTGCAAAGAAATTGAAAACGGCTGTATATCTTCTGGAGTATATTTCCGAAACCAATTTTGGGAGTTTTGTAATTTTGAATTTAGAAGGGGGTGATTTATGAAAGGCCAAATTCGAGAGTCCCGTATTTGCGTTAATTTTGTCCTGGAGAATCTATGAGAGCTGTATTCACGAGTTTAGGTGTGTGGGATGATTATTTGCAACAACCTTGGCGGTATTTTGCGAAATATCTCCGTTTCCCCTCTATGAGAGTTGGGGGCTAAAAACACTTTTTCCAAGCGTAACTGTGTTTAAACTTATCGCATGACGACAATTTTTTGTTATGTGGGGGTGATATGTATACCCAACACGCACTATATATGGATTTGCGAAATGTTCTACTTACCCCCATTGGGGTCAGGGGCCATAAAACTTGTTTATAATTGTAACTCTCTTCTAAATTCTCTCAGAAAGATTATTCACATTCTATAAAGGAACTTTGTGAAATCCCCTTTAGTGGGGAGGGAGGGAGGGGAACATATACCCAAGCGTAAGTCTATTCCAAATTATTTCAGAAAAGTAATCTTTTCGTGTGTGGGTATGCTATATGTACCCAACACGTGCTATAGCCATTTCCGATCCGAAACCTTCCCCTCTTAAAACATTACATTCTGCTGTTTTTGCAAACTGAAAGAAAAATATGGACTACGACCGACATTTGTTGATTGAAAATTGTACTTTACCCTTTCTGCTAATTAACTCGATCGTTCATTTCTTGATTTTATTACATACGACTGTTCCAGATGCAAAAATGTATGTGGATTTCGTGGATGTCTCACCTGCACGATCGTTTGGCCTGGGTCGGAAAGGGATAAGGGGATTTGGTGAAATGTCCTCCCTCCCTCCTTTGGAGACAGGGAAGTAAAAGAACACTTTTTCAAGTGTAACTCTGTTCTAAATTACAGGGTAATTATAATTAAAGTTACGATTTCAAAACGCTATAATTTTAATATTACCCAACCGTGCGATTTGATATTTTACCAGAGCAATCGCGTGGCAATGAAATTTTGTTTGACAAAAGAAAAAAAAAATAGTTCCAAAATGTGCCGTTAATTATTTGTAAAGTATTTCTTTCATGAAGCTCTTTTTTTCTCTTTTCACTATGACTGTTTCCGCTGTAAACACGTATTCTTGTTTTTTTTTTTTTTTTTTTTTTTTTTTTTTTTTTTTCTAAAAAAATGTAGAAAACCCTTGAAGTTTATTGTTTTCTTCTATTTCATTGTGTTGCTAATAACATTCCTGTGTTTAATGAATCCATTTAGGCGTTTCACCTGACATTACCGTGACAGAGGCATCTATAGAAACATGTTGGAACTACTTTTTCCTTCCCCAGACAAATTTTATTGCCTCACAGTTGCTCTGGTAAAATATTAAGTCGTTCTAATGGGTAGTTATAAAATTATAGCGTTTTGAAAAATTGTAACTTTAATTATAATCACTCTGTATTTCAGGAATGTGATTTTTGGGTACGGGGCACGCACATTATAAAAAGATTTTTTAAAAATTTCTTTTTCCTGTCCTACAGAAGGTGTCAAAAACACGTTTCTAAACGTAATTCTGTTTCCATTTATTTTAGGAAAGTCATATTTTGGTTTGTGCGTTAGTTATATGCACCCAACACACACTATAAAAGGATTAAGCGAAATTTTCCTACTTCCCCCTTTAGAGGTGTGGGGAACAAGAAATACATTCCGAAGTATAAGCGCTGTCGCAGGCAGCAGAGATCCGTGCTTAGCATATTGCGGGCAAGAAAACTGCTACTGAACGCAGCGGGAACCCAAATCGAGGTTTTGATTAATTTCAATGAAATTTTTTAAAAATTTTTATTCTTGAGATCTTTATATTAACAAGTGATATAAAATTTTGCAAATTCATTTATATAATATATAGTGATTAGCGAAGCGGGAAAAGCCTACTTGTCATGTTAATAAACTGTAAAGTTATTAAAAGTTTGTTGCTATAATTTATAGAGTAATAGACTAAGGAACTTGACCGATGGAAATAAGCATGTAAAATGCATGTTTAATTGTTAATCATTTTAAGAAATAATTTTATAGACATAATGAGTTAGTAAAGTAATATATTAACACTTAAAATTATGAATTAATTAACAATGTACTTGTCATAATTTTGCGAATGATTATTTCTTCAGTTTTGATTCAGCATTAAAATTTTATTTTAATAATATATTTCATTTTCAAAACACAGCATTCCAAATTACTCTAAATTTCAATGTCCAAAAATTTTCAAAATTCTCTTTCGAAGAAACCTGGTTTATTACCAGGTTTAAATTCGATTTTCTACTGTCGTCTTTATTTCTACGGTAGCTATATCTAAGTTTTTAGGGCTGCAAACTTCATATGCAATGAGATTATTATGAAAAAAAAAAAAACATGCTAATTGCATTTTGTCGCATATCGAACAATAGACTGCATGATTATTCTACGCGGAATTTTTTACTGTTTCTCTCCTTTCATTTTTCAGGAGTAACATCTAGTGAATATAATAGCACAAAACATAATATAAAAAATGAATATTATACGAAATTTTGGTATTTTTTGATGCATCTGATGAGAGATTGTACTGGAGTAGCTAGCATTTTGCAATTTTTCCTATAACTGTATCTCAGAAAATATTAAACAAAATTTCCCAAACCGTATAACTGAAATTTTTATTCTGAGGAATCTTGTTGAATGAATTTTTGTGTATTTAAATTGTTTTGTCAGTGTAGTTGTAGTGAATGACTCAGAAACAAATTTTGTGATGTTATACAGCATACAAGTTCAAAATAAATATGATTCAAATTAATTAGTTAACCCTTCAACAACCGCATTATGAGACAGTCAAAAATGTACTCTTTAACTACATTTCTTGCGACCATGGAAGCCTCTGCGCAAGTGCGGATTCAATGAGTCCACTAGTAAAATAGGGGAGACAAGCTTTTCGTTGAGAGAAAATAAGCGATAAGGGAATACCGAATGACTGGATGCTTGCTAAATTCAAACCTGTTGGTCAACTTGGAAACCCTCCAAGATTTTCGACTCGTCTTCACTGCTAGGCGTAGGAAACGTGGTTACACTATATTTAAAGCATATTTTATTTTATTGTACAGTGGTGGATAAAACTTTAAGACCACAATAGAATATTTTTGTTTACAATCAAAAATTAAATTCTCTTTGTAAGCTACTTTACGTTTAATATGTAAAATGCAAGAAATAGAAAAAAATATGAATTTAAAATTTAAAATACGTTTATTTTCGATATAAAGTAAAACTGTGCAATATAATCAAATGGAAAAAAACTTTAAGACCAATTTTAAAAGTGATTGCTTGCGTAATGAGATGACGTCACATTTGCACAGTTTTGAACGGGACAGTTGTTAGAACAAAAAGGAACTTTTTTTAATCATTTAGCTGAGTGTTGAAGCAAATGAGATTATGGGTAGAGGAAAATTACTGAGTCAAATTGAAAAAGGTAAAATCTTCACATTTCGAGAAAGTGGAATGAGTGAAAGGCAAATCGCTAGCAAAATCAAGAGGTCTAAACTGTAGTTCATCAATTTCTAGCAGATCCATGCAGATATGGTACGAAAAATAGAGGAGGAATGCCCTCAAAACTATCAACCAGTATGAAAGAAAGTGTTATAACAATGGCTGTAAAAGACAACGCATATTCTTTAGTAATAAAATCGTCTCTAAAGCTTCAAGTAACGCCTAGAACTGTTAAAAATGTCCTGAATCGTGCTGAAAACATCAAATATTTAAAAATAAAAAGCAAACCTAAGATTTAAAAATGGCACATTGAAGCAAAATTGAAATTCGCAACATATAATGTTTCAAAACCCAGTTTTGGAGAAAAAAAAAGTTCACAGATGAAAAGAAATTTAATCTAGATGGATCTGATGGTTTACGAAACTATTGGCATGATTTAAGACAAGATCCAACGTATTTCTCAAAGCAAGGGCAAGTAGGGGGATCTGTCATGATTTGGGCAGGTTTCTGTGCTCGAGGTAAGACTAATATTGTATTCACTAAAGGTAATATGAACTCTTTTGACTATCAAGATATACTGGCTAACAATTTTGTTCCATCAAAAGATGAGCTGATGACTCAAAATTTGATTTTGTTGTAAGTTAATGAGCCTGAGCACAAATCTGTTTCAACTATTTCTCGGCTAACTGAAAATATTGTAAGTTTTATGGATTTCCGACTAAAAGTCTAAACTTTAACCCCATAGAAAACATGTGGGGTAACCTTGCACGCAAAGTATATGAAAAATTTAAACAATAGTGTTCTGTTTCTGGCTCAAATCTGCTATTTCAAAGCATGGAATGAAATATTGATTCTAACATGCAAAAATCTAACAAAATCCTTCCAAAATCGTCTTTTAAAAGTACGAGTAATTCGTGTGAAAGGAAAACACAGAAAGTACTAAAAATTAGAATGCAATACTTTTAGTTAATGTTTAACTTTGTGGTCTTAAAGTTTTTTCCACCCTTTTATGTTGAGAAAAAAAATCATTTGCATATAATATATAATTACAACTTCTCTTTTATAAAATTATGTGAAGATTTATTATTTTTTATTCTGTTTATACTGTTTGATGTTTTTTTTTTTTTTTTTTTTTTTTTTCAGTAAAATACAAATTTTTGCAATTTTACATTTGGTCTTAAAGTTTTTTCCATCACTGTAGTTTTTTAAGAATATTTCTTAAATATATCTATATAACATTTCTCTAACATGGACCAGTTCCAATTATATTTTGTTAAAACTATACGATAGGGATGTAATTAATAAAATACGCGAGGATAAAAAATAATATTAATAAATGGCTAACATTTAAGCACACGTACTCAACTGAATGATCTATTAGGAAAAAATGACGACATTTGTCTGATGTTGTTGTTGTTATTTTCGTGTCCATGGATTTTCAGATGACACCAAAGGTCTGGACGATTGTGGCTGCCAACTTTGGAGACTCTTGGCTGTAGAGAACAGCTCTTAGTTTGTCCTCAAGTGGTACCAATCCCAATTTCAAAACATATGGAGTGAGTGCTGGGCACTCGAAAACGTGTCTTGGCGTTAACATGACATCCGGGTAGTTTCTACAGAGAACATACGTTTCGGTTTTGTCCGGTAGGATCTTCATCCCTTTATAATGATTTGTTCTAAGTCTTGCTATAACTGATGTCAAAGTTCTAGGGCAATTGAAGTCGGTGACAAGTGGCATCTTAGGGGGGTGAGGTAGAAGTCTGTTTTTGGCCGCTGCGCTTGCATCTGAGAGTTTAATGGTATTACCCGGTTGATTGTTTTCACGGACTTCTTTGGACAATGAGTATTTTTAATAATAACGTTTAGGGCCACCTCCGTTGCTGAAATATCACTGTGGGAATTATTACTGATGAGATTATTTTATGAAAAAATTTATTTTTAAAAGTTGCATCTTCAGAATCTTTGCAAGCGCCATTTTAAACATAACAATACTTTAAAGACAGAATATGAATTATTATCACAAATTGACTAAAAAACATAATCATGAAAAGTGTAATCAAAAGAGAAATTAGTTTTTTTTTTTTTTTTTTTTTTTTTTTTGTGTGTGTGTGTGTATGTGCCAAAATAAATAAATAAAAAGTTTATCGCCAACATGGCGAGATATATATAAAAGTCGTTATGGGGATCCTATACTAAAACTGCACTGCAGCGGAACTGCGAAAACTGGGTTGTCAACCATGAATTGTATTTTTAAATCTTTCTTTGAATGATTTTAGTTTCATTGTTGCACAATGTTAATTTAGTTCTAATAATAATTTGGCTACGTCTGAAGTAAAATTTTAATTTGGTGGTGAAATTGATCAATGTTGACCGAGAGTTACCTCAGATAACATTACTCACTATGAAAATTGCCCCCAACATCATTTGAGCATATTCTTACGTAAAATGACCTCCTGAATTCGAATATGACGCATTTTGCTCTATCACCCACCGTTTTTTAAGGACGGTCCCCCATTTTTATCACTTTTCGATAATTTTAGGGCTATAAATTTCAATTTAAGAGGGGAGGGGGTATTATTTTAACTGTTAAATATGTTCTGAGGGCTACGGATTTTGGAAAATTCTAAAACATGAACATTTTCGGCAAGAGGAAATTTTAGGGGGGATTTGCCACTGAAATTACGTATTACATTTCTTATATATATTTTTAAAATTTACTATCAATGTTATTTATTAAACGTTATAATTTTTTGTTTTTAAGTGTTAAATTAATTCTTTTTTCATTCTCCAAATCAAATCCATGGCCATAAAATTACCGAAAAGGGATAAAAAATGGGGGAGGAGGTGGTGTTCTGGCAAAACGGTGGATGACTGGGCGAAATGGGAGTCATGTTCATATTCAGGAGGTCATTGTACATAAGAATCAATAAGAATGGTATCAGTGCTCGATTTTTTTTTCTTGCGGCGAATTGTAATTGAAAACTCGAGAACATGGACTCTGTCGTAAATTGGAGTGAAATATACGGCAAAGTTTATGATTGATATAAACGTAGTCAATAAAGTAATAATATATATATATATATTACATATTTGAAGGCAATTAAAAATGCCAATAAAATTGTCAGTTAAAAATACAATATAATACCTACATACATAAACTATAAAATACAGTGATGTATACTAAAATTTGTCAAAATTATCTACACATTTTGTCAAAAGCTACGTCTTTTCCGGGGCGTGGCTTTTTTGAGACTACCTCAGTTAATCCGTAACTCGGTTAATCGTGGCTCAGATAACCGGGGCTCTACTGTACTTTAAAGCAGTCAGTAGATAAAGGGTTAAAAAATTGTTGTTTGACATTTGACCTTTATCTGACAGCTTTGAGACCTATAGTTACAATGACTGCCGTCTCGATTGATCCATATTACAGAACTGTACAGAAACAAGTGCACAATATTTTGTAGACATAAGACATCACAAACATCCTTGCTCGCACCAGGATTCGAAACTGGGACCTGAAGGTCCAGAAGGCAGCGCCCTACCGACAAAAAATTTTTGTTGTAATATATAAAACTAGTATCGCCCCAGTGGTCGAAACTCGACCATTTTTTTTTTTTTTTTTTTTTTTTTTTTTTTTTGCAAAGCGAGGCAAAGCAAAGTTATTGTCTTGTCCTAAACGGAATGCAATTGCAACACAGCTGCGGCAATTGTTTGCCGATATTCACTCTAACTGAATCAGCAGAGTTTTACTTAATATAACTATTTCTCTTTGTAGATGTTAGCCTTTCCTGAAATGAGAGAAAATCGCAACGCGAAAACGCCCATTGTTGTGTGATACAGCCCAGAAGCTAATAGATACCATGTCAAACCAAGGCCCAACCAAGTATAAAATTCTGTTAAATTAATTCGATTGGTTCATAAAGTACAGTGTTTGAACAAAAAAAAGAAAAAAAAAAAAAAAAAGATATTTTTCAAAAATGGTCGAATTGAGTTCGGGAGATTTCAAAACGTGTAACTTTATCGAAAACCGAAAATCTAAAACTTTTCTTAATCTTATATTTTCTACTTATATATGCAGAGGAAAGAATAATAAATCCACTTTTTAAAAAATAAAAATAAGTAGTCAATTTCACTTAATTAAAATGCAAGGAAATCTCAAAACGTGTAAATTCATCGAAAACCGGAAATCAGAAGCTTTTGTGTATCTTCTACTTGCTTCTTCTACCCACAAAAGCTAGCAATAAAGACACTTTTTTAAAAAATAAGTAGCAAATTTCAGTCAATTGAAACGTAAAGAAAGCTCAAAACATGTAAATTCAGCAAAAAACGGAAATCGGATTTTTTTCCGTATCGTCTACTTATACATGCAGCAGTTAGTAACAAATACATTTTCCTTTTATTTAGTATATTAGTTGAATATTTATTGTTTAAATAACACCCTTTGAAATGAAATGTTAATGTTTACATTCGAAACTGGAAGTTTGCCATTTTTTTTTCTGGAGTTTTGTGATTTTAAATTAAAATTTTATCAATCTTACAGAAAAAATAACTCAATCAAACACATGTAGACAGTAACTTATATAGAACTATACCCAAATATCGGAATTAAAATCGGCAGATAATTTCCGTTATTTTTTAATAATTTTTTACAAAAAATCCAATGGACAATTAACATAGAAAATATTTTTCATGGCTCCATGGACAGACAGTGACGTCATCACTTCGCTTGCGTATAGTGATGCTACATTATACAAATTACTGTGTCTATGGTTTTATTTGAGCTTTATGAAATTGCCAGATTCAACAACTTTCTTCTTTTAGGTATTTTTTAATGTAAAGGAATACGTGTATAAAAGGGAAAAATGGGGGAAAATACATAAAAAATAAATGTATTTTTAAATACCTTCTTGACATCGTAAGAAAATAATATTTGTATTCGCACCTTCCGGCTAACCATACCTTTCGAATGATACCATTCTCAAATCTCTACTCCCATAATTAATATGTTAAAAAGGGACAACAAATTTTATGCTTGCCTATTAATATATAGATAAAACATATACATGTATCAGTGCAATATTATCATTAGAAAGAAATACCTTGTTATTTATTTATTTATTTTAACTATAAAAATAAGCTTTCGTTATGAATTTTCTGTTTTTTTTTTTCTTTTTTTCCATAAAATATAAATTTTGTATTGTACCATTATTTTTCATAAAATGCTATAATGTCAAATAAAATAGAGGTAAAATTTCTTAACATTAACATGGTTAATCCTTTCAAGAAGCCACACCTTTCGTGAAAGGAGAAAACCTCAATTAACAAGCCTTAGTTGATATATTTACACTAATTGTCAGTTCGTAAGACCTCGGCTGGAAATGGTCTCTGGGATTAAATAAAAGTTTCTTAGGTAACGTCCATTTTGCGAAGAATTTTTGTTGAAGATTTAGAAATAGTTCATGTCATTCCCCTAGGAGATAGTGCTCAACAGAAAAAAGTTTGTGTTAAAGTATTAGAGTTAATGGGAAGAGAGGATTATAAAGAAATAATCACGTGATACTTCGTAACAGAGAATGAAAATAATACAAAGATTCTCCGGTCTTTACTCCCAAAGATAAAAATGAATGATAGACAAAAAAAACATTCTTTAATAAAGATAACTTTCACAAAGAACATAACATATTAGCAATCGATTTATTTATTTTATTTATTTTATTTTTACTTCCATTACCCTACTACCGTAGGTAATGGAAGTATTGTATTCGGTCTGAAAATTCGATATCGGGTTTTCACCTGATTTACACGTTTTAAGGTCCCCTGAGTCCAAAAAAGTGGTTTTTGGCAATTGGTCAGTGTGTATGTATGTGTGTGTGTGTGTGTGTGTGTGTATGTATGTGGAGAATCTTCTGGCTATTATAGCTCAGAAACTAATAAAGATAGAGCTACGAAACTTTAGAATTGAAATACGTCTGGTCTACAGATGAAATTTCCAAATTTTGGTGAAAATTGAAAAACCGGAAGTGGGACATCGGAAACCGGAAGTGGGACCGTAAGTCCGTATCTCAAAAACGGCTCTAACGATTTTCTTCAAACTTGCTATATAAACGCTCTATTAGATGTCCTTTCGAATGATATAGTTGGTTGGTTCAGGAAAATTGATAGGCGTCCCTTTTAAATAGCTCAATTTCAGGCCTCGCAAAGGCGTTCCTTTAAAAACGGTTGTACGGATTTTTTTCAAACTCGCCATTTTAACTCACTTTTAAATATGCTTTTGTATGTAATTATTGTTTTCCTGTCAATAATTGATTTTAACCGGAAGTGGAACATCGGAAACCGGAAGTGGGACCGTAAGTCCGTATCTCAAAAACGGCTCTAACGATTTTCTTCAAATTTTCTATATAAACACTCTATTAGATGTCCTTTCGAATGATATAGTTGGTTAGTTCAGGAAAATTGATAGGCGTCCTGTATAAATAGCTCAATTTCAGGTCTCCCAAGGGCGTTCCTTTAAAAACAGCTGTACGGAATTTTTTCAAACTCGCCATATTAACTCACTTTTAAATATCCTTTTGTATGTAATTATTGTTTTCCGGTCAATAATTGATTTTTTTTTTTTTTTTTTTTTTAAGTTGGTATCTCAAAAACGGCTCTAACGATTTTCTCTTTAGTTCACTTTTATGTTTTCTGATCGCATTATCTCTCAAAAATGCATATAATATGTGTAATAGTGGGTAATGGAAGTCGTGTGGTTGTTTCACACCAGATTTTTTAGATTTTGTGAAAAATTTACTTCAGTAATTTAGTAAGTAAGCAGAAAATACTTTAAAATCGCACTTTCTTGGAAATTACAATTTATTTTGCACTAGTAAATGATTTAAATAACAGACAATGACATTGTTTAACCAATTTTGATGAAGTTTTTGTAAATTTCTTTAAATGAGATATTTTACTTTCCTATGATCATGAAAAGGATATAATGTTATCATGATATAAATAATAATTAGCTCTAGAATGTGAAATAGGAGATATAGGTAACCAAATTAATGAAATATACAATTCATGGTTACAAAATGAAATTTGGCGAAACCCTCAAAACTTTATTGATAATTTTGGTGACAAATTATCACTACATGGACAAAAAAAAAGAAAAAAAAAAAAAATCCTACGGTAGATATTATTTCTATAAAATTCAAAAATTCAAACTACATAACAAAATGCCACCAACATCGTTGCTTTCTTTATTCTATTCTATTTCTTAAAACAATTTTTATAGATGATGCCACACGCAACATATAAACTATAAATTTTACATATACTTTTTAAGATAGCACGCGGTCATGTTTTATAAAAAAATTAAATCATAAAACTCATTTTTTTTGCTTATTTTTATTTTTATTTTTTTTTGCACGCGCACTTTTTATTTCCTAATTCAAAAAAAAAAAAAAAAAAAAAAAAAAAAAGGATTTTGATGTAATTCTGGTGAAAGCAGAGTTTAGTTTAGGACGGATTACTATTAGTTTTTTTTTTTTTTTCAAACTATAACATCGCTTTGAAATTATTCATTTATATTTTCGATAAATTTTAGATTTCGATAAATTTCCAACTATCGAAAAATGACACCGCAAATATCCCAGATTGAGACTAATAGTCCTCAGTCCTGAAAAAAAAAAAGAAAAAAAAAAAAAAAAAAAAAAACTAGTATGATTGAATAACTAAATTTACCGTGATTTCATTTATTGACCAGAGCTTTCGATCATTTATATACTTTTCGGAAATTCTATGCAAAGTAGGTGGCATTGTACATAAATGACAGAATGTTGGATGATTTGTGTATTCCACATCATGAATATTTTAAAGAGCATTGAACAACCTTTACCATTAATCCAACTGCAAGGTGTGTTTTACATAATAAAATTAAGCCCCCATCATTTTCTTTAATATCTGATCCGACAGCCAAACTAACGTTTTTATGTCGTTTTGAATCAGTGGTACTGATAGCTTGTTTCTGACATCTACATAAGCGTAGTGAGAGTTGTCTGGAGAGTTTATATAAACTGAGGACATTAAAAAACAAGAAATGAATATAATCAAGCTATAAACAATCTATAATAATAAAAGAAGATGTCTGTCTCTCTGTCTGTCTGTCTGTCTGAGTATCTATACGTTCAGCCCCTATTGAACGCAGAACTACAATATTTGACATACGGGTGCTCAAAAGTCTCCCCGAGTGCATAGTGAAAAAAAAATTTAAAAATTTTAATTAGTTCCGGAGATATTAATTAAAATGTAGACGTATGTCTAATGTAAAAGCGATCTCAATGACTGAGAATTCACCGCGATTGCATAAAAATAGATATTTTAACGGAGTTAAAAGCAGAAAAAGTGGAAAATAAATTAGAAATATTAGTCCGATCGTTACGAATTTGGTACCAAATGTGTTGGTATAAATGGGTCCACAGAGTGAAAAGCAGAGTCTTTTAAACAATCACAACATTTAATAATATAGAAAAGTAGAATAACATAATGCGGGCATTTCTTGCCGCACGCTTAGCAAAGCTTTCTCGTACAGACTCATATAAACCTCTCTTTCTCAGAGAAGCGAAGATGCGCTGTTGATTACGTAATACAGTTACGTCACATCTGACGTCATGACAGGTGTGAGCTGGTTAACAGATGATATGAGGAAACATGCATTGAAATCCTTCATTTCCCCCTTATTCAATAAATGTTTCGAAAATAAAACATATTTATGCATTATAATAGCATATTAAAAATTACAGAAAATTATTTTTATGCAAGAGTTACTTAAAATAAGAAAAGTGTTAGTAAAGAAATAGAATTATAAGCAAATAATTATGGTTAATATAATAAAATAAAATACGTAAAATATAATCAGTTAATTTCTTAATGAAAACACAGTTTAAATATATATATATTTTTAAGTTCGTCAGTCCTGAGTATTAAGTCCTATCATACCACAACATTTTTCATGTTTATATGCATTTAAACTTTTTGTTAAAATATCTGCAGGTTGTTCATCTGATGAAATATATTTAATGTCAATTAGTTTATTATTGTAAACTTCTCGCACAAAATGATGACGAATGTCAATGTGCTTAGATCGATTGTGATGAACAGGATTTTTTACTAATCTCAGTGCAGATTGATTGTCGCACATGATTGCAGTTGGACTTGATACAATTTCAGGATCCAATTCTTTTAAGAAATTTCTAACATGAATTGTCTCTTTTGCGGATTCGGACAGAGACATATATTAAGATTCTGTTGTGGATAGAGCAACGGTTCGCTGCTTTCTAGATTCCCAAGAAATAGGTCCACCGGCATATTTAAAGACGTATCCTGTATATGATTTTCTATCATTTATATCCGATGCTCAATCGGCATCAACAAATGCTGTCAATGGTTTATCGTCTCTGTAATACACAATGCCTAAATTTCTAGTGCCATTGAGATACCTCAGTATTCTTTTAGCAGCTATCCAGTGAGGTTTTCCTGGATTGTTATTAAACTGACTTAAATAATTTACAGCATGGGTGATATCTGGTCTGGTAGCAACCGACAGATACATAAGAGAACCAATTAATTGTCTATAAGGAATTTTTGACATGTATGATTTCTCTTCTTCTGTATTTGGACACATTTGTTTAGTTAATCTTACACTGCTATCTAAAGGTGTATTCACCACTCTAGAATCTTCCATATTAAATTTATTTAATAAATCTTCAATGTATTTCTTTTGTGTTATAGTGATGCTGTCCCTATCTTGATTAAATTCAATGCCTAAGCAATAATGCAGAAGGCCCATATCTTTCATTTTGAAAGATTCTGCTAATTTATTTTTTTATATCAAAATAGTGCTCTTCACTTTTAGTGAGACAAATTAAATCGTCGACATAGACGATTATAATAGCATCAAAAGGATATTTTGAGTAATAGACACATTTGTCAAAATTCAAAGGGTTAAATTTCATTTTTCTCAATTTCTCATCTAATTTCTTAAACCACTGTCTTCCTGACTGCTTAAGGCCATACAAAGATTTTTTTAATAAACACACTTTATTTTCGTGTATATCATTTTCAAAAAATTCAGGAAGCTCCATATAAATTTCTTCATGTAACATTCCGTTAACATATGCCATAATGAAATCTAACTAGTATGCTGTGAAACCATTCTGGATAGCATACGCGATTGCAGTTCTTATAGAACTTAATCTGGCTAATGGTGAAAAATTTTCCTCAAAATCTATACCTTGTTTCTGTGAACACCCTTTGGCAACCAATCTGGCCTTAAATTTTTCAATTTGACCATCTGGTTTGAATTTTGTTTTTAAAACCCATTTACACCCAATTACCTTTTTATCTTTTGGTCTATCTACACTTTCCCAAGCGTTTTGCTTAACTAAAGAATCATATTCTAATTTCATCGCGTTTTCCCAATTTTTAGCATAATCTCCATTTAACGCGTCGATCACGCTGGGATTAATTTCATTAAATGAGTTATCAGCTAATTGAGAAGTTTCATCTTTATATTTTGTATCTGTAATACACTCCTTATGAGAGTTTTGAAAGTTCCAACTTTTACTTTTTTTAGGTCTTCCGGGACCACGTTTAAAAATAGGATTGTTTTTATTAATCCTTTCCTCTTGTTTACATATATCGCCAGCACTCTCCTCCCCTCCACTCACATCTTCTACGTTCCCCCCTTCAGAGTGGCTCGCTTCCCCCCCTTTCCAAAAATAGAAACTTTCTCCATTGAATTCAGGGGGATAGGATATCGATCCGCTGTTTTCCCCCCTGTGGATGTCTGCGGTTTGAGTAGGGATAGGAGTTTCATTTTTAATATTACAATCATTGCATTTATTCTCAGACGGAAAAATTAATTCTAATTGATCAGTAGTGGCTGAATCATTTGTTTCAAATTCGTCTATAAATCGAACATCACGACTTATGACAATTTTTCTGGTATCCTTATTCCATAATCTGTAAGCGCGTGATTCATTTGAATAGCCAACGAATATATGTTCGTGTGACCTAGCTTCAAACTTCCCTTTTGATTTTTTATTTAGAACAAAACATTTCTGTCCGAAAATTTTAAAATAGTTAACAGTTGGTTTATAACCGAAAAACAATTCAAAAGGGGTTTTATTTTCTTTAATTCCTTTAGTGGGACACCTGTTTCTAATATATGCAGCGCAATTTACTGCTTCAGCCCAGAATGTATTTGGAAGGTTTGATTGCATTAATAAACACCTCGCCATTTCGCATAATGTACGATTTTGTCTTTCAATTCTAGAATTTTGCTGAGGGGTCATTGGCGATGAAAATTCGCGTTTAATACCGCATTCTTCAATATATTTATTGAATTCTTCGCCACAATATTCCAAACCATTATCAGTATGCAGTATCTTAATTTTTTTTCCTAATCGATTTTCGACTGCTGCTTTATATCTCCGGAACGCGTTCTTAGCTTCATCTTTTGTTTTTAGAAAATTTACTTCAATGTAACGAGATTTATCATCCAAAAAAGTAATAAAGTAACGTGATCCGCCATGGGATTTAACATTTATAGGGCCACATAAATCAGAATAAACTACTTCTAATAATTCCTTACTATGAAATTTGTTTTCTTTACAAAATGGTTTCACAGTTTGTTTAGACTGAATGCATACTTTACAATCTTTTAAAGAATCTTTTTCATTAAAATTTAAATCTCTTAACATATTTTCAGATTTTAATAATTTTAAATCTTTTTCATTTAAATGTCCTAATTTTAAATGCCATTTATGAAAGTTGCTTACCTGAGTTGTTGCAGCGATATCCACCTGCGGCTGAAAAAAATATAAATCACCTTTTCTCGTAGCACTTATAATTAGAGAGCCGTCCTGCTCCGTAATTTTTGCACATTTTTCGGTAAATACAACTCGGCAGTTGTTTGCAGTAGCTTTTGATATAGACATTAAATTGCATTTCAATTTTGGAACGCACAAAACATTTGTTAACTTTAAATTGGTTACACCGTGATTACCGGGAACTTTTAATTTGACTGTTCCAACACCTGTGATCTCCGCTGTTTCATCTACAGCTAATTTTATAAATGATCCAATTCTAGGTTCGAAATCTATAAACAAATTCTTGTCATGAGCCATATGTGATGTCGTACCGCTATCGAGACACCACTCGGAATGTTCTTGGAAAGAGTTACTGGCTGCCATCGTGAACTCTGTACTATCTTCAACCATAAAAGATCTATCTTTATATTTATTCGATGAAATGAATTTTCTGTCTGAGATCTTCTTTCTGCATTCTGAGGCTTTATGCCCTACTTTTGAACAGTAATTGCATTTGAAGATTGCATAATTTCTTTCGCCATACGTGTTCTTGTTCTGCACAGGCTTTAAGATTTCTCTTTTGTTCTTTTCAGGAAGATTTTTCTTGTGAGTTGTAAAATACGCATTTGATGATTCTTGATGCTTTTTATTTTTTCTTGACTCATATTCTTCCATCAGTTTAATTTTTAGAGCTTCAGGCTGCGGCAATCCATCTCTTGCTTCTATGGCGCACCTGAAATTTTCATAGCTGTCAGGAATACTGTATAAGAGCAAAATTGATAATAGATCTTCGGCTACTTGAATGTCCATTTCTTTTAGCTTGTCCACTATATCAAAGAAAATATTGAGGTGATCGGACATATTTTCACTGTCAGTCATTTTCTTAAAGAGTAGCTGCTTCAATAGGGTGGCTTTCTTTGCCGGTCCTCTCGATTCGTAAACTTCTTTTAATTTATTCCATATTTCATTTGAGGTGGTACAATGTTTAATATGACACAACTCACTTGGGGTAATTGCTAGGATTAAATCGGCTCTAGCTTTACGGTCAATTTCGAGCCATTTTTCTTCACCTTCGGCGCCTTCATCGGGCTTAATTTTCGTTCCGTTAGCATAACTCCAGTGATCATTCTTGATTAAAACAGCTTCTATCTGCAGCTTCCAGGTGTCAAAATTATTTTTGGATAACTTTTCTATATTTAATACTTGCGACATATTTAATCAGCTATAGTAGCTTCTTTATAAAAATAGAATCAAAAATACTTTCGATTTCAGCCCTTAGGCTTAAATGTAAGTCGCACTTTCATTTTAGCGAATGTTAATTTAAATTTTTAAAAAGTCCGCAGTAAGATGCGTGTCTCTGGGCCCATAACCATTGTTGGTATAAATGGGTCCACAGAGTGAAAAGCAGAGTCTTTTAAACAATCACAACATTTAATAATATAGAAAAGTAGAATAACATAATGCGGGCATTTCTTGCCGCACGCTTAGCAAAGCTTTCTCGTACAGACTCATATAAACCTCTCTTTCTCAGAGAAGCGAAGATGCGCTGTTGATTACGTAATACAGTTACGTCACATCTGACGTCATGACAGGTGTGAGCTGGTTAACAGATGATATGAGGAAACATGCATTGAAATCCTTCAAAATGAAAGGGAAATTTTTTCCGAATCTAAGAGTGCAAGCAGATTATTGACACAACAATTAGATTTTTTAAAATTAACTAAAGCATAACATTTAGATGGCAACATCATTTCAATTGTCTGCCATGAAAACAGATCGCAGACAACTGTCTGGATGAAAAAGGAAATAATTGTAATCAATTAAGATGTCACGTGTTTTATAGTGCGGGGGGAAATTACAATTTTCTAACTTTTCCTAATTTTCATTCACGTTACATTTGAATTAATATTCGGCCTAGACAGCATATTATAAAGCTACTGTTAAATTTTCATGAAAATATATCAATAAACAAAAAATTTACATATTTATTGGAAAAAGATTAAGTTTTCTTTTATATTTTGCAATATTTTAAATTGAGATATGCCGTTGAAATTTCGTAGAATTTTGGTTTTAATGCCCGATAATCCGATTGTGAATATTTTTGAAAGAGTACAATTATTAGGGAGGGCTTGAGGTGAAAAAAAAAAAAAAAAAAAAAAAAAAAAAAGAACTACAGCGTTTGAAATTGGTTGGCATATTTAGATTTTAAGGCAAGGTAAATCGATTGCGGATATTTTCGAGTGTAAAATGATTATTAGCGACGGAAAAAGGGGGGGGGGAGCGAAGGTGCAAAGATGTAGAAAAGGAACGGGAGTTTTGGAGAAAACAACGGAATACCCAGAACACCTTTATTCTTTAATATTTTGCAGAGTTTTGAATTCCAATTTCTGCTCACACATCATACTAAGGATTTTTAACGTTATATAAGCCCGGAATTATGCAAGTTTTGGAGAAAACCATGGATAAGTCGGATTACTGAGAGAGAGTAATAAAAAAAAAATCTCTGAGAATAATAAAAAAAATTACATTTTAATTTACATTTAATTGCAAATAAAATTTTATTCTAATATTTTAATTATGATTATATTATTCTTAATACTTCATTCGAAAGACATTTTGAAATACTTTTATATTATCAAAAGTGGTATTCGAGATTTCACCCAATTTACACGTTTTGAGGTGTCCTGAATCGGTTTTCTTTTGTATCTCAGCTACTATATAAAATGATGTCATAAGTAATACATCATTTAAAAGCTTTGTTGATTTGGAATTGAACAGTAGATTACAGAAATTTCTACCGCCAGATGGCACTGTACTATTTTAAAATTTCATTATTTCAAATTCTAATTATGATTAAATTATTTTTAATACATCATTCGAAAGATATTTTAACGTTCTTTTATATTATCGAAAGTGAAATTCGAGATTTTACTCGATTTACACGTTTTAAGGTCTCCTGTTTAGGTTTTCTTTTGTATCTCAGCTACTAATTTAAATATTTTCATAAGTAATACATCACTTGAAAGGTTTGTTGATTTAGAATTGAACAGTAGATTACAGAAGTTTCTACCGCCAGATGATGCTGTAATATTTTAAAATTTCAATATTTTAAATTATAATGAGCGAAGAAGGTGTTGTATGTTCTAAAACGGGGATAAGGCGCCGCAGTCGACACCGAGCTTGACTTTGCTAAAGTCAGAATTTTGAAAGATCGTAACACTGTGAGCGAACAGGCTGTTTCAGATATACAAACGGGAAGAGGGCGCCGAAGACTACCGATCGGGAATTTACTGCGATTAAATTTTTCAATAAAGCTATTTTCACTATATGTCAACAAGCTGTTGTAAGAACTGAAACGGGAAAAAGGTGCCGCAGGCGCCACCGAGCGGGAGTTTCAAAAAGTCGGATTTTTCAAGGATCGCGAACCAGCTGGTCGCCGAAGGCGGGTAGTATGTTCTATAATCTGACCCAGTTTTGAGATTGTGAAATATTTTTATAATTAGACAACCAAATCACATTGTTAAAGAAACCATAATAATCTAAATCTTACAGTAATACCTAAATAGTTATAAAAAGGGACACAACGATAATAAATTACCAAACCTATTAAAGGAAAAAAAGAAGTCTTCTTTAATTGTGATTTAGTTGATACAAATTGTAAAATATATTTCATAACAAAAAGGAAAATTACTCTGAAAAACCTTGCCACAAATATAGTGAACTAAGCAATTGTCGCCAAGATCTTTACTTTCGCAATTGCAACAGCCTCTTTAATTCATCACCAAAATGACAACGAAAGTTTAAAAGTCGCTGGGGGAAGGGGGGGGGGAGGTGTCTTATACTAAAGCTTTACCTAAAAATTTTAAAGAAACAAATATAATAACCATTGCTAAAGAGCTAAACAATTACTGTATGCTTTTATATGAAAAAGTCGATTTTAAGAAAAAGTAAAAAGTTGTCATAGTAAATTAAATTCTGTTTCATACAGAATTTTAGGAAAAAACGGCTGTTGGATCAGCATTGTGCGAGCGTGAAAACTGCTGCTAAGGGCAACGGGAATCCAAATTGAAACTTTGATTACTTTCAATTTTTTTTTTCTTTTTGCGTATGTGTGATTTTAATACTGATAACTGATATGGAATTGTAAGATCATTTAAATATAATGACTAGTGAATAGCGAAATGAATAAAGCTTACTAAAACCATAGCAACACGTGGCCGGGTTGAGCTAGTTTTTAAATAAATATCTAATTTTTAACCGAAATTAAGAACCTCTAATTTAAAAAATTGATATTAGAAAATTACATAACTAATTGTTTTGCTCTGTTTTTTTTTTTTTTCGGTAGTTAAATGAAAACTTAGTTACTACCTTAACTTTCTACATTATATTCTAAAACAATAGGGAAAAAAGAGAGAGAGAGAGAGAGAGAACTCATCGGTATCTGTTTAAGAAATTTTTCTACCTATAATATCGTTGATTTAAGAAGTAGAACATTTTATTACATTAATAGTGGTATGAGTTCTGCGACAGTGTTCCATCCTTGAGAATGACCGCTAGGCATATGAAAAGTGAAGCGTTGATGACAGTCACTTGATTTGTTGATTTGTTAAATTGTACTTTTATTTTATGAATTTAAGGCAAAAACGAAGCACAGGAAGAAACAAAAATAAAGGCTTTGCTCAAATGGTTTACCGAGTATGTGGAAAGCACTTAAGTATTATCTATACATATAAAAGACTACTTCCACTCACTCACGCACTCACTGACTCATCAACGCACAGCAAAATCTACTGGAGCCACTGACTCGAAACTGGGTCAGATTATATAACATATAGTGTAAGCACCCCCTAACAAGCTATTTTATGAAATTCGCCCCCCAAGGGAGAGTAGGGGGCAAAATGTGATTTCACAAAAATCTTCATATCTCAAAGAAAAAAACAGATATCCGTAAAATTTTTGCTTTAAAATATAGCTAACACAAATATCTAAAAACTAATTTCTGAAATTTTAGCAATTCAGTCCCCAAGGGGGAAAAGGGGGCAACACGTGATTTCACATATGCAAAACGTGGTTTCGCATACTCTTATATATCTCAAACAAAAAAGCAGATATACGGGAAATTTTTGCTCTGATATATAACTAATACAAATACCTAAAAATCAATTTCTGGAATTTTAGAAATTCAGCCCCCAAGAGGGGGGAGAGGGGGCAAAATGATTTGAAATAATCCTTTATATCGCAAACAGAAAAAAGATATATGTGAGATTTTTGATTTAAAATATAACTCCCATAAATACATAAAAACTAATTTCTTTAATTTTAGAAATTCGTCCCAGGTGGGGCGGAAAAGGGCAAAAAAAAAAAAAAAAAAAAAAAATAGAAATACAGTTAGACCGTTAAAAATTGGTACAGATAGGTTTTCGAGGCCTGCAAGTCGAATGAGGATATTTTCGAAAGTGTAAAGTTACTAGGAGGGTCAGAAAAGGGGGGGCGTAGGAGTAAAAAAAAAAAAAAAATAGAGTTAGACCGTTCAAAATTGGTACATAGAGGTTTTTAATACCGAAAAATCGATTGCGGATATTTTCGAATTTGTAAAGTTATTAAGAGGGGTGAGAAGGGGGCCGAGGGGCAAAAAAATAAAATAAAAATTGAATTACGTCGCTCAAAAGTGGTATATGGAGGTTTTTGATACCTACAAATCGATTGCGAATATTTTCGAATTTGTAAAATAGACGGGAAGCATAAAGGGGCAAAAATATATAAATAAGAGTTAGAGCACTGAAAATTGATGTTGTTAGGTTTTGAGGCTCGATAAATCGATTACGGATATTTTCGAAAGTACAGAATTATTGCGAGGGGCATGAAGGGGGGCGGGCGCAGGGGTAAAAATTAAGAAATTCAGATAGAATGTTGTAAATTAGTATTATTAGGTTCAAAAGCACAAGAGAACGACTACAAGTATTTTTTAAAGACTAAAATAATTAGGAGGGGCGGGAACTGTAGGTGAAGGAACATGCGTGGCTGTATACACTGCCGCAGGCAATGGGGGCCCGGACCGATTATTCCACCAATGGAAGAATATTTTTTTTTTTTTTTTTTTTTTTTTTTTGTATTTTATATTTATGTTTTTCCCTTAAGATAATATAGTGATTCATTAAGAGTATCGGACATAAATGCGCGCGCTGCCGAAGGCAGTGGGTACCCAGTGCGACATTTTTTCCAATGAGAATTTTTTTCTCTCTCTCTCTCTTCTTTTCTTTTCTCTTATCTTTTTTTTTTTCGCATGATAAAAATTAATGCAATTTTGAAGATTCATTAACTATAATGATTCATTTAAAAATAGTGACCAGCGAAGCGGGCGTAGCGTGCTAGTTAATAATAAAAGATTATACGTAATTCTCATTTATGAAATCGATTAAAGCTACAGTTGCAATCTCATCTAAATATTGGATTTATTCTCTTATTTTTAACGCCTTCTTCTGTATTCAATAGAAGCAAATATTGAATTCGTAAAAACTTTCGACCTCGGGTTTTCTATGGATTTACTTATTTTGGGAGGTCAAAACACGATATGATATTTTTTCAAAAATTGGCTATTTGTCCGTCTGTCTGCCTGTGTGTGTGTGTGACAAAATTTTGTGGCAACTGTATCTCAGGAACTACTGCACAAATTTTCATAAAATTTTATATATAGTTGCACCTTGACATAAATTATTGCCTATCACCTTTTATTGAATATTGTTGAACAGGTGGCGTTGTCATTACTCATTTTAATTATTTTTAACATGGTAGTATAGGACAAAATTTTGTAGAAATGTACAAAAGCAAAAAAATATTTAATAGTCATCATGAAATTAATAAGAATTATTTATAATAGTGATATTCAACTGGGAACCCCCAATTTCCCAAATGGGGCAAATTTTCATTATGGGTATCTTTCAAAAGAGCTTGTCAATATCTTTAAAATAAATGGTTGAACATTCGATTTGCGATAATTTAAAATAAAGTTATCCAATTTTTTCATTAAAAAGAAGAAAAAATCGCATTTCTTTAAGATGTTATATAGAGGATAAAATGGACTTTCTTTAGATATTCAGTGTTATACTTCTTCTCTAGAATGGAAATCGTTTGCATTCATCATGAAAGAAGAAATAATAATAATAATAAATAATTCTTACTGAGTGAATTTGTATAGGAAAATATAGAAGATTGTCATGTGGTGGCCACAGCATGCTAGTCTTTGTTAGCTTGACTTGATATTTCATTTAGCAAAATTTGCTGCATTACAGTTCTGTACAACCAATGCTTGTAAGAAGAAAACCGGAACAAGTCTTCATTTTTGATTACAATTTTCTTTTTTAGAAGCATCAGATCCATATATATTTGCTACTTTTATTTAATTTAAAATTTTTCTCTTTAACACGTTTAGTACTAACATAATTTGTGATAAAGAGTTACAGTTATAAAAAAGAGAGGATTATAAAGAAATAATCATATGGTACTTTGTATAAGATCATGAAAATAATACAAACATTTACCGGTTTTCACTTCCAAAGATAAAAAATCAATGATCAAGCGAAGCATTCCTCAGTATTAAAGATAATTTCCATAATGAACGCACCTTAATGACAAACGATTATTTATAGATCTTGTAAAAATTTTACTTTTCTAATTTAACAAGTAAGCGTAAATAACTTTAAAATTGTATTTGAAGAGAAGTGATCGTTCTTAACGTATAAGAAAATAGTTTCAAATATTTAATAGTTATTAAAATAAGTTTGATTGAAAGTGTTAGTGTTAAACGAAAAAGAGGATAATAAAAATATAACCATGTATATAACACAATGAAAAAAACTTTAAAACTATATATATAAATTTACCGGTCTTCGCTTCCAAATATAAAAAATCAATAATCGAGAGAAGCATTCCTCAGTAAAGGTAATTTTAACAAAATAACACAAAATGAAGGACCATAATTTTTTGATCTTATTGAAATTTTACGTTACTAATTTAATAAGCAAGCATAAATAACTCCAAAATTGTACTTTTGACGAAATTACTGTTCATATTGTATAACAATAGGGTTTTATATATTTAATAATTATTAAAATAAGCTTGTGTTAATGCATCAGAGTTAAGAGGAAGAGAGGATTATAAAACATATCACGTGACATTTTGTAGCAGAACATAAAAATTATTCGAAGATTCACCGGTCTTCACTTCCAAAGAAAAAATAATGATAAAAATATACAATTCTCGATGAAAATTGTTTTCATAAATAACGGAAAAGTTGCATAATTTGTGACGATTCGTAAAATACAAATTTTGCGTCATTAATGAACGTAATTAATGATTAGTGATTTTTTTTTTTTTCGGTCTTGTTAAAAATTCCTTTTTCTAATTTAGAAAGTAAGCATAATTTACTTAAAAAGTATTCTTTCAGGAAAATCACAGCTTATATTGTATAAGAAAACGACTTGAAAGAGAATAATAGTTATCAAAGTATATATATCAAAACTGCATGTAAAATTATCTTTCATAAGTTTTTTTAATTGAATCTCAGCAAAACTGTTGTTTATAAGTAATATTTAAAGTACTTTTTTTTTCTGTTAGGGATTTTTGCACCAGTGTCAAGTGCCTGTGTATAATATACTGATAGATTTTCTTTTTTTCTTTTCGCTATATACAGCTTAATTCGTTACTAGAAATTAAGATTTAAAACAATTAGGAATGAGAGGCTTGTCGATCACCTTTTCATATTTTACATAAATTTGTAAAAGTAATCTGTTGATTGTAAATTTTCGGGCATACTGGATGATACGAATCATTTAAACACTAGAGCAAAAAATTGTTTTGGATTAAATTAGTGAAGAATAAATAATTGTGTTCAGAAAACTTCAAAATATAGGAGAAACTGGGGCAGAGTGAACCACTTTTACACTTATAAATTTTTTTCACCAAAAATAAAAAAGCAATGTACTTGAAAAATTTAGCAAACATTTTTTAAACCTTTCTTGACATGTCCTAATTTTTTTTTATAACGATACTTCGAATACATTACGAATAAAAAATTAAATTGTGTGCACTCACAAAGTGGACCACTGTGGCCCATCACCGGGGCACAGTGGTTCACAACCCGGGGTACAGTGGACCAACCTTTGTTGTTCATGTTCAATTAATATAAATTACTCATTTTTTTAATTCTAAAATTAGTTTCTTATGCAATACTAGTCTAAATAACATATTTCGAACATTTTCATGAAATAAAATTACCAAAATTTAAAGGAAATCAAAATAAATAATAAATCAAATTAGAGGAAGAATCCTATATCAGATTTCCTTTGTCTTTTCGTGCCATCACTAAAAACAATAAGATATATTTTTAATTTGTTTATTAATGTTATATAGTTATAAAAATTATGAAATATATAATTAAACATTATATTACTATTCAAACATTTTTATTAATTATTTTGAGATATTAATACTTTACTTTATATTTGTGAGATAAGTTTACTAAAATTATATCTTTCACATATTATTTCTAAAAACAACAACAATAAATTTATATAACCTACTATTTATTATATCACATAATCATTTTATTTATTTTTTAATATTAAACAATTCAAATAGTTATTAAATTTAGATATTCATAAATATTATACTACTATTAAACTATTTTTCTTTTTCAAAAATTCATTTTATTATAACATTAAGATTATTTTTTTTTATTAATTATTTTGAGACACATTATATTTGTATATGTAAATTTAACTAAAATAAATTAGGTATTAAATGTAATTTGGACTTTTAGGCACACTGGAAGGCGGTCCACTGTGCCCCATGTCCTAACAAAACAAATAATAATATTAACCCTTTGTTGCATATTAATCACCTGGGAAACTTTAAAGGAAATGATTGTGTTTTTCCTATTTAAAATTGCCCCAGAAATCAGGGGAAAAAATTGTTTCATCAAAATTTTGTTTATTTTAAAAGTTACAGTTTGTCCACTGTAGTGGACAGTATGCATATAGAAACTGGGTATTTAAAGTAGAAGTGGTGATGAAAATAATAAAAGCAGTCACTTTTTTCATCGATACAGAAATGAACTTTGCATTTTACGCATGAATATGTAGATTTTCTTGAGCATAACTCCATCTTACATTTTTCAGCACAATTTGATATTTGTCTAGTGAAATGATCCACTCCATCGTAGAGGACAGAGCTTGCTTTGACTGACATTTTTTTTTTTTTTTTTAGGTTTTTACACTGACATTGGCCCTTGTTTACGTAAGTCTTTTTGTATCTTGTTCATCAATTACTCTTGATAGGGCATGTGTTAGTCCTCTGGCAATGGACATTTTGAAAAATCATAGTTGCATACAACATTGTGGTATGACAGCTTTGTAAAGAAGCCAAGACATTATCACGGTAACATCTATAAAATGAAATAATACCCTTTTATACCACTACAATGGACAAACGAAAACAGCCCTACATTAGTCTAAGTTCATAACGTCCATTGTAGTTGACAAAAAAAAAATACATCAATTTTCATGAAAAATAGCATTTGAAAATAAGTGTTCTATTCAGACATATTCTAAAATACCTAAAATTACTATTTCAAAATGCAAAATGTCAAAATAAAAAAGGTTTAGCACTTATATACAATGTTTACAATGAGAAATCATACTAACTTGGAAGTAGAGGTTGACGCTATTTTCAAACTAGCAATGCAATCTGTAATTTTATATTATGCTGCTATCTATGAGCAACATTTGAAAGCTTAAATAATACAGAAAGAATAAACATTGAAACCAAATCTGTAAATCCATTTGTGTGGAAGGAACAAAATTTAAACTTTTGTCCACTACAGTGGACACGATGCAACAAAGGATTAAAATTACATATAGACTATAAATATGCTACTAATTTTTATAAATTTAAAAACAACAATATCTTACCTTTTCTTAACAACTATCCAATATTTGTAGTCAATAGTTAAGTCCTGATAAAATTAAAAAGACTTGAAGCTTGAAAAATTACTCTGAGCAGCTCAAAACATAAAAATTGTATAAAATGGCTATCTTGGCATTTACCATGTGGTTTTTCGGATGTATATAAGTAGTACCATACTGACCTCTATGAGTCTCAATATAAACTAAAATAGTTAAATATTAAGAGATTTAAATAGGGGTGGTCCATTGTGCCCCAGTCTCCCCTACGTTTTGTGTCATTTTTTATACTGGCTGCGAATCTGCTATTATTACTTTTCTAAGTCGATCCGTTTAGGTGCTGCGGGTTAAAAACTGTTTTGGGACAAATTATTATCAGAAATACAGTTTTTACAAATATATATTTCATCTAACTTAGAACAATGATCGTGAGCTTATTTGGAACATTTACGACACTGAAGCTATGTGGCTTGGTTTTTCAGTGAGATTCAGGGTACTGTAGGGGAAAACTTTTTTTTCGAAGACACTTATTTAGAAGCCTCTTTCCTAGGTTTGTTTGTTTTGTTTCTTTCAGAGCGTGACATTTTACACTTCATTTCTTGTCACTTTTTGTCTGCGGATGATAAAACTTTTTATACAAATGAGTCTGTTAAAATAGCACTCCTCACAGGTTTTAGCTTGTACTGCACTTTCTTTTCACCACCTTTGGGATATAGTCTCATTTCATGTGGGCTGATATGTGGGCTTCGTACTCGCACTAATGTAAAAATTCATGGTTCCGATGTAAAAGGCCTTGATCTAATGTAGAAAGATCTCATTTTGTTTTTGCAGTATTTCTGCATGCATCTACTGCAACATTTTTCTCTTTTAGGTGGATCCCTTGAGTGTGTGCATTCTTTCAACGCAGATGGCGAAATGTCTTCATTACCAAAATCATCCCTTTTGATTAGTCAGATTACAGTTGCTCTGGAACCTGCCATTATATTAACAAAAGTTTTAGAATTTGGTAGGGTCTGTTTAACTATAAAATGGATTTCTTATATGCTCATAGCCTTACATGGTTATATTTTCTTCCGCGAATCAATGGCACTTTTAATAAATTTTTTCAAAGCCCCCAATTACAATTCTATCTAATGGTTGTAAATTATGGGATATATGGGACCGAAAAAATTAAATAATCACCCGTTTTATGTGGCCATATCCAGTGTTGCTATGTCTAAGATTTCATGAGGATGATCTGATGATTAAATTATGCAGCCCTTTTGAAGGTTATTGGAATTTATCCCATATTTGTTTGTTGCATTTCCCAATAAAGAACCAGCCATTGCTTAATTCCCAGACTCCAACATTCCACCCCTAACTATTCCTTCATATATATATATATATATATATATATTATATTTCCTGTAAAAAGAAAAGATGATGTTTTATGAAAATAACTTAGCGAGACAACTTCTTACGTTGTAACAATTAGCCTTTCGTTGAGATCAAGCAAATGGTTCGTGTACAGGGACACCCAAGAGAATTCAAATACATTTCGTCTATGGGGGAAAGTTGTAGGTAAGTAGAATTTAACGTCTATATACAGCACTAAAGCAAATGAAACGAATATATTTTTTTTATATACATAAAGCCATGTTTCATGTAGAATGTGGTATAGAAATAATCCACTGTTTGTTTACAGGGCTACACAAAATAACTAGATTAGAATGCGACACTACTTGAAAATTGATGGGAGTATACTTTAGGTTGTGCTATGTGTTATTAATATAGGATTATATTTATGTGCACCATGTGTTGTGTACATAACTTTCAGAATATATACAAGGCTGCCAATATTTAAGCGATAACATTCTTTTTCATTTGTAAGTGGAAGTGCTTTACTATAATATTTTGCCATGTCCAAGAAAGCTGCTCAGGAATTGAAATTAAGTCCCCATAATGATAAATAATGTATTTTTTTAAGATAAATATTCATCACTTGTTTTTTTTTTTTTTTTTTTTTTTTTTTTAATATTTACACGTTTTGAGGCTTCCTGAATAGCGAAGTCAATTTTTATATTTTGATCTTTTACTACGTCTGTAAGAGTAAATTAAAAACAAATAATTTCAGGAGATCCAAATGATGTATTTTGAAGTTAATGCGCTTGTTACTAGAAAAGTTTGTTCAAGATTGATAAGTTTCAAGGACTGATGAGTGTGAAATGTCGTCTGAAAAACTTTAAATAAACTGTTAAACTTAATAACATATTTGAGTTCTTTATAAACATTATATTAATACTTAATAACATATTGAGTTCTTTAGATACAATAATGAAACGGGGTAGTGAAGTGGGCGGTAGCCCCCCTCAGATATAATTATTTGTCAAATAACGCTATTCCGAAGCCTAATTTCAATTGTTTTGGTTTACAAAACAGTGCTCGTTATCTTAATCCTTAATATTCAATCTGTATTTTTAGTGTTAAATTTCCAGGTAAGAGAAAGTCGTGTGAGTGACACACCAGAATATTTTAATTGAGTACATGACTAGCATTGCTATATAATCGACATTATTTGAAGCAAATAATCATAAGAAATAAGCATATTAAAAATATATATATATATGAGTTTTGAATGTTCATTTTATGGAGTATTTATGGAATATTTATGGTATTATTATGATATAATTTTTACTATAATTACATTGCTCTGTAAAAATAATAATAACAACAATAAGAAGAAGAAGAAAAGGAAGAAGAATCGAACCCTAATACCATTTCTACTGTTTTTTGCGTAAAATAACCTCTTGAATCCGAATATTTCCCCCATTTTCGCCAATCACCAACCGTTTTCTCGGAACGCCTTCCCCCACCACCACTCCTTCCTTCTTATTTTTATCACTGCTCGGTGTTATTATGGCCATTTAATTATGGCAATATAATTTGCAGCGTAGAAAAGATTATTTTAACACTTCAGTTAAAAGCAAAAAATTTAATGTATAACAAATAATAATAATAATGTAATAATATAATAAAAGTAATAAGTGTAATTTATAATTTTAGGGGGCAAATCCTCCCCCCTATGTTTCTCCCTTGCTACAAATGTTCATGATTTCGAGCTTTGTCACCTCTGTAGCCCCTCAGAAGATATTTAACAGTTAAAATAATTCTCCTTCCCTCCTCCAAATCAAATTCCTGGCCATAAATTTACCGCAGAATTATAAAAATTCTGAGGGGAGAGGGGCACAAAACTATAGGTGATCGGGGCAAAATGGGAGTCATATTCAGATATAGGAAGTCAATTTACATAACAATTTTCGGAAATGGTGTTGTTACCGATTTTCATATAGAGCAGTGTTATTATCAGTTTTTTTTTTTTTTTAATATATATATGAAATAACCTATCTTATAAATGGGCTTCATGTTTCTATAGGTATGATTTGCATTGATATGTATGCTGAGTGAAATCGAAATAATTTTACTTAATTAATTCCTAACGAGAAGATACTGTGCAGTTTTAGCATAGTAGTTGAATTTTTAGACTGCAAAAATGCATATTATATTGCAGAGGTAAAATTCCAGGACAAAAATAAAATAAAATAAAATAAAATAACGTTAACTGTTTAATCTGCTTATTATTTCGAGGGAGTGTTTGTTATCAGTTACTTTTTAATGATCAGCTATAGTGGGAATAAATTAATACACAATGTAAACTATTTTTATTCAAAACAATTGGAGCCTACATCTTCCGTGGCCCTCTTTACATAATTATTCATCATGCGTCTATGCCCTGTTTTGTGGAATATATTAAGGAAATAATGATAATGAAGTATTTACAGACGAGGTGAAACTTAATTTCGGTCCTAAAATGAAAATATCGATTTCCTTTATCCGAAATGGTGGAATAACTCCTTAAATCTTTTAATTAAACATGGATGAAAATTTTGGGGGGAAATTGAGTTTCATATTTATGAAATAGGGTTTTTTTTTTTTTTTTTGCTAATACAGAATTTCTGTATAAAAGATATTAATTAAATTGTCGCTTTTTTTTCCTTTTCAAAAATCAGATAGATTTCATTAATTTTATAGCGTAACAGCAAAGCATATTTTTAAAGGAGAATTATATTAAATATGAAACAAATGAAGAATATTAAGTATATCTATATCCACTTTATAATTATTTACATTTATTATAATGATAAATATTAAATATAACCAATGATATAAATATTGTAAATTGATAGTATGTTATTGTCAGATATAATAATAATAATAATAAATTTAAAATTCACAAATAAGGGAAGAGAATAAGTGTTTCGAAATAAGCTAATAGAAATTAATCATAATAAAGCTGTTCCTTTATTTTTATTTTTATTTAATTATTTATTTTTTTCATACAAGACTATTGCTTTCTGCCAGATATTTCACATTGTCATATTTTGTTGTATTTTATCTTCAATATTTCAGGTCTTTAGATATTTAAGATAAATTATTTAACAGACTCCTACGGAAATTGGTAACTTTACAATTCATGGCAGAATCTACTTAACGTATTTTTTAGTTGTATTGGATAATTAGTTCAAAATGCATTAAATAAAAATCCCATTTTAACTTCTAAATATTATATAGGAAAAACAAGTTGACGCCATAATAATAATATTAATAATAATATTAAGAGCCATTATTTTTAAAGCTGGACAAAGTCTATGGAGGTGTGATTGTTGACATCTACAATTTTCCCGAAACTTTCAGGATATGTTAGTAGTACTGTGATAAGAAAAAGTGAAATTTAATTTTTTCTGAATTTTATTTGTTTGACCTAGAGAGGGGGGTCAAAGTTTGAGGCCGTAATTAAATGGTGCCATTTTAATATAATTTTACTCCTAAAGCCATGAGTGACCCATGTCAATTTTTTTAAATACGGATACTACTTCATACTAAGTACATTTTAGCATAAACAGTTTGGTGGGATACTCATGGCTTTAAAGGCCAAGGTCATTCGAAAATGCAGTTTTCGTTGATTTTTTCCATGTTTTCAGTCTGAATATCTGCTAAGGCCATGAGTGCCCCATAGAAATAATTATGGGGTTAATTACACACCTTAGTATAGAGCTTAAAAATATTTAAAATAGCATGGGTTACTCTTGGCTTTAGTAGTTAAACGGTCTCAAAGTTGAAAAATTTCAGAAAAAGGTCAAATTTGATGGTAAATTACTCTATAAGCCATAAGTCAATAACTGAGACACAGTTTTAATTATACCCTAGATGGTCTAGTTTTAGACCCGGTTACAAACCTATGGGGCTTGCAAGATTTATTTAGATAGTCTATTTTATATCGCCAATGTGTACCTCTTCTGTGTAGTACAAAACGCTTGAGACCCAATTTTGTAATACATTAAGGCTTGTTTAAAACTTCCAATTTTACATTACAGAGGCCAGCATCAAATATAAAATAAATATAAAATTAAAAAATCTAGAGTGACACCACTCGACTTTTCGAACATTGAATAATTAACAGTCTTGTAGATAAAGTAAAGAAAGAGGAGTTGTTAAACAAACAAAATAAAGAAAACCATAATAGAGTGTTTGAGTATTTTTCTCCATATATTACACGATGTTTTATTTAACGCTACTGAACATTGAGCCCATAGATCATAATGATAAAGAATTTTTCGTTGTGTCCCTGTAAAAACCTATAAATGCTAGATTCCCCAAAATGCTTATAGTTAGTGTAATAGTGATTTATAATATTCATATAAATTTTCAGCTCAATTGAATAAGGCGTTTAAATGCTATCGCACTTTTAAAAATTTGAAATACGGAATAAGTTAAAATACCGAAAAAAAATACAATTTTTAAGTTCTTATTTGCTGCCAATAAAGGGAAGTACAGATACACAAAACGTACTTTACAATGTAGTTAAAAAAAAAGTTTATGTAAACATCTGTCTATTTTATGAGGATAAAACTGTTTTAGAGTACTGTTTCTTTACTGTGAGTAAAAATTCAAATTTTTAAATGATGTCGCATTTTATGTAACAAAAATTAGTGAATGTTTCTGGTTGATTCGGGTACTGGTTGCATAACATCTCATAAAGTGAAAATTTTGGGCAGGGACCAGCTGAAAGAAATATAAGGGAGCTACTTGAAACACCTGTTTCAATTAGCCCCGTGCACAAAAGAAATGCAAAAGCACTATAAAATTAATAATAATAATAATAATAATAATAATAATAAAATAGCTTACACTGCAGTGGCTGTATGTTTATTTATGGTTTAAAATAAGTTTTTCCACCATGTTTTTTTTTTTTTTAATTTTCCAAGAGATAAGTGCTTTAGAATTACAGGAAAGTTTCTAAACAGAATTTACAGAACAAGTAGATACTGGAAATTGAGTATTGGTCTCATATTCTGGGAAAAAGCAAGATAGATGTTCTATGTGTGACAAATCATACAAATGTTTGATAGTACAGGTAAAGTTCCTGTAAAGCTGGCAAAGATCAAATTTCTAAAGCGACAAATCAAATCTAAAAATGATTGTTTTACCTGGTCCATGCAAGATGACATTCGAGATATCAGTTTGGACAATATTTTACAAGTCTTATCACGTCCACTGAACTTGAAATTCCCCTCTCTTTTTTGTATTAAATTACTGTAACAACAACTTTCATAAGCCTTCTGCAACGCCTATTATTGTAGACTAATTTATCAACCTCCTTATAGTTATTTTTAAATAAATGTTCATTAAGTGCAAAATTCTGCTATAATTATTTACTAAACCTGATACTATTATGACCTTTATTTTAAATACGGTCTATTTAATTATGGTCATTATAATATAAACAATAACCTAAGATACATCTGAAATGTACATATTGTTATATTATGTAAAACATATATAAGGTGATGAAAACAAGACTGTATACAATAAATAAATAAATAAATAAATAAATAAAAATAAAAATAAAAATTGCGCATGGGACTAATTGAAACAGGTGTTTCAAGTAGCTTCCCCTATATTTCTTTCAGCTGGACCCTGCCCACAATTTTCACTTCACGAGATGTTAAGCTACCAGTACTAATGCTCGTGTCCGTTTCAAATCATATGATTAGCAAGCTGCAACTATACGCTATAAACGCTGAATCAATCAGAAACATTCACTAATGTATGCTACAGAAAATGCGACATCATTTAAAAATTTGAATTTTTACTCACAGTAAAAAACAGTACTCGAAAAAAGTTTTATCCTCATAAAATCGACAGATGTTTACATACACATTTTTTTTTTTACATTGTAAAGTAGGTTTTGTGTGTCTGTACTTCCCTTTAATGGCAATAAATAAGAACTTAAAAATTGTATTTTTTATTTCCATGTTTCAACTTACCCCGTACTTCAACTTGCCCCGGTCTCCCCTATGTAATTTTTACTTTCCGAACACTATAGTGAGGAAAGTATTGTAATCATGTCAAAAATCCGAATTTATTTGAGATTTTGATGTTTCTATACGTTTCGAGGTCCCCTGAGTTTGTTTTCACTATTTTTGCGATGATGTATGTATGTGTGTATGTATGTGTGTGTGTCTGTGAGTGAAAACGCTAGCGTCTAAACAATTTGTTCGAATAAGTTGAAAGTTGGTACGTATATTGTAAGTCACCATAGTACAAACCCTATTGATTTTGGTGAATCTAGCACTTATAGTTTTTTTACAGGGACACAAAGAAAAATTCTTTATCATTACGATCTATGGGCTCAAAATTCAGTAGCGTTAAATAAAACATCGTGTAATATATGGAGAAAAATACTCAAAGGTTCTATTATGTTTTTCTCTATTTTGTTTGTTTAACAACACCTCTTTCTTTCCTTCATCTACAAAACTGTTAATTATTCAATGTTCGGAAAGTCGAGTGGTGTCAGTCCCGATTTTTTAATTTCATATTAATTTTATATTTATTTTCATGCTGGCCTCTGTATTGAAAAATGGAAAGTTTTAAACAAGCATTAATGTATTACTAAATTGGGTCTCAAGCGTTTTGTAATACATAGAAGAGGTGCACATTGGCGATATAAAATAGGCTGTATCTAAATAAATCTTGCAAGCCCCATAGTTTTGTAACCTGGGTCTAAAACTAGACCATCAAGGGTATAATTAAAACTGTGTCTCATATAGTTATTGACTCATGGCTTATAGCGTAATTTACCATCCAATTTGACCTTTTTTTGAAAATTTTCAACTTTGAGACCGTTTAACTACTAAAGCCAAGAGTAACCCATGCTATTTTAAATATTTTTAAGTTCTATACTAAGGTGTGTAATTTACCCCATAATTATTTTTCATGGCCTTAGCAGATATTCAGACTGAAAACAGGGAAAAAATCAACGAAAACTGCATTTTCGAATGACCTTGGCCTTTAAAGCCATGAGTGACCCACCAAACTGTTTATGCTAAAATGTACTTAGTATGAAGTAGTATCCATATTTAAAAAAAATTGACATGGGTCACTCATGGCTTTAGGAGTAAAATTATATTAAAATGGCACCATTTATTTACGGCCTCAAACTTTGACCCCCCCCCCCCTCTAGGTCAAACAAATAAAATTCAGAAAAAATCAAAATTTCACTTTTTTTTATGACAGTACTACTAACATATCCTGAAAATTTCGGGAAAATTGAAGATGTCAACTATCAAAAGTGTCCAACTTTAAAAAAAAATGACTCTTAATAATACGCATTCAATTTTTTTTCCCGATATAAAAAGAAGTATATGTATTCGCACGTGAATAATAAATACATTTCATTTTATGTCGAAAAAATTTAACGTGTTATATTTTTTTTAATAAAAAATTGATCTACAAGATAATTATAGTATGTAATTGTGAAAACATTTATGTCTTTAAAAATAGATTATTAACTATTGGATTGACAAGTAGTAAAATAAGTTAAAGAAAAATCTCCTATTTCTGGGAAAAAATTCAAATCCTAAAAAATTACATAAAAAATAATAACATATTTGAGTTAGTCATTTGTTTACATGCGTATGAATATTACTTTTTGTATAATTTTCATTTACTAAAGCTTTTTTTTTTATGGACTATCGGATTAGAAATAAGGGAGTAAAATACTTTTTTCACTTTCCTTGAATAACAAAATTCGTTACAGTTAAATAAATAAAATTAAATAAAGGAATATATAGATAAATAAGTAAATTTTAATTGAAGTTATCTGGTTTATTTGCTGGTGGAGGGTTTTAATGTAGATTTTATATCAGAAAGCTAGAAAAAAATTCATAGTAGGTTTCAGACTTATCGATCTTGATTTATGAACTAATGCAAAACGCTATACAAAAAGAGTCCATGCTAAAATAGATGTAATATTTTGCAGTAAAGGTATGCATACTGCGGTTCATAGTTATAGCATGCCTTTATACGGAAGGATAGAAGAAAGAAAAGTTTATCATACACAAAATAGTCTGGTCGTACTCAAATAAATTCTGTCGCAGAGATATATTTTTAAAAGTAATTAATTGTCTTTCATAATCTTGTAGCCATTACTTTTTTAGGTTTCAGTTGATTAACGTCACAATAAATCTGCCTAATGTGCTGTAGGTAATGATGTGTGATTCCCACCTCGAGGGTGGTACGGAAACATGCTATCATAATTTGTATCTTCCGTGGGAGAAGATGGATTCCTGCTTCAGTTATCCCTAGAAGTTTTAATTTTGCGGAACACGGAAAGCATTTCCGACATGACAGATTTTACGAGCACCACTTACTATTAATGCTAACGACGATCATTTTTTGGTTCGGTAATCGATTCCTCAAGCATTCGATTACGAGATTGGTGTTCTGCCAACTGGGGTAGAGGATTGTGTTTTAGAAAAAAAAAAATAAAATAATAATAAGATAAAATAAAATAAATTAAGAAACATGATCGGATATTAAAATGTGGAAAGATGTTGCATCTTTACATATAGTATACGGAAAAACTTTATCCTTAACATTTCATCTTTGATATACCACGTAAATTTAAAAAATGCCTAAAAGTAGTATATAATTTCAACAGCCAATGAAAAATTTCGTAGGATTCCAATTCAGGAAATACAAATTAGCATTTTTTATATCGCACCTATAAAAAATTATCGAGTGAGTAAAATTTATCCCATAATTTGATTAGTTGATACACAATATTTCAATATCGTATTAGGAGATAGTCTTAGAAATAAGTTGAAACTAAATCGTTGAAAGAATAATAACAAAATAAAATGCAAATATACTTATTTTTTTATATTTTCAACATTTTTCATCACAATTTGTGCATGCTGGTTGATGAAATGCGCGTCATCCACATACGCTTTTTAGGTCTCATTTCATTAGAAGTAAAATTAATCACTTAGTTAATTTGTATATTTATACAAAATGGGATATAAAATGATTTTATAAAACAGAAAATTTCTCTTACCATAATGAGAAAACACTGCGATAACTTCTTAAATACTGCATCAAATTGTACCAAAAAATGGACACAATTTGTTTTTTTAAATAAAATTATCTATAATAGGATGAAATTTTTCACTGAAATGATATTCTTCACTGTATTCAAATTAATGTGTCAACCAAGTCTCTTAGAAATAATCATTTATTTGTCCCTCCATTTGTAAAATATAATTATATTGGTAATTTTTCATTATATAAATTTTACAAAATTTATAATGAGCTTTCTGTGAATTTGGATATTTTTAACATTCCTTTTGCTGTTTTTAAGGCTAAGTGTTTTGAACTTTTAATTTCATAACATGTAATTTTTGTCTATGTTTGATGTAATGTATTATAGTTTTAATACGCTGTTAGAAACAAACTTAAAAAAAAAAAAATGCTGTTTTCAATATTACGTATTTTTAAAACTAATACCGTTACATTTCTTTTTTTCGAATTACACAAAATTCTGAATTATTACAGAAATAAATTCAAAATTTTATTAGTTAGTTTAGATCTATTGTATTTAGAAAGAAATTTCCATGAATATTTATGCACTATAATAGGACTATATTGATTGTATAGTTTTTCCTAATTTCATTGCATTCCTTACCTAGTTCCCAGAAAAATGCAAATACTTCGCAAAAAAGTAACTGAAACAAATGTTTATTTACTTCTCTAATTTTCTCAAATTCATATTTTAGTGAAAACATTATTCAAATTTTCTAATGTCAATCATAATAAGATGAATCATTACAGAAATGAATATTATAGTTTATTGGAGAGTTTAGCTTTCTATTTTTGGATAGAAATCTCTTTAAATAATTTCTGTACTATTAAAAAAATATTTAGAAAATAGATTTTCTTTATTTCAATGAATTTCATTCCTAGTACATAGAAAAATGTAAATGTTTCGGATACAAACAATTGAAGCAAATACTTATTTGTTTTTCCTAATTTTCTGGAATTCATATTATAGTTGAAACACAAATTTAAATTACCTAATATGAATTCATGCATATAAGCACAAAATGCTGAATCATTAATGAAATGAATTTAAACCTTTATTAGAGTGTTTATTTTATTTTATGTTTTTGGTTAGAAATTTTTTTCGATATTTCGTGTACTATTAGGAATATGCTTAATAAATAGTTTTTCTCAAATTCAATGAATTTCTTTCCTAGTACAGTACATAGAAAATGCAAATGCTTCGCATAAATACAATTAAAACAAATGTTTATTTATCTCTCCACATTTTTTCAGGAATTCAGATCATAAGTAAAACACAAACTAATTTATCTGATGTGAACTGATAAGTATAACATAAAATGTTGAATCATTGCAGAAAGTAATTTAACACATTATTGGTGTGTTTAGTTCTTTTTTTTTTTTTTTTTTTTTTCTTTTTTTTTACGAAGAAATTTCTTTAATATTTTATGCACTATTAAGGAAATATTTATTAAATAGCGTTACTTAATTTTAAAGAACTCCTTTGATAATACATAGAAAAATATTAATGCTTCATATAAAAACAGTTCAATTAAATGTTTATTTATTTTTACAATTTTCGGGATTTCATATCAAAATTAAAACACAAACTAAATTATCTGGTGTAAACTGATAAGTACACCGAGAAAAAAAAAATATATATACCGCTTTTATCTAGAACGAATAGGTGGTCCTTTTCTAAGTCCCTAAACTAGAAATATAGATTTCCGAGCTATGAGTATAAGGTACGCCAATACACTGAGAAAAAATTGTATAACTGACATCTAGAATCGAAATTGTGGCTCTAGAAAAAATAGTTCCATGTCATCCTTATAAATTTCTTATAAAAAAATTTCTAGTCCCCTTCGAAAGCGAATTCTAGAGACCTCTATTATAATTCTTGAGCGTTTGCCTATACTATCGAGGACAAACCTATTTGAAAATATCTCCAAATAAATGTGGATACAAGAGGCGGGTTTCAAAATCTATAATCTTAGTTTATGACCCAGTTCTAGAAAATCAAGCGAAAATTTCTCGTAATACAAAAGATTCAGAATATTCATAATATTCTTTCACCATCTAGAAATGAGTAAATTAGAAATTCTCGACAATTTCGTCTATTCAGTTTATTGGCGCGCCTTATGTGCATAGCTCGGAAATCTATATGTCTAGTTTAAGAATATAGAAAATAACCATTTATTCATTCTAGATAAAGGCGGTATATTTTTTTTCTCGGTGTGTAACACAAAATGTTGAATTTTTGCGGAAATAACATTAACAATTCATTGTTGTGTCTATTTATTTATTTATTTTTTCGAAAGAAATTTTCTTATATATTTTGTGCACTTTTAGGAAAATACTTATTAAATAGCCTTCCTTAATTTCAATGAACTCCTTTCCTAATATTTACAAAAATATAAATGCTTCACATAAAAACAATTCAAGCAAATATTTATTTATTTCATTAATTTTCTAGATTTCATATTATAGTTAAAACACAAACTAAGTTATCTCATGCGAACCTTCAAACATGTCTGATACAAGTTTCATCAAAACAATTTCAGCGATAAAACATTAGATTTTTATTGACTCATAGGTTTTTCAAATGCTTGCAATGAATGGCTTTAAATATAGCTTATCTCAAAAATTAAAGCGCATAAATTTGCTTAGAATTTATTTACATAGATAAAAATTTCACGTGAAGCGAAAAGCTCATTCAATTTCATCTCATTAAGAAGTACTTGAAGTAGTATTACAAATCTAGAGTAAATATAAATTATTGAAATGTAGTTTCAACATGTCTTATTTTATGAAATAAGTAAGGCTAATTTTATTTAACCGCTGCAACATTTTAAATAATTAATAAAGGAATTTTTGATTCGGATAGGATTTATTTAAAGTACGTAAATAACTGATGAAATATATGTAAAAATTGTGACATGTAGTAAATGTTTGTTAATTAGTTCGAATTTTGAGAAAAAAGTCTCTTTACTTATGCATTTGGTAATGATATGTTATACGTAAACTGGGAAAAATATCTTAGAGGCTGAAAACTTACGATTACAGATGCTTATCTTTTTAGAAGTTAGAATTTTTAATCTCTTAATATCACAAATTCACTTTTTATTTCTTTAAAGTAGAGTTGTTGACTAAATAGGAAAGATATATTTTAATTGTAAGTAGCTTTTTAATAATAAAAGCTTTAGTTTTGCGGTTTTGAAACTTGAAACTGATGTCATAGCTGCTAAAACAATCAGTTGAAAAAAATAAATAAAAAACAAATAAAATGTTATCCATGTTTTGAAACGATTAAATAATTTGAAGGAAAAAATTAATTTATATAAAACAGTACGTCACTACTGCAACAATGTATTGAGAAAAATAAACTGAAATTTTATTCGTGATGGCTGAAATAAAATACAATTAAGAAAAAAACAAATAAAATGATTAAAATAAACATATCGTCTATGTCATGTAGGGCTAAGCAGATTTGCACTCAGCATTGTAATATAGATGTTATAATGTAAAAGATAATCTCATTATTTAAAAGATATTGTGTAAATCGATGTGTAAACGATTTAGACTGGTATGAGGAAAATAAAATAAAATAAAATAAATTATTTGGTTATTTAGTTATTATTCCTTCGATTGCACTGTTAATTTTAACAGAAAACTACTGGTTATTTTAAATCTTATATAAAATTTATTTTAAATCTTATGTAAAATTACTGTGAAAAATAAACGGATGTCAAAAAATCTATTTTATTTGCATATTTATAACTAATATTAATTTAATTAATTATTATCGAGACTATATTTGTGACTTATAATGCTTTTTCTAATATAGAAATACAGTACCCGCGGCTTTTTACAATCACGTTCATTTCCAGCTAAAGTGATTTTATTAAGCAGCTGATTTTTATATCCGGCGAACATTTTTTTTTTTTTTTTTTTTGTTTTGCACTCTAGAAAAAAGTATTACTTCCTTGAATTCGAAAAGAAATTTCAAAAAGTGATGAATAATGGAATTAATAAGCAATTAATTTTTGACAGATGACGAATTTCTCTTTCAAAATAGGTAAATTGAATATATCCTAAGTTCCGATGCGCTTTCATTTTAGGAAAAATCATCATTACTCATCAAAAATTTCCCGCTTTTCTTTTAAATTTAAAATCTTTCCATTTAAACATCTTGCTTCTTAACTTTTCAAAATAAGAACTAGAAATTGAGTTTTAAAAATTAGAAAAAAAAAAATCACTTCCGAATCAAACCAAATTTGTAACTTATTAACTTATTGAAGAATACACATTTCTTAAAATTGTTACTAAAATAAGTGTTACGACACGTTTAATTTGTATCGATGGTGTAAATGTAATGTTTTCGACAAAGACAGATAACAGAGGGATTGTTGTGCTTTCTTTTCTTTTTTATTAAAAAAAAAAAAAAAAAAAAAAAAAAAAAAAATCACAGAGTAAATGAAAAATCTGTTTAGAGTGCATGAATGACATTTTTATTTATGAAGAGATTTTTTTTTGAGTTTATTAACCGGCGGTACTGATTTTATTAAGCGGTGGTTTTAAAAGTAGCTTGTATTGATTCGATTTCAGTCCCAGCAATTTGATCAGATTTAACGGCTGATTTTATTAACCAGTGAATTTATTAAGCGGCGATTACTGTATTCATTTTTAATTTTTATCGAGAAATTAAATAATAAAAATAGATAAAATTAAAGTTGAAGTAAAAAAGAATTTTTTAACATTAGAAGCTTTTTATTGTGGAGTCCTAAAAATCATAAAATAAAAGTTTATTTTTGAAAAGATATGCTATAAAGAAATGTAAGTTTCAACAATAAGAAAAATTTGGAGAAAAATATAGATATTTCACTTTTTTAAGAAATGAAAATTTATAAAGATTCGAAATATTTAAAAAGCATCCAAGACGAATATTCTTAGTTACTAGTTTTTGTATCAGTATTCGTTATGCCATAAATTTAAAAGATCTCGAAAGCTTTTTAAAATATTTTGATTATTTAAAAATTCTTTAAGGAAATCTTTAAGGAAAGGATCTCCTTTAAGGAAATTTATGCTAATTGTAATATTTGTATCAGTGTTCGTTATGCCATAAATTTAAGTTCTCGAAAGCTTTTTAAAATATTTTGATTATTTAAAAATTCTTCAAGGAAATCCTTAAGGAAAGGATCTCCTTTAGGGAAATTTACGCTAATAGTAATACATTTACTCACCAAATCATTATGATGATTGGATTTCCAATTAATTATTGACATAGAGACAAAACCAAGAATTTATTATTTTGAACTTCTTTGTTTATATTTCTGTGCTACATAACCTTTTAAGTAATTCATGTGATGCAATTTTGACTGTATATGGCTTTTGGCTTTGATTTTTTCTTCATTTTTTTTTGGTTTTGGTTTAATGAGGCATTCGTTCAATACACTTCTTGCCAAACTGCGAGATTTCTGTATCATGGTGCCAGATTTTAATAAATCTATCAGTGAGCTGTAACTTGCTCGTATGAGCAATTTCCTTGTGTTTTTTCTTTCATATGACTCCAGATAGTTATAGGATAATTATTTATAGGCCAATAACATCAAAGTAACACATGAGCAGCCTGGAAGTATGGCACGGTGTGCCATCCTCAATGCACATGCAATTATCGGAATATTTTTTTGAGTTGTGCAACATGAATTTCTAACGCTTTTCTGCCATTTAACCGTTTAGTAGTTTTTCAACATATTTGGTTAATAATTCATTAAAAAAAAAAAAAAAAAAAAAAAAGAAAAGAAAAGAAAAGAAAATAATGGTATTTTTTATAGCAGAATGTGCTGGCAAAAATGGTTATCAGCAGATTCTGCTGTTAAATAGGGTAATTTCGGAGTTAGATTCTTAGCCATTATTTTCTCTGAAACTCAGGTGAATATGAACTAGGCCCTTTAGAAGGACCTCCACGAAGATAATTCTCCCCGCCCTAGGTTCCACTTATAGACAATCAGTCATTTATTTTCTACTCCACTACTTTGACACAATTGTCTGCATTTAAATACGTGCTTTATCAATATTTGAAAAAAATCCTATCTCTTGATAAAACTTTACGCATAAATAATAACGTAATAAAAAACTTAAGAAATGTTTATGAATACTATGATTTCCTTACACTCATTTAAAATTTGTATAACGTCAATGTCGTCAAAAAAAAAAAAAAAAAAAAAAAAAAAAAACCTTTACGTCTCAGTTGCCGTTTCCGCCATAAAAATGTGTCGAACCCCAGGCATAGCACGTGGTGTTAGTTAACCACAGACGACCTTTCCCTATAATAATATCACTCAGTTCGCCTCGCAGTCTTTTAGGGTAAGGCTGTATGCTCTTTTCTACTGACAGCCAGTATTTTGTTCATTTTTTAAAAGTTTGAGAACCTACGTCGGTATTCCCACTCAACACAGTAATTCAGATTAAACTTGAAATGGAAGAGAAATACCGTACTTTGACTGTGCTAGAGAATGGGTCTCTGTGACTGATGTAGCCAGAGATCTGGCAAATGATTCTAGATGCAGCCATCTGGCTGATGTAGCCAGAGATCCATAACTAAACGTCTGCAGATGGCAAGAAAATGCAAAAAAGGAAAGGTCGTCTGTGATTGACTAACACTATGTGTCATCATTGGATTTCGATACATTTTTATGGCGGAAACGGCAACTGACATGTAATTTTTTTTTCCGGCACTGTAGATTAATTTATAAAATTACATAAATTGTTTAACTATTAGTTGTTGAATTAATATTAGTAAACATTTCGATTAATTTATTCCCTAAAAATTTTTTAATTTTTTTAATTTGTAATATGTATGCACTGATCTGTTCATTTTCAGTGTATTCTATCTGATTTTCGTGACAATGAGACATGTTTTTCTACTAAAATTAGCCTTACTCTACGTAGAGGTTTTTTTTTTTTTTTTTTTTTTTTTTTTTTTAAATTTAACTAAGACACCAAATACCTTTTCCGTTAACTTTGTGCAGTTACTAAACATAGGAAATGAAGTACTATTTTATAAAATTGTCTATAAATATAATTTTTTTTTACAATCTCATATGATGATGTATGTATAATAATTGTTAATGAATTTTCAATCCTTGTAGTACAATATCGTTTAATTAAGAAAGTTTCTTGAAATATCCTTGTTATATATTCTCGGAAAAGGAAATATTAATTTAGTTCGTAGAATTTCTTTCATATACATATTTTAACTACTGTATCTAGATAATGAAAAATTACTTTATTTTCCATTATGATTCCTCCGACGTAAATTCATACTATATATCCTTTCATAATATTCAGAGAAAATATATGCATTAAAATGAGTTTCTGAACTTAAACCAAATTCTGTTGAATAGCATTTAATTAGCAAAGATAATTAATAGAAATGCCCTAAAGATTCTAGTTTTCCAGAATCAAGTTAGGAAATATTGATTTTACTTTACTAAATTAAAATGAACTATAGTTATGCCAATGCTTATTCAACATTCAAGAAATTTTAAAATATTCATCGCATCGATATTCTCTATTGATTCCATAAATGTTTAAATAGTTTGGAATAATATTTCAACGAACTTCACAGTAATGTAAAAACTTTTGCTTTAATTACTTTCATTCTGGATATATTTAATGTATAGATTTTTCAAATCTGATGAATTTTTGTTGTGATTTTTGCAGTTTAAAATTGTTAAAGATATTTCAAGTGGAAAAAAAAAACTGTTTTCTAAGTATTGGGTGAATGCGAAAGTGCTACCCGTTTTTGGATATGCAAATGTGCAATGGAATTGCCATCACACGTGACATTGTAATGATGGAAATCGTCAGCCAAACATGTGGATGCCTCACATATAAATGTATCGTGTCTCACAAAGTTAATCATCTTAAAAAAATATATCAGAGGTTGTAACATGGAAAATGAGAAGGAGGATATAAGATATTGTTTGTTATTTGAAAGAACTATCACCTATTTCGTGCGTTGAACAATTCCTTCAGTCAGAAAATTTTTGATGATGTTGATGCTGTGAAAACTGCCATCCTAGACTTTTTTTACTCTAAACCGCCGTGGGGTTCATCTCCTACCAGAAAGGTGGCAAGAGGTCATAGATAGCAATGGTAAGTATGCGCAATAATAGGTACTGTTCATTTTGAGTTTATTTGATCTTCTTTAGGGGTGATAAAAACGGGTAGAACTTTTGCACTCACCCAATATTTTGAAAATTTTGTGATTTTTTTTTTTTTTTTTTTTTTTTTTTTTAACTTTTTGTCAAATTTATACAAAGGTTAATTGGTCAATTTTATTAAAAAAAAAAGAAAAAAAAAGACACTGTGATTAGTTTAATTTTCATTGGCATTCTTTATCTAGCAATTCTAACAGTGTTTGAAAAAAAAAAAATACTGCTTAGTTACTGTGAGTGACTGTCAAAAATTGTTCCTATTGCTAACTGTACACACACACACACACAAAAAAAAAAAGTATCTGACTGACGTCTTGAAACTAAATTGTGGTTCTAGTGAAAATAGTTCCATGTCATACCTATAAATGCTATTTCCCAAGTTCTAAAACCCTTATTAGAATTCTAGACCGTTTTCCTATATTATCGTGGGTTAGTTTTATTAAAAAATCTCTGAAAATAAATGCAAACGCAAAACTATAATTTTGTTTTTTGGCGCAATTCTAGCAAATCAAGTGAGACTTTCTTGTACCGCAAAGGATTCATGATATTCATAATATTGTTTCACTGCCTGGAAAAGTATAGACTAGAAATTCACAATCATTTCACCTATCCAGATTATTTGTTTACCTTACACACATAGCTTCGAAAATCTAAATGTCTAGCTTAGGTATTCAGAAAATTACTACGTATTCGTTCTAGTTAGAAGTAGTATATTTTTTCTCAATGGAAGACCCTTTTCTTAGTTTTATTTTCTTTAACATCGCTTACACAGACACAGCAATCCTAACACTCTGTAAAAAGTTTCCCCGCTAGATTATTGTCAGTAACTAACAAAGAGTGTTCCAGTCACTGACTGTAAAAATAAAGTAATACCAGTTAAAGTTACGGATTTTTTTCTCGAAGAAAGTAAGTGGTTATTTAGTAAACAATCAGATTCTGAATTTGCGGCAATTTCTTACAAATGCGGGTACAGGGATTTTTAATCGAATAGGAAGCTGACCATATTATTTAAAATTCAACGAAATTTACTGAACTTGTGTTATATCCATTAGTATGAGGAATGTGTATTTATTTTCTTATGTATGAGAATTTCGTCAGATGAGTCTAGAGATTTTTTTAGTTCCTTCGCATCAAACTTTTTAACTGTTCTAAAATTATTAAGAGTATTTTCTCACAGATGAAATAGAGACACAGATTAAATCTCGCTAAAATATTATAAAAGCAATTTTTTTTAGTTAAAATTTATAAGCAAAAAAACAAAACGCCATTTTCAAAACGATTTAATTAGCAAAGTGATTTAATAACTACAAAAGTAAAAGATAAATTTCTATGAGATTTTCCTCTGTAATTATTTTACTTTAAATTGAATACTATCACAGCGGGTGAAGCCTAACATATTTTAAATATTTACTGTACTTGAGATTATTACTTTAGATTTTCATTTTTGTTTTAATTAATGTTTTGCCAAACAAAATTTTGTATATAATGTACAATCATTAGTACCATATTTAAACACAAATCCAAATTAATGTAGTAAAGAAACTGTTACATAATTTCATAACGATATAGCAATGATTATTAATTCATTTGAATTAGTTACTAGATTTGTGTAACATTTTTCGGATTAATATGTAAGATCTGATTTCTAAACTTCATTAATATTATAAATAATATAAATGCAAGATAAAATCCAAAGAATTGCTTAATAAAATAGAATTTATTTATTTATTTTAAGATTAAATACATATTTATTTGGCTTATTTATTTGTGTTTGCTTAATTACATACAATATAAACAATATTGTTCCCTGAAAAGTGCTTTACAAATTTTTGTAAATAATTTCTAGCTTTCTAAATTAACTAAGTCTGAACTACGATATCTCCTTAGTCAACAAGTTTCGTTTGTAGTTGTACCCCTTAGCAACAATTGGATGCAGTGCAAGAATTATGTTCCCAGATCCATACTTTTACCAATAATTAGCTGTTTTATTTCAGTCTACGTCTCATGTCACACCCTGTGGATATACGTGGAATAAATAGTTTTCGCTAAAATGATGCATGGTAATTAGCAGATTATTTAAATATTAATATTAAAGAGTCAAAGGTTAATTAATTATTGAATTTTGAGAGAATAGGTTAAAAAGATTTAAGCATACTGTTCTATGGTTTAGCTTTCCATATCATTTCATATATATACGTATATACAAACACAAATTCAATGTCACAAAATTACTTGAAATTTAGATTTAGATTTTAAAAGTATAATGTATTTTTTGTTGCTGTTTCCAACTCATAAAAGAATACTTTATTAAAAAACGATTTATTTTTTTCCTTATTTTTCATTAATTACATCGATAGAAAATAGACGGCAGTAGTATAACAGTAGTTAATTAATATGTTATTAACTGTTATGATAAAAAATAGTATAAAACCTATTTGAAAAACACGTAGATAAAACATTCTTTTTTATTAAAAACACGGCACAAAGTTTTTCACCATTATAACAATGGCATCATCAGGTGTAATTGAATTACATAGAAATCAGCTATATATAATCCAGAAGTATAGCAGTATCCAGAATCATAACAGGTTACACAGGAACTACATTGTAAGGGTAGGATGTACAGTCCACCTAAGGTCACACAGGAGCTACACATCACAAAAAAGATTTCAATATAATTTACCATATTTTTATGAGATCAACGTGTGCCAAATATTATGAAGTGAAGTCGCATCTTTAGAGTTATTCACATGATTGTATTTAATAATATTCACCGCTTCAGTCATTAGTAGGTCTTGCAAGTTGCGAGGAGCTGAAATAACTTCGGATTGTGTCCATAGAGCTTCACAGTGCTCGTACAGAAAATCTACTAGAATTGAACTTTTTTTCTCTTTAACTTTACGAATGTGTTCATTTATTCTTGCTTTAAGTGTGCGACGTGATTGCCCTATGTAGTAAAAAATTTCATCATTATATTTGATAGGGATTTTATAACCCCCGCCAGTAGGTTTGTTGAAATCTCTGTCATTAACAGCCAAGTTTTTAATAGTAGAGGGGCAGGAGAAATGAATCCATAGATTAAATTTACGTAAATTAAATTGCTTAAAATTTTTTAATTCATTACAGAAAGTTAGACTATTGGTATATTTAATTTTAGGATTACAGTTCATACTAGTGTTATTATAGTTATAGATTTTAGATTTGACCCTATTGATAATTTTTATAATAGTGTTTTTACTATATCCAGCATTAATACCTAATTGCATAATTTTATTAATTTCTTTATTTTCATTAAACTGAAAAGAAGTATAATTAATGGCACGAAAAATATACGAGCGAAAAAAGTTATTTTAAATTCAAAAGGATGAGCGGAAGAAACAGGGATGGGGGAAGGGCTAAAAGAGTCATACACATCAAACCAAATAGTAGAGTTATCTTCATTACGGTGAATTGTTAAGTCCAAAAAGGAAATAGTACGGTTAATTTCAGATTCAAATGTAAATTTAATAGAGGGGAATTGTTTATTGAGAATATCAATAAAGAAACGGAGAGAATTTTGAGAAAAAGGCAAGAAATAAAAATTTCATCCACATAACGCAAAAATATTGTGGGGTTTAAGGGTAATTGAAGCGAACGCACGTTCTTCTAATTCAATTAATAGAATATCTGCCAGCAAAGGACTGAGGGGGATCCCATAGGGGCACCAAAAGTTTCTTTATAAATGATACCATTAAATATAAAAACATTATTGGAATTAATTAAATTGAAAGCTTCTAAAATGAAGTTAAGAAATAGCGCAAGGACAGGGTCGTTTTTACATTTAGTAGAAATAATATTGTAGACTTCATCTAACGGGATATTGGGAAAGAGAGCAATGATACCTAAACTAAAAAATTTATCAGTATGGTTACGTTTTGTATTTAAAATTCGAGTTTTAACATCAAGACCTGAATTTACAATATGTGGATTACCACTTATAATAGATTTAAGTAGGTTAGATAAAAAATTTTCAAGAAAATACGTAGGGCTATTCCGTTTCGAAACAAATTGAAACTAATGACTGAATTGAAACCATTGACTAATGACTGAAGCGGTGACTGTTATTTACAATCATGTGATTAACTCAAAAGATGCGGCTTCACTTCATAAAATTTGGCACACGCTGATCTCATAAAAATATGGTAAATTATAATCTATAATAATATTAGTATGAACTGTAATCCTAAAATTAAATATACCAATAGTCTACCTTTCTGTAATGACTTTAAAAATTTTAAGCAATTTATTTTACGTAAATTTAATCTATGGATTCCTTTCTCCTCCTTCTCTACTAGTAAAAACTTTGCTGTTAATGACAGAGATTTCAACAAACCTACTGGCGGGGTTTATAAAATCCCTATCAAATATAATGATGAAATTTTTTACTACATAGGGCAAACACGTTGCACACTTAAAGCAAGAATAAATTAACACATTCGTAATGTTAAAGAGAAAAAAAGTTCAATTCTAGTAGATTTTCTGTACGAGCACCGTGAAGCTATTCCTCTATGGACACAATCCGAAGTTATTTCAGCTCCTCGCAACTTGCAAGACCTACTAATGACTGAAGCGGTGAATATTATTAAGTACAATCATGTGATTAACTCTAAAGGTGCGGTTTCACTTTAAAAAATTCGACACACGTTGATCTCATAAAAATATGGTGAATTATATTGAAATCTTTTTTGTGATGTGTAGCTCCTGTGTGACCTTAGGTGGACTGTACATCATACCCTTACAATGTAGTTCCTGTGTAACCTGTTACGAACTGAATTGAAACTGTTTTAACCTTAATTGTAACTGTATTGAAACTTCTGGATTATATATAGCTGCTTTCTATGTAATTCAATTACACCTGATGATGCCATTGTTATAATGGTGAAAAACTTTGTGTCGTGTTAAAAAAAAAAAAAAAAATGTTTTGTCTACGTGTTTTTCAAAGTGGTTTTATACTATTTTCTATCATAATTTTTATACACGTGAAATATATTCTAATTTTAAACTTTAAGTAGTTTTTAATTTTAATTAACTGTTATGTTATAATACGTTAACACAGTTATGTTAACATAGTTAAGTTATAAACTGTTTCTGAAATATTTTTCTAATGTCTTAAAAACACTTTTATATTTATTTCATCATTTTGTATTTTTTAAGTTTGTACCATTATGTCCGAATAAAGGGAATCCTAATGATAAATATGAAATATTAGGAGTTTGAATTTATGTTAAAAAAATTTTGTTAATAAAAAATATTAGGGGTAAAACTAAAATATATATATATGTATATATATATATATATATATATATATATATATATATATATATATATATATACTTAAATGAAACTCTCTCACTCTCTCTGTCTCTCTCTCTCTCTATATATATATATGTATATACAGGGTGGTTATAATTAAACTTCCCCTATAAACAGCATCCTACAGCGCAAATGGTTGAACGGAATGCAACTAAATTTGGTATATAGACCATACACGAGATGCGCTCACGGAATTTCGAAAAAAAAGCTCCAAAAATCCATCAGAGGGTGTCTTTTCCGGAAAAAAAAAATTAAATTTAACACAATAAACGACCAAAACGGAATACAGAAACGATATTAACATTTATTGACTAATTTCTGATCACCTTGTCATCGAACTACATTAAGTAAAGGTAAGGAAAAAATAACAGTACGTTGTTTGAGAGGGAAAATAAAATAAAAATAAAAATAAAACAGTCCAGTTTGCAGAAACAAGAGCAGATTAGGACGAAATTGCACAAGAGGAGCAGATGTTAATCGTGTCCAGGATGAACCACGTTAAACTCTACTTACCTGCAATTTCCCCCATACACGTAATGTATTAGAATCCTCTTGATTGTCCCTGTACACGAACCACTACGGTAAGTAGAGTTTAATATCTATAGACTTCACTAAACCAAATAAAACGAATACATAATTTTTGTAATAGAGATAATCAACTGGGAAAATTTTTTTGTGTATGTAGGAGCCTCACCTCCCCCCTTGTGGGAGTCCCCTCTCGAGGGGAGTAAATTTTCATGATGGGTATCTTTCAAAAGAGCTCGCTAACACCTTTGAAACGAATGGTTGAACCATCGATCTGCGATAATTTAAAATAAAGTTTTCGATTTTTTTTACTTTTAACAACAACAAAAAAAAACTTTTTTTTTTTTTTGGGGGGGGGGGGGGGGGGATCATCTGCATTACCATAAAAGATAATATGTTTAAATAATAATATATATTATTATTATATAATAATATTAATTCTTTTTTAAAAATAGAATTATTTTTTAATAACCGAATCAAATTCTATATAAATGTAGGTGAAATCATGAATTGGGGGTTTGAGTGGGTGGTAGCCCCCCCCCCCCACACACACACAGAACTAATTATCATACAAAACTCTTCCGAAGCTAATTTGAATTGTTTAACATAGGTTTACATAACAGTACTCGTTATCTTACCTCTTAATCTCCAACCTGTATTTATAGTATTAAATTTCAGGGTAAGAGAAAGTAGTTTGAGTGATACACAAGATTATTTAGATAGTTTTACGTAATTTAAATATATTACACTTACAATTGTTTAGCCAATACTCTTTAAAAAAGTGCAATATTTTTCAATTAAAAAGTGTCTATCAAGGATATACTGATCACCAATAAAGCATATATATATATATATATATTTTTTTTTTTTTTCGTACGTGTGGCATAATATACGAACTGAAATAATATAGCTATATACATATGCAACAACGCATAAACTAAATCTTTTCAGATAAATTATTGTAAGGTTTCATGAAGTAAATATTAAACAATTTTAATCGCACTTACCAGTTTTGGGTCAGTTGAAATCTTTGGAACTGTATGATTTTTTTTATAATTTCTATGGAAATATCATTTCGTAATTAATGCTTTTGCGACTGTTGACGTAGATTCACGTCATTTGAAAATCTGTAACTTTCTCGGAGGGCGTTTCTTTCGTAATTTGTGTTTGTTTTACTTATTTCATAAGTATGTACCCAGTGTTCATATTTTTGCAGTAAAATATACTATGGTTAGAAATATATTGATTAGAAAGAATATAGTTATAATGTACATCCATTTGTAATATAATTGTGAATACAGAAAATTTGTACTGAAATATTTTTTATTTTGAGAGAATAACGCTCGTAGGTGGACCTTACTGTCTAAAAGACAAAATCCTGCGGCCGCAAAAGTGTTAAAATATATTTATAAAAGTTAAAGTATATTTAAAAAAATTATATGGTGAAAATATATTTTAAAATTTTAAAGACTAAAGTACCTTTAAAATAATAATCCTCCCCCTACAAAAATAAAAATTAAAAAATAAAGCAATATATGAAGTAAAAGATTAAGCCTTTAACTATGACGGCAGTTAAGAAACGATTTTACAAGTCTGCCTTGCATTCCAGTTTCATTCGTTTTTTTTTTTTTTTTTTTTTTTTTTTTAATTATTATTATTATTATTTTTTTTTTTTATTGAGAATTTTTATATTCAACCTATTTTTCTATTTTAAACAGGAAATCCCGCCTGTTTAGTTGATTTTTTTCTTCTAGTGTACGTTTAAAGGACGTTTAAAGGATTCAAAATTTATCACCAGTAATAGAATAAGTATAAATACCACTTGTCAGCGTAAAATAATGGGTTTAACACAAATACTCAAAGCCACATTTATATTTCTTTTCTGTATTGTTTTTGTTTTGAAGAACAACAAATGGCGGGGCTTTAGAAAACCGGAATTCTTGATGCTAACACTAATGTCTAAAAATCATCATTTTTGTTTAATTTCCTTGCGTTTGACGTTGTTGTTATATAACTTGACCCGTATATAAAAAATAAAAATATTTTGTTCAATTTTTTCTGTTATTTTTTAAGATTTGCTACGTTATCTCATGAAAACTTGATAAGAGATGGCCCCCTAAACCACTCCAAAAGAAAGATTTATTTATATTAGGGGGACCGGAAAATAATGTCGTTTTGAATTAAAATACTGACATCGGAAATTTATCCTGGATAAAATTTAAGATATTCTTAGGTAACTTATAAGATGGCTATTTGTAAAGTACCATGTAAACACTGTTAAACAAAAATTTCCGGTTTCATTTAATTAATGCAAAACGACATTATTTTCCGGTCTCCCTAACATATCTAAAACTAATAACTGGAAGGAACTACAAATTTGCACACCCATATTTTTCAGCATTCGGATTCATTTTATGTAAAAATAAATATAGGTCATCATTCATAATTTTTATGAGTATGAATTTATTAATATTTTCCAGAATCAAAAATATTTTTCTGAATCAAAAGTAATGATGGGTTACCTTTGGGTTTCTTCACTGTATCTCGTAAAAATAATAATAATAATAATAAATATATATATATGTATATCGATCAAGTTATTTTTTGTGAAAATATTAATAAATGTCTGAAATATGAATTTAACATTAGCACCTTCAAACTTTGAACGCTTATAACTCTGTTAAAAAATAAGTAAAATACACAACCAATATAATTTTTCGCGTTGTCGCGATCCCAGGAATTCAAATATAAAGTAAAAATGGGGCATTACTATTAAAAGAAATCAAAGTTGGTGTGCGTTTTAATATGTAGACAACCGCCAATTCAAAATTTCAGTTCATTTTCTGAAACTACTCACGATTCCCCGTCGAATGACATCTACTACATTTTTGTACATCGATTAGCAACTAAGTTACGTTGAGTGCTGCATTCCCCCCCCCCCCTCCCCAACTGTACATGTCATTCACAATGTGAATGTTATACGACAATTCAATGTGTAAAAATCTTTGCTAATTTAATTGTAGTAAAACTTTCGTTAGAAATATATCTATATGTGTGTTTATATTCAATAAAAATTATTTCATTCTACAAATAATCGTAACTCATTTCTCATCTGATAAAAATTATTAAAAAATATAGACATTAATCCAGTATTTCTGCTCACTTGTAGTATTTTATTATTTTAATCACCTTTGAAAAATATATAAAAAATTCTAAAATTGATATAACCTTTGTAAGCCTTCATTTTAGTTATTTTATATAAATATAATGTTCTTTATAATGCTTATAATAGTAGTTATCATTAAATATATTTTATTTTTCACCAAAAGAAATGACCTGACACAAAATTGAAATTCTAAACCAAAAGTATTTCTTCAAAATATATACATAAATAGTTAGATTTTTCAATATTATGAAAATTTGTTTTATATTTTAAATTTTCTCTTCTTTTTATTTCTTTACTTTTTCTTATTTCATAATACTATATTTAAGAAACATTACAGTTGGAAAATTCTATAACTGAAGCATTTTGCTGGCATCGTACATCGATAATGTCTTTTGAAGAAGAAGTCTATAATAACACATGATATCTTCATTTTGTTTTATTTCTTTAAACCTGCCTATACAGATCTAATGATGCGTAAACTTAAGTTTACGCGCTAGTTCTGTAAAAAAAAAAAAAAAAAAGGGAAGAACCTTGAAAAAACAAAAGACTGTTGATTCAAAAAATCAAGTTTTCTCTTTTTCTGTAAAGTAAGTCACCGGTGTGAAAAGGAGATATGTAAGATGAAAACCATAAACCATTATAAAGATTGCCCGAAAAAAAAAAAAAAAAAAAAAATATTTTCTTTGAAAACTCTTGATGATTTTTCGATTCCTTTTCTTTAATCCTGGTAAAAGTTCTGTTTGGTATAACGATGGCAAAATCCTTTTTGCTTGTGGATAAAGCTTGGAATTCATGAAAGGAAAATCTATTTTATTTATGAATAAATGGATTTTGATACAAAGGTTGGGTAGTTGAAAAAGTGTAAAAATAACATTTTCACAAAGAGTATGTGATGTTTTTTGAAAAAGACTTTCGATTTAAAAGTTCTTTTAACGTTATCTATTTTTGTATTACGAAAATATGTACAGTTAAATTCTGTATTTATTATTCAATTATTTAAGTTCTGTATTTTCGTATTTATTCTAAATCATTGCATCAAGAAAATAAATTTACTCAATGCAACTTTTTTTCAGCAAAAACTATTATAAACATAAAATACGAACATTTGAAAATAATCACAGTAATAAAAAAAAAAGTAACGTTATTAGCATGCATTTATTGCATTAAATCAGTATAGTTGAGTTGTGATTTAAACCTGTATGAACAAGTTTTTAAATAACATGAAAATTTATCCCGATTAATCCTTCACTGTAGTACTACACACGATATTTGAATGTACGTATATTCTCACAAACGGATAAATATACATATTCACAAAGTAGATTCCCAGCTCAGCGATGTTTAGCGATATATTAAAAAATATTATCGGGATTGGATGGTTGAATGGTTGGGTTTTACGCCTCACTAGTGCTGCGCAGATGGGCAATTCGCGACGGTCTGGGACACACCCCTAGAGGTAGTCCGGAGACATGCCATCACAATTTTGATCCTCTACGGAAGGGATGGCTCTCCCGCTTCGGTGACCTCCAGAGGTATAATGTTTGATGGGAACATGGAGGACATTGCGGCCACGACAGATTTTACGTGCACCAGCCACCATTAGTGTACACGACGGTCTTTGGCCGGCTCGAGTACCGAACCCGCAATCTTCAAATTATGAGGCCGGCGCTCTACCGACTGTGCTACCGCGGCCCAAATATTCCCGGGAATCTTTACCAAATAATATGCAATCTAATCGCATAATTATCAATTTAGCGAAATTTTATTTTAATCAGGCTATTTAAAAAAAAATACTTTATCTTTTTTAAGAACGCTCTAACTAGTGGCCATTAATGAATATATTTTGAATTAAAATTTATAGTATTTTGATTAATATATATATATATATATATATATAACATGCTATCAGTGTCATTTTCAATAAACTCACAAGTAAACCTTCTCTCCTTTGATACCGGTTTTCCGGAAATCCATGTATTTTCTGAAAGCTTATGTTACAAGTAGAAAAACCGTGAAATCTTAGGGGCAGACGGACAAGCGTTTAGGAGCTGTAGCACCCACAAAATATCAATAAAGTGTGTATAAATGGACATATTCCTGCAATGACGTCTCTATTTCTTGTATGTTCCCGTATATTGCTGTTAAGCCTCTATTGTATGTCTTTTTCTTACATTTTCGATGGATCTTAAAGTCGTTGTGGCTGCCTTGGTCTCCCGATACAAAACAAGGAATCGGTCTCCGAACATCCAAGAATCGGAGATGATAAAACACATAACTACTCTCTTGGAAAATAACATGGAAATTGTGGAAGAGATACGGACATTAAGATTTGCTGGAGGCCATGGAGTAGAATGAGAGGGGAAAATGAGCTTCGAAGATGATAGAGTCGATAAGGAACAGCAAGACTCGTCACCACAGTCACCATTCTCCACTTCTATCGTGGCGTATTTTGGCCAAGTATGCCTGATAACAGGAAGAAAATTCTGATTTTAGTGGATTCATGGTGTTCTAACAAAGATCATGCATCATCTGCTTCCGAAGCACCTGATGGTAAAGTCCTACTAAAAGAACTGGTACCTGTAGGATGTACGGGAAAGATCCAGCCTCTGGATATTCATTTTTTCAGACGCTACAAACCTTTCGTTTGTTACATAACGGACACAATCATTATCGAAACCAGTACCGGATCTACATTTTAAAAGGGGGGTGCAGACTTACAATTTGCCGCCCTCTAAACAAAATATTTTACCAAATAAAATACTGAGACTTTTACGAAATTATTTATTTTAGTTATAAAATTATACGTAATTCTTAAGGTCTATTTTCCTCGACTTTATTTCAGTTAAAATGTCATAATTGATATTGTTGGCTATTTCACTCTCACAAGGAAACATTCAAAAGGAGTTGGCTTCAAAAAATATTGAAAAAAATATGTGTGATTCTACTCTTCATAAAACACCAGAAAGTGAAAAAATTATCTGCTGAAATGAATTACAGCGACCACAAAAAATTACCGAAATTAAGCGTATTTGGCGATTTCACACCGTTAGGCGATTAATTTTGAGTACTTGGCGGAGAAACAAAACACGGTTCTGTTCATACACAGCAATCTCGGTGCTAGCGAACTTATCACCTAACAGCGCTAAATCGCCAAAAATACTTAATTTTGATAACTTTTTGTGGTCACTGTAATTCATTTCAGCCAATAATGTTTTCACTTTCTGGTGTTTTATGAATAGTAGAATCACATACATTTTTTTCAATATATTTTGAAGACGACACCTTTTCAATGCTTCCTTGTCAGTCGAAATTATTGCCAATTCCGACAAGTTCTCTTGGGACATTGCGGAACGTAATCTTTAGTGAGTTTCATTTTTCTGAAGCTTCTTTTACATGAAACAGAAGTTGTAGGCAGAATTATATATAAATTCTGAAAACTATGCTTATGTTAGGAAATGCATTCAGCAAATCGTTTTTACATATAACATCCAATAAAGAAACAGGTTGTAATTCATAAATATTTGTCGATAAAAGCTTTCTTTGTTCTTTGAAAACTTCATGTTCGGAAAAGCGTTTTTCTGAGTTCAAGCCATTGACATATTTAAGAGCCAAATTGAGTCTATATATTTTTTAAAAATCTGTTATAGTCATTTTCATCAATGCTTCGTAAGTCAAAAATACAAAATAATAATTTATTTTCCTCGCATTGTCAAGTCTGTGATTTATTTAGACTAAAATTCCATCTAATACAGCATTTGTTGGCTGTAGTGTTTCTGTTTGAAGTGTCTGCACCTGGTCGTCGACTAATTCGCCAGGGATATTTTCCTTTCGGTACTCTACGTTCTTTAATTCTTTGAGGGGAATGGAAATTTTCCAATTTAAAATGAAACGCCACCAGAATTCACCAATATTAGAAGAACGAAAATAAATGAAGTTATAAAAGCAAAATTTTATTAAAATAATAATAATAATAATAATAAAAATACTAAAAATACGGGGCCTGTTTCTGAAATTGAGAATTAAAATTTGCGTTTTCATTGTGCCAACAGCACCCTTGTTAGAGTTAATGGTTGTATCTATGACATCAACTCGGCAACGGCAGTAGCTTTTTTAAACCATTTATCAAATCCAGTATTACGAAATCTTTTAATGTATTTTCCAACCCTTCCATAAAAGCAACTGATCTCGTTAAAACAATATCAGTTGTCAGTTTTTTGTATTCCTTTACTGACACAGTTGAACACATTCAAAACATGATTCTATATGACTAAGTGTAAAATAAATTCAAAATTCCTGGCCTCATATCGTAGCCTTTTTTTTTTTAATTTGCCATGGTGATTTGTCCCCATCTTTTAGCTCTATCGAAGCATCACAAACTTATTTAGGCTTATTTTCAAACCGACAACAGCTTCTCCTTTCGCTGACCATCATGTCTGACCCTTTGACGTTATTCTTTGTGTCTTTTTAATACTTTGTAACAGCAGTGAAAATGGTTTATGACATAGATTTGTCTATCTGCGCTCTACCTCCGATAAATATTCATGGAATTCTCGGAAACTGATACATGTTATTCGAGTTTACTGTGGAATGTTCCCCATAGAAAATGGAATAAATACCACCATTGGTTTGTGCGCAGTGACACACGAAAGAATTCCAAAGCATTGTGTTCTATAACAGGTATTTCTATAAACCATATTTCAATACATTTATTTTGCACAAATCGTAATGAAATAGACATTTATTATTCCTATGCACAAAAATTTTCTATAAAATATAGTATGATTAACATTAGGGGGAAAAAAAAGACCACGCAAAAATATTCAGATAAATTAAGGATTATGACTGAAATTTGCTGCAATTCCAGTTTCGCATTGTTTAAGCGTTTTCCACTTTAATCAACGCTTTAGAGTGATTATGATTTGAATAAGTCTATCTGTCTGTCCCTCTAACTGCCTCCAGCATCCGTAAATATCTTCAGAATTACTTTAAAATTATCACTCTTTAAAAAAAATCTTTTCGAGTTCACTATGGGTTGTTCACCATTTAAAATGGTATTAGTAGTGCGCAGCTGGTTTGTGTACAGGAACACTCAAAATAATGTCAATGCCTTGCGTTTTATGATAGGGATTTTTACTGCGCAAATTATAATTAAATGGAAATTCGTTATTAAGATGCTAAAATAGTTTATTATTATTATTATTATTTTGTTTGTTTGTTTGTTTTTTGGCTGAATATGAAATGTTTGGTGATAAGATTTACAGAGCTACACTGAAATATTCAGATACGTTATACAACAGGATATTGCTGGTGTTTCATTTTTCGTTTGTGTTAAGCGTTCTTAACACTTTACAACAACGTTTAAAGGTGAATATCAGTTCAATTAGTCTATTTGTCTGTCTTTCTTCCATTCCGTCTGAAGGCTGTGTGACCAAGTAGCGAAAGTGCATTGACGATTAAACGATGCAACAGGAGGTGCGTATAGTTAGAAAGTTAATAATCTATTGGAACCGCATGTGATTTTTCGTTCTTGTTTCATAACATCACAGCGTAAACTAAATGAAACAAAAAAGTTGTAAATTCTTTGAACAGCTAACTCCACATAGACGTTTAGCCACGGAGCAGAAAGAAGGCATGTGCACCAACAAGTTTAAAGAAATGGGCAATGCACGGTGAAAAGCAGCGTATTTTTATTATTATTATTCTGGCTTGGACGCATCTGTACGCTCCTGACGTATTTGAATAATTGTAGCACTGACCATGACAGTCCCTATTGGATAACTTATCGTCTTCTAACTTTTTAGAAATTATGTTCGCCATGCATTCGCCACTTTTATCATGAACTTCAATGAAATCAATAAATCTCTCTAAAATTTTACATTCTCCGAAACTTTCGAAGAAAACTATAGAAAACCTAGAACGTTTTTATTCTTTTATATTTTACAGAATTTCGAATTCCAATTTCCGCTCACATTTCGTACTAAGGATTTTTAACGATATACAGCCCGGAATAAGGCAAATTTTGGAGAAAACCACGGATAAGTCAGACACACATTTTTATATAGAAATGTTTATATTTATTAATATTTGTATCTCAGCTCCTAATTAACATAATTTCATAAGTAATATATCATTTTAAAACTTATTTGAACTGGAATTAGAAAGTACAGATCCCAAATCTTTGCTTCCAGATGACACTTTAATATTTTAAAATTTCAATACCTCCAATTCTAATTATGATTAAATTACTTATAATACATAATTTGAAATATATTTTATTGGAGATTTTTAAACTGATATAAGCCATTAAATTCCGTGCGGGAGTTTCAGCAGAAACCCCAGAACACATAGAATACCTTTATTCCAATATATCCAATTCTAATTATGATTAAATTACTTATAATGTATCATTCGAAATATATTTTGCAGTAATTTTATTGCGAACTTTTAAACTGATATAAGCTATAAAATTCAGTACGGGAGTTTCAGAGAAAACCGCAGAAAGCCCGGAACACATATATTATTTTTTATTTTGCAGGCTTTCGAATTAAGATACTCCAGTCACATTTCTTATTAAGGATTTTTAACGTTATTTTGCCCTCAATTACGCAAGTTTCGGAGAAAACCACGGAAATGTCAGAGAATTCTTTTTATAACAATGTTTATATTACTTTTCTAGCCCAGCTTCTAATTAACAGAATTCCATAGGTAATATATCATTTAAAAGATTATTTGAATTGGAATTGAAGAGTACTTTTTGCAAATCTCTGTCGCCAGACGGCACTTTGATATTTTAATAATTCAATATAAAAAATTACGAATAAATTATTTGTGAGTAGATTAGGAGACCGTAGGTCCCGACGGGTTGGGGATTTGCCAGATCAGAATTTTTAGTGTTCCTCTACACGGTGAGGGAATAGACTGTTCCAAATCATGAAACGTAAAGAGGCGCCTTAATCGTAACAGAGCAGAAATTTGCTACAGTTAAAGTTTTCAAAGATATTTGCACTATGAGCGAGCAAGCTGTTGTAAGTTCTAAAACGGGGATAAGGCGCCGCAGTCCCCACTGAGCGGGACTTTGCTACAGTTAGAATTTTCAAAGATGGAGATTTTCACGTGGTAAGCGAACAGACTGTTTCAGATACTGAAACGGGAAGGGGCGCCGCGGGCGCTACCGAGCGGAAATTTACTACAATTAAAAATTTCAATAAAGCTATTTACACTATATGTCAATAAGCTGTTATAGGTCCAGAAGCGGCAAAAAGGCGGCGCAGGCTCCACCTAATGGGGGTTTCATACAGTCGGATTTTTCAAGGATAGCGAACCAGCTTGTCACTGAAGGCGGCTATTAATAATAAACTAGTATTTTTAGCAGAAACTCGGAGAAAGAAATAATTAGTGGCCAAATATAGAATGACATCAGTCAAAATACGAGGAATCGCTTTCCACCTATACTTTTCATTTTACATGGGTAAGTCAACTGCTGCCGACATGCCACCTCTCACCTACCGCACCCGCAAAGATACGTATATCGCCCTCGTTCAGATTTTAATGCTCACTCACTCGCGCAGTAATATTACGTTTTCAGGTTTTTACTCTGTTTTGGTCATACGTCTCGTGTGAGGAGAGGAGAGGAGAGCGTTAGGTTGCTCTGCGCTTGTTACAGACGATGCAACGTACTATGAAAATGGTCTGGAAATCGGTTCCAGCATAGTACAAATAGCGAGACTAGCTGGACCTGGTGGCTGCCGCCTCCCCAGTCTTCGCCGCCCGGGGCAAGTGCCCCCTCTCACCCCCCCCCCCCCTAGATCCGGGCCTGATCGAAACACATGAGAACATCTGGCATCGCGATAGTTTTCTGGTTCAGCAGTCCTTTTTCCCTATATAAGTTCAACACTCCTCGTTTCAAGAACTTGATTAAATATGCTTTTTATAAGAGCGGATACTTGGACGACAAACCTGGAATGTGGATTGCGAAAATGGATTACTGCTTTGATTCGTTGACAAATGATGAGTGTGCAAAGTGTTCAGCTATCGCTTTTGTAAAATGTGTCCATTGTGTACCGTCTTTCTGCCCGTCTCACTGTTTATTTGATGAATTGCACATTGATTGTCTCTTGAAATAGATTTTGTTTGAAGTCAATAACAATCACATTTTCAACATCCCAATCCCAACGCATATTGTTTCTTTTCAACGAGTTGTTTCTTCCTTTAAACTGAGGTCTCCACCTTCTTACCATATTATTAGTTCATATAAATATGTGAAACGAGCATTTTAGCGACTTTTGGTGTCATGTTTCCAACACTTTATTGATACTTTTTATCTTCTATAGCTCCTAAACGCTTATTCCTCTGCCCCTAAAATTTCACAGTTTTTCTATTTCCTACATAAGCTTTCAGAAAATATATGGATTTCCGGAAAACCGTTATCAAAGGAGAGAAGGTTTACTTGTCAGATGACAGTAGATAATATTTGAATGATTTCAATAGAATAAAAGAAAGAAATGATAAATTGCAAAGTTCAAGATATGGAATTTAAAATAAATATTTTATTTGGTTAAAATATTGAAAAAAGCAAATTCATTAGTAAAACTTTCTTTTTATAGATATGACACTTAAGCTGCAATATATGTATATGTATAATTGAAAATCAAAATTCAAGTCTGAAAATTTACATAAAATAATATATATATATATATATATATATGTATATATATATATGTAATATAATACCTAATCATAAATTATCATAAGTTAACATTGAGGAGTGATTTTTTAGTTTTAAAAAATTAGCAAACCATGTTGACTTGAGATAACATTTCGAGCCATATGTACTCACCCTCTAGCTTGCCAAAACTAAGAAAAGACCATGCTATCAGCAAAATGAAAATATCAAATGAATTAAAGTGAACAAACACATCAATAATAATTTTAACTGGAAAATAAAACTAAACCTTCTATTAATTTTAGTAAAAATCAAAGCAGTAATACTTAAAGAATGTATCTAAATGAATAAAAACAAAATTAAAATACTTCTATTATAAACGGTTGAATAAACAGATGAATAAAAGTATAAACATAAAATAAACTATTAGTATATATAAGTTGCCACAAAACCTACACAGCGCTATAACTATTTTTAAAAAACATTCACTCAAATTTCTTACGATGTCGAAATTAAAGCAGTATTGCCATCTGTCGTTGAAAAATGCAATACATTATAATATATATATACTCTGTGAATGTAATGATTTTCAGTATTATCACTTTTCAGATAACCATTAAACATAAGTAACCATTTAAAATTAACGCTAAGTATTTAATTATGTATAACAAAATTTTAAGATATAGTTATGGAAAAAAAGGATAGTTTTCTTTTAATGTTGTTTATAAATCTCATTAATATTTTCAATTTTATCATATTAATTACTGCATAATTTTTTAATTCTTAATAAGTAATTAACAATAAAATTTCAAAAAACAGAAATATGTATATTAGAGTTCCAATCCTGTAATTTAATACCATGAAAATTATAATCTTTTGTTTTATCATAAATTTTAGTGTTTTTAAAGTATTATCAACAATATAAGTAACCAGATCCAAGTAAGTAGCACTGATTTTTGTTAAGTTTGTTAAATTTAATTTTAAATACTCAGGATAAAATTTCAAAACTGGATTAGGATTAGAGTTAAGACAAAAAATAATCGCATCTGTGTATCTATATACTACATTATCTGTATAATTATAATTTTTTCCATAAAAGTATAAATAAATATTAGCTAGAATATTATTACAGGGAGATCCTTGAGGAATCCCGATAACTTGATTATAAATTATACCATCCATTAATATGTAGTTTTCTTTTAAAACAATATTTTTTAAATTTTCATATTTATTTTTATCAATCATATTAACAAGTTCATATTCTTCATAAATCTAATTCAAAACTCTTTCCAAATCTTTAATACCTATACTATTGAATAAATCTTGAAAATCACAAATATATACTGAATAAGTTTTAATATTATTATATTTAAGATTTTATTATTATTATTTTTTTTAAATAATATCATAGCTATTTTTAATAATGAAGCTATTAGTTAAACTATCAATTATATTTTGTAAAATATTTTGTAAAATTTTATCTACTTTATTTGCATAAGTATTCTAACTACTTGTTACTGTTCTAAATTTAAAAGGGGTTTTGTGAAACTTTGGGGTAAATAAAACATAAGGAAAATTTATATTACCAATATTGATATTAACTTTTCTGTATTTTGCAGTAATTCTACTTTTACTTTCACGAATATACAATTACTCCTATAATAATACTATTATTGTTAATGTAATTTTTAAAACATAATCCATAGTAAGACTTGCAAATTAATGCAAAGTTATTAGCTGCTTTATCTATATATGTTATGACAAAATATTTCTGAATTTTATCAATATAATTTTTAATTTTTAATATTTCTATATTTAATAGTTTTATCATAATTTAAGTTATAAGATGAAATAGTCCTTAGTGTATAATACTTCCATTCTTCAAAAGCCTCATAATTATATTTAATTAAAGCCTCAACTGGGATAATTATATTTAACAGCAATTTTATATATAAATTTCTCTATATCTTTTTTAACTTGCTTCTGTATATATATACCGGGTGATCCAAAAGTCACAGACAAAATTAAAGATTATATTATTTAAGAAGTACAGACTGTAGCTCTTTGCGGTTTTCATTGAAATGTATGGAAAAGCATGAGATTTATATATATATATATATATATATATATATATATATATATATATATATAAGAGAAAATATTAGTTACTTTTTTTTTTTTTTTTTTTTTTTTTTTTTTTTACCAAAATATCGAGCTGTATTTGCAGTATCCTCTCACATTTTAAACATATTCACCTGATCACATGACGCCATATTTCGAAAACTGAAGTTTTTTCTGGAAAATTTCCAATGCACAACATCTGATGATCAATCTAATGAATGATGGCCTTCACATTGATCTTTATAGTCCTAGTTAAGGCTATATGATACGAGCTGACGCAGTGTCCGCCATTTTCTCGCCCATCTGGGAAAACGCTGGCGGTAGGAAAAGCTAGGTTACCTGATTAGCGTTGTTATCGCCTTTAAGCTTCTACACAGATCATGCGAGCTAGAACTTCTCATCACGAAACAAACAAGTTGGCAATTTTAAGATCATCGCCAAAAATTTCATGACTGCAACCCTTCTCGTCAAAAGAAATGTAATTTAGAAAATTTAATTTTAAAAGAATTTCAAAGCAATAACTTAAAAGAACAGTACATTCGAAATAAATTTGTCAAAGAACTTTGAAAATAAAATGAAATAAGTTGAAAAATAAGGGAAATCTTGCGCTACAAAGTTGTGCTCCCGACCTGGGTATCCACGAGTTACATCTGCAATTTATAATCCACTTTTTCCTTCTTTTTGGATTAGAAGAAAATATAAACAGGCGGTGCCCTTTTCTGGAGTTATTCGTGCAATTTATTGCCGAAAAATCACCAATAATAAATCGTCAGCCAGACTTGTGGGCTAGAAAATGGCGGATGTGTCAGCCAATCAATGTAGCAGTTCTAGTCCTAGTTACGTTGTTGAATGTATCGTGCCACTGTAAAAAAAGTAATTTTACAATCAAGCGCCACCTGATGAAGAAAATTTAAACTAATTTGCTAATAAATCTTTTGTTACCTAAAAAAATCCCATGTTTTTCTGTGCATTTCAGTGAAAACTGCATAGAGCTATGATCAATCTTTTTTGAATAATACGAGTATATCTTTTATTTTTTCTGTCACTTTTGGATCACCCTGTACATATATAAGTGTTATGGTCCTAATTGCTTACATTAGCGTAAGTAATTTAAAACGAAATTATCTATTAATTGATACTGTAAATGAATCATAGAAAAAATATGTGCTAACAATTAAATTGAATTATAATAACTTTTATGTGAGTGTTGTTGGTATTATCATGTATCTATTAATTGTTAATTTTTTTAAAGTTATTAAATTCTTCTCTCTCTCTCTCTCTCTATATATATATATATATATATATAACAGATTTAAGTTTCAGGTATAACAGATTTAAGTTTCCTCTCTAAAATAATCTCAATCTTTGTGACATTAAAATCTCTAAATAATCGTCAAGAATCAATAAAATTAATCAAGGCTCATCAAACAAGATCTCAATAAAATCAGTCAAGATTCTCAATATTTCTCTGCCTTGTAAAATAGATTGCTTATGCTTACAACCATACGCTTAATGCATAAAATATGCATTTGGGTTTTTTAATGACTATCTACATATTTCTATGACGTTATTTTAAATTAAATAAAAAAGTCTTCATATTTTGCCGTTAAATATTTTTAATCTGACCGAAAACTTTGTCCTGTGTTTCATCAGTTCGTACTTTGTTCATGTAATGCAAATATTCACATGGTTTCACATGTAACAATTTAATGCATTTTAGTACGTCAAAAGGATATCACGAATACTGATATATTATAAAGTTATTAAGATCTTCATGCACTAGTATTCAACGCTTGTATGACCCTTATCAAAATTATCCTAGTTAAAAAGTGAAATAATAATAATAACTATCGATCAATCAATCAGTTTAGCTCTCTCTCCCTCTCTCTATATATATGTTTTTGATATTCGCAGTGCTACCACACGTACTTCTTTATTGTATTTTTCTCGTACATGGAACAAGTAATAAGAGCCACTTTTGTTTTTCTATTAAATTTTAAAAGTAAAACAAGCGAGTTAAGTTTTACTGTTTTTCAATTTTGCTTTTATGTTATTTGGGTAAAAAGTAAACCAAACTTCTTCAAATTTTGAAAATTCCAAATGCATTTACTAAAACGACTAGCATAGTGTGGCAACCAGAAAACTTTCTTTTGTATTTTCATATATAAATTACTGCAAATCCATATTAATAAAAGTAAATTTGTCAGAATCAAAACATTTGGCGATATCTTCACACACACACTGAAAGCCAAAAATGACTTTAGAAAATTTTCCGTGTGTGTGTGTTTGTCGTTGTTTCCGCATGTCTGCAACACTATTTTTGTTTGGGTATCACGAGAGAACGGCTTGACGGAATTCAACGAAACTTGGCTGGAATTAGCTCTCTACCTAACTTAAAATTGTATATATTGGAAATTTAAAAATTTTTATTAGATTTAGTGTTGTGGGTAAAAAAGTCTGCGCATGCGCCATAAGGCTTTTGTTAGTAAAACGCATTAAATTGAAAAAATGTTGCATTATCTTTACGTTTCAGACATCAAGGAACACCAAAATCATTTCAGAATATTAACTCTGTGTTTATGGGAGGAATTGAGGTATATAGAACTTTTTTTATTCGACCGAGTATCACCAGAAAAAGACTGGACAGAATGCAATGACACGTGTTCAAGTTTAACTCTGTACCAAACGTATATCCATCGAACGTTTCAAAATTTTAATTAGATTTACAGATATAGAAGCAAAAAGCGCTTCTGCAACCAATAAAAAATTAAACACATGTATTTCGATACTTTAAAATGACAATATTTGACAAAAAACTTCCACGCTTTTGTTATTTTGTTTTTAATGTAAACTCGGCATTCTAAATGGGTTGGTTGGTTGGTTGTAGGATTTAAGGCCGATTGACTCCTGATGTGTCCTAGGCCTAGAGGGGGAATGCCCTCCGTGGAGGTCTTTCTAAGGGGTCCTAGCCCGTATTTACGCGAGTTTCGGAGGAAACCACGGAAAACTCCGAACGGCTAGGTCGATGAGCGCGACCTGGGATCGAACCCGGCACCTCCCATCTACCAGCTTTGAGCGCAGAACCGCTCGGCCGCTGGTGGGCCATTCTAAATGGGAACAACAGCTATAGTTATTTAATAAAATTAATATTTATCGAAATTATTTCCCATGATGAGTGCAAACGAATTTCATCTCAGAAAAATTTAACTCTAAATGTCGAAAGAATGTCAATATTGTGCCCTACAGGCCTTTATTTCAGGAAATGTATTTTTTCACAATTTTCTCTATTAAAAAGGTAAAATTCAATAGCATTGTTTAAAATTATCATAGATAACACAACCATTAGTTTAAAAGGCACTGACAAGTTCTTAGAAAAAAAAAAAAAAAAAACGCATGTTAAAAATTCACCCTTTTGGGGGTACTTTTCCCTAGGGGAAAGCGATGTTCCTACATATACAAAATGTTATTCTAGTTCACCAATACTATTAAAAAATTATTTCGTTTTCATAATTTTTGGTTATTAATAATCATCACTGTGTACATTCATACGAAATTTTGTCCTATACTGCTATAAATTTTTTTTTTTAGAAAGTCGGTACGATAGAGTCATCGATTGAATGGTATGTGCCAAAACCTAATAAGCAACAACTTACATCAAGGTTTAATTAAATATAATATAATATTGAGTTACGTCTATTTGCTCATGACATACAGTGTCGACAAAATTTTTTATACACAAATGGATATTTTCTGAAAATTTTCAAACCATATTCAAGACATCTCAAAACATGTAAATCTATTGAAATTCGGAGGTCGGAAATGATTTTTTACGGAGTTTTCTTGTCATTTCTTTTGCTCCAAGAAACTAATTAAAATTATAGTATATTCCGATGCATTCCTCGGACAAAATTTTTGCTGAGGCGTATGACTGTATTTGTCGGTTTCACGATAATATTCGAATTTTGAATCGCAATTGATAGACATTGCGATATCTTTGTCAACGAAAATTTCTTCACATTTAAATATTTAAATTTTCGTTAATCTGAATATTCATTTTTTTTTCGTCGATATATTTAAAAAACATCTAAATCGCTAAATTTTTTAAAGATTTTTATCTAACTAATTATGTTTTACGAACGGTTAAATGTTCTGCTTTCAAAAACTAGTTGAGGATAGGTGTTGAGCTTAAATCCACGCGGCATCCACCAGCCTAGCCTTTAGATTTTTGCATGGTTTTCTTTAAATCTCGCGTGAATACGGACTAGTAAACAATCCTTCCCACGGTTAGCTTTCCGTCTAGGTCCTTGTCCAACCCGCTATCAGTTGGCTTTAAACATCTAAAAACCTCTTAAGTCACAAAATTTGACATTGAATTCTGCAGCTTTGTCACTATCTTCATTCGTAAAACTGGCCTCTTTACTTTTTTTACCATGAAAATTGTTATTAATTTAACACAATTTTTTCATTTAATTAAATACAAAGTTTTTTGTTTTTCCTCGTATAAACTGCAAACGGAAAAATTTAATCTCGATTAATCAAGATTATTGCATACTGTTTTCGTTCTGATACGAACATTGTGTGGAAACTGAAAATGAATCGTACTGAATATATCTTCATTTTTCTTTTATAATATTGTGCTATGAAAATTCATTTCTACCCAAATTATTTTTGTATATATATATACAAGGCGATCAGTTTAAAAAAGTACTCGTGGGTTTTTCTTATAACGCTTAAATCTGACGGATGTGTCAACTATTCTAACATTGAAGTACACTGTAAAAAATAGGTCCTTAAAAGTAAGTATATATTGTCTCAAAATAGGCCCGAAACAATATATACTTAAATTTGAAAACCCATGTACTCATTTTTGAGTACACTGACATGTCAAACAAGGGGATTTTGGGATTCTTATTGGTCAACCACATTTTTAAGCATGTCAATATACTCAAAAATGAGTACACTGTTTTTCAAATTTAAGTATATATTGTTTCGGGGCTATTTCGAGACAATATATACATATTTTTATGAACCTATTTCTTTTACAGTGTATGATTGTTTGAACCTTGTTTAAGTTTGTGAGACAATTTCTAACACTGCTGGACTGTTACAACTTTATTTGTGAGGTAAAACAGAAACGGAGACGCACATTTTTTTTTTTTTTTTTTTTTTTTTTTTTTTAATCCTGTAATATTTAATTCAATTTTTTTTACATCATCATTCCTCGCAGAAAATGTTGCAAATGTTCGCCACCATTTTGAATACAAACATGAACACGTCGAACCAGGTTTTTGACACACTTTGCAACATTGTTGATGTTATCGACGCGATTTCTTCAGTTATGATCTGTTTTAATTCATCGATGTTTGCAGGACCTCTCTGGAAAAGCCTTAATGTAAAATGATAATTATAATGCAAATGTAATGTAGGAATGATAATGTAAAAAAATTTAATTAAATTTTGTTTTTCATAAATAAAATTATTACAGGATTAAAAAACTTGTGCGTCTCCATTTTTGTTTTACCTCTCAAATAAAGTTCTAACAGTCCAACAGTGTTGGACATTGTCTCCCATACTTAAACAAGATTCAAACAATAATAGTTCAGTGTTAGAATAGTTGCCACATCCCTCATTTTTAAGGGTAATAAGAAAAACCAACAGATACTCTTTTAAATTGATCACCTGTATGTGTATATGTATGTATATATATATATATATATATATATATATGTATATGTATGTGTACATTTCTATATTAAAAAAAAAAAAAAAAAAAAAAAAATAGTAATAATTAACATGTGGCGGATGGGAGGGCAGATGTTTGATTAAGGAGGAAGGGTGGAGTTGTTTGGCTGGTTGGTTGGGTGGGTTGCCGAATTTAAATTAAAAAAAAAAAAAAGATAGAGGCTTGGTCTTATTGCAATTGCAGGATACATCATATCTTTCTGGTTGATATTGTTTAAGTTTCAACAATATATAATTTATTTGCTTAATTAAAAAAAAAAAAAAAAAAAAAAAAAGATATCATTCAAATTTGATGTGTTCATACTAAACGTAAATACTAATAATACTTCACAATAATAATTATACTAATAACAATAATTATTAAAATTTTAAAATTACAATCATTCACCAATTTCCTAGTTAATAATAATTATAATAATAATATTAATAAGAATAATATTATTAAATTTTAAAATTATTCACCAATTTCCTAATCATAATGACTATATTATCACTTGTTGACCTATTCTTTTGTTAGCTTAAGACTATAATTACTAATAATAATTATATTAATAACAATAATAATTATTAAAATTATTCACCAATTTCCTATTTCATAATAATAATAATAATATTAATAACAATAATAATTTTAAAATTAAAATTATTCACCAATTTCCTAATCATAATAACTTAATTATCACTTGTTAGCCTTTTCTTCTGTTAGCTTAAGACTATAAATTACACTCATATAAATTGAACATCTAATCGTACACTTTTTCTTAAATCACTTAATAGTAACTTATTTTTTCCACGTTAGATGGCGCGCTCATACGTTGAGTCGAACGTATGCCCTACTGTGAAAATCGTATTAATCTTATTTATACTTAAATTTACCTCTAGAATATTATTTAATTGTGAATTCAGCTTTTAAATTAAGAACAATATCTATCACTTCATGCTTACATTTATTTCATTTCAGAAACTTTCGATTAATTGATTCTCTACTTTTAATTATTTCTTTTCAGTTTGTTCGTTTTGGCAACCGCCCGGACTTTTATTCGATTTGGATTTGATTTACATGTGGCCAGAACCTTTCACGAATTCCAATTTTCATTATGGTTAAGTTATTTTATCAGCCAATTTCCTTTTATCTTTCTTTCTTTCTTTCTTTTTTTTTTTTTTTTTTATGCAAGATTGAAACTAGCGTTGTATATTGCTGAAAAAGCTATACAATATTCGAAATCTTGCATTCATTGTTGACAGTACTGCTAGTTTCCTGATGAGATCGGTACTGGATTTCAGCATTTTTAACTCTATTTTTCCTTCATGCATTCCTTTTTATTTCAATAGTCATTTTGGTTAATTTCTTTCAATTCTTATCTTGTGTTGCATGAATTTACTGGACTAATGGAGTATGACAACTAACTCATAGTTTAGGTTTAAGTGATATATGTCATTTCTCTTCTGCGTAAGTACTTTAACATGTTTTTACTATTCAGTGAAAATTACTTAAATGGTAATTGTGACATTGTTAAATTTATACGTAATCCATCTAATTATTAAATTCATTGTTGGTATTTTCATCTTTCTCTCATTTGCTGAGTATTGTAAAGGAATTAAATAATTTAATATATATATATATATATATATATATATATATATATATATATATAATTCTAAAAATATGAATGAGAACGAAAATTAAACAAATGAATGATTCGCCATAGAAATCCACAAAAGCCATATATATATAAATGCATATGTGTTGTTCGGATAAATAACGTTTAATTTCACGGTTAAAAACTGTTTTGAATCAAACAAAACGCAGAAACACTTTGAAACATTTGAAAATTTTGAACTTTTTAAACATGTGAAGTGCCTATTCGGTGTGTGTTAAGTATGGCACTGACATTTAATGAATGATTTAAGCACGTTTTTGTTTCATTTTAGAACTAGACTAGCTTTTATACATGCTTACTGTGAGTGTATACATATTTTTACAGTTCTTTATTTATAAATTCGTGACTGTGTAAGTTAAGTTTTCATGATACAACTAAATAAATCCCCACACACAGAAACAAAAGTAAAAGAAAGACTTAGCGACATTTAAAAACTTACATAGTGAAGTAAAACAAATTTTTGAGCTTCTTTTCTTTTGAAATTCAAACATATCATTGTAGTAAGTATTTATTTATTATATTTACACACAAATGAAAAACGAAGAGCTTTTTAAAAATTGAATTTAGTAAAGAAATTTCAAACTAACCCTTTTTTTTCTCTTTAAAATGCCAGTAAGAATATTAATCATAACCAAAAACGTAAAGCATGTTTTCGCTTTGTTTATGATGATTGAACTTACTATAGAATGGATTCAATAGTGAGAAATGACCCTTGAAAAATTCGGTTCTCCTGTCGTGAAAAAAAAATTATTCTCTGGATTCAGTTCAGTTTCCTCTTTTGTTTACACACGTATTTCATTTTATGTTTCAGTTTATTTTTGGCTTACGTGCAGAAAAAAGATCGTGGACAGTGGCTCAAGAATGAGAGAAAGACAAAAGGAAGTTTCGAAATTGTATGAAGGAACGCATTCGCCTGAAATAGGACGTGACTTTTGTGAGTAAAGCTGATGATATATTTTACTCCTTTTTTTTTTTTTTTTTTTTTTTTTTTTTTTTTTTTCTCTCTCTTCTTCAAAAACTAACTATGAGAATCATATACATTAAGGTAATCAAAAGTAATACTCGAGTTCAATTAAACTGAGTTATTACTAAGAATAACTGCCTTGGTTATTTCTATTTTTATTTATTTACTCATTTTTTGTTTATTTATTTATGCAGATAAAAAAAATGACGAAAACAACTACACTTAAATGCGATTATATTTAAAAAAGAAGCTCTCTTAAAGTATTCAATAAATAATAGGTAACTATACTTGCTGTTACGGAATGCATGAATATATATCCATTTCCTTAAAGCACAGACGATTTAGAGCGAGACAAAAAATGGCAAGTTTTTCAAAAGTTTAATCAACCAGATTTTAATCATTTAATTAATTACTTTTTTATGTTTCTCTATCAAAAACAGACACATTTAACTGCAAGCAAGAAATAAATAAATAAAAACTTTTCTCCTTTAATTAATGTTTTCTTTGATTTATATATATATATAAAAGACCATGCTTGCAAATTTTTTATCACATTTTCAAAAAATCTTTAATTATTTGAATTGATTTTTAGTTTTAAAGCACCTACATAAAATATATTAGTTAAATAAAAATAATTATATTTTAAATATCTTAAAAGGGTTATCCATCATTTAATTTAGGCTGCATACTTTGATATTTTTAAAATTACACATTCTTCCTAAAAATAAAATTTATTTTCCGTGTCTTTAACTTAAATGTAAACAAAAAACAACTTTTAACCAAAGAAAAATATATTAGAATATATCACATAAATAAATTTTTAATAGAATTTCGAAACAGATTGTTTATCTAGCAAACATTCTACTGTTATTTATTTATTGTAATGAAATATTTATTCATTTAGCATGAAATTTATTTTAGCATTAAGGAAAAACTAGTAAGTTGTCCACCGCATGACTTTTTAATACATTTTCCTATACAAATTCGCTCAGTAAAAATGATTTATTAAAATTATTATTTGTTCTTCCATGATGAATGCAGACGATTTTCATTCTATAGAAGTAGTATAACGCTAAATATCCAAAGAAAGTCAAATTTATCTATTTTTCATATGATATCTTAAAAAAAAAAAAAAAAAAAAAAAAAAAAAAAAAAGATGCTATTTTATTTCCAAGTTTCTTTTATTTGTTTCTTTGTTCAAAATGAAAAAAAAAAAACAATAACACCTTATTTTATATTATCACCGATCTATAGTTCAACCATTCATTTTAATGTTATTGACAAGCTCTTTTGATAGATACGCATGATGAAAACTTGACTCCCATGGGGGAATTCCCCCAGTTGGGGAAGCAATACTCCTACATCTACACACAAAATTTTCCAGGTGACTATCACTATTATAAATGATTTTTTCTAATATCTTAATGATTTTTAAAAAAGAATTCTCTTTATACACATTTATGCGAAATTTTGTCCTATAACGCAATGTTAAAAATTTAGATAAAGCGGGGGTGCCAACGCCACCTGTTGAAAAATGTTCAATAAAAGTTGAGAGGCACTAATTTATGTCAAAATACTACTATATATCAAATTTTATGAAATTTTATGCAGTAGTTTCTCAGATACAGTTCCCATAAAATTTTGTCAAACACAGAGAGACAGAAGGATTAGCAGACATTTTCTGGGAAAGACAAACATTTTCTAAAATGGTCAATTCGTGTTTAAGACCTCTTAAAACGTGTAAATCCAACGAAAACAAGCCATCGAAAATATTTATGAATTCAATATTTCCAATCAAATCAAATATCACTATCCAATTTCTTCTATTGAATACAGAAGAAAGTAAAAAGGTGTTTGAAAATTGTACGATCTTTATTAACCCCTATTACAATTATTATAAAACTTTTTTGGAGACAGTGTGATCAAATATGTAAAATTTGCCTAAATAATCAGATATCTACAATATTTTCAATATTAAAAAAGTATTATATACGAGTAAATTTAAAGAAATTCGTTTGGGTCTTTTTAAAATATCCGTTTACGATATCTATAACTGAGCAATCAAATAAGGGCGCCTATTTTCATTTAGGAAACAACTAATGCTTATCAAAAATCATCTAAAAGTGGTTTTCTGTAGTCGATCTGAAGGAACTTGTGAGAGTTGTTTTTTAAATATTTATTTTCGGTACCGCTTCCCATTCTACAACAAAACTTGACAAACTCATTTATATACTGGAAATAAAACTAGTATGTTGGGGCCACCACACGAATTTCTTCTATAGTTTCCTATTCAAATTCACTCAGTAAGAATAATTTATTAAGATTACTATTTATTAAATTTTGCTTCCATGATGAATTCTGACGATTTCAATTCTAGAGAAGTAGTGTAACACTAAATATCCAAAGAAAGTCAATTTTATTCTCTAATAAAACATCTTAAAAAATGCGATTTTTCTTTCAAGGTTTTTTTTAATGAAAAACAAAAAAAAAAAAAAAATCGATAATTTATTTTAAATTATCGCAGATCGATGGTTCAACCATTCGTTTTAAAGATATTGACGAGCTCTTTTCATAGATTACCATACTTCCCCCTTCATAGATTACCATACTTCCCCCAGAGGGGAAAGCGATCCTTTTATGTGTACGAAAGTTTTTTACCAGTTGACTATCACTATTATAAATTATTTTATTTTTTTTTAATTTCATGACGATTTTTGAAAAACTAGTATGTTGTGGACACCACAAGACTTTCATCTATATAATTTTACACAATTTGAGGCAGTGCAAATTATTTACTAAATTATTATTTATTAAAATATTTTCCATCATGAATGTAGACGATTATTATCTCACATAATTGTAACTTTAAATGCTAAAAGATAGTCGGTTTTTTGTCAAGATCAGACGAAATGTGATATATATATTTACTTTTTTCGCTATAAATAAACAAAATATCTACTACTTTGTTTTAAAATATAACAGATCTATTGTTCAACCATTCGTTTTAAAGGTAATGAAGATTTCTTTCGAAAGATACCGATATTGGAGATTGAAAAGCGATATTCCTAGATGTACAAACATTATTTCCTAGTTTACTACTACTATTATCAAGAATTCATATTAATTTTACATTGACACATTAAAAATAACCCTCATTATGTATATTTATACGAAATCTTGTCCTATACGACCATATTAAAAAATTAGAAAAAATGGGATTACAGTGACACTTGTTGAGCGATTGATCCCCAAGTAAAAGAGAAGATGACCCAGGATTAAGTTTACTGTTTTATATAGTATTATATGTTTTTCTTCCTCAGGAATCTTGCGAAAAAAAAAATAATAAAATAAATAAATATTCTTACGAGATTACATATTCACATGTTTTTATAAAAAATAAAGTATCGGCGAGCAAGCAAAATGAAACTATATAGTATATAAACGTCCTGACTAGAGCAAATTCCCGCACTCATTTTCCTGTTCACGCTTTTCCCTTGACACACCCACTAGCTTGTTCACGTCCCATGACTAAATATCTAGCCGTGAAAATTCCTGCTTGATAGCACTGTGTGTTACTTTAAACACTGGGCTCATTTATTCCTTAATTACACATTTCTCAGTTATTCCTTCTTGAAATAAAAATATAAGTAAAGAATAATAATAATTTTATCGCGGAAATTTTAGTTTTATATAGCGTTTCAAAAATTAACAAACATAAACAAATGCGTGTTTCTTTTTCTTTTCAAATATAAGGGAAAAAAAAAAATATATATATATATATATATATATATATACGTAAATATGTTTCCTCTTAAACATGATGTCATTTTCCACTGAATTCAGAATAATCAGAAATCAAAGAAAACACCAATTTCAAAAAATATTTTCTCACTTAATTTTTACTTGTAGTAATTAGATATTGCCTCTTAGTCATGCCATCATTTTTCACAGGCTTTGAAAAACTCGAAATAACTTTAAAACAAAATCGATAATTGCGCTTTGCACGCAATCAAATGTTCTACAAATATACCGGTGTACAAATTTTAGTAAAATCATATCAGTGCTTTTTAAACGAAAAATGTAAAAGATACACTCAAGCATTTTTTTTTTTTTTTTAGTATTTACGATATGCATTTTATTGCAGTATACGAAACATTAGTGCTATATTCAAAACTTTAAAACAAGTTTTTTACGTTCCACTTTTCTAATTTTTATAGCTCATGATTTATGGGGAAGAGCAAAAGCATTATTCATCCTTAGGCCATATGTTTCTCTTAAATATTGATTTATTTTCCAGGAGTTTCTAACCTTGTAAGCACGTAATCCTCCTTAGATCAAATTTCCTGTTTCGTATTCTGATCTTTAGATTTAGGCAGATTCTCTTATCGTTTCCTCTATTCCTTCTGCTAGAAGAATGTTGGTTGCAAAGCCGTATCTTTATTCAGGTAGAATTGTTGTGGAAGGACGGTGAATTCATGGTTTATTTTAAGACAGAATGAAGATATGTGTATATATCCTGTAAATCAAAATTAAATTATTTTAAAATGAGCATGGCATGGAAATTAATGTTTATTTATTTATATAGAGAAATTCATTATAATTAAATATTGATCCTTTTTAAACAATTCAGAGCTACAACATTTCTAGAATTTATAGAATTAAATACTATATTTAAGTTTTCTGTATATGAAGGAAATTTAAAAGTTTTTCTACCATTTAAAATTTTTAAACTCATAATATCCAAAGAAATATTGTTATTGTGAAAACATACAGTGTTAATATTTTGGTGACGTTTGCTTAATATTTTGAGGTTTTGCGATTTTTTTTAGTCTGATGTATGTATGTGTGTGTGTGTTAAATATGATGTCCTCACTTGCATTATTATTAAGATTAAGTTTGATAGGTATGTTATAGGTCACATTGGAAAAACTGCATAGATTTTTATGGGTGTAGGATTTATAGTCATTTTACAAGGAAACAAATAACAATAATTTATTATAACGGCTTTGTGAAGTCGTTCCTTCACATATATGAGTTTTAATTATAACTTTAAATAAAGGCAATAAATAATTATTATATTTTCAATAAATTAAATAGCTAATAAAAATAGATAACTAAATTTTAAATTACTTTTATATTTATTCGCTTTTGTCTATAATAGATATCTTAATTCTAATACTTTATCCCTTATGCTATTAATAAATCTTCTGAGAACAAAAAACATATTCTTTTTAAATGACATCTCTCAGAATAATAATCTTTCCTAAATCATTTAATAAATAAAATATAAAAAAATATTATTTTATTTATAAACCGTTGGATACATAATTACATTTTCATTCTTTAAAATTGCGCAAGTCAACTTTGTTATAAATAAATTAGGCTATAATTTACATTATGATATCATTAAAGGGTAATTATATTTTTTTATCACAGGATGTGCAATAAATCCTAGTCTGAGTGTCTCCCTTAAATAACGGTTTTCTGGCGATAATATTTGGCACAAGCATTGGCATAAACTGTTGTAACGAACTTGCTAAATTCAAAGTATTTATATTAATTTGATCTAGAAACAATGGATTTGCTTTGGCTATAAAATTTGGCACTTTTTCAAAAATCTTGGCGTAATCCAAGAGTCCGGTCTGGATTGCGACTCAGTCAACTACAGAATTCGCTTGTTATCGACTGGTGTAAAAACACGTAATCGCGAAGCCCTCTCTCTCTCTCATCTAACCCTCTGTATGTCTGTTAGACTTAATAATAGACTTTTTAAAATACTTTTTATTAGAAGAACTTGTTTGATTTCCATGCTGCCTAATAAAGATATTTTCTGCAAAATTAATAGTATTTCTTCATCACGGCCTACAGTTTATTGTTCCTGGAGTTTTATTGCGACCCTTTTCCTATAGCTCAAGTCTTCTTCAGAATCTTCTTGACAGGCTTATGTTCCTAATTTTTTTGGAATGTGCTAGCTTCTAAACACTTTATTAATTTGCTCTATTATTTAATGTTATGTGTTTATTATGTACGTGCTCTTTCTCTAACTATTCTGTGCTGCTAACTTATACGTAATTAAATTATTTTATGAATATACATGTAGTTTAGTCTGTTTATAATTATTTAATATTTAAAGGCCTCAACAACAATAAACTAATTACATCAGTTAAATTAATTACTAAGTTTAAATAATTAAACTTTGATAAAATTATTTTATTCCATACATTTTTAATTCATTATGAAGAAGAAAAATTTCATAAAATATTTAAAAAAAATAAATTATGACACAATATTACTCTAGTTTATTTGCACAGTGTTTATCATTTGGGATTTGAAAATTAAAAGATTCAATATACAGAAAGTCTTTTTTTCCCCCCTATGCTAACAGTTACAAAATTTTTTTTACAAATTATTCAAAGTTCGACTGTGTATGAGAGAGGTAAGGAATAAAACATTTTAATTTTCTAGATTTCGTAAGAAAATTAAAGATTTTTTTCTAATCTTTTGCTTGTAAATGAATTAAATATAATGAAGTTGAATATATTCGTCGAATAATTTTGTTGAATTATTGAATAGTTTTTGTTCTATATATTTCAATAGATATATTTAATCAATATTTTACTGAATCATTCAAATTTAAAGTAATTCGTTTACTATTACATTTTATTTTTTGTGACTTTTAATTAAATTTTTTTTTCTTCAGCTACACAGATTAGCATATTTTCTTAAATCTTTTCTATAATATAATCTCATAATAACGCAGATCAAAAAGTTGCGCAAAATAATGTCAGATTCGTTTTACATTTGTAAAGAACTATAAAATATTTGAAACCGATGACAATATTTCCAATAATTTTTTAATGTTTTGTATCATGTTAAATTTTATTTTCATTAATTTGAAATATCAAAAATATCTAGATCAAAACATTAGTTCACGTTTTCGCATACAAGTTTTGAATAATATTGAAACATCCAGAAGTGAAACCATTCTGTACTAGACGTCAATAAACGTACTTATATGTTATTGGATTATGATTTCTCAATAGATAGAGTGCTACATAATTACCAATGATTCAAAAATTTTCTGAAAATGTGGAGTATCGACATTTCTATGCAAAATATGAATCGAAAAGCGATTTCTTACATTTTTATTCTTTGCAGCTTAGTCATTTTATATATCTTAAAGATTAATCTTATCTGTCACAAAGTGTATTTTTGAAGAAAGTAAAGTTTGGGAAATGTAGTTTATTATTCAAACATTCAGGAAAATGCTTAAAGGGTGTAGTGTGTTTTAAATACAATTTTCTGGTGAAAAAAAACAATACATTGATTAAAAGGGTTACTTTTACTGTGTACATAAAGTAAAGATATGAGATTTAGTATAATCCCTACCATGTTATTTATGAGAAAATTAAAGGTTTAAAAAAATTACGCTGGTTCGATGTGAAACCCACACGACCACTCAACTCAATCGAACGGTAAATAAGTAGTTTTTAGTTTTCCATGTTGTAAATTTGCATTCTTAATCTATTGGCTAATTAAAAAAAAAAAAAAAAAATCAACAGATGTAAGCAAACCAACAGGAATCCTTGTTTTCGGAATTGGCCGTAAAAAAGACATAGGCGGAGTTACACATTTCTAAATGTTACAGACTCTACCCTTCGCATTGACAGTATTAATATTGTTTGAGATATAAACTGTACAAATAAAAACAAACTTTTTTTTTTTAAATATTTAGTGTAAAAAAAGTGATATTTAAATAGAGTTTGATTTGATAGATTCGATTTCATCAGTTTCACTACTTTCTGACAAGGGAGATGTAGTAGCGTACGCAATGTATTCCCTGTAACTTTAGTTGTTTTTTTCTTTTAATTTTAACTTCCTTATATGACTGCAAAGGCGAAACATGAGAAATGTGCCTGAGAAATATCTTTATGTATAATTTATGTCAGTGCATTATATTTCAATATAATGCACTGACAATATAATTGGAAAATATATATGCTATGATGCAGATATATTTTCCAATTGAAATATATATGCATTATATTTCAATTTGAAAATTATGGTCCTTTGCACTCATATAAAAAAAGTTCATCAAGTCTTTGAAAATGAAGGAATTTGTCATAAAAATATAAAAATGCTTTGCCTCCTGTCGAACAAAAATGTATCAGAATAGTATAAATAATGTTGATTGAAACTTAAAATGCACATGTTCAAAATAATTAAATGCAAACATTTCATACGTGTGATCATTTAGATATTTTCCTCAATTTTAGGGCCGGAAAACCCCTTATGTGTCCTCAACCTTTGAAGCTGTTTGATTCTATTATCAAAGTTATCTAAAGAGTTTTCAATATTGTATGTAAAATACAATTAATAACAATATGTAGTATTTGAAATATAAAAGTCATGAACGTGTTTTTGTCATTGTTTGTCTCTCAATAAACATATATTTAAAACGTGCATAAAAATAGAATTTAAGCTTGTTTCTTTAAGTATGGAAGTCATGTAATAGTGATGAGATTGATCTTTAAACTTAGTGAAAAATCCATTTTTTTTGTACATAATAAAAAACTTACAATGAAAACAACATTACAAATTTTCCCATTAGACGCTGAGAGGGTTAAATTTTTTTTCCCATTATTAAAACAGAATTGAAAATAACGTCGTTTTTAAAACTAAGAAAGTAATATAACAACATGTTTATAATGCTATAAAACTGCTACTAATTTAAAAATACTTTTTATTTCTATGTATATTTTGCAAGAGAAGGTAACAATTTATAATAAAATTATTTTTCAGAAAATTATTAACGAAGTTTTTCGGTATTTAATATTAAACTTATTGATTTATAACGACTAAAGTTATTTTAGTGTTCAAAATGAATTCAGTGTGAATACATTTACATTTCATTTTACAAGACATAAAATATTTCAAATATTCGTAAGAAAAAAGCAATACATTCTTGATAAATACAGGTATAAGAAAACAGATGAAGCACCATTTCATATAACGATACTGATTTTCAACGTATACTTCCTGAAGTTTCTCTGTTTCAATCACGTTTACTTTTGTCCGTTTGTGTTTTTCCGGTTTCTGAAAGAAATAAAAAAGGTCAAATATCGCTTTTTATTCTTTTTATCTCCCCCCCCTCCCCCGTTGTGTTTCATTTGTAAGGTTAGAGATTGAAGATGTCAAAAAATAGGAATTTCTACTTTATATTTCTTTCAGCTGACCACGTATTCCTTCTTGTATGTTACCCATTTTTTTTTTCCATATGAAGAAAAAGTAGGATGTGCATATACTTTTATCAACCTCGAAAGAATGGTAAGTGTATCTGCTCGGAAAAAAGCTATTATTTCGATACTACAAATCTTCCTGTTACTCTCAAATTCTATTCTCTGTATGAGAATAGAGACGATATAAATTTTTGAAATTCATACTAGAAGTATTCGTTTTGTTTGTTGAGTTTTTCAGTTTTTGTTGGAGTAACTATGAAATAAGGTTGAAATCTCCTGGTTATGATGTATTTGAATTTTGTAAATTTACTATTTTTAGAAATAAAAACAACGAAAAAAATATTGCTTTTTTATTTGTAAAACTATTATATTTTAATGTAACGTTTAAAAATAGTTTTTAATTGTACCAAAGGAAAACAGAAATACTGAGGAATAATTTTTTAAGTGTAGTGCATTATTATTATTATTATTATTATTATTATTATTATTATTTAATTCTTTTCATAGAATTTCTTGAATTAAAAAAAAAAAAAAAAAAAAAAAAAAAAAAACATTGTAAGTTTTACATTTTTCTACAAAGAAATTTAAAAAATTTCATATAATAAATTTAAACAAATTCGTATGAGAAGAGGGAAATTATTTGTATATCATTGCACAAACTATGCAGAAGTAGAATCTTCGCTCTCACAACATAAAATTTATACTAAGAAACATGCCTTAATTATGCATATATATATATATATATATTATACGCAAAAAGGCAAAAGGAAAACGATAATTTTACATGCCGGTATAAGGAACATTATTACAAACAAAAACATGTAAAAAAAGATACGAATTAGTTGCTAAAAATTTCCTACTTGTATAAAATAACTTGTAATAAACGGATACATTACCAAACTAACTCATTTTCCTATTTTCATGAATTCTTCTAAAAGAATTACGAAGATTTTTCTGGGATACGTTTTATTTTGTCATCTTTCTTAAGTATTTAATTACTAATAGGATAACGATGATAAAAATGCAAATATTCTTTACAGAGCGGCCACATTATTAAGATTACTTGACAGTTTTATGAAAATGTTTTATTGCGTCACAATGTTTCCACTAAAGAGCTACGTTTGTATAGAAAAAAGTTGAGTCCCTGAGACAGAAGTATAAGTAAATTACATGTGAATATGTTGAGAGAAAGCATGGTTTGACGGAGTTTGAAGGTGAGGGGTGATAAAAGGATCTCCTATGCACGCATTTTTAAAATATTCATGCTGAAAAATGCAACTGTAGGGATATCAAAACTGGGCTGTCAAGCAAAACACAAAGTCTGAACGGGCAAATTGTGATCGACACTGGATGGCGATCGATCGAGCGGAATGGTAATTCTTGTTCGCCGTACATTGTACACCGTTTGGGCTACATAGGCCAAAAGATAGTGAGAACACAGTTGCTGCTGGCAAATAAAAAGATAAAACATTTGAACATTGCTCAGGCGCACAAGAATTGGACAGTGGATAAATGGAAAAATGTAATTAGGGTCACTTTAAATTAGATAAACAGATAGGCCAGTTGGAATTCGACATAAACATCACGACAGCATGGGCCCTAAACGCATTGGTACAATATTTCAAGATGGCAGAATGATAATTTGGAAAACAATTATTTCTGGCATGTTTTGGCCTCTTTATTTTGTATGCATGGACGTCTGATGAGTCACACCCTGAGTCATACCTAAACTTCCAGCGTACAAGAATTTCTATACCAAGAGGGAATTCTTACACCACTGTTTTCTATCAATAATTACTATCAGGTTTGTAAAGTACATTTTTAAGACTGAATGTGATAGAAAATATTGATAAAAATTACTTCAGATAAAAATTCTTGCACTTCGCTAAACTTTGTTTCTGACCAAACCAGTCCAATAATGGTCATGATTTTTCCTAATGGCGGTAGGTATTTTAAATAGAAAAATGCGTCCTGTGACTTATTGCGGTATTGTAAAATTTCGCTGAGAAAAATGGAGAAATTTTACTTTGTTGGGTTTACCTCATAATTCTAATATTAACCAGAATTGAGCCTTTGTTGGAATGAAGTTAAAGAGCCATTCGTCCTTTCGAACCACAACTATTCAATTTCAAATTATTGAAAAGCGTTATCCTCAAAGCTTGATTTCTGATTCCACAAACAACCTGCCAATACAATTAGGGAGAAACAAGGCTATATTAATGAAAATATTTGGCTTAAAGAGATATTGACCGGATGGTCATAATAAAATGGTGTTTTAGAGTTCCCTTGTTGTTTCTGTTTCATTGCCATTACTTTGACAACAGAAAATTTTGCAATATTTATGAAAAGAATGCATTTCTGTACATGAAGCTTGACGTTAGTTTTAAAAAGGCAATCTTAAAAGAAAACTAAGTGCTTATCTTGAGGAAGACAATTTGTTAACGTCACAAAAACGTTACAGAGTAGGTTATTGGCGAATTTCTGGAAGTTACTATTACTCATATAGCACATATTCTCCTCAGGACACCTTGAGAATCCCCGTGGACCACAAGACATCCCTAGACATTCTTAGGTAGAGGTCAAGATTCACGGTCACCACTCGCCCTGTGACGACCTAATTTGAAAAAGTAGCTACTCAAAAAAGTAACTGCTTCTGTAAACGTCAATTAGGCATGTAATTTTTCAGAGAATTCTTTATCCTAAGTAGTGGATTTCCGTAAATTAATTGCTTCTTCTTAAAAAAAAAAAAAAAAAAAAAAAAAAAGCACCCGGCTATTGTTTGTTAATAATAATAATAATAATAATAATAATAAACCCTATTAACTATCGGCAATCCGAAGAGTGATCAGCGATACGAAAGTCTCCCGGTTCTCAATATTTCTCCATCTACAATATAAATAACAATATTCATTTTAAACTTGCTTTATGAGATTCTAGAATTTATAAGATCTAGAACTTATCTAGAATTGTTAAATATGTTTTGCTCATGTAATTATTTTTTCCCATCAGCGTCCCCTTTTCTTATTTCCAGCTAGTGATCGGCTATCAAATATTTTGCAGAAGTCTTTTGTTTCCCAATCTTTCTCCACCTGCAACATAAATGTCAATATTCATTTTAAGCTTGCTTTATTAGATTTTAGAAATAGAATTGTAAGAGTTTAATATTTTTTACTCAGGTAATTATTTCCCCCCCCCCCCTCTTCTTTCCCTATATTCAGATATTGATCAGTGTTGAATTCTAGAAACAATACAGAGATAAAGGCACTTAATACTCACTTGGTTTTATGCACTTTTGAAAATGATGATTAGCTATTGTTACACTTTTTACATGTATGATTAGTGTACATACATAAAAATTATATTCTATATTTGAAAAAAATGTTTTTTCTATTGGCATGGAATATTAACAAAGTTTTATATGGATATAAAAGTTATTGCAATTCTATTAAAGAACATTTTTATGTTAAAGAAAAGATCCTGAAAAGTTTAATGTAGATAAGAGCTATATATATCTGTTTATAGGTAGTCAATTTATTAAAAGTGACGGTATCAATGTTTCAATCAATCAACCAACAAATCATATTAGCAAAAAATATCAGCTAATTTCTAATTTTAGCAATCACATGTTGTTAATTATATTAAAACCTCTTATAATATCTCAATACAGACTCTTACCTCTCCTCCCCCAAATTCAAAATATTTTTGTTTTCTTCTAATTATAATTATAATTATTTTCCGTTTGCGGATGGAGACGCCAGACTAGGCGAAATTTATTTAATGAATAAAATATTTGTATTTTTCTTGCAATGGGACTTAAAGTAAATATTCCTGTAAAACATAAATTGTGTTTATGAGAAATCGCATTATTTTGGTAAATAATTTCATCATTATAGCCTACTGCTTTCTGTAGTAAAATCCACACACTAATATTTATCTATGTAAGTTCGTATATTTTTCCTCATTACTAAACTTTAAAATCTTTCTAAGTACCATAATTATTAATGAATTTAAAAGTTGGATTATATACTACTATAACTACACTATACGATTTTAGAACTCACTTTTAAAACACTAAAAAGAATAAAATCATAAACTCTCAACAGATGTTCAAATGAGATCATATCTACCCTTAAAAAGTTTTCAATGATTTGATTTCTTAGCCTATTTTGCCATCATCCCGACTCCTTTAATTTCAGATGTTGAAAAGTTTAAGCTAGAGAAGTACCTAAGTAATATATATATATATAACACACACATATATATATGTATATATCTATATATATACTTATTTTCAAACAATACTTAAATATTTCTTTTTGCCTTCTTTTTAATCGTTGGAAATACATATTTTGTTATTATTAATATTTTTATTATTATTATTAAAATAATACAATAAAAGGCATTATTTCTTAATTTAATTTACTGACTATATCATTTGTGTTTTCATGCCTTTATGTATATAGATAAATTATTTGTGTTAATCCCGCGCATAACGACGATACATAAGTGGCCATTAAGGGATTATGTCCAATGGCCACTGGCCACTTCTAAAAAAATTAAGTCTTGTCCTCTATCCTTAGGATGCTATACGGAGAACTATGCTATAGAGGTAAGTGTGATTTCGAGACACACCTTTAATGCAGGACAGTCATCATCCTTGATGCTGATATTTTTCATTCACTTTGGGAACTCGGCGATCTACGCGTGCACTGTTAGAACTTTCAACAGAAAACTCTGTGTAATCTATTATCTTAAGTCTTACGTAAAATTACAGAGAAAAATAAATGGAGATGTTAAAAAACTTATTTATATATTCATTTTAATAACTAATACTAATTTAATTAATTATTGTTGAGAATATATTTTGAACTTGGAATGCTTTTTCTAAAGTAGAAACAGTCATTTTTAATATTAATTAAAAAATTAAATAATAAAATTAGGTAAAAATTCAGAATAAAGATAGAGAAACTCGATTATTCACTTTTAACTAAGAATTACTGTAAATTTACAGAGACTCTGGATAAATATTTACATTAAATTTACAGAAATTTTTAACACTGTGAAATCGAGACCTTGACGATATATAGACCAAAATTAACGCAAGCGTAACTACTCAATCTAGTCAAAAGAGGAATAACTAGGAGTTATAATCTTAGAAAAGAGTATTCTGTCTAATTCGCAAAATAAATTTTAAAACTAAAGTAAATAAATAAATAAATTTTACCATTACCATAAATTTTCAATTATATCTCTAAAATTACATATTATTGTATAATAATGAGTACCTTAAGTACTTTTTCTAAATATTTGTTTATTCTTTTTTTTTATATATAACATGTAAGTTTACTGGAAGAATCAGGCTCAACAAAGAGTTCTCAACAACCATAACTTGTAGAGTTAGACGTGGACAGAAAAATGTTAAACCTTTTGTTTCCTACTTTGAATTTCTGAGTGTGAAGAAAATAACTTTAATTTTGTGAGTCATTTTAGAATTCGAGTTCACTTTTAAATGTCACATTCGCAATATTGTTGTAAATTTTTACAGCTAGTTATATAAAACATTTGAAAGTGGTTACTTGAAAGTTGTGGTGTAAATCGGTATATAACAGAAAGTTCCCAGAAATTTTTGGTGGGTATTACATGATTTATTGACCAATTAGGGTTGAATTTAATCTTATCTTATTCTGAAACGCAAAGACGAGTAAATCTGTAATTGTACTCACCCACATTGTCAGGCAGTTGATTTGTAGAACAGAAAAAAGGGGAGTTCAAATTTCTGACAAAATGTGGATGTTGTAAGTTTTCATGCGTGTAAAAAATCAAAAAATGTGTATTGTTATGGTTCGAAAAATTCAGTCAGGGATAATAATTACATAGAGGATTTTGCAAAAATGTACGAAAATTACAGAGCACATGAATAACAAATTACAGCTAATTTAATTTAGAGTATAAAATGTAAAGTCGCAGCACATTGAGTAAACATCCTTTTAACCAGCACACAGTGCTGTAATATTTTATAGAACATTTGTACACTGTTGTATTTAAATTTTCAATTACAAGTTCACAAGAATATTTAAAAAGTAACTAAATTTTTTTCTTAAGATTGTTCAGTTACTTTAATAATTTGTTTAACTTATTATTAAATAAGTTATTTTGAAGATAAAACAATCATATCTGTTGTCAACAGAATGATAGTTTTAACTTTCAGTTCCTGTAATTCCTCATATACTTTACATTAAAAAAAAAAAAAAAAAAAAAAAAAAAGATAAAATGTTTTAAATTAAAATATTTTCATGCGCTCGTCAGACCCCATTTAAGCTTTTTTTTTTTTTTTTTTTTTTCTATAGAAATCTTAAAAAATTTCCTATAAATAATGATAGATATTTTTTTTATTTTTTATTTTATTTTATTTTTTTAATCCCAGGATTGAATATAAGTAATTTCAAAAATCTGGCACTGGAAATTAGGATTGCAATCTGATGATATACCTCTTCTAAGTATGAAAAGCTATAAGTGTTTCTTGTATTTTGGCATATTAAAGGGATCTCCACTTAAACAGATTGTCCACTAGAAGAGTTTTCTCAACAGCAAACAAGTGTGTAATGTCCATTATTTTGAAATTAGCTCCATTTTAAAATTATTTTTTAACATTTATTTCACATATGTTTTCCAGTTCCATAATGTACAAAAAAACTTCTTTTTACTACTACGGAGTCGATATTATAAAATTTTCATATGCATTTTTAGAAAATAATGTATATTAGAAAAAAAAAAAAAAAAAAAAAAAAACTTTATAGCTATAATCACGTCAATTTTACCCAGAAAGTTTAATTTTTCACAAAGTTTTATATCCATTTTAATATTTACGCGTGAATTTCTTTTCATTAAAAAAATAAAAAAATAAATAAATAAATAAAATCAACTCGTAAACATTTTTGGCAACAATTAAAAATTAAAATAAATTATGTATTTTTGTCTAAAAAAAGGGCTTCTTGAACTTTTCCGATACTGTCCGTTTCGATACTGACTATTATTAATTATCTTTTCTTTTTCTTTCAAAAGAAAAAAAAAATGATGATATTCTGGCAAAAGCAGAATTTAGTTTGGTACGGAGGACTATTAGATTTTTTTTTTTTTTTTTTTTTTAATTATAGCATCGCCTTCAAATTATTCAAATATATTTTCGATAAATTTTCGATTACGATAAATGTCCAACCATCGTAAAACTGGCGACAACGTTTTATCCGCAGATTGAGACTAATAGTCCTCCGACGTGATAAAAATATTTTTAGGAGCCTTTTGTTTTCTCTGAGCGAGGACTCTGTTTGTGTACTGTTTGTCTGGTAGTTTTCGCACATTTTGTATACATCATTAAGGCTGGAATTTTTGTCACGTGTAATTATAACAAGTGTAAAGCTGGTTTTATAAAAATCCCTGAACGTTAATTTATTTAAATACTATTTTTCTATAAAATATGTAATTTTCAGCTGGAATAATGGTAGCTCGTAAATTAAAAAATTAAACCGCAGCGCTAACTTTGAATTCAATTCAGCATTTTTTACCATAAAATTGCTAATTTTTTTAATGCATCAAATGATATTTTGAGCGTAAAATAACTTTTTTGTACTTTAATTTAAATAGAATAATCTGGTGTGTCACTCACACGACTTTCTCTTACCCTGAAATTTGATACTATAAATACAGATTGAAGATTAAGGGGTAAGATAACGAGTTCTGTTATGCAAACCTGTTAAAACAATTTAAATTAAGCTTCAGAAGAGTTTTATATGATAATTAGTTCTGTGTGAGGGGGGGCTACCGCCTCCTAATCCCCCGTTTTATTACTGCACTTATATTTACATAGAATTATAAATCTGTTACTGAAATTAAAATTTACTTAAAACTATATAGACAACTTTCACACGCAACATTTCTTGAAACTTATCACTCTTGATTAAACTTTTCCAGCAACAAACTTATCTGAATTTGAAAATAAAGCTTTTGGATCTACAGAAATTATTCGTTTTTAAGTTACTCTAAGAGACACAGACAAAGATCAAACGTTAAAGACCTTCACTTCGGTAATCAGGAAGCCTCAAAACGTGTAAATATACAAAAAACAAGCGACGAATATTTAGTTTAAAAACATACATTATTTACCATATCTCTATGAGGAATTCATTTCAATTCCTGAATAGCTTTCCTGGAAATGGTAAAATATTATAGTAAAGCACATCTACTAACAACAAAAAAGAATGTCATCGCTTAAATATTTACAGACCTGTATATCTTTTGAAGATTATGTACAGACCCCATGGTTCACCTAAATGTAATCCTATAGTAACAATACACGGCCAAGACTGAAATACATTTCCATCAATTTGCAGCTAATGTCACACATTTATCTAGTTCTTTTGTATAGAACAGTGCATGAATTCCCTACCATATTCTACACGAGACATGTATTTTTACGCATATAAATATATATATATATATATTCGTTTTATTTGGTTTTAGTAATATGAATCTTTTTTTCCCTTTTAATTTTCGACAAACAGAACAAAAGTAGGCCATCTGTACTCGAATGATTTTCATTAAACTCTAAGCTATGAATTTGCCAATGAGAAATTCTATAATAAGCCATTCCTGAATAAAGCTGGTATATTTGCTTTGCGGTATATATAATCCTATTATTATGACTTTTGTGGTTAGAGTATCAGTTTTCCAGTATTTTTTTTTTTTTTTTTTGTGGTTAGAACTTGCTTTTTTATTTACGAATCCATTACCTCACACTAGAATGGCAATGTTTTCATGGCAATATGTATATTTCAATGTGTGTATAAGGAAGTCATGGAGTGTCCGCATCAGATATTTTTAACTACAATCAAAAAAGCATGCGACAACAAATGTGAACAGCTAGTGAGTTGGAAACATGCAGATGTAATTTCCTTAAGCTCAAAAAGGAGTTTGCCAGCTATAAATTTATAAAAATCAAAGTAAATTAATTATCAAAAGTCATATTTTAGTTAATTAAAAAAAAAATATTCAACATATTATCATCAAATATAGTTAAGAACCACCGCAAATAATTCAGCGTTCTAAAAAAGAAAGAAAAACATTCAAATAAGTCTACTCATTTGTAAGCTACAGTGTCAGAGACATACAAAGGCGTAAAATGTATATTACCCCTCTCATTTGGTTGGGTGTTAACACTTTCGCGACCGCTGACGTAGATTCACGTCATTTGAAAATCTATAACTCCACCAGTGGGCGTTTCTTTCGCAATTTGTATGGTATTTATTTCTTAAGAATATACCTAATAATCATATTTGCACAATTAAAATAATATTGATATAAATACTTTGATTATAAAGAGTACAATTATAATGTATATCCATTTTTAATATAAATGTAAATATAGAAAATTTTGTCCTGAAATGTTGTAGCTTGAGAGAATAACGCCCACAGGCGGGCCTTACTCTCAAAAAGACAAAAGCATGCAGTCGCAAAAGTGTTAAAAAACGATTTATATCATTTTCCAGAATGATTTTAATTTTCTTAAAAATTAAACAGGGGCAGTAAATTGCAATATATTTATGACAGATTTTGGAGCATTGCACAATGGGCTGTTTGCTACGTCGAAACGATGCTCATGATTAATCTAAGAAAACTTAAATAGTGGTTATGTTAAAAAAATTGTATAAGAAAATTGGGAGAGAAACCCTTAAAAACAAGAATGACGAATATATATATATATATATATATATATATATACAATAGTTTTCAAAGAAAATTCTATTAGTAAAATCTAAAATTTTTCTTCTATAAGTAAATCAAAAGTTTTCTTAAGTAAAATTGAGAACTCAAAATTTTAAAATATGCTATTTTTATTTAAATCAAAGTCGCATTTGTTGCTAAGAAAACCAGATTAAAAAAAAAATCATGTCGTTACTTTGACAAAATTTCTAACTTTAATCTGTGTTTCAAGCTGGACACTTTTGAAATTCTTCATTAAAATTGTGAATTCCTAAATACGTTGGACTTTCGTAGCACATAGGTAGCAAAAAAAAATCTGGTGTGAAACAACCACACGACTTCCATTACCCGCTATTACATGTATTATATGCATTTTTGAGAGATAATGTGATCAGAAAACATAAAAGTGACCTAAAGAGAAAATCGTTAGAGCCGTTTTTGAGATACCAACTTTTACAAAAAATCAATTACTTTTACAAAAAATCAATTACTAAATTTTTATGATGCTACCGCATATATTCATGGAATATAACGGTTTCTTTCAAAAATTGAAAAAAAAAAAATTCCTTTTTTAGCTGCAACACGCATTGTATTAAACCCAGTGCAAAGCTATTTCCAGGAAGCTTGGCGTACAACATTAGACACAGCATACTGTAATCAGAATGCAAAAATATTAAATATCAAATGAAATATAAGTATTTTTACTAAATAATTTTTAACTACGCATGCACAAGCTTTAGCGATATTTCATTTGTATAATTCAATAGTCAAATGTATGTTACACCAGGGTTTAAACTGCCATTAGTTTTTTTAGCATTTTGCTAAAAGGTATTATATTTTGCTAAAACATGTTAGTCAGAATTTCGCTAAAAAAGCTAAAACTGGATAACTGTATAAAATATCTCTATATAATAACTCGGATTTTTTTTTTTTTTTTTGTAATATTTGCAGGCAAAAACTACGAAAGGACTAAAATGTTTGGGAATCATTATTTATATAGTAATTTGGATTTATTTTTAATTTTTAATGATTGAATTTAAATGCAAAAATATTTAAAAGTATGTCAGAATTCAGAATTTGCTTCATAGAAGCATTCTTAGCACTAGCATTTCACGATTATCTACCACTACACTTTACTTAATTTTTAAATTGCTTTTTCATTTTACCCATATAAGTACCTTTTGTTCTATTGTTAAAATCAAAACATAGTTTCCCTGATTCATATTTTTAAAGTTACAAATATGGATGCTTGGTTAAAAGGATCAATGAACAAACGTAATAGAAAACAAAACTGAGGATAACAAAGCTAAGTAAAAGAAATCAATGGTATCCAGAGAATTAATTAACTTTCGAAAAAGCTAAAATAGTGCTTACCTATTTTCGCTAAAATGCTAAAGTAATTTTTTTGCCAGGTTAAACACTGTGTTACACATACACACACATATATATATAAAAGAATCATGTAAATTAAGAAATTTGTTCGCGATAAAAGGAACTCCTATTCAGTTCCGCTTAAAAAACCAGCTAAACTATAAGAGGTTTTACTCACATTTTTGTTTCGATTCAGTCAATGGTAACACAATGTTCGTTGATTGTAAATCAATATTAAGAAAACCCCTTACCATTTTCCTTATTTTTGAGGCGAACTGAAATTCACTTGATTCTACGGCGTACAACTGTTTGAATTTACATGACATTTGTTTGGGGTTTTCATATAAGTAGCTCAGTACTATCAGCTATTAAATTATGCACATGAAACTTTCTAAAGTTTGTGCATGCGCAGTTAAAAATTATTTAATAAAAGTACTCATATTTCATTAGATGTAAAATATTTTTGCATACTGACTGAGTATTCTGTGTGTATTGTTTTGTTTCAAGTTTCTTTAAAATGGCTTTGTACTTGATTAGTACATTGCGTGTTATAGTTAAAAAAGTGATTTTTTTTTCTTTTTTTTTTTTTTTTTTTGCAATTTTTTAAGGAAACTGTTATATTTCCATAAATATATGTGACAGTATCATAAAAAATTATACAGAAAATAAAGAGCCTCATAATCACGTACAACAGCCAGACTACATTTCGACCATTCCTTTTACCATATATTTTCCTTCTTATTTAATTTTTTACTGGCCCCCTTTTTATATTCGGAGCAAAATTTTCACTGAATTGGAACATGTTATTCCCACTCCTGAAATTTCAAGATGATTCGTCAAATAGTGTTTGAGTTACTTAGGAACGTCTGAAATCGAAAGTGTCTGGTCATTTATGGAAAGGTTGTGTAACTAATATCATATTAAACCTTACATTTTTCTTGTAAAGACTTGCACACATGTGTCAAAATTTAAACAGTATAAATCCATTTAATTTGGCTTTTACTCATTACATTTAGTACAAATTCATGTCACTGAGACTGGGGACCAAATATCAAGTAAATCCCGAAAAATTTTAAAACATACTAAGGCGCAACAAAATAAAATATATTATCTGCAATGTTTCCTGTAAAGTCCCTTTCAGACAATATAAAATCCCATTCATTCTGTGTATAACTATCATTATAATCGAAAAAAAAAAAAAAAAAAAAAAAAAAATGATGCATAGAAAAATCTTGCGTTCCAAAATTCAGTAATCATCAAACTGTATCAAGCAGGGGCGAGGCGTGGTTCAGAAAACTATTGAAGTGCCGAGGAAGCGCTTCCAAAAGCAGAGGAAGAATCAATTCAGTCTTTCGACGAGGCGACGTCACTTGATTACCTTTTAAAAATCTTAAATAGGGGAAGCGCTGCTTCCATCGCTACCATGGACGCTTCGCCACTGAATTCCTGGAACTTCTTTGAACTGGAATTATAACTGACAGAAAATTCATATTGCATATTTTTTTTGATAGATATTTTATCAAAAACGTGAAATTTCTTTTATAATATACCAAAACTTGTAAGTCAAAAAAGTTAATTTTTTCTTAAAATTTCGATTCTTTATATAAAATAAACTCTAAAATAAATAAATAAACTGTAGTAAAACTATTTTTTATTTTTTATTATTATATTTTGATGCAAAAACTTGCAACATCATACGATTGATATCAACATATAACACTGAATTCAAGAAATTTCAGTATCGAATAATTTATTATAAATGTTTCGCCTTATTTGGATTATATATTACAGCTAATAAAAGTAGAAAAGAGATATCTGTCAGAAAGATTTTGGAAAATGTAGTGCAATTAGATTTAGACGGCTACATTCAACAAATACAGGGTTAATTTAAGCTAATGAAATGTGTATGTCATCCCGATAAATAATTAAAATGAATTATATGGGAAATAATGAGAAATGAATCTCCAGAAGATATTAGAAAGACATTCAACATATATATTTTTTTAAGACTGGAAACAGAAACTATATAAGATTTATTGCTTTGCATTTCCCCTATAATCGGATTATTGAAGGGACTAGCTGAAAAGGAAACAAGTAATCACGGGAAATGCAGCGGTTTGAATGTTGAGGTACGCTTTGAAATGCACTCATATTAACAAGCTTTATAAACAAGTTATGCCAAAAGTTATACATTGGCGCTCGCTGGATATAAGCCATACATAAAGTTTTGATAAACCATTTATCTCGTAATAAGTATACCATCTGCTATGACGGAATTGAGAATGGAGTTTTAAATAAATAGAACAGAATAGGGATATTGGAGGTGTTCATTTTATTTTGAATAAGTAGTAATCTGGATATTTATTTTCTGGATATCTTGATGTTTATTTTCAGCCTTTTGATTATTTAAAAGTAAATCAATATATATATATATATATATATATATATATATATATATATATAATTGATATAATTATTGTGTACTTACCTATCTCAATGTGTGAATGCGTAATTTTACACATAAAGTAAAATAATTTTGCTTTCTGTTTTTAAATTAAACCGCATTAAAATTTCATGAAATGAATTTATTTTAAATTATTAAAGAAAAGTATATGCTTTAAATGGATAATGTCGATGGTATCGAGAATGGAGCTTCGAATAAATATAATGAAATAGAGGGATATTATAAGAAGATATTAATGGTGGAAAATTGTTAGTTCCCTATCATACTATAGGTATGAGGAACTTAGGTAATCGTGAAAAATTTCGACATCGGTTTTTTCACTTTTTTTATACGTTTTCAGGTGTGAGGAATCCGAAAATAACAAAATTTGTATGGTGTCTGTCTGTTGGGTGTCTGTTGGTGTGGCAGTCTGTTAGTGTGTTAGTCCGTTAGTCTGTTAGTCCGTTAGTGATCGCAAAGAGGTCAGATCAGTTTAAAAATATTAATTTCAATACTGGAAAGAACCCTATTCATTTGGAACAATCAAATTACAAACTTCGTAAGTTATTAGAAATTTACGATTTTAACATGGGAGAATAGGGTAAAAATTCACTTAAATGTGCATTAAATGAAAACATTTTACTGTAAAAATGTCAGACCAGTTTTAAAATATCAGATTGGATGCCGGAATTAACATCAGTAACTATAAATATGCTACTTTAAAAATTTCGCAAGTTATGGGATATTTACGAATTTCTTAACATGGCAGTATAGGGCAAAATTTCACATAAACATCAATTTTGAGCGATATTTTCATCGTAAAGACATCAGACTACTTTTGAAATATTATTTAGAACACTGACATGAATATTAATGACTATGAATTTTCCAATATAAAAATTTCGTAAGTTATTGGAAATTTACGAATTTCTTAACATGGGAAAATAGAGCAAATTTTCACATAAACGTCAATCTTGAGGGATATTTTCATCATAAAGATGTCAAACCACTTTCGAAATATTATTTAGGATACTGGCATGAATATCGTAGACTATTGTTTTTTCAATTAAAAAAATTCGTAAGTTATTTGGAATTTACGATTTACATAACATGTCAGAATAAGGCAAAATTGAGCATAAACTTCCATTTTGAGGATCATAAAACATTAGACAACTTCAAAATTACATTTATGATTTTTGTTTGAACATGATTGAATACAAATATTCTAATAGGAAAATTTCGTAAACTATTCGTAATTTACGATTCTATCAACATAGCGAAATTGTAAATTTTTCATATAAATATGAATTTTGAGGATTATTGCATTGGAAATAGTAGCATGAAAACTAAAAAACCGAATCGACCCTGATAAAATAAATTAATAGATTAGAGTAAGATAAATATATCGAAGTGAACGGTGTTCAGCCTATTAGGCGGGGATTTCATTCTGTCACTGTATCAAGCGTTGGTCAAATTCTTTTCTTTTAACATGATTATAATATGTCTCGCACTAGAAATTTATGTGAACCTATATATGATGGGGAACTGAGCAGAGTCCAACTATGTCAACTAGTTTAAAATAAAAGTCGATTTATACATTTGTTTTAGTGTTTTGATTACTTCTGTATCGATGAATGTAACCAAATATTTCAATTTATTATTATTTTTAATTAATTAATTAATTATTTATTTGTTATTATATAAATATTAAATGATAGTTGCGCACTTATTATATCTTAACATGTTTCTTCGTAAATTTGCGTTATTTATTTTCTATTGGTATAAGATCATATGAAACTGTATTTTTTAATTAAAAACGAAAAGAGTTCAAATGCATATGACAATGTTGCTCTCTATTGCACTAAAAGTCAATATTTTAATTACAAAAAGAAAATTTAGGTCTTTATTTTAGACTTCTGTTTCTTAAAAAATTGAAAATTTTCAGATGCCTTGAACAAGATTTGATTGCATTCTAATTGATACCTGCTTTGAGTGATACCTGCTTTAGTAAGCGATGTAATTAAAAAATTAACTTAATAGAATTTTATATTTAGTTTTGTCTTGAAATAATTCATACATTTAATACAAACTGTCTAACAGATGGTGCTACTATACTTTCGCGATATATTCGAAACCGATATATTTGCATATAAAAATACCATTAATTCTGTAAATTGTAAAATCATAATAATCACCATGGCAGTTTGGAAGTGCTTACTAAGAACGTATTCTCTAGTTTACTTTCATGTAGATTATCTATTCGGAAGCATTGGTTGCTGGATCAATCTGCTTAAAAGTAATTAAAGTAGGCTCATTTCCATGTCACAGACGTGAAGACTATATGAAAGAAACTGAACTACTGACAGATCCGGGATGACTAGTACAATAGTAAGACCAAAAACATAATAATAATAATTTTTTTTTATTTTAATTATAACGCGAAAATAGTGGTAAAACTATTTTATTTTGTTTTGAGAATAACATAAAACTTAAAAATATGACACATTAATCCAAAATACCAGAGCTAATCCAACACATTAATTCCTATTTACTAGAATGTGGTGATTTTACCAACTGAGTTAAAGCAGCAATATTCAAATATTAAAAATATTTGTTATGGAATTTCAGGGTGAAACAACTTTCGTATTTTTCAATACGAAGTAAGGTAAGTTATAAGAGAAATTAAATTAATTAATAAATAAGATTGTTAGAATTTGAAGAATTAATTGTTTATATAATTGAATAAAGTCTTCCCAAAATAATTTAATTTGGTGAAAATTAATTCTCATTGGTCTATGTGGTACACAGTAGAATTAACTCTTCTGTTATTCTGGCTATTGCTGCATTTTAACAATTAATTTACTATATATATATATATATACATATATATAGTAAATTAATATATAATATAGTCGTCGGGCTATTTTACTATTTTGAGCAATAAGTTTTACCTTTAGACGTTCCTCTAAAATGTTATATTATTTTGCAAAATGATTTTACTATATGTGTTAAATCATTTAAATTTTATCCTCAGCAATTGTTGTGACAAATGCTACCACTGGATACTATAAAACACTAGCAGTACATAAAATGTTAAACACGAATATGCAAAATCCTTTTTTAAAGTAAAGTATTATTTTAGGAATGCTTAAAGAAGGCACTCGTATCTTTAGAACTTAAAAGTAAGCTTCCTTTTTCCATTAGACTATACAACCTTAAATATCCTAAAATTTAGCTATCCTGTCATTAAACCTCGTTTTTTAGCCAATTTTCTCGACAATTTTTTAATTTCTAAATCACACATTTCGACATTTTTTCTAAATTAAGAGGTATACATATATGTGTAACACTTGTTCTATGATTTGACTTTTATAAGTCTTTTATTTATTAAATTTCTAAAAGGTTCTTTTACATTCAATTCGAAAAGTTATTTTATAAAACATAATTAGGATTTTAAACCAATTCGACTTCTTTGCAAATCCCAGTTTACGAATTTCCCAAGAAAATTATGTGAGGCCTTACTATTTTTATTAACATTCCAAGGCAATTAAAAATGTTTAGAGAATAAGAGTGTCGACAGATAGATATATAAACAGGATTTATAAAAACTTTTCAACTTAAAAAAAAAATAAAATAAAAAAAAATAAAAAAAAAAATTGGTTAAATAAAAAATAAAAATAATAAAAATAATAATGAATGCGATGATGATCTTTACTCACGATTAAGGTTAAATTTAGAAACTTATATCTTGGGAGACATTTTTCAAACTGTAGGTGGATTGAGTAATGTCCTTTCACGGAGCGCGATATTCTTCACTTACAAAAATTTTCGCTGATATTAAATTTTAACTTTTTTTACTCAAATATTTAATTGATTCAGGATTGTAAAAAACTTTACGATACATGACAAAATAAAAGTTAAACCATATTCAAAGACTGTATTTATAACTAACGATATTTGACTGTTTCGATAGTCATTATTTTTAAAGAAATTTGGAAAAAACTTTCATCAGTATATTTTAAATTATTTTACAAGTAAAAACTAAAAAAAAAAAAAAAAAAAAAATTTCATTTGAAAACGCTTAAAAATTCACTTCGGGTTCTCGCTATATTAGACATTTGCTTAGACATTAAACGGACATTTTAATTTATGTGCTAATTGAACGATAAGTGGCGCTTCCATTATTCAAGAACTACGTATTTCCAACAGACAGTTCTTGGTCAGATTACTCTGTCGCAACAGACTTGGATCTTGACTCTATCACAACAGACAAAATCTCCCCATCTTCAAAACGTTTAATTAATAATAATAAAAAAAAAAAAAAAAAAAAAAAAAAAAAACTAATAAAAAATCTTAATATCAGGCTTCAAAGTGCACAGGAGAGGTAAAAACGGACTTCCATGCAAAATTCTGTATCTCTGAGACCAGCCGTTTGCCTACAAAACGACCAACACATTTGCTTTGTTTTCTATCACTATCTTGTCATCCATACGGTTTAAGGCACTGTGAAGACATTGAAAGATATTTTTGACATCTTTTCTATTAATTATCTGCAAAAGGTAACATATTGGCCCTTGAAAGATTGAACCCACGACCTACGCGTTATTACTATCACGCTATAAAGAGCTTAGCTAATAGGCCACTGTAAAATACATTTATGTTTCTATCTCCAGAATAGGTCATTTCAGAGATTTACACATTTTAAATTAATTAAAAAATAATAAAAAATTCTGAAGTCGGGATTGGAGATACATCAAAAGTGATAAAAATAATGTTTCCACTCAAAATTATATAGCTCTGCGATCCACCATTTGCCTACAAAGTGTCGGACACACACGCACATCTTTTTTTCTTATATGTAGAAATTATATTAAATGTTTAATCCTTAGGCCGTTAGGAACACGCTGAGTACTTTCTTTTAAATCTTTCTCTCAAAGTTAAAAATTGTTTCATTTATTTAATACTAATTATTTTCATTTAAATAATGCATTAAGTTTCATATAGTCTTCTTCAGTGTTTAAATTTTCATTTAAACACTGACTTCAAGCTTTTGAACGCTTCCTCCAAAATGCACTTTTCAGAAAATCGCACTTTGGTGAAAAAAAAAAAAAAAAAAAAAAAATTACAAAGTGTTCGGAAGAAATCTGGTGTGAAAACTCAACGACCAAAGAGTTAAAACGGATCATTTCATGTGCAAAAATAATTATCAATTTGGAGAAATTATCTCTATCTGGTAAAAAAAAAAAAAAAAAAAAAAAAAAAAAAAGTTACTATCCCTGGTGCCTTTTTTTTTTTTTTTTTGTCTACGATAGCATCTCCTTGCGGAGGGCAGTGTTCCCCATGTCATGAGATGTATCAATGTGTGCAGAATATTCCAAGGAAGACATTTTAGAAATTTAGAAATTTCTATAACCTTCATCAACGAAATTATTAATTAAAAACGGCGGGTTTATAAAGGTATACTATTTGCCATTTTACGAAAAGTTCCTGAAATTGATGTTCTTTCAGTCTTATGACATCATTTTCCACAGGAAAATTAAAATGTGATCAGCAGTGTAAAAAAAAAAAAAAAAAAAAAAAAAAAAAGTCTATTTTTTTAATTATTATTTTCTTACTGGCAATTTCTTATGTTGTTTATATATATATATATATATATATATATATCATGTCTTCTTTTTTGTGAATAACGAAATAATGTCGTGTTTGTACTATAACCGACAACGTTTCTCTTTGTCTTTAAAGTATATTTATATTTTTTATTTTAAAATATACTTTAAAATATTTCGAATATATTTCGGCATAAAAACATATTTTATATTGTAATTCAAACACATTATATTCAATAACAATATTAATAATAAACTCAAATAATAATATTAATAATAAACTATCTTCTTTTCAGATATTTTCGAATGTGTAAAATTATTATCTAGCTGTACATTAAAAATATAGAGAGAGTAAGAAATAATGCCCTAAATTAACTAAGAAATTCAGTAGTTAAAAGCACACACATTATAAAAAATATGTATTATTATTATTATTATTATTAAATAAGTAGTTACCAAACTTTCGTCGCCAAATAGTGACAAAAATTTAAAAGTCGCTAAGGGGTTCATACACTAAAACTGTAATGCAAAATGGTCTAAATATTACGAATTGTTTTCTATTCTGAAAAAAAAAATATTTTTAGCATATTTTATTTAAAAAAAATTGTATTAAATAGAATATATTTTAATTTGACATTGAATGTAGGGGTTTCTATAATATTATTCTGCTTTTGTCTTTTGTTATGCACTGTTAATATTCCTATATAGTGAAAGGCTAGGCAGCGAATAGGTGGGTAGAGCCAATCAGTTATTAATAAGCGAAGCTGTCTGTAAAAAGGTTTTAATTGTGGTGACATTGTCTTCAGTGCTGGTGAATATTCTAGAAATAAAAAGTTGAGATTTTTGAAGTTATTAATATTTTAGTTGCTCACAGATAATACATATAGTTCAATGATATAGAACATAATTTATTTCCATAAAAAAAAAAAAAAAAAAAAAAAAAAAAAAAACTTTCCAAACTTTTATCGTCATGTTTTAGGTTAACAAATTCTTTTCAACTAGTTCTCATAACTACACTTTCTTATAACTATTAATAAAAAAGTTAAAAATGTATGAGATATTAGTTATTAATATATCAGTTTTCATATTATCAATTTTTAATTTATTTATTTTTGGAAAAAAAATAATAAAAATTTCTTACTATACTAAAATTAATTACTGTACCAAAACTAAAATTTATTACTATTACACTATTATATATAATTTATTACTATATTAAAATTTATTGCTAGATTTCTTTTGACTATAAGTATGAACTTTGATAAATACTATCTTATCTATAACAATATAGTAAAAAATAATGAATTTTCAACTTAAAAAATAATGTAATCTGTGTGCTAAAAACATTATGCAAGAAACGTTCATTTGTAAAAAAAGAGGGGAGGAAGGTTGGCGAAGCTTGTAAATATTTTTAATATTGATAAGTGTAACAATTTTGAGAACTTCCTACTTATAACCCTCTGTTTCAAGGATTAAAAATAATTTGTAGTTGAAGAGAGAAAAGTACAGAATGGTTAACTGTGGTGATCCATGTGTGTCCACGATTTTAATGCGTGCGTGCATGTATGATGTTTATGTTCATGTGGTCCGGCAAGTTTATGTATGCGTGTGGTTCTGTAAATTCATGTGAGTAACAGTCAGAATGTGCTTACATGCTTGTATGAGTGCTTGGGCACACTAAAGACTATTTCCTTTCTTTTTTCTATTTCTTGTGTTTCTTCCTATTGTTTTCCAAGTTGCCTGTGACAACGATTTTATCGTAGATTGAAACGAGTAGACTTTGAGTTGAGTAAAAGCACTAACAAACTGACGAAGATATTCATCCTATAATAAATAATCAAGCATGAAATATATTGAAGAACTGCAGACAGTAAATCGCTTTTACATAAAAAGATAAAATATCAGATAAAAAGTAAATTTTAATGATTTTAAGAAGATGTTGCACGAACAGAATATTAAAAATTATCACTTTTTTTTTCTGGATATAAAAACATGTCGAGAGTCCATTTACTCCTTTTTACTTCATCTTTCTTATTCCGAATGTAGTTATATGTTGTCTATTTAATGACATTTCCTGCCCCTAGGAGTTATGATTCTGCATCTAACGTTTATCATATAGAATCCGAAACTTTCTCGCTTCTGGCCTCCTCTTCTAAGCACGTAATCCCTATAGGGTATGAGTGAAGATTTAGTATTCCTATCCTAGGATCATGTCGATGATTTATCCAACTCCATGTTACCCTCCAGAAAGTCATAAGTGAATGCCGTGAAGCTTTACTGACGAATCATTTTCTTAGTGTAATTATGAAGAAAGAATGAAACTTTTATGCATTACTTTAAATACTGAAATGTATGTAATTCTGAAAAACTAGAAATATAATTCCATACATTAAAGGAAGTTTACTTCTGTTTCAAATTTAATAAAATAACCGTGCGTGTCATTCACACGACTTTCTCTTACTCTGAAATTTAATACTATAAATACAGGTTGGAGATTAAGACGTATGATAATGAGTACTGTTATGTAAACTTATATTAAAACAATTCAAATTAGGCTTTGGAAGAGTTTCATATGATAATTAGTACTGTATGAGGAGGGCTACCGCCCTCTACCCCCCCGTTTCATTACTGCACTTACATTTACATAGAATTTAAGTCTGTTACTGAAATTAAAAGTTTACTCAAAACTATACAGACAACTTTCACACGCAACATTCCTTGAAACTTATCAGTCCTGATCAAAATTTTCTAGCAACAAACTTATCTTAACTTGAAAATAAAGCTTTTGGATCTACTGAAATTATTCGTTTTTAAGTTACTGTAAGAGACACAGACAAAGATCAAACGTTAAAAAAAACTTTACTTTGGTAATCAGGAAGCTTCAAAACGTATTAAAAAAAAAAAAAAAAAAAAAAAACACAAGCGATGAATATTTAACTTAAAAACATACATTATTTACCATACGTTTATGAGGAATTTCTTCCAATTCCTGAGCAGCTTTCCTGGAAATGGTTAAATATTATAGTAAAGCACTTCCACTAACAATAAAAAAGAATGTTATCGCTTAAATATTTGCAGCCTTCTATATCATTTGAAGACTATGTACAGACCAAATGGTGCACCTAAATATAATCCTATAGTAATAATACATGACATAATCTGAAGTACACTTCCACCAACTTTCAGCTATTGTCGCACTATAATCTAGTTATTTTGTGTAGCCCTGTAAATGAACAGTGAATGATTTCCCTACCATAATATACATGAGACATGTTTTTACGCATATAAAAAATATATATTTATTTTATTTGGTTTAATGCAGCCTATAGATGTTAAACTGTACTTAGCTGCAATTTCCCCTTTAGACATAAGGTATCTGAATCATCTTGGGTGCTCTTGTACACGAACCATTCACTCCATCTCAAAGAAACGTTTAGCATAGCACCCCTGTATTATACACATTTAGAATACCAAGTTTGGACTTTCTGATATTATTTGTTTTTGCGATATGCTGATAACAGACACACACGCAGACAGACACACACACAGACCAACCGCTAAAAACATGATTTTCGAATTCAGGGAACCCCAAAACTTGTAAATATAACAAAAACTGTCTTTCGAAAATTTGACCCTAAAACAATGCTTTCTCTACCTTATGGGTAAGAGAAAGTAAAAATGAAATTGGCAAGTTACTGCAAAGTGTAATTTAATAAATAAGTATTTGATGTATTGAAGTTCAATATTAAATTCATATATCTAAATTTCTAAATCATTATTCTGTATATTAAAAATGTATATGCGTATAATATGTATATATAAAATATCAAAATTTTATATAATATATATATATAATGTAAGATAATTGTAGAATGCAAGATAAGTAAATGAGCAAATGATACACTTGTCCATAAGATTCAAAAGTCCTATATCCAGGAACAATTAATATGAATTAATGTACAGCAGTACTCACGCTTTAATTTTAAACAAATGTAAAGATTAATAATTAATGCAGGCTAGTAAAAAATGATAGCAGGTCTACAAGGCTCTGTTCGAGTTCATATAGTGCGCACATAAAACTTTTGAACTAATGAAACAACAATAAGAAAAAAAGAAGAATCTGGAGTGACGCCACTTGACTTTCCAAACAATAAGTAATTAACGGTTGTCTGAATAAATTAGAAGTCTGAAATCAATCTGTTCAATCGAATAAAGAGTTTAGAATTATTGCACTTCAAATAAATAGAACCTATAGGTTAAAATGATAAAGGATTTTTAGTTGTGTTCCTCTAAAAATCCATAAGTGGTAGATTCCCCAAAATCTACACAGTTCCAGCGATGGTTACCTAGAACAGGTATGTAAATATTCATCTCAATCGGATAAGTCATTTAGATGCCAATCGACCAGAATGATAAAGAATTATTCGTTGCGTCCGTGTAAAGAAAAAAAAAAAAAAAAACTATAAATGTTCCATTCACCAAAATCTATACAGCCTGTTTTATGACAACGTATAAAAGTAATATAAATTATTAGCTCAACTGAACAAATCGTTATGCCGCTAACGTGTTCTCTCACATACATACACACACATGAACACACACACAGACATCACCTTAAAAATAGAAAAAAAAAGAACTCAACAGGCCTCAAATATTTTCATGATTATAATGCCTTCTTACATCCGTATGATCAGAAAGTAAAATATGCGAGATGGAATAAAAATAAAATAAATCTTCTAGCTTTATGATGTTGCAACTGAAAGTTTTAAATAACAAGATTCCAAACTCAACACATAAGGTCGATATAACGTATTTTATCATCCGTATTTCATATTAAGACTGACAATTGTATTTAATATCTCTCTCTCTCTCTCTCTCTCTCTCTCTCTCTCTCTCTCTCTATATATATATATATATATATATATATATATATATATATATATATATTTATGAAATTATGTAATTGATTTTCATTCACTTTCATTTTTCATTTTCATTTTTCAAAGCAATATTCTGACAAATGAATTCAAAGACGATTTTTTTTCTTTTATTTAACTTCAATTTAGCGTTTTAAATAATCATATTAAAATAATTCTTAAGATTTGCATATTGATTCAATTAATATATAGTCCACGTGCTGATAGTAAAAACAATCGTTCAAGTAATATAGAAAACTTGAATAAGTTAGCTTTTTCTGCGTATCATAATTCAATTGGCTTTAAAGATACAGTTATGTGGTTTTTTCTACTGGTCTTGTTGGATGGAAAATAAGATCCTTCTAACAGACCAAATATCTCTAAAAGTGAAGGAGGGGGGGGGGATTGTATAAAAATGAAAAATGCAACTTTTTGAAAATCAACAAGCGGAATTTATTTTTTAACATAATTTTTTCCCCTATCTTTTGGTTTTAGCATTTTTATCAATTTACATTGCTACTTATCTCTCATAAGTAAATAACTAAATCGCTTTTCAATCTTTTTGAAACGCCTTGTATATATATTTATATAATGCCAATCTCTATTTTTCAGAATTATGTGTATAGTGTACATTTATTCATTTTAAATCTTTATATATTAAAAGCAAAGAAATGACTTGTTAAACAATCTTAGTAATAATAATAATATTATTATTTTAATTAATGGATACTTAAAAACTTGTCCTATATAAGTATAATACTACTCTTTGAAAGTTCATATTCGATTTTATTTCGTGGAACTGAATATAAGCTATGTTACATATGAAAGAGAAGATAAGGATGTCGGATAAAAGCACTCCCCTTTGCATGCATTATACGCCGTTAATAATTCTGAATGGCTAGAGCCCATTAAGAGTTTTGAACTCTGAGTAAAGATATTAACTTAGTGAACTTTAAATTTTCATACCGAAGTGGAAGCTCCTCTGCTTTTGGTTTTGTGTGTTGAAGTATAAAGTTTATTCCTGAAAATAACAAGTATCCAGATTCAGAACGAGCATATAAGGAATGGGAATGTGCAGAAAGATTTGTAGCTTGTTCTGAAAATCTTCTTTTAAAATGCGATGTTCCAGAAGAAATCTGTCATCTAGTGTATAGAAATAATGTATTGAGAAAAGCGACCGAAGACAATGGAATGCGATTTATATATTAATTTAGAAATATTTCAGAATAATTTAGAAATTTTGACTTTTAATTTGCGTTTGTATGCTTAAAAACGCATTTTATTTCTTATAACTTAGTTTTTTATGTCATTGTTTTAACCGAAAGTAAAATTTTTATGCATTATTATTATTATTGTTTGTATGCGTCATACGTTTTTAAAATTTATTAATTAGTTTTAATGTTAATTCTTCCGTTTTTTTCGATGTATTGTACATAAATTAAATTGCAAACAATTTTGTATGTCTTATTTCTATGCAAACTAAGCTTCAATTAAAGAATTACAGAAAAAAAAAAATCCATTTTTCATATAAATATTTTTTCAAGACGCGTATTAGTAATAAAATAAATAAGTAAATAAATAAAAATAAACATGACAACTTTATTTTTAGGTCAGAAAATTAGAAAATATATTTATGATGATACATTGAATCCTTGTTACGCATTCCTAAAATTTTTGATTATATTTAATCCAAAGTTTTCCTAGCAATTTATTAAGTCCATTTCAGAATCTATTTTATTATTTTATTTGTTTCATTTAATTTAGGATATAAAAAAAGTACTATTGCTTATTATAGCGCTTTTTTAAAAGGCATAATAGATTTTAAATTGTGTGTATCGCTTTTAGTATTGTGTTTTATGATTTATAATTCAATTATTTGTTTAATATTTTACAAACAAAACTCATACTGATGATCAATATAAATATGGAAAAGTTCTCAAGCTTTCGATTACTTTTGGAAGATAATTGAGCTAAAAGCATATCTTATTGGAATAATATTTATTTTTATATTTTTGCAATGTGAGCAATATATATTTTATATAAATTAATATTGTTATCTCTCCATTTTTACTAAGAATAGAAATTCATAACTGCACGTAATTTTCATACTAAAAATTTTTGCTTGCATACGAGTTAGTAGTGGTATTGTTATTTTTTTTTTTTTGCTCTGAAGAATTAATGACAATTTATAGTTTTAAAGTCATCCCAGTAATAGGCTTTAATAATTTGTGGGTGACATTCAACTTCCAAATTATGAAACTACCAGTAGAAAATGAGTTATTTTTATTTTAATTGGGTAATTTGAGCATATATTATGGTAATTAGTATAGGCTACCAAAACAGCTGTATGCATTTCCAAGATTTTTCTTTGGCGTTTCTGACGTAGTATTTTATTCGGGTTAGCTATAGTTTCTTTCTTTCTTTCTTTTTTTTACAACGATTAATTGTGTAGAATTATAATGCAGTAAGTTTTCAAGAATGAAAAACCATTTCAAGTTTACAAAAGCTGAGGCAAATATATATATATATATATATATATATTTACAAGAGGTTATATATTTCCTGATTCAATTTTACATATGAATTTTTACATTTAATATCTTGTCATCATGTCTTTATAGCTTAGGGATATAACTTCTTATTTTAAAATGCATTGAGATTGTATGAACTGTCCTGGTAATTCTTCTATTTTTGTGGGAAATCAACCTTATCTAATTAGAGATGAACTATCCACCACTGATTAAAACGACAGAAATTTCTTTATTTTGGTTGTCTAATAGGAGATCAAGATAAAACACGGACTCCTATTACTTTGTGCAACACTTTTGCCAGTAACCTGCATAATTTAATTGATGATAATTGTCTTTCAATGCTCTTTGAAGTGCTTTTGATTTAAAAAATCTACATATTATTTAACAGGCTGTTATTTATGAAGGATGCTATTAGCATACTTGCCAACCTAATCCGGATGATTGTTATGCCCGCTCATTTCCGCCTATTTTATCACATCAGTCGTTTTTTAGAAAACTTTTCTTCTTATTTATAAGAGAATTATTTTAAAAATTAAGTGGTGTACAAAAAGGGGCGGGACTATCAATTTTCCTGGTTAGGTTGTCAGGTATGTATTAGGTAAAAAATGTCCAAAAGAAATATAACTTATTTGAACATCCCCACAATGATTTTAAATAAAAGAACTCGTATTAAATGTAGTTATTTAAACCCCCTTTATATACTTTTTCACTTTTAATGTGAGTTTGTCATAAAAAATATCAATAAAAGTGTTAAAGGTATTTGCAAATTTCACTTCGTAATCATGAATTCTGTATTTCAATAATTCCATTACCCACATAACGCATATCACATACTTGAACTAGTTATTTAATTGTGGTAATATTCTGACTTTTTATGAAATAGAATAATAATTTAAAAAATCTTTTAAATTGCATTTAAAAATTTCATATTAAAAATTGTTGAACAATCTTATCTAATAATAATGATACAGAGAGCATTGGATATTGAAAAGTCTACTTTTGAGCGATTTCCTTAGACTCAAATTTTATGAAACAACTTAAATATCTTATACTTTTGCCATGTCATTTGAAAGATCACTGAAACTTTATATATGTTACTTTCACTATAAAAATTTCTAGCGACACCTCTATTATGCTCACGGGATTTCAGTGACAGAAGCCATTTTTAGTATGATGGATGATAATGTACATTTCTTCCCTGTACAACACTTTAAATTGTTTTCACCGGTCTTCACTAATATTAGATACATTATACGTCACTTTGTGTTTACATGCTTGGCATGAGTTGATTGATAATTGTGAAAACATTGGATGTCAACAGTTTGACACAAAAATGGGAGGAATCTTTCTTCGTTTCACTGTCGCTGAATTATTAATACCTAATAATAAAAGGTGTCTGGAAGTATTAGAAAATGCTTGTATTTTGTGAAGCTACCGCATGAGAATGGCATTGAAGTAGGTTCTCCATTACGGTATTTATAATATATGTTTAAGAAAATTAAATTAAAAAAGAAATATTTTAAAAAGGCTTTACATACGAATAACATAACCTGAATGAAAATAAAAATCATTGTATGTATATGTGTGGGCATGTACTCCACGTTTATACCTATGGCAATTTCATTAGTTTTAATATAGGCCTTTATCTTTGATGTATTATTTAAGTGTCTCATAAATTCAAAAGATATTTTCTGTGAGAAGTAAAGTTTATCACATTACAATCTGGCAATCTATTTTTTTATTATGAAGTATCATTATTTTATATAATCTTTTGTTTAAAAAGTATTTCAGGTTTGCTTGACAAATTACTTTTATCTGTAAAAGATAGAAAAACTTTGAGTACTAAATTTGACGCAATCACTAACATTTTTATAAAACTAAATAATGCAATATAAATACAATATCAATAAATATAATATTAATATATAATATTTGAATATATTGATAATATTTGAAAGTAATATTAATAATACAATATACATTCATGTATTTATGTTGTGTTGTTTCCTGCAGTCAACTGTTTTCATTTGAGAATCAAATTTATTGGCATATGATATCAAAAGAAAGTAAATTTGTAAAGCAAAAATTTTAATTAAAGTGTTATACAAAACTTACAGGGGCAGTTACTTTTTTGAATAGTAAAATTTACTATTCGCTTGCAGTTGTTATTTTCATATTAATATTACAGAAAATATTTTACAAAAATAGCGGTAGAGCCCCTTAAATAAATAATAGGCCGGCGCATCACCGCCATTTTTTTGCCGCGTAAGAGGACAGCATTTCCGCTTGGCGATTTTATCGCTTCACTGGCGGTTTTAAGAAATTTTCATCTAAAAATAAAATCGGCCAAAAATGATAAGGAACACAAGTAATCTGTTTCTGTTTCTTAAATAATTCATAACATTTGAAAGGGGAAAAAAAAGAGCGTACCAATTAAAATTGGAAAGTTTTTTTAATTAATTTTCTTTTCTCTTCCTCGTATATATATGATGGAGAAAGTATTATTTTTTAAGTTAAATTTTTAAAATTGAGTTTTTGTCACATTTACAAGTTTTAAAATCATGTTTTTAGCGGTTAGTGTGTGTGAAGAACAAGTAGTAGCAGAAAGTCTAAAATCGGTATTCTCAATGTCTATCATATAGGAATGACACATTATACTTTTCGTTGAGATCAAGGAAATAGTTCGTGTACAGTAACATCCTAGAGAATTCTAATACATTACGTCTATGGAGTAATTTCTGATAAGCACATTAGAGGTCTGTACGGGTCAGATTTACGGGCCGGGTTCAGGCCGAATTTTTTAATTTACTTTCGGGCCGGGCCGGGCTCGGATTCATTTTTTTTTTTTGTGTGTGTGTGTGTGTGGGTGGGTGTGTATACTCGGGCCGGGCCATGAGGAAATTTTTTTATGGACCATTTCGGCCCGAATCTTTTTTTAGCTTCCTCGTTAATCAACGAAAAAGGAAAATGATAAAATCTTCAGTCATTTATTTTACAGGCTGGTATGTCACATTTTTTTTTTTTTTTTTTTATGTCTGTAACTTCAATTTAATTGTCTATCAGTCTGTTCGCGATCTGGTTTTCTGCAAATATTTTTAGCATGTCTCTAAATTAATATATTTCATTTACAGTAATCTTAGAAGGTTTCCTATTCAAAATAGAATGCTTGCCACATGTACTTGCTAGTTTGGCACATGTACAAACAAAAGAAATTAAATATGTTACTATGTGCCCTTACTGTGTATGTTACTTTATGTCCTATAGTCTGTAGAGTTTAGGTGGTATGAAGCGATGAAGGCTATAAAGATCATTCCGCTTTAACTTTTTCTCTAAGGATCCTTTTTCTTTTCTCCAGGTCAATGGGTAAAAGTATCATCATTTTTAGCATGTGCAAAAGCATCTTTTTAATTGAATGGTTAGATTAGCATTAAAGTTTTGTTTACTGGATCACATGAAAGATTCGGATACATTACAGTATATAAGAGGAAATGCTTGAAAGTGCATTTTTAGTAGTATTAATCATTTTAAACACCTTCCTATACTTTTTGATGAATGCTAATATTTTTTATTTGACTTTCTGTCAGTCTCTCTGCCTTCAGTATATCTGTAATAATGAACATCTGTTTTTTATAATTATCTTTTAAGTATTGAACAGTTGTGTTAAAGAACATTCTATTGCTTAGCTATATAAAACCTCTACAAAACACATAATAAAATTGTTTTTTATAAAAAAGCATGATTTTTTTTTCTTTTTGTTATTTTACATATTTATGAATCGGGCCGGGTCGGGCCAGATTTTATCGTTTTTTGTCCGGCCCGGGTCGGACCGTGCACTGGTAAAAAATAAACGGCCCGGATTTTTCGATTTCGTACTGGGCCGGGCCTCAAACAGACCTTTAAAGCACAGTGTAACATCTCTAGGCTGTCTTAAACAAAACGAAATGAATAAATAAATAAATAAAAATAGAAAAAACATGCATAAAACCATGTTTTTTGTTGATTATGATATGGAAATGCTTCATCATTCGTTTACAGGGCTACCCAAAGTATTTGGATATATTGGGGTTTTACTTGAAAATTGCTACAATTGTAATTCATTTTGTGTTAGATGTTTTTCATATAAAACTAAATATAAATACACAATATTGTTTATAGTTCTTATTATATTGTTCATAGATAAATATACAGGGCTACCCAAAATTGAGCTAAACGTTCTATTGAATGTAATTTATGGAAGTACTTTGCTACATTAACTATGTCATCGAACTGCTCAGCAAGGTAAATTAATTTTTCATGCCCATATTGTAAGCAAAGAATTCTTTAAAGTTCTATTTTCATTTTTATTTATTTATTTATTATTATTATTATTTTTTAAATAATTTTTAATAAGGAAATAAAAAGTGCGCAAGAAAAAAAAAAAAAAAAAAAGAAAGAAAGAAAGAAAGAAATAACATAATTAAGTTTATATTTGAGTTAGTAATTTAAGAATGCCATTGATATAGTAACTTAAAAAAAAAAAAAAAAAAAAAAAAAAAACTATGTTCTAATAAATGCCTACTCATACACAGACGATTTTTTACATTCTAAAGTGGTTCAGCGACTTGTAACTGTTGCCGGCATTTTCGTTGGAAGAAATAGTTTGTTCCTTCGGTGCAGCTTCTACGTTAGTCCCGTCAGGTACAACTTTTTTTTTTCATACTACTGTTTTATATCGCTTTCATAACAAAACTTTTTTAAAAAATAAGTTGCAGTTTTAAAAGAATTAAGTTAGCAGTCATTATTAATATGAATTTATGTACACTTACGTGATGTATATGTAATATTAATATAGACACGTTTATTTCAATTTAATGCATTTATTTTAAGTTAAAAAAAAAAAAAAAAAAAAAAAAAAAAAAAAAAGATTTTTTTTAATTTTTTCCCCCCTAGAAAGTAGACATAAATTGTAATATGAAATAAATATCTCAAGAAAAAGAAATCTAAAAATACAACAAAATAATTAATTAATTAATCAAAAGTTCAATTAAAAAAATATATATTAGGTGTTTGCATAAATTCGTGCGGTTTTTTATTGCTTCATTTCATAAAAATACATCAAATCAAATGACAATTTTTAATCAAAATATTCTCCATTACTTTCTACAACCTTTGCCTATTTTTCGGGTAACAAATGTATATTACGGCGATAGAAGCTCTCGTCTTTGGAAGCAATAAAATGATCCACGTCCGCACGAACTTTTGCAACAAACTATCAGGACACGGAAACAAGACAACTTTGGCGAACCGAAAAAACGTCGCCAAGACTCTACAAACACATAGTAAAAAAGCGTTTCCTAAAATAATTTATGGTTATTAAAATACATATTTAGATTTAAATAATATTTTTTTTTTTTTTTTTTTTTTTTTTTTACCTTTATAAATGTCAGAAATGCAAAGAAAAGTATAAGTGAATAACAATAAAACTTACTATGCAAAGCTGTGCATTAGGTCCCGGGATCCAAGAATCTGGACGACAATTCGCTGCCCATTTTCTCCTTCTTGCATTATCTGAAGGAAACCTAAACATTTTGTATCCTTTTCTCGAGTGTTTACAGCAGTTTATCGCTGAACAACCTCCCACACTGCAGTTTATTTCACTAAAATTACGAGCAAGACGGTAGTTACAAGCTGCCGTTTGTTTATCACGCTGGGTACATGCGGCAACCCTAAGGCAAAAAAATGTCGGATGCGCCAGCTCGTATATATAGGAGCCTTAAATAGCGGTATTTAAAAAACTGTCTGTGATAGCTCATGTATTTAATATACAGGATTATTTGCGAATTACTAATATATATATACATATATATATATATTCATCTAATGATAATATGTTATCTTGTATTTTTATCAGATGGGAGCAATAGTTACTACCTCACGATTATTAAAGGTGGAATAATATATCCTATAACGCTCTAACTCGTATCTGTGTAACAATGTTTACGTAATTTAATGTTATGTATTTAAATATTTATTCTATAAAATTTTGCATGTATAAAAGGCATGAAAATGTTAATTAAACAAAAGTTTTTTATTGTGTTTAGATGCATGATATAAAGAAATAAGATGGACAGTTACCATTTAACTTTGTATTGTTCTACCTATTAAATACAAAATATCGTTGTCGAGGTATATCACTTTAAAATAAGTGTAAATCCCAAAGAGAGAGTTAAAATGAACAAAATCCATTAAAATGTAAAAGCATAATGATGGTCAATGCTTAATCAAGGCCATATTTTGAATTATTGTATGCAAAAATATAGGTAATTTCTATATATATGTAGCCTTAAAGCTAATATTCAACAGATTGCCTATAAAACAGGCGAATTTAACTTTTTAACAGAAGAACCAAATAATAAAAGGCAAAATTATTGATTTTTTTTTCCTTAGCAATTTGGAATTATATAAATTAATTGATATATACACCTTAGCAATATATATATATATATATATATATATATATATATATATATATATATATTATACTAAAACTAATTATTATTACTAATGTATATATTTCATATTCTCGGAAAATTATTTTATTTCAATTACTCTTTTCTTATGACACTGCATAACTAATTCAATTATGAGGGAATAACTTCGTCGTAGAGATTTTCTAGATAATATTTATGATTAGGAACACGCAATATATATTTCGCATAGTGCGGGAGGACTTTTCTAACAGCTACATAAGAATGGTAGTCAACGATCAACAAGACAAATACTACAATATTTCAGGTGTCAGCTTTCCCTACTCAGATTCTTTTACGAGTTTCTGGTGTTAATGGCGATGTCATCAAGACTTTGCGTGACGATCTACAAAATGAATAAGTCAAGATATTAATTTCGTTAGCTACTGATGAAATGCTCTATTTTATTTTTATATGCAGAAGAGAACAGTACATTTGTGATTGATTGCATAGATACAAAATTAGACTAACGAATATGAAAATTGTAGAAATAAAGATTAATTTTGTAATTATGAGTTTTTAAAAGAAATGTTTGGTGATATAATTTATATATATTTTTATAAAGAAAATAATTTATTAAGGGATACTCTCATATTCAGAAAAAAAAAAAAAACTATATTTGTGATTATTTTTATGCTTCTAAAATTAAACTACGTATTGAAATTTTGCAATATTGTATTTTTAAAAGGAAAGTTTGTGACAAAAGTAGTTTGACGATATGATTTTAACAATACGTTTCAAAAATATATTCTATGTAGTAATATTCTACATCGTTTTAAGATACAGAAGATATCTGTACATTTGTGTTTAAAAGTATGAATAAAAATTAAATTGTCGGATGTGAAAGTTGTAAAAAAATAATTTTCAAATTGTTATTTCACAGTTTTGCATTTTTAAAAGAAGTTTTTACGAAAAAAAAATTATATGCTTTATAATAACTAAATTATAAAACACAGAACTTATCAACAATTAGTAAACGTTAAAATTCCATCAGCTATCATAATTTTGTTAAAAGTGTTTAAACCAGTTTATTTATTTCACTTTACTTAATCTTTTACTTCATAGGAAGCAAATATATATATTCAAAATACTTACCATGAATAGTTTTAAATATATAAATCTTACAACATTTTGTGTATTTGTATACCAATTATTGTCTAATTACAAAAGTTAATGTTACATTGAATAAAGAATTATAAAAGTTTATTTGCTGTCAGGTATGAACACCATTATTTGTTGCTTAATAATATTTAAGGAAATAAAATAATAGAAATTATTAGCTAAAATATTGCCTAAAGCAATCGAAATATCTTTTAAAGCAAGTGGAAGTTTAAAAAGCATTTTGCAAATTTGATATTCAGATTTAATTGAAGAGTGTTTTCCGGAATATGAAGCAATTTCTTAAATTATGCGAATGAAGAGTACGAGATGTGTTTTTTTTAAACAATTAAGATAAACTAGAAAAATAAGTTAAAACCCATCTCAATTTTTTTAAAAAAGGAAAAAAGAAAATAAAAACACGAGGTTAATATTAGCAATTATAAAAGTCCCCTTTCAAGCGTCCAACCTTCTACTGAAGTCAACATCTTGAAATTAAGTAGAATTATACTTAAAATACTACTATAGAGCTTTGTATAATTGGGAATTTAAGAATACCGTAATTAAAAAAAGAAAAAAATAAAAAAAAAAATAGCTATTTTTATGAATTATAAACTGTAGTATATTAAATGCAAAAACTATTGCGATTAATAAAATACTAGCAGACTTTGCCCGCTTCACTGGTCACTATATTTAAATGAATAAAAAAGAAGAAACACGTTTTTTGTATAGATTTATAAATAGAAACTGAAAAGAAAATACATTTAAATTGCTCAAAACCTTGTTTCGGGTTCCAGCTGCCTTCGGCAGCGTCTTCCTTATCCACATAATCTCGGAGCAGTGTCCCTATTTCCTGTGACAGGGTCTTACCCGTGGACTTCAATTTAATTGTTTATCAGATGACAGTTTCGATGCGAACAGTATCAAGAAATTCAAATCAACTTCTTTATATAGAAATCGCAATTGCATATGAACATTTTCAGGATTACAATAATCATGTATGAATGAACAGGATTATTATAATCCTGTAGATCATAAAATGACAGCAGCTTCATGCCAAATATAGTATTACATTATGCTACGAACGCTATTTCAACCGTATGAGACAATCTTTTTTTTTTTTTTTTTTTTTTTTTTTTTTTGAATTATATATGTATATATATATATATATATATTTACTTATTTAAATATTACTTTGAATTAATCAAACATTCGTCTCTGCCACAGTGAAATTGCACGGAGTTACACATTATTTATTTGAATATTAAATTAGCCTAGTGATTGTTAAATAGACAAATAAATAAATGCACAAACCAGTTTACGGTACAGCTTTATTATAAATTCCCTTTAGCGACTTTCGAATTTTTTTCGCCATTTTGCCGATGAATTTTTCTTTTTCTTTCAAGGGTTAGTTTTTTGAATACCTATTTTACTAATACTTTTAATTATTGCGCCATTTCCTTAATTTAAAGGAATACCTCATATTCTGTTCATATTTTTTATGTACGGCTAGGTTTAAAATAGTATTTCTAGAAATCAATTTTGTATTTTTAAGTGTGCATTTTTTCTATAAAATGATTTAGTCAGAGAAAAACAGACAATTCATTTGACTACTCTGTGAAAAATATCGATAGTTTTTACAGCAGAGTGTGTTGCAAAAGGGGGATGGCAGTACAATATGTTTAAAAAAAAAGCTATAACAGAAACATATGTAAATGTGTTTCCACTGTAAATTACTCCATTTACCGGAAATTCCGCTGGCGCACATATTTGCCAGCACGTTCTGCTGTAAAAACCACTGTAAATTTTTACAGTGTATAGTTTCTGATTCACAAATTTTTTGCAATATGTTATAATGTATTTATATTTTTGATGCGTTACTTGGATTCAAATGGCTGTAACTATTTATTGAATAATGTCCGGTCTACTTCAGCGGCAAAATTTAAAAGGCCGTCTTGGAGGATCTATAAGTAAAGCCATCTTGGTACAGCTTATACATTGGAGCCTTTTGGCGACTTTTAAATTGTTGTTATTACTTTGGCGTTAAATTAAAATGGCTATCGCAATTGCGTAAGTAAAGTGTAAAGAACTGGACGAGAAATATCCAAGCTACTTCGGTGTCAAATTTCAAATTTCACAAAAGGAACCCTATGCTAAAGCTGTTCTGTTGTATCTAATGATGCTTAATTAGTTTTTATACCAAGCATTCTATTCCTGCCATAAACACACTATTTTAAAAAATCTAAAATTTCAGGTATGTTGAAAAAAAGCTTACAAAAAAAATTCGATTTTTTTTAAATTAAAAAAAATAATAATAATAAATTGTCAGCATTATTGTTTAATACAAATTGTTATTCAGCAAATTGTTCAAATTTCCAGCATTTAGTAGCTTTCAATTACACCATTATTAAGCTCAAAATAACGCTTGCATAAAACGTTAGATGCCTTTTCCATTCTCCCTGCTACAAATAACGCCGAAATCTGTGTCACGTACATTAGTGTAATATATTCAGATCTATACGCGACATAAAATTTTGTCAATATGTACAAATTTTTAAAATTATAATGACGTCAAGATTGTCAAATTCATACACAAATTACATTTTTGATAAATTTAACTTTTATTGTTTACGTATAAATAAATATATTTTTTTTATGTCGATTAGAGGAAAAAAATGAAAGCATAAACGTTTTCGGCATCAGCAATATGCTTTAAAGATAATTTTAAAGCTACTATAAGGTTTTAATTTCAGATTTCAATTAATTAAAAAATCGGAAATTAAGCTTCGAGGTGCATCAGGGAAGGTTAGAACGGACCTCCATGCAAAATTCTAATGCTCTATTGTCGGCTAATTGACTACATAGCAACCGACACACATAAAGAAACACACAACCATATTATTTCATTACAATGTAAAGAATAGATATTTATTTCTTAAAATTACAAACAAAAAAATAATCTGATACGCACGTCATATGGGGGAATCGCCAAATGTACACTGTTAAAAAAATGCAGAAAAAATACAGAAATTCTCTGTAATTTCAGAAAAAAAGGCGTAAATTACGGAAAAATTACGTAGACAAAACGTATTTTACGACTTTTTTCTGAAATTACAGAGAATTTCTGTATTTTTTCTGCATTTTTTCAACAGTGTATCAAATTGCGTGACTGTCACCTAACTGGAAATTGGTGGCGAGCAAACAAAACTAAAGAAAATTATGCATTTCAGAAATTAATATATTAAAATATATATATATATATTAAAAATAATGTTAAAAAAATTAAGTTAAAAAAAAGTACTTGTCTGAAGGATTAAATGTTTTTCAGTATTAAATAGTAACTAAAAGTATATTGTATAATAATGTGTAAACGTTAATACTTAGAATATTCACAAATATTTTTAAATAAATTACATTATTAGAAAAATACATACTTTTGAAGTTATAATGACGTCAATATTTTGATTTTTTCCGTAGCTTTATCTCAATTTTATTATTTACGCATAAATATTTCTTTTCATGTCAGAAAATTGAAAAAGGAAATGAATGTGTAAAAATTTGTTTCCTAGCGGCATCAGCTAGATTTTAAATGTTTAATTTTTTCACAGATTTTAATTAAAATATTGAAATTTCCAACTAAAAATTTATTTTATCAAAATTAATTATAGCTTACAGCACTCAGGGATAGTGTAGCTTTTGATAAGTGAAAAAAAAAATCGGCTCAGTAGTTTTGCAGTATATTCGCCACATAAAAATAAACTTTTCCTTTTTGTATATTAGAATAGATAATTATAGCCTATCTATAGCCCTCGGGGATAGCGTAACTTTTGACTAGTGATTTTTTTTTTTTTTTTTTTTTTTTTTTTTAATCGGTTCAGAAATTTATGAGATTACCCTCCACATACAAAGAAATTTTCCTCTTTATATATATTAGTATAGATAAGCATTTATAAATTTATAAAGCAAAAATTAGCAAAATCAGAAATTTTAGAAAATATAAAAATAACAAATAAATCAATAATTTTCGCATATTAATTGATTCAAAATACTACAAACTAAACGAGGGCGCAAACATCACGTCCCTTTAAAAGGAACGTTCCACTAGAATTTAACAAAGATCGCTCTGCTATCAATATTTTAATTAAACGGACCATTAACATGCTAAAATATGCGCATGCATTAATAAACAACAATTGACGTTTCCTTATTTTATTTTTGGGTAATAGCGAAATCATGGCGAGCTTTTACATGGAGAATAAGCAAATGATAAATGAAAATGAGAAGAATTTTTAATTGAAAAATGAGATCTGTTATTTGAAACTGTCAAATAATTCTAAGACGAAAGCCATTTTCAGCAGGTTAAATGGTCGTTAAATTTATAACTGAAGTCAAAGTAAAAGTGCCTACAGGAATTATTCCGAATTTTGCGGTTTTAAAGATAAAATATATAGAGTATGCAAATAAAGGAACGGCACTCGGTGTCTTTAAAATTCATGAATGATAATATATTTAGTTATTATGTATTCCGGCTGAAATGTATAAGTTATGTCATTCTACAAAGATTTCTTTTTAATTACATGGTTAATGAGGTATAATGAAGATGTTTAGAATTTGTTTAAAGTAATTTATTCGTTTTTATGAAAAATACTTCATTGTGTTTAGACTGATGTTTTTGTTGATATTTCTTTTGCAGTGAACATTGGACGATAATTCTGCCTGTAAGTTGGCAAAATTATATTTTTAATTGAAAAACGAGACTTTCTGTTTGAAACTATCCAGTATTTGGAAGACTAAAGCCTTGTTAAATAGTTAACATGTATAAGGTCAGCAGGTTAAATGGTCTCTAAATTTATAACCAAAGTCGAAATAAAAGTGCCTGCGGATGGCATTTGGAGTATTGGCTATACAGGTTTAAAAGCTAAAATATAGAGAGCTTTTAAGTAAGATAAAGGCATTGAGTGCCTTTAGAATTCACGAATAATAACATCGTTAGTTTTCATTAAGGCTCCTATATATACGAGCTGGCGCATCAGATATTTTGTTGCCTTAGGGTTGCCACATGTACCCAGCGCGTTTCATTGATAAATATGCGGCAGTCATTGCTTTTATCGTCTTGTGTAACTTTAGAGTACTCTTTTATATATTCTAGTATATTTCACAGTTTTAGCTAAATAAAGTACATAAGATTTGTTTAACGATAAAGTGCTATAGAAAAAAGAACATAAAATGTTCAGATTTCGATAAGATAATTTGAAAAGAATAAAACAACATTACTTATATTTGTATTTCACACTCGTGTTAATGTAAAAAAACAGAAAAAAGTGTCATTTTAATCAAATTATTTATATTAATATTGATAAATCGATTTAAGAAGACCTTTTATTACTGTGTATTTGAGTTTTGGCGACATTTTTTATGAGAAACAGAAACAGCCCTATTAACACATATTATTTCCAATACATCCACAGGATATCCTGATAATGTAATGAGAAAAAAAGAATGCGTTGTTAGGAATATTATTGTTGCTTATTGCTTTTGTTGACCGATCGTAGCTTCAGATAAAGATTTCCTAAAATCACAAGGAAGCGATAAAGACGTCAAGCGGGAATGCTGTCCTCTGCTGAAGCAAAAAAATGGCTGTTATGAGTCGGCTTATATATTTTATTTAAGGGGCTCTAGTTTTCATGTATTGAGGCTGAAAGAAAAAAGTTACGGTCATTCTACAAAGACTTTTTTTTTAATTATATCGTTAATGATTCATAACGAAGATGTTTGAAATACGATAGAAGTATTTAAGCACTTTTTCAGTTCGTTTTCCTTTATTTATTTATTTATTTTCTTTTGTACTGATGCTTTTGTTGATAACCTTTCTGCAGTTGTTTATTTGATGGCAACTTTGTCTGTAAGTTGTTAAAATTATATATTTAATTGAAAACCGAGATTTGATCTATGAAAATTTCCAATAGTTCAAAGACGAAAGCAACATTCATGAGGTCACTTAATTTATAACAGAAGTTAAAAGAAATAGTGTTTAAGAATTGTTCAGAATTTTGTCATTATAATGTTAAAATAAAAAGAGAATTCAAATACAGGAACGACAATGAATGTCTTTAAAAATCATGAATATATTTATTATTTATTCAGGAAGAATTTTAAAGTTACGGAAATTCTACCGATATTTCTTTTTAATTACATACATCTTTGGGAATTACGGAGTCATCCCCACCCTTGAGGATCAAAATTGTGATGGCATGTATCACCTAAGGGGGTTGTCCCGTACCCATTTCCCAATATCATAACACAAGTGCGACGTAAACTCCACCCACTCACTCACTCTTTTTAATTACATTGTCAATAATTTATAATGACGATATTCAGAATACGTTAGAAGTAATTTACGGATATTTTTGAAATAGGCCCTATTCTTTTTTCTACTGATGCTTTTGATGATAATTTTTTGCACTTGTTTATTTAACAAGAATGTTGCCTGTAAATTTTAGCAAAATTATATTTTTAACTTAGAAGATCTGGTTTTCGAAACTTTCCAATAATTCTAAGTCTGCAACCATTTTAACGAAATCACTAAATTTCTAACCGAAGTCAAAATTAAATACCTGCAAATGTTGTTTGAAAGTTTGCAGTTTAAAAGCTAAAATATACTAAGCATATAAAAACAGGAAAGGCATTCAAGGTAAATAAGATTCATGAATACTAGTATGTTTGGCTACCAATATATTCAGACTGAAATGTATATCATTCTACCAAAATTTCTTTCTAATTACATCGTTGAGTTACAATGATGATGTTTAGAATACATTATCGTTAAAAGCAATTTACACACTTTTTTTTTTTTTTTTTTTTTTATAATCTTAATTTGTTTTAGACAAATTTGTCATTAATTGTTTATTATTTTATGGGAGTTTTTCCTGTAAATTTGTGAAATTATATTTTCAATTAAAAATGGAGAGCTGGCATTCGAAGATGTGAAATTATTCTAAGATTAAAAACATTTTATAACGGATTAAATGGTTATAAAACATATAACCAAAGTCAAAATGAAAGTAATTACAGTAAATTTTCCTACAAGAATTGTTCCAAATTTGTAATTTAAACCATCGATAGAACTTATTATAGAGAGCATGCAAATAATGAAAAAATCACTCAGCCTCATTAAGATCCATGAATAGTTATATTTAATTATTATGTATTCAGGCTGAAATGCATATGTCATGCCCTTCTACAATGATTTCTTTTTAATTACATTGTTTATGAATCATAATGAAGATGTTTAAATGCGTTAGGAATAATTTATACACTCATTTAAAGTTAAGTATTAAGTTTTTGAGACTGGTAATTTTATTGATAATCTTTTTACAGTTGATTATTTGAAGAGTGTATTACATGAAAGTTAGTAAAAATATTGAAAGTTTATACTCTAACCCATAATATACATATACATTAATAAATAAATCTATATATTAATAGGCAAGCATAAAATTTGTTGTCCCTTTTTAATATGTTAATTATGGGAGTAGAGGGTTGAAAATGGTATCATTCGAAAGGTATGGTTAGCCGGAAGGTGCGAATACAAATATTATTTTCTTACGATGTCAAGAAGGTATTTAAAAATACATTTATTTTTTATGCATTTCCCCCCATTTTTCCCTTTTATACACATACACGTATTCCTTTACATTAAAAAATACCTAAAAGTAGAAAGTTGTTAAATCTGGCAATTTCATAAAGCTCAAATAAAACCATAGACACAGTAATAATGTAGCATCACTATACGCAAGCGAAGTGATGACGTCACTGTCTGTCCATGGAGCCATGAAAAAGATTTTGTATGTTAATCGTCCATTGGATTTTTTGTAAAAAAATATTTAAAAATAACGGAAATTATCTGCCGATTTTAATTCTGATATTTGGGTATAGTTATATATAAGTTACTGTCTACATGTGTTTGATTGAATTATTTTTTCTGTAAAATTGATAAAATTTTAATTTAAAATGACAAAACACCAGAAAAAAAAAAATGGCAAACTTCCAGTTTCGAATGTAAACATAAACATTTCATTTCAAAGGGTGATATTTAAACAATAAATATTCAACTAATATACTAAATAAAAGGAAAATGGATTTGTTACTAACTGCTGCATGCATAAGTAGACGATACGGAAAAAATTCCGATTTCCGTTTTTTGCTGAATTTACATGTTTTGAGCTTTCTTTACGTTTCAATTAACTGAAATTGGCTACTTATTTTTTTAAAAAGTGTCTTTATTGGTAGTTTTTGTGGGTAGGAGAAGCAAGTAGAAGATACATAAAAACTTTTGATTTCCGGTTTTCGATGAATTTACACGTTTTGAGATTTCCTTGCATTTTAATTAAGTGAAATTGACTACTTATTTTTATTTTTTAAAAAGTGGATTTATTATTCTTTCCTTTGCATATATAAGTAGAAAATATAAGATTCAGAAAAGTTTTAGATTTTCGGTTTTCGATAAAGTTACAAGTTTTGAAATTTCCCGAACTCAATTCGATCATTTTTTAAAAACATAATTTTTTTTTTTTTTTTTTGGTTCAAACACTATACTTTATGAACCAATCGAATTAATTTAACAGAATTTGATACTTGGTTTGACATGGTACCTATTAGCTTCTGGGCTGTATCAGACAACAAGGGGCGTTTTCACGTTGCGATTTTCTCTCATTTCAAGAAAGGCTAACATCTACAGCGAGAAATAGTTATATTAAGTAAAACTCTGCTGATTCAGTTAGAGTGAATATCGGCAAACAACTGCCGCAGCTGTGTTGCAATTGCATTCCGTTTAGGACAAGGCAATAACTTTGCTTTGCTTCGCTTTGCAAAACAAATGGTCGAGTTTCGACCACTGGGCGATACTAGTAAATATATATTATTTTATATGGTTGTTTTTATTTTGTAGATTATTATTTTGCTTTTATAAAGCATTTTCATTATTCCTGTCTACTGTATTCCCTCAAATGATACTTGACAAGTATTTTGGATTTTCGAAGAGTTTTTTTTTTTTTTTTTTTTTTTTTTTTTAATCTTCGTTCTTTTATCCGTTGAACGAAATTTTGTTTATTATATATTTGTTTTTAGGAAAAATGTAAATAAAATCCTTTTTTTTAGATATTTATAAGCTCTAATTATTAGTAAAATACTTAAGATGAAGCAACTTTCGTGATTTTTTAGTTAAATAATGTGTATATTTGAATATTGTTCCATTCAAATTGCGATTTTAAAAAAAGTCCTCGCTTTTCCTTTATTATTATTATTATTATTATATTGCTTGAAACACTGCATGTGCTACTGATTCGTTAAATATTCGTTAATAAGTATTAAAATTTTCCACTCTGAACCTCGTTAGGAATGTTAAATGACCAGTTCATAAAATGCAATATACGCCGGTACTAGAATTATTTTCATGTTATTTAGGTATAAAAACTTAGCTCCCAACGTGATACTCTAATGCGGTAGAGAAAAAATCAACTGTTTTATTTTCTAAAATTAATTTCATTCAGAACATACATCGAGTAAAAAAAAAAAAAAAAAAAAAAAAATATATATATATATATATATATATATATATATATATATATATATTGTAATTAAGAAAAAAATTGAATAATATATATATATATATATTTAATTAGTATGTTTAGAAATAAGATCGTGTATAGAAAAATTAACTAAGTTATCGAATACTGATTATAATTACAGTCAAAAAATTGAAAGAAACGTTACTCAAAAAGAAAAAATTATAACAGTGAAGTAGAACATGGTATTAATGTGTTATTACTGGTGTAATTATACTTTAACGTTTATGCAGTCGCTGAAGGGATTTCTCGTTGTTTGAAAATCTGTAACTCCACAAATAGGCGTTTTTTTTTTTTTTTTTTTTTTTTTTTAATTGGTATATTATTTTATGTTTTAAGAATATACTCTCAATTTATATTTGTAGAATCAATGTATTATCGATGCAAATACTTTGATTAAAAAGAGTATAGCTATACTATATACGAAGCTATAATATAAACTTGCTTTAAAATAGTGTGACTTATAAGAAGAAAGAATAACTTTCAAAAGTGAAGCTTGCTCTCAAAAAGACAAAAACATGCAATTATTTAAGTGTTAATATAACGTTAAATAAATAATAAAAGAAAAAATTGAGCTAAACTTTAAAGGTTTGTTAATTATGAACTATTGATCGTAAATATTGTTTACATCTTTTAAATCTCTTTTTTTTTTCATCTAGAAATAACGGTGCTTTTTTCAATTAAGAAACTTTTACACTAAGTTAAAAATCACCAATAGTTTGACATTTTATAAAAGATCAGTGTTGGAATTATGCGGTAATGTAATTATAAAATGGCATATTTTTGAGTGAACCATTTTACTGGCAGAAAAAACCTGTAATTTACAAAAAAAGTAATTTCATTTTTGCGTGACTATCTGCCATAAAAAAATGAGACTTTTTTTAAAGCAATTTTTTAAGAGTGGTTTACTGTGCAATTATTAGTATTTTTAGTTTCATTTCATTATTGATAGTAATAAAATCCAAGGAGACACATCGTTATTTTTCGATGGATTGCATGTTTTTCTAGCATAAAATTGTATTTTCTGTTGTTAATTTTGTTTTTTCATGCATACACTCGTGACTTGCGAATATAAGCTAAGATATTTAAGTGGAAAAGTCAAACAGGTGAACAGTTTAACGGTTTTAGTTTTTTAATGATAAAATGCATTATTCTAGTATTTTTGTTTGATTTTTGAATGAGAACTCTATATATTCTCTCTATTATTCCAGTATATTTCTTTTCCATAATAGTAAAAAAATACCATATTACTTATGTGAAATTAGTTGAAGATGTATAAAAAGACATAATATATATCAATAGAAAACTTTCATGTATAGATACAATAAATAAATAAATAAATAAATAAAAATAGAAAATATATAAGAAATACTTCCGTTTTAAGCAGGTCGAGTTGTAAGTTTAAGTTAAATTTAAAGATTTCAGATAAATCTACGTGTAATCCTTTATGTATTTTTTTTTTCTCACATAAAAATTGTAAAGTTTCAGAAAAATTACTAATAAATGATAAATTTTGAAATCACATAGATGGGCCTTTAAGATTACAGTTTAATGAATAAAATTAACACTGTGCATTATTTTTTAAACTGATACTTTTAAATTAGGTTAGTTTATGAATAATAGTAAGAATGATGCACATTGCACTTGCATTTCTGCTCAAAGCATGCTTTTTTCTTATTTAAACGTTATTTGTAACTAGAAGTGATCTATTATCAGTGTAGCATCATAATAAACAAATGCGGAAAAAAAAATTATATGAGATTTTTTTTTTTTTTTTTCATTAAATAAGGCCCGTTTGTGAATGAAAGCAAGAATGATCACAGTGCGCTTGCTCGTTTGACCAAAGCGTAATTTGTTAGCATTTAGATGCCATTTTCAGTTACAAATGATTTTTTGAATAAATTATCTTTTTGAATGAGAGTAAGAAAGATCACAGTTCGTTTGCGCGTCTGTTCCAAGTATGTTTTCTTCGCATTTACACACCATTTACAGCTACAAATAATCCATCATCAGTGCAGCAATATGTCAAGACAACTGAGGGGTATTTTTAAATAAGGTCCGTTTGTGAATGGGAATGAGCACAGTGCGTTTGCGTGTCTGCTTCATGCATGTTTTGTTCGCACTTAGACATCATTTGCAAATACAAAGGATCCATTATTAGTGCAGAAATATGTTAAGACAACAAAGTCAAAGAGAATGTTTTACGCGCATTTAGACGCCACTTGCAGCCGTCTCACCTGTCTTCAACTAAGAAGTTTGTAATGTTTAAGAAATTCGAGTCGCCCAGTGAGTGTGAGAGGAGATCTGTAATTCTATTCTAGAGTATAAGAAATTTGACAGTAATTAAAATTCAGCGTTAAAAACAGTAAAGTTCGACAGTGGGTGAGAATGTTAAAAAATTGACTGGTTAATGTTTCTACAGAAACACAATGTCTAATCAAGTCTTTTGAATGAGAACAATCTTCCGTCCACCTTACAATGGGGGTCATATTTGGATTCAGGAGATCATTTTACATAAGAATCAGCAGTAATGGTAGCAAGGCCCAATTTTTTTTTTTTTTTTTTTTTTTTTTTTTTTTTCCTGCGCAGTGTTGTTATTGATAAATTTTTGACAAAGTATAAATCTAGATTTAATGTTGCAAATTGGAGTTAGTGCTTAAGATAAAAAAAAATAATGTAATAGTTTTGTAATTAATTGTAATTAATAATAAAACAAGCAGAATTAATAAAATTACTATAGAAAAATTGCATCAATTTAAATAGAATATTTCATCAATTTAAATTAATTTAAAAGAAGCTAAAAAAAAGAGAAAAAATTAAAAACTTTTTCTTGTATTAAAAAATTTTAACCATATTTTAACGTTAAAATTATACTTGTCTGTCTTTACCCACCTAGTGGTCTATCTACGTATATTTCCAAATAAATTTGTTTTCAAATTCGCCATATTCGTGAAATCAAAATCAGTGGTCAAATGCTGTAAATAGCCAATAATGAAAACAAAAATTTGATTATTTAAATTTTTTAATATTATTAATGTCTTTAAATTCTTTATTATAATCATTTTAATCTTTTTTGACATTTTCTCCTATTCAACTAAATGTTTTGACTGTAAATTGGTAGTTTTTAATGGTGTCAAAGAAAAAAAAAAAAAACAGTAAAATCCCCAATTGGTAGTCTTTACATATAACTATATAAATTCTTTTAAATTATATTTTAGACTTCTTCTATTTTTTTTCCCAATAAAGGGTAAATTTCATTTTTACTTTCTTTTACATTCAAAAGAAGAAAGTACTGCTTTCGTAAAAATTTCCGACTTCGGTTTTTCTGTAGATTTACACAATTTGAGAGATGTAGAACATGATTTGACTATTAAAAAAAAAAAAAAAAATCTACCGCTCTGTGTGTATGGGAAATTTTTTTTGTAGAGACTGTATCTCAAGAACTAATGTACAGAATTTTATACAAATTGATATGTAATTTTATCTTGGCATAAATTACTGCCAATCAACTTTTGGTGAAAATCATTCAACAGGTGGTGTTGCGATCCTCTTCTTTATAAATTTTCAACATCATGGTAAAGGACAAAATTCGCTATAAATTTGTACAATGAGAATTATTTTTCACGAATCATTATGAATTCGAAAAGAATTATTTGTAACAGTAATAATCAAGTAACTAGAAAAGGTTTTTGTACACCCAGAAGCAACGCTTCAAACTTTCACTATGGGTATGTATCAAAAGAACTTGTCACTACCTTAAAAACGAATGATTGAACCACTGATCTGTGGTAATTTAATGAATTTTTTCATGAAGTCATGAAGTCATGTTTTTATTTCATTTTTAGCAATTAAAAACATAGATAAAAACACTTAGAATTAAAAGAGAATTTTTTCAAGATATCTTTACTAGAGCATAGAATAGACTTTCTCTGGACACTTAGGACTTCTTTTTTTATTTTATTTTGGTCATCTGCGAGAAAGATTCGCCGTTCATAATAATTTTAATAAATTATTTGTATTGAGTGAATTTGTATAGAAAAATTTAGAAGAATGTCTTGTGGTGGCCATAATGCACTAGTTTTTTTTTTTTTTTTCAATATATTCTTGCATATGTGACACGATTTTTTTTTCTAATTCATTATTTTTCCTTGTTTTAACTCTTTCCTCTATCCTAAGGGAAAAATTATCATTATTATTATTATTATTACAAATTTAATAAATTTTTGTAGCAATGTCGTCAGTTTCGAGCATTAATTTCATAAAAATTGAACTTTTAAGACATAAATGCACTATTTAACTGAATCTTGTGCATTAGATTTAAAATAATTTTCATTTAAAAATGTTGTTAATTAGTTTATGGAGATGTTTTGTATAAAGATTTATTTAATTCTATAAATACCGTCGCTCTCATGCGAAAGATGATAACTTAAAAAAAAGAAAAAAAAAAAAAAAAAAAAAAAAAAAAAAAAAGTCGTGATTTTGAGTAAAACTCTTAAAGTCAATTTTGGAATAACTTAAAATATAGATATTTTGAGCTAAGCCTTTTTTGAAAGGCTGATTGTATTAATGACAGGTCAAATTGACGCAACTCAATTCCTATCTGTTATCACGTTATAAGAAATTTATAGTTTGTATCTGAATTGTTAATATCTTTTTTTTACGTCTGTTTGTCATGTAAGTGACGGTAAATCTCATAATTTATTCTACTTAATTAAGTAATTCACATTTAAAATAGTAAATAGCTCATCTTGTAGCTGAAAGACCAGTGTTCTAGCCTTCTTTTGCTAGGTGTGCGGTTCGAATCTTTTGGATTTGCTTAGTCGTTAAAAATTCATTTTAAACAGTAGGTTTTGTCAATCGATTTTTAATTAAAAAAAAAAAAAAAAAAAAAAAATGACCGTAGAGCTAGAATCCCAACCCATGTTTCATCTAAAGAATAATACAAAAAATCAACGAATTCTGATTCCGTAGTTCAAAGGAATATTCCAAGAATTTGCTGTCTCAAGATTGACGCTTTGGTTGAGGTCTAAGTTCAGTGGGTTTAATATCGCACTAGAGTTGCTCCATGGGCTATGAGAGACAATATAGCAATCAATTTCTCAGCCAATACATGCCATCACGTCATTGATGCATCAAAGAAGGAATAATGCATGTTTTGAAGATGCTGCATATATGGAGTTATATACAAATACAAATTATTTTATTAGAAAGTTTATTCATTTGATTTTTCATATAAATATCAACAACCTTATGCAATTTAATAATTTTGTCAAATCAGTAGAGTAAATTAAAAGAATTTCGGGATCAAATTAGTGCTTTCTTTACAAAATCTGTAAAACTTAACTCACGATTCACTTTTGGTTAGTCAAATTTTGTAGCGACAGAATATTAACATAAATGATAAGAAAATTAGTCCTCGGATCTTCTGGTATTATGCGATATTTAAAATGGCCAAAACATCACAGAATTAAAAAAAAAAAAAAAAATGATATTAAATAGCATATTTCCAAGTTTTATTAATTTACAGTTTCAAAAATACATATATATATATTAGAACATTGTAAAAACTACGTGTCCAAGGCTCTAATGATAACGTGTAAACATCTCAAAGCAAAATCGTTTAGTCTTGACAATAATAATATTATCCTACAAAGGTATGATTAACGGGCTGTTTATGAATTAAGTTTCAATAATAATATTAATAATAATAAACGTTTGAAGCACTATAATTGTTATATGGCATTTAAAAAAATTAAATAATTCGGAGATAATTTGTTTAATGTAAACTTATGGTTTTTTTTTTTCATTCTATTAATACATTATTATTTTAGAAAATACCTTTTTATTAATAAAATATAGATTGAAAATCTATTTTAATTGATCTTTGCTACTTTTTTCTGCAAAAATTCTAAAGTATTCACTACTAAAACAAAAATGTTTTTTTATTGTCTTCTTGCGAGTTTAACACATGACAAATTTTAAACTTACAGAAAAAAAAAAAAAAAAAAAATTAAGTATAAAATTGCTTTAATTAGCAACTATCACAGTACACTTATATAAAGAAAGCATTTGTAAGCATCACATTTCCCGCCTTTTTCTTTGAACACTTTCAAGGACCAAAAATTCCTGATTTTTTAAAGAGCAATTTTTGCAGTATTTTTGTAGTAATGAGTCGTGATTAAACAGGATGGAGATTTTTCTATAAAAATAATGGCAGTAAAAAAGGAAGTAATTTCTTATTGTCAGAAGCCCCCGTCCCTCCCTCCCCCCCCCCCCACCAAAAAAAAAAAAAAAAAAAGCCGAGAAAGCGGACTCCTGCATTTGTGGTAGTACGAAACATTTGGTTGTTGCTATATTCTGTAAAAAAAAAAGGACAGTATTAACAAAAGAGCAACAAAATTTCTTTAAAGACTTCGCAACTCGTAGAATTAGCTTTTAACATTGATAATTACATTTGATTTTCTTTAATAATAAAATAAATTTTGTAATAGTTATTTAATAACATATTAATATGGCTAATAGCAATTATTTATTTTCGTCCTATTTAAAAAGCCATTGAATTTGTCCGTTCTTTATGGAACACGAAATTTAAATGAATTACCTCTATAAAGTTATTTTAACTTCTATATTTCATAGAACTATACTATTTTATTGAGCCTATAGAAATGGGCTTAAATTTTATAAAACTCTCATTAGAAATAAATAATCGAAAATTCCATGTCATTACTTTTTCAAAACAATCTCTTGTACATATGTAATATAACTTAAATAAAGTTTTATTAAAATGTTTTGCTTATGACTATTTTGAGTTCTATTCAAAAGTAATTTCTTTTAATAACATGTAGTCTTTATTTGTATTTTCAGGAAGTAATCTAATATTTAACGGAAAATTTTCCTTACTTTTTCGAAAGTAAATTTTGTATACTTCAATAAGAAAATTATTAGGTAAAAGCCATTAATTATATGTGTACTTTTCCTCACTTAAAACGGAAAAAAAAAAAAAAAAAAAAAAAAAATACATTGTCTGTTTAAATCAGGAGACACAATGAAAAACACATTATATAGCTTAATCTCTATTGATTTCTTTCCGTTTAATCTAGACTGCATCCATGATTTAAACTTCGACAATCCCGACAGCAGTCCCCTTTTCTTCTGTTTGTTATGAACTATGTGAGTCCAGTGAATAGCTAGCCTGCAGCCTTCTAGCAGATGGGGCAGTCGGCTTTAATTGCTCCTCTCAGGAACTGCTTTTGCCTTTTAATATTGGAAGTTGAAGTCGTGAAGTAAATAAAAGAATCTTACAGATTATGTTGTTTCTCTTTAAATAAACTACAGGAAATGAGATATATTCTAATGAAAATTTAAAGGCAAGGACATTTTCTAAAAGTTTTAGAACTTGAAAAGTATGTTCAAAATGTTCGAAAAGTATGATGGAAATCCTGAAGCGAAATAACAGAAATAAATGTCTGTTAATCATGCTAATAACACATGTAACTGATAACACTGTATTTTGAATATAAATAAATAATATTTGATATTTATAATACTGTTTAATAATTTAGATTCTACGATGAAAATTTTACCATACATGAGCATCTTACTTGCACTATATGTATATACATATCATAAATTAATTTTTAAAACGCAGTAATAGTCGAGTAACAGAAGATTTAATGCTACTGAATACCACTTAAACCAATAAAAATTTAAATTCACCAAATTAAATAATCCTATGAAGACTTATAGTTCAATTATTTAAGCAATTAATTTTACTATTTCAAATTATTTGATTTTTTAATTAATTTATTTTCACTACAAACCTACTTTTACTTTATTCCTAGAGAGTTAAGTGCATTTCAAAATTTGATTCCTTTACGTTAAATCGATATTAAACCAAAACAAAAGAAGAAAACCAACAATGAGAGAATAAATACACAATGGCTAATTTAACTCTTTTTTTTGAAAAATTATTAATGAAAAAAGAAAAGCTCGAACCGGTAAAAAAAAAAAAAAAAAAAAAAAACTTTTCGAGGAAAACCTTTTCTACCGTTGAGCACCAATGTAAGATTTCGTTCGCTGGGGGATATTATAGCAAAATTTCAGCGGGCTTCCCGATCTTATGCGTATTATTCTACTAATTAGAATATACATATATATTTATTTTACTAAGTTTAATATCACTTCCTTTCAGTAGTTCACATAAAACATCAAGTATGTCTAGAGATTGTCCTAAATACGGTATGAAATTTTTTGTATATAAATTTCTATTTTAAACTTAGTTTCCTTTTTTTTTTTTATTAAAATTCAACTAAAACTGCAATAAGTACTGTGTAAATCCGAATCACATTATTGCAGTACCACTTTTTCATTAGCTTTTTAAACTAATTCAAATAACTAATCTTAGTCATTGTTTTTATAATTATTATCATTTTCTTCAGGAAGGATTCCTGTTTAATAAATTTAATAAAAATCATATTTTGGCAAATAATTGATATTGTTTGTTAACATATTCATCTTCTTTATTAATATGTAAAAACAATTTTTTTGATAATTCCAAATTAACTGAGAAATTTTTTTTTTATTATTAAAGCAGCTAAAAGGTAGGTACTGGTATTGAAAATTTATGAAACTCCTTAAATTTAAACTTGTATTAAAAATAAAAAAAAATATTATTTTACAGGTATTTTAATTTGTGTAAAGCAGAAAGCATGCTGCATTTTCTGTTTTCAAATGTTTACATTTTTTAAGATGAATTTCGAAGCTTCGTTATCTGAAAATTCAAATAACTGCCATCTACTTTCGTCTGACGTAGGAAAGGGTAATTAATAAATTTATTACCTAGACCATATTTTATTTTATTTTATTTTATTTTTTTGCTGCTGTATTTAATTGAAAATATATTCCTTTATCAAATAAAATTGTTTTTCTAATAAGTAAATGGGATCGCAGTAGTATGTTGGCGCAGTAGTAGTAGTATGTTGCAGTTTGGTGCAATTTTAACCAGCAGTTCATAAGATATAGTTCAGTTACTCAGATATAGCTAAATGAAAAATTGCAGAATGTGAATAATAGAAGCACCGTCGGTAGGTCGGTGTACAATGAAATTAAATCAGATTCCTTTTAAATAACGATCATGTCATAGGGGAGACCGGGGTACAATGGACCATGGGGCAAAATGGACAAGACCTATTATTTATCTTATTTATTTATTTTTATAATTTGTATTTTGGTACATAGATAATTTTCACTGCAGTGATGAAACTTATCTAGCAACTTCAGGCCTAATTTACAATTCAGTCTTATTTTATTCGAGAAATATAGTTTGTGGTGGGGCAAAATTAAATGTTTATAGCTAAACATTTTTTCTTTTCACCATTCAAGAATTATGATCTGGAAGAAGTAATGAAGCACAATAAATAGCTAAGGTCATCTATTATTATATTTAATCTACCTAAAAGGATGTTAAAAAAAGATTTGCTATTATTATTATTACTATTATTATTTTAACATTTGTTGCCAGAGTTCTACATTGTGTAAAATGGGCCACCAGGAACTGGGGTACAATGAATCATGATTCATTTTACCCCAGTTCTCTCTCATAATAAACTTATTTATAAAATCTACATTTTTGAAGTGTTAGCTATAAATTATACTTAAAAATTTCAGTGTTAACCTTAATTAGATCTAATATGTCTTCAAAGATGAGTAAGCAAGCAATTTACTTTGCGTTTTCTTTTTATTTACTTCTTATTTTCTTCTTATTTACTTTCGAACTGAAATAAATAAGACAATTAAAAAGTAATAATACACCTATATTATATATAAGATGTTATAATATATGTTTTCAGTCATACAAAAATTGAAATATGTAACAAAAATAACTTAAACTTGCATGAAAATTAAAGAAATTAAGAAATTTACAATTGTCAAATAAAAACAGTTTCACAGATCATGTAAAGTAAAAGAAATAAATATTCAACTATGGAGCAGGCAATATAAAGGGATGTGGATGATAAAAAACCTATTTGTTGACAACTAAATAAATAAAGGCGCATTAACAATTTTAACTCATGAACCAGTAAAAAAAGGTTTTTGAAGGAGAAGTATAAAATAAAAATAAATAAATAAACAAAAAATGCCGGTTTAGTTCGAGCCAGAAGAAATTATAAAATAATAATAATAATAAATGTTAGCTTTCCTCAAAGATAAAAATAAAACTGAAGTCTCACATCATGTTTAAAGCAAAAATATGTATTAAAAAGTTCGAGAGCTTTTAAGAACATATCTGTTTACAGTGATACGAAATTCAGGGATAAGGATATAATTTCGCAGCAAGATGCTAATTTTAATGCTAATAAAATAAGTGTCTGTAAAATTTCGTCAAAAATTCGACGAAAAAGACGATTTTAGATTTTGTTGGTTTAATCACAGAAATAAAAGATAAAGAATCTGTTTTTGTGAAATTCGTGCAACGATTTTCAAGCTATTCTAATGGTGAGTCTTCCAGACCCTACAATTCACAAAAAAAGAAAAAAAAAAAAAAAACAGCAGACTTTCAGTGACACAAAAATCTTTTGGTGTATCATTTTCTAATTTTAATGTTCATTTATTTATATTATTTTTATGAATCGAAGACATAAATAAACGAATATAATGTATTCTACATCTTATACTATTAAAAAGCACACTACGTTAATATACATTTTAAATTTTACCTGTGGTCCATAGTCCATAGTACTCCGTGCCATAGTGCAATATAAATCCCAATATATATGTAATATGCACGCATATTTTCAATAGCCAAAAACGATTACTTTGTGAGTAAGCACTTAAAATTTTCAAAAATAATCCATTTTACCCGGTCTTCCCTATAACAAATTTGGTGCATGCCTATTGTATATGCTATAGAAGCTGAATTTTAGCATTTCGTACACACGAAAAAAATTGCCGGATTGCATCGAAACCCGTCTGCCTCGACATAAACCTAAAATTAAATGCAAGACTTATGCCTGATAGTCCTTTCGCATACCAAAATTTGTACAGTTATACGGAGTAGGAAACTGAGATATATCCTTTCAATACATAGCAACACCACCTTTCATCCGATGCATCCTAAAATTGAATCAGAATAGTTACTCATTATATTCCTGTTACATATCAGGTTTTGTGCATTTATTCACAATAGAAGCTGAGATATAGCCATCACAGCATAGCAGCGCCACATGAAGGGTGATTTGCAACAAAAGATTGTGATTGGTACCAATTTATGTCAAGTTGCAACTAAGTATAAATGTTAAAACAGGAATAAACTACTACGTCAGAAACGCCAAAGAAAAATTATTGAGGTGCATACAGCTGTTTCGGTAGCCTAAAGCGTACCGTCATCAGTGCAAAGAGATCTTCAAGGTCCTCTTTGCACTGATGACGGTACGCTTTAGGCTTCCGAAACAGCTGTATGCACCTCAATAATTTTTCTTTGGCGTTTCTGACGTAGTAGTTTATTCCTGTTTTAATATTCCAACGCCAAGTCTCCTGCTATTACAAGTATAAATGTCTATGAAATTCTGAGCATTAGTTCTTGAAGTAGAAAAGCTAAAAATATTGGTCACACATATGCAGACACACCGAGAGATCATATCTAAAAAATGTTAAATCGTGTTCATGACATCTAAAAACTTGTAAATCCATCAAAAATATGGAATTCGAAAATTTTTACGGAACCTTTATTTATTTATTTTTTCTATGAATATCGAAAAAAAGTAGAAATTTATAATGCAATACTGCAAGAAAATTATTATTATTATTAAATATGAAATCTATTATATTTAAATCGTAATTCGTAGCTTATCTCGAAATAGAGAAACACTATAAAATCAAAATTGCTTCGGGCTACGCTTCTTTTTTTCCATTACAACGAAGATAAATCTTGCAAATAAAAAATGAATTGGCTGTGAAAGGACAAATACATGAGTAGGATTGGAGGAAGCTTTGGGAGATTAAATATTTGGATTAGTATAGGACTTCCCCGTAATGCCTGAGGTTGTTTTAAATATTTAGCCCCTACAAAGAATAAGATCGATAAATATATATGAATGGTAGAATGGAGATAATACTCACCAAATAAAAAGCTGGCTGAATGTTACGAAAATGGCTAAAGAAGCAGTATTTCTGGTAATCATAAGAAGATAAAAAAAACTTTGTATTAAATGAATATAACTGATTTTTTTTTTCCCCATAAGACGTTATAATGTTTTATTGCTTTCACCATAATTGCAGATGCCTTATTCACTTCTTAGATTTTAATATGAAATTAAAAACAAAACATAATTTTTTAAATATAAAATCTGATTATGTAATATTAAAAGTATAAATTATAATTTTTAGAGATTAGGTACCTATAAACTAAAACCACTTTGTAATGATTTACAGTCATTTTAATGGATTTTTATTCATGAGTTTTTTTAATCAGTGCTTATTTATGTAACTTCAAACGAATTTTTATAAGACAGATTAAAAAAAAAAAAAAGAAAAAAAAAACTCATCAACATACATAAATGAAAAAAAAAAAAAAAAAAAAAAAACTTAACTCTAATTAAAATTGACGATTATTTTTCATGTACGAGAATGGTTCTTCGAACGAAATTACATTTTCATTTTACCACAATGAAATTTAATTGCATTGATATGAACAAAGTATGATTTTTTAACGCGATCTTGTACAAATAGCGGAAATTAGTAATTAATTATTTTTGATTAATTGATATATATATATATATTTTTTTTTCATTTTGGTAGTAAAGTAAATGTAAATTCAGGCCATTTTTTATTTTTATTTTATTTATTTATTTATTGTGTGTGTGTGTTAGCGATATTTACTTTTATTGTGAATAACTAATTTACGCTTTTTACAACTACATAAATTGTCCCCTCCGCTTTTAAAAATATATATGAGAAATATTAATGATGTTTTAAAAGTCTTTCTATGATGCTGGTTAAGATGTTTCTGGGATTCCTTTAAAAATTACTAGTAATATATAGATGTATATGCTAATAAACACATACATTTGTATCTTTGTCTATCTTCCTTTCATAATTTGAGTAATAATATACTCTTTTATTGTATTTTGCTTCTATAATCTGGTCCATAACAAAATATTTTATTCTATATATCATTTCAGGCTCAGTAACAATGTAATATGTTTCTATATTTTCCTTTTAAATCCAATTAATAATGTGATAAGTTATTGCATTTCATTTTTATGGTTTGACTAATAATGCAATACATTATTTTATTTTTGTTCTGTATTATATTCTGTAAATAATGCAATATGTTTTTCTGTTTTCATTTTATAGCCTAAGTAATAAGGCAATATGTAAAATTATAAAAGATTCACACTATGGCAATTTTTGAAATTTCATGAAAAATATAAACTATATCTAGGCTTAGTTCGATGCGTTTAAAGGTGTTCTGTAAAATGTCATTCCTATAATTTTAAAAAGTGTTTTAAATAACTGTTATTAATCATTAGTACAGTCGGTAAGAAAAGTCTTCGAACACTAGCAAAAATTCCTATATAAAAATGTACACTTAATACAGTTTTGTTAAATAAATCCTCATCGAATCCAGTTCTTAGTCAGTCTAAAAACAAGATTCGACAAGGATTTATTTAACAAAACTGTATTAAGTGTACTTTTTTTTACATAAGAATTTTTGCTAATGTTCGGAGACTTTTGTTACCGACTGTAGATTTATTTGTTAATATTTCAAAAAATTGTCCAAAGTAAAAAATAATATTATGCCCGTGTCAGAATTTTTTATCCAATTTTATAGGTGACAGGGAAAGAAAATGAAAGAAAAAAAAATAGATAATTGAATACGTCGATTACCTCATAAATTTACTTATTTTTTTTAGACTATTAAATTCTCTCCCCCAGTATGAATTATATAATGACTGTAAAGGTTGCGATATCGTGCCTGAGATTTTTTGAGGAATATTGGATTTATTTAGCTTAAAATATCTATGGATGTAGAGGAAACAAACTTTTGTCAGAATCTATTTTAACAAAATTATTTAAATTATTTGAAACAAAAAGTCGAATGTTTGAAGGATTAGTTCTTCTGTAACGATAAGATATAAACGATCAAAATCTGAAGCATTTTTTTCAAATTATATAAGATTTTAGAATGTATAATCGCATAAGCATAGATTTTTACTTTTAATTTCTTTTTAATTTCTTCTCAGGAAGGTGATATGGAACGCACTGGTGCAGTCTTATGAAAATTCAAGACGTTGCTTTTGTCTACAAAATCCTCCCTCCCTACCCCGTTGAACGGCAACAGTTATAATGTTAAAAGCGGTTCCTAAATATAGTAAAGTATACACTAATAAACGAGATTGATCACAGCGATGCCTTGTGGAAAATACTAAAGTTAGAGGTTTTTATCTCGAAAACAGTAAGAGATAAAGAAAGAAAGTGAATTACGAAGCTAAAAAGCATCACTGATATTTAGTACTAAAAAATGCCTTTCATACATGAATGCTATTAAAGAACTCTTAAAATATACATTTGTGGTTAAAATTTATCTACGCTGTGAACTGATAAAACGATCTTAGAATTAAAAAACAAATATTTATCATAAGATACTTACTTTTTCAACATTGAAAATTCTCTCCGTCAGCTACAAATCATATCTGGACCCTGTTTGAACTTCACATTTCACGTGTGCCACCCACTAGCCTACAACATACTATATATATATATATTTTTTTTTTTTTTTTTTTTACACTAATAAGACACTGTGTTTCAAATTTATTTCTTATAATTCACCATTTTTAATTTAGTTAGATTTGCCGCTTTGCTAGACACTATATTTAAAGGAATTTTCAAAAAACATTAATCACCATACTTTAAATAACTTCATAAATAAAAATTAAAAATTCCATTCCAATCGATTAAAACTTAGCTTGGGCCCACTGCCCCACTTTCTAATTCGTCCCGGGTCCCCACTGCTTGCATTTGCACTTTAACCGGATATGTCAATTTATGTGCTAACTGGAAAGTAATTAGCGTTGCTATTGTTGAAGAACTACGTTTTCGGTCAAACATTTATCGAACAGATTACCATCTTCACTCTATGACAACAGGTGGCAGTACCAAAAAAAAAAAAAAAAAAAAAAAACCTTCCAGGTGGGAAAAAAGTAATAATAATAATAATAATAAAACACTGAAAGATTTTCTTTTATCAAATGGCATCTTTTCTATTAATTATCGACAAAAAGTATCACATCAGTCTTTGGAGAATCGAACCTATCTTCGCGTTTTCCTCATGACGCTCTAACCAACTGAGTTAATGGGCCACGGGAAGCCTATCTACTTTTACGTTTCTATCTCCAGAGGTGATTATTTTAGAAATTTATAGATTTTAATTACTTCTTAAAAACTAATAAAAAAAATTCGAAAATAAGGCTTCGAGGGGAATCAAGAGAGGTTAATGTAGATTTCCATGCAAAATTCTGTAACTTTTACAAACAGGCGTTTTCTACAAAGCGATGGCCACGCACACATCTTTTATTTTATGTACAGATAACCATAACAACGCAATCAGGGAAAACTGACTTCCTCCTATAATTTCAACGTAATTTATACTTGATAAGAAAACTTTTAATAGTGCACTAATCGTTGATATTTGTGCTTTGATCAAATTTGTAATACATGTGATTATTATTATTATTATTATTATTATTATTATTATTTTTTTTTTTTTTTTTTGATGTATTACACTAACTGATAGTGAACTAAGTTTTAATTTCGAAATTTCCTATCAATTAATATTCTTTATACTATTCCTTATTATCATTTATTAAATCTATTTATATATTTATACTCAATTTTTCTTCACGAAATTGTATCGAAATTTTACAGTGTTTTAAAGAAACACCAGACACAGTATTTATGAATTTCATTTATTGCGATTGCGAACCAATTGTCTTTCCAAGCTGTCACAACTAGGGAGAAATTGCTTAATTTTTTTTTAATATGTCGATTGTTTTGTGTCTCAGGAGATTAATGTTGCATTTTATTAGCTTTTTAGAAAAGTATCTTTTCCGCTGATCATTTTTCTTCTGAAATCTATCTTGAAGATGACGTCCCTTACTCCGTTGATTTTCCCCATGCTTTCTCCCCAACTTCCCAAGATCATCAAAATCAATTATAGATTCTTTAAACATGGGAGGGTTTTTGTATTTTTGTTTCTAAATTTAAAGTGACTGTAAGTTTTTTTGATGAATGGGGGAATAAACCTTTTGTAATAATATTTTAAATGAGATCTTGAACGTTTAAATAAATATGAGAGCTTGCTTAGAAATACCAAAAAGAACTTCTGACGAAAAATACGTCGTAGATCAAATATTTTTCTGTGACTTTAATTTGAATATTTTTAGTCCATTTATTCTCTTTCATATTAGAGTTTGTAATGTATTTGACATTATATCACATTTAAAATTTTTATATTTAGTTTAATTTGTAACTTGGACTATAACTGATATATAATATACAGGGTGTTCCGTCAGTCTGTAGACACTTTAAAAATTCGTAACTATTGAATAAATTGATAGAATTGAACGCGGTTTGCGAAAACAATTATACTCGTGAAGAGAGATTTTTTTTTTTTTTTTTTTTTTTTTGTAATGAAAAAAATATGGTTAATTTTTTTGTCAACAATAGTTAGATAAATAGTTAAATTTTTCGCACGGATGTGAAAGAAAAATATGCGAATGAAAGTCCTAGGAATTGCATAATTTTGCGATTAGAACAATTTATTTCTTATTTTGCCTCCTACTTCTGCATACATGAAGTTTTAATTACGATGCTGACTTAAGCGGATAAAGCGTTATTGGGGAATAAAGCGTTAAAGGTGGTTAAAGCGTTATTGATGAAGATGTTTTCCCTCAGATAAGAGCCACCGACTGAAACTGCAGTTAGTAGTAATATAACTCATTTGAAAACTGTAGTTTATGGTGACGACGGACACATAGAATAGGATTTATATGCCTGTAAACATTTGCATGCAAATAAGTACTGTTTTTCATACAAATGTGTGATCTGGTCACGCACATCGCCCTCTATCGACAAATATCTTAATTATTATTTTTTCTTTACCTCCTCCCCCCCCCCTCAAAAACAAAAATCCCCCTTTCCGAGAAAGATTTTTTCGCAAACTGCGTTCAATTTTATCAATTCATTCAATAGGTATAAATTTTTAAAATGTCTACAGACTTATGAGACATCCTGTATTTCAACAATACACTGAATTTTATGAGGCAAAAGGATGATGTGTTTCGTATATTAGAGTAAAATTTTGTGATGGATAATCGCCCTATTATAAATACTTCTGTATATGTGTATATCTCTATATGCATGAAATTAAACCATTGTTATATATTTTTTTCCATTAACAATGAGAACTCCATTAGATGCGATTCAAGAATATCGTCTTAATACTGATAATAAAAATTATATATATACATATGTATATAAGCATTTAAAATTTTACGTAATTTATTTTTCATAAATCTTGAACCCTTATCACCTGAAGTTCCTTTTATCCAATTCGTATGTCAATTTTTAGGTATTTTATTTTAAATAAATTTTAAGCGTATCTTCTGAAGTTTATTTTTTCCAAATCACATGTCCATTTAGTTCATAACATGCCTTACATACTGTTATGCATTGATAATACCTAGACCTGGAAACTTTAAAATTTACTATCGCTACAAGTTTATTTTTTATACATTCAAAATAAATAAACTTTCATATAGACGGAATTCCACATATTACAATTAGAAACGACGACATCCTTGGATTTTAAGATTTTTAGTTTCTTTATTAAACACAAATATACACACTTTCAAATAACCTACATTAATACTAAAATTCAGTTTGAAACAAAAGAATAAAATAAAATAAAATAAATTTCACGGAACGTTGAAATGTACTATCATTAGTACTTTATAAGATATTGATTCAATAACAAAAGACATTTCATTAGCGATAATTTCACTGAGAAAAATTTCTGTAATTGACATCTAGAGTCTAAATTGTGGCTCTAGAAAAAATAGTTCCATGTCATCCTTATAAATTCTAGTCCCCTTTGAAAGTGAGTTCTAGAAACCCCTATTAAAATTCTAGAGCGTTTGCCTATATTCTCGAGGGCACATTCATTTAAAAATCTCTGCAAATAAATGCGAATACAAGAGGCGGGTTTCAGCAACTATAATCTTGGTTTATTACCCAATTCTCGAAAAGCAAGCAAGAATTTCTCGCAATACAAAAAATTCAGAATATTCTGAATATTGTTTCACCATCTAGAAATGTGTAGACTAGAAATTTTCGAGCATTTTGTCTATTCAATGTATTGGCGTACCTTATGCGCATAGCTCGGAAATCTATATTTCTAGTTAAGGGATTTAGAAAATGACATTCTAGATAAAGGCGGTATATATATATATTTTGTTTATCAGTGTTGAGATAATTTAATTGGTGCAAGTTAAAATCCTATTTTTCATTATTTCCAGTTTCTCTTGATAAATAATGTACTTTTTAATAATATCTATTAATATTAAAATTTAGAATATTAAATATAAAATATAGAATGTATACTAATCTTTAAAAATATAAAGTTAAAAACAGTTAGATAATAAATACTTTTAATATGCGCAGAGTACATTGATTTTTATAGTATATGTTAAATACCTTTGTAATCTTAAAGCAGTAATAATGAATCTTAAAAGAGTTTTCATAATCCCAAAATAAAAAGATAAGTGTCTTTAAAAATCTTTCAGTGAGGTATAGAAAAATCTACGATCATCTGGGGAACTTGTTCGACGACAGCTGCCTGGGGGTGTACACAATAAAGGAGGACCGAATTTTCTATAACGTCGAAAAGAGGGGGAGCACGGAAAATACGAAGAGTTAAATCTCGAAAAATCATTACTAGAATCTGTGGGATAGGAATTATTGAGTGATAGAAGCCAGATATTGGTAATATATATTTCACAATAGGATTGTTTCACTGCCAATTCTTCATAATTTTCATAAAGGATATTTTAAATTACTATTTATCGTTATAATATATTTAATATAAGATAAATATTTTGCAAATTAAAAAATAAATAAATAAAATACATGATTTTAAAAGTAGAAAATAATATTTTCTCTTGTTTAGAATTTTTTTTACTAAGCAGTGTAAATATTAGTAAATTCAATTTACTAATGTGATGCAAGAAAATGTATACTTGTTTCTAAGATCAGATTAAATGAATGTGGGGTTTAGACTTTGATGTAGATACAAGAATTCTTCTTACACATGCAGAAAGAAAGGCTTATATATCCATATACGAGTATTAATAAGAAAACATGAAATTTGTCATACATTTTCAACATATTAATCATAGGAATAAAGGATTGACAGTGGTATCATTCGAAAGGTATTGTTAATGGAAGTTTGAGAGAAAATAAATTATTCTATTATGATGTGAAGAATGTAGTCAAAAATACCTTTATTACTTCCATTACCCTACTACCGTAGGTAATGGAAGTATTGTATTCGGTCTGAAAATTCGATATCGGGATTTCACCTGATTTACACGTTTTAAGGTCCCCTGAGTCCAAAAAAGTGGTTTTTGGCAATTGGTCAGTGTGTATGTATGTGTGTCTGTGTGTATGTATGTGGAGAATCTTCTGGCTTAGCTCAGAAACTAATGAAGATAGAGCTACGGAACTTTAGAATTGAATTACGTCTGGTGTACAGATGAAATTTCCAAATTTTGGTGAAAATTGAAAAACCGGAAGTGGGACCGTAAGTCCGTATCTCAAAAACGGCACTAACGATTTTCTTCAAACTTGCTATATAAACACTCCATTAGATGTCCTTTCGAATGATATAGTTCGTTAGTTCAGGAAAATTGATAGGCGTCCTGTATAAATAGCTCAATTTCAGGCCTCGCAAAGTCGTTCCTTTAAAAACGGTTGTACGGATTTTTTTCAAACTCGCCATTTTAACTTACTTTTAAATATGCTTTTGTATGTAATTATTGTTTTCCTGTGAATAATTGAGTTTAACCGGAAGTGGGACATCGGAAACCGGAAGTGGGACTATAAGTCCGTATCTCAAAAACGTCTCTAACGATTTTCTTCAGATTTGCTATATAAACACTCTATTAGATGTCCTTTCGAATTATATAGTTTTTTAGTTCAGGAAAATTGATAGGCGTCCTGTATAAATAGCTCAATTTCAGGTCTCCCAAGGGCGTTCCTTTAAAAACAGCTGTACTGATTTTTTTCAAACTCGCCATTTTAACTCACGTTTAAATATGCTTTTGTATGTAATTAACAAAGAAATTTATCTGAAAATATTTATAATTAACAATTTAAAAATTACTGAAAATAAAATTAAAGTTTCCAAAAACTTTTACTCCGATAATAAAATTAATGCAAACTATTTTCCAACAATATCTCCTCAGAATTTCGTAACATATCTGGAAAATGATTAATATACATATTATTATTTTTCTAATTATTATTTTAAATAACTTATTTGACGGATAGAGCAATTTTGTTACTTATTTAAATAAAAAATGTACATAAAATGTTTATAATGTGTGTAGTACTGGGTAATGGAAGTCGTGTGGCTGTTGCACACCAGATTTTTTTTTTATGCTTTTATTTTTTGCACTTTTTCATTTTATACTCATTTATTCATTTATATTCATGTTTGTATTAAAAATTTATATAGAAGAAAGTAAATAAATCTTGCAATTTTTTAAAAATTCAATAAAACCATAGACACAATAATTTGTACAGATGTATCATCCCTATACTTTCGACTACATATTTTTCATTCTAAGAGGCATCAGCCATTTAAGTTGTAGGAATACTCATTGAGTGAATGAGTGGTAGTTCAAAATTTTTATATTATAGAATACATGCTCAAATTAAAAAAAGATTTAATTTATGGAATTCTTTTTTTTTTTTTTTTAATGATCTAAATCCTTTATTTGTGAATTACGTCAGCTCTAATTTCAAGACATTTATTTTAGGTAAAACATAATGCATTTCAATTAAATGAAATAGACTGATTATTTTTTAAATAGGGGATTTACTGCATATATAGGAAGAAAGTATGAGATTCGGAAAAAATAGATTTCCGGTTTACATGTTTTGAAATTTCCCGAACACAATACGATCATTTTTATAAAATGTTTGTCTTTTTGAATTGTCAAAATTGTGCGAAAACCGCACCTTATGAAGCAATGGACTTAATTAAACCAAAGTTGATATTTGATCAGACCTTGGTTTGAATTGGTGCTGATTAGCTTAAGGGCTATATCAGCCAATTAATGGCGTTGCCACGATGCGATTTACTCTTATTTCAGGAAAAACTCAGCATCTACAGTGTACCAGTATTAGTATAGGAGATATATGTATACAGTAACCGCCGCTTAATAAATTCACTGGTTAATAAAATCAGACGCATAATCTGATCAAATTTCCAGGACCGGAATCATATAAATACAAACTACTTTTAAAGCCGCCGCTTAATAAAATCAGCATCGCCTGTTAATAAACTCAAAAATATCTCCTCAGCAGCTAAAAATATCATTTATGCACACTTTTTTTTTTTTTTTTTTTTTTTTTTTTAATAGAAAAAGAAATTAAAGCACAACAAACCCTCCGTCATCGCACATTGTCGAAAATTTTACACTAGCAGCACAGATACAAATTAAACACGTCCTTATATCTCTGTAACAATTTCAAGGAATGTATTCTTCAAAGCGCAATAATAAGTTAAAAATTTGATTTGAAATAATATATATATATTTTTTAATTCGTAAGTATTAAAAGGCAATTTCTAGTTGTTATTTTGAAATTACTATAATTCATGAGTTTTAAACGGAAAGGTTTGAAATTTATAAGAGCAGCGTGAACTTTTGGTCAAGTAAATGATGGTTTTCCTCAAAGGAAAAAGCATAGGTACTTGGAATGCGTTTAATTTACATATATCGAAGAGATAATTAATTATTTAGCAAAAATTAATTAATATTATTTACTAATTCCATCATTCGTTACCTTTTGAAGTTTCTTTCCAAATTCAGGGAAGTAATCTTTTCCTTATAAGTGCGGGAATGTTCGCCGGTTATAAAAATCAGCCACTGAATAAAAACACTTTGGCTCAGAACGAATGTTATTTTAATAAGCCACGGGAACTGTATTATGTAAAATTCTGCTAGTTTAACTTGAGTGCATATCGGTCAGCTGGTCGCTCTTCTATGGGGCAAATTATTCCCATTTTGGAGAAAACTATATCTAAGCTTCTATAGCATATAAATGTACAGTATTTGCCGTGTATAATGGATATAAAGTAAAACTATGCATCTATTGGTGAAAATTGCACCGAATTGCATAAATAAAATGTAATTGTGAGAAAATATATTGATTAAATTTTTCTTAATGTTAACCAGTAGGTAGCGCTGTTATATAAAATGATGTAGAAGAACGTATTGGATTCAGAACTTTCGATTTTTTGTTTTCGATTAATTTTTACGTTTTGAGATATCGTAAACATGATTTGCCCATTTTTAGAAAATGACTATTTATCTATATCTGTGTATGATGTGTTAGCAAGATTTCACATCTCATGAACTAATGAAAGGAATTGAAACATGATTGATAATTGGTTAAATCTTAATTTAAATTAATTATTTTTTTGAATATGTCGTTCAATAGGTCGCACTGTTATGTTGTGTTTCACCCCCACTAAAGTGAAAGCTATAATTCAACTTCTCTAGTGCATAAACGTACCAAACATGGTATATGAGATGAATATTATATAAAACTGTGCTGCATTTCGGTGCATATCAGCGGACAAGTGGCGCTGCTGTGCTACAATTTAATTCTGTTGGAGAAAAGCATTATCTCAACTTCAATGCCGTATAAATGCGCCAAACTTGCTATGTGGGATGTATAGCATATAAAACTACGTTGATTCAATTTGGGGCTCTATATCTGACGAAAGTTGCCGCTGCTAACCTATAATTAATTTATATTTACGGGAAGACTATATCTCAGCTTCTATGTTACATATATGTAATAAAATCACTACGTATTTTAGTTTTGCCTATTTATTAAACCTCTTACAGTCCCTGGCCATATTAATGTGACCACGAGACAACGTTTACTACTGACGATTTAGAAACCTGAAATGTTTCAGTGGTTTTGTGTTATGAAAAATTTCTAGTTCTATTAATGCCTTAATTTCTCCATTATTTCTTTAGAGACAGGTCCTTTGGTCTTCCAACACTAAAAACAACAACAACAAAATAAATAAATAAATAAATAAGATAGGTTAATCTACATAAAAAAAAAAAAAAAAAAAAAATCCAGACAAAACCGTTAAGATTACTAAAGTAAAAGATATAAACAAGAAAGTATAAACAAACTTACCAAAACAACTCCTACTTCTTAAAAAAGTAAATTAATCCAAGAAAACTCCACAAGAAATGTGCGCTCTCTCACTCATAAAAACAATGTGGCCGCCCATAATACTAGTGTTACCATAGTAATAAAAATTTCTTGGCAAATTTAACAAAATATTTGACAGTACTATAAAATAGCAATTAACTGAAAAAAAAAAAAAAAAAAAAAAAAAAAAATAGAAATATGTTTCACCTTAAAAAACAGAAAAAACAAAATGTGTATTTGCTGGTGGTTATATTAATATGGCCAGGTCATATAGTGGTCATATTAATATGGTCATATTAATATACTGCATATACTCTTAGAATTAAAATATTGATTATACTTGGACAATCTGAAGAGAAAATGAATACTTCAGGCACTTAATACGTAAAATAAGGTAAAGTATTTAGAATTTATGATTATTTTCTTATTGGTTTTGGACATTAATCTGTTCTTGGTTCCACTCGAACAAACCTGTCTTTCAATCCAATTAATTTTATATATTGATGTTATTTTTGTAATGATTTGATCACACACAAAATAAGTTTAGAAAATTGTTTCTTGCTAATACTCAATATTTACTTAAAAAAAAAAAAAAAAAAAAAAAAAAAAAAGAAAAAAAAAGAAAAAGAAGAATAAATAAGATGAAAAAAAATACAAATAAACTTCGCGATAAATTAATATCGAATGAATTTGAAACTCTATGTGATTGTTTCATGAACTGAGTTTTCGTCTAATAAAATGTGTAGCAGAAGTTTTTTTTTTAAATCTAAATCATTCTCCCTCAAAATTAATTAATTAATTAATAAGCAAGCTAAAAAATACAAGTTATATGTTTTGTCTTTTATCGAAAATCACTTTTATAAACTTAAAGCACTTATTTATAAATGTAAAAACGTCCATTGTTTCAGTAAAAGATACATTTTAGATGAACTTATAGTGTATAGATAGGATAAAAAAAATATCATCTAATGAATTCTTAAATATTTAAAATGGTTTTATTCGCCTCTTTTAAAAATAAAAAACTGATTAAAAAAACCTTCTTAGACCTCAGAGTGGTGATTTCGTGTTGCAAAATATTTGTTTTGTCTGTAAATGTGGCATTGTGCAACCAAACAAATAAAAGGATATAAAAGCAGTTTTTTTTTTTTTTTTTAAGAAAATGGTGTAACAGGGATGATTCTTATCTATGTATGATGAAAATATATTTGATGTTTTTGTTAATTAATTAAATGTGATTTTTCCGACCTAACTTGCATTGATATTTTATAATTTATGAGTTGACTACTTTATAACTAATCATCAGTTTGCGGGCCGCCTACCTACTGACTGACCTCAGAAACCTTTGGACAGCCCCTGCCTGCCTGGGCACGGCCAAGATTTACGGGTTGGATGCTAGTCCGCCGGAGCGAAAAATCGCCAGATCACTGCATGGTAGCTGTCTACAACCAGATAGTTGTCTAGTCGCAACATAGAATGAGCTGTGTCTGATGGCTCGTTTAGGCTTCAATCATCATCCAGGGGAGACTGCAGGCTTTTTGATCAACAGCAACAAAGTGACATCTATGGCACAGCTCAGGAAAGGCATGGTTGCTACTTCTGCTTCTTGGACACAAATGCTCGACTGGCACACCACTCCTTCAGATTGCCCAAGGCGGAGACGCACAGACACGCTACTGGATGCATAAATTTTGAATAGGTGCACAACTAGCTTTTGTGCCGAACACATGGGAAAAACAAGAAGTTTTTGAATTTTGGAAAGAGGGGATACGCATGGGGAGCCGTAATAGATAGTTGTGCACTGAGAGTTACACCGAAAAAGGAGGCCGATGAAAAGGGTGGAGGGGGCTCGAATCCTAAAATGCTGAACGATAAACAAATCAATGAGCTATTTAAAAAGAAAAAAAAATTAGGAGAATTTGAATACTTTCCAATGTGGGGTAGGAAGAAAGTGGCTGGACCTAAAAAAAAAAATATTATGCACTGGGTGGTCTGAAGGGAGATAAAAGTAGGGATCATCACAATTTTGATCCACCACGGGGGGATGGTGCCCCGCGTTGGTAGCCCGATGACTGCTTAACGACCCCATCGAGCACTTGACGGTGCAGCACATTTTTACGAGGACCAAACACCGCCACACCCTCGAAAAAGGAAAAAAAAATAATTCAAAGATTAATAACTAAGTATTTTTTTGTGGCTAGCCCAGGAGACCTAAGTGAGTGATCGCTTGTAGGTACGAGTAACACAAGAAGTCCTATTCTTTGAGGTGGAACTGGAAGGACGGTTGAAGTTTAGCTAGTAAAATACGAATTGGAGTGGAGAACTATCACAACGACAAATATTGCTGGGGGAGAGGAGGAGGGGGAGAGAAAAAAAATTGGGGGAACTAAGCCTCTCAAGCTTAGCTCCCGGTCACCTTACCCACTGAAGGGCCCGGTTCGGGTATACCAAGGGACTTAGCAAGGAAAAAAAATATTTGGGGGGGGGACTAAGCCCCACAAGCTTGGCTCCCGGCCACCTTACCCACTTAAGGGTCCAGTTCGGGTATACCAAGGGACTTAGCGAGAGAAAAAAAAAATGGGGGGAACTAAGCCACACAAGCTTGGCTCCCGGTCACCTTACCCACTTAAGGGTCCGGTTCGGGTATAACAAGGGACTTAGCAATGAAAAAAAATTAAATTAAAATTAAATTAAAATAAAATAAAAAAATAAAATTTCGGGGGGAACTAAGCCACACTAGCTTGGCTCCCGGTCACCTTACCCCTTCAGGGTCCGGTTCGGGTATACCAAGGGACTTAGTGAGAGAAAAAAAATGGGGGGAACTAAGCCACACAAGCTTGGCTCCCGGTCACCCTACCCACTTAAGGGTCTGGTTCGGATATACCAAGGGACTTAGCAATGAAAAAAAATAAATAAAAATAAAATAAAATAATAAAATTTTGGGGGGAACTAAGCCACACTAGCTTGGCTCCCGGTCACCTTACCCACTTAAGGGTCTGGTTCGGGTATACCAAGGAACTTAGGAGAAAAAAAAATGGGGGGAACTATGCCACACAAGCTTGGCTTCCGGTCACCTTACCCACTTAAGGGTATGGTTCGGGTATACCAAGGAACTTAGGAGAAAAAAAAATGAGGGGAACTATGCCACACAAGCTTGGCTCCCGGTCACCTTACCCACATAAGGTCCGGTTCGGGTATACAAAGGGACTTAGCGAGAAAAAAAAAAGGGGGGGGAGACTTCTGGGGCTCCTATGAACTTGGACAAATGACACCTTTCGCATAAGACTCACGAAGATCAACAGGGCAGGTAAATTGTAAAAATCAGAAAACAAGGATATTCTATTTAGTGATTACTTGATAAGTTGCAGTGATATTTAGTTAATGAGAGAGGAAGGGAAAAAATATAATAATAATAATAAAAAAAAAAAAAAGTAGTTGAATAAATAAAAAAATAAAAAAAAATAAACATAAATAAAATAATATAAATAAATAAGTATCAATAAGTAAAAATAAATAAAAGATAAATAAATTAAAATAAAATAAAATAAAATTATTAAAAGTAAAATACAGTTTTTATTATTTTAAATATTTTGAAAATAATCAGTTGAGTTTAGCTATTGGTTGGAGAGAAAAAAAAATGAAGTTAATTAATATTGAAATTAAATTAAAAGGTGTATGATCAAGATTTGAATGAGCACTACATACGAAGGCTGGCTTGCGAGGCCCAATTGCGAGGATTCAACATGATTGTATCAGTGCGGACCTAAGAAAGTTTGTTAGGAGAATCCTGCACAGGATAAGTTGCTGAGCGGTAGTACTAGCTTCTTAATCATACCATTCATTCATTAAAAAAAAAAAAAAAAAAAAAAAAAAAAAAAAGATAGAATAAAATTTTTAATAACGCATTCTTGCGCGGCCATGAGTGTGGTGCGGGCTTACAGACCAATTATAACTGAGGACCGTTTACATTTTATAAGATTTTTTTATGCAATTTATTTTATTATTTTTTTTATTTTTAGTGCTAGAGGCCTATTTCAGTCGGTTTATTGAATGGGGATTTATTGAATGAAGTCCCCCCAAGGCACAATTTTGACATGAGTCCCCCCCAGGCCCAACTTTGACATGAGTCCCCCCAAGGCCCAGCGTTGTCGAATTTTTACACGTCACTCTTAATAGTGCTAAGGGCCTATTTCAGTCGGTTTATTGAATGGGGATTTATTGAATGAAGTCCCCCCAAGGCACAACTTTGACATGAGTCCCCCCAGGCACAACTTTGACATGAGTCCCCCCACAAGGTACAAGTTTGACATGAGTCCCCCCCCCAAGATACAAGTTTGACATGAGTCCCCCCCCAAGGTACAACTTTGACATGAGTTCCCCCTCAAGGCCCAGCGTTGTCGAATTTTTATACGTCACTCTTAATAGTGCTAAGGGCCTATTTCAGTCGGTTTATTGAATGGGGATTTATTGAATGAAGTCCCCCCAAGGCACAACTTTGACATGAGTCCCCCCCAGGCCCAACTTTGACCTGAGTCCGCCCAAGGTACAACTTTGACATGAGTTCCCCCAAGGCTCAGCGTTGTCGTATTTTTATACGTCACTCTTAATAGTGCTAAGGGCCTATTTCAGTCGGTTTATTGAATGGGGATTTATTGAATGAAGTCCCCCCAAGGCACAACTTTGACATGAGTCCCCCCCCAGGTCCAACTTTGACATGAGTCCCCCCCCCAGGCCCAACTTTGCATTGAGTCCCCCCAAGGCCCAACTTTGACATGAGTCCCCCCCAATGCCCAACTTTGACATGAGTCCCCCCCAGGCTCAACTTTGACATGAGTCCCCCCCCAAGGTACAACTTTGACATGAGTCCCCCCAAGGCCCAACTTTGACATGATTCCCCCCCCCAGGCCCAACTTTGACATGAGTCCCCCCAAGGCCCAACTTTGACATGAGTCCCCCCAAGGTACAACTTTGACATGAGTCCCCCCCCAAGGCACACCTTTGACATGAGACCCCCAAGGCACACCTACCCCTCATTTGGAAAAAGAGAAAAAACGTTGTTTTGCGGCTATAAGACAGTTTGGACTTCCAACGTTATTTGTTACAGTATCTGCAGCTGAAACACATTGGTTTGATTTAATGAAAACTTTATCATGGAATTTAGATCGTCACGAATTAACTAAAGAAGAATTTGTCGATATTAACAAGTTTAGCAGTAGGCCTCTGGCACTAAATTAAAATCTGTCAATGTCAGATTTTCATGTTTTAAATAATGAAATAATGTCGTGTCTGTATAATTTTAGTTTTTTTTTTTTTTAGTTTTTTATTCATTTTACAGTTTTTTAATAATTTTTATTTTAAAAAGATTTTTTAATTTTCACATTTTTATTTTTACCGGGACTCAAGTTATATCGATGGTAGGCAGATTGGAGGATAAAGTTTATTATTATTATTGCAAATAGTCTATTGATTTTATCAACAACTTAAAATTGTCTGCCTAAATTAATGTTCATAACATTTGCGGTTGAATCGTTCAACAGTCGGCTCTGACTTTCCATTTTCTCAAAACTTTTAGTATGGCAGTGTAAGACGAAATTTTATATAAGCGTACTTAGTCCGACATATTTTTAATGAATGACTGTAAATGTAAATTTTCAACATTATTATCTTTAAAAAGAACTTACCAATACATTTAAAACGAAATCTGCGATAAATTAGAAAAACAATTTTATTTATTTATTTATTTTTTTTTTAATTTTAACAACTACAATAAATCAATAAATCAATAAATAAAAATATATAAAAATAAAAATAAAAACATTATTTTAGATGTCTGCAAAAAACAACTTTTTTTTTTCACATTCATTGTAGGTGAAAATCGTCTGTTTTCACCATGAAAAATAATTTTGATAAATAATAATTTTAATAAATAATTTCTGCAGGAAAGTTTTGTGGTGCCCACAACATACTAGTTAATGCTGAGAAGTTTAGATTAAATTGTGTTAATTGACTGAAATTTGCATTTTCCTGCTTACATCTTTCCCGAGGTGAGAGCAAGTTTTTTTGCGTTCATCAATTGCCAAATTTTTAGTTCAGATCGTAGAACGTTCGTGTGCTTCGAACCACAATATATAAAACCGTAACCATTATAACCTATCCTTTATAACCTTAACCGTAACCTAGCCATTACTTCTTGAATCCCATCAGTGGAATTTCAAATATGTAACATTGGACAATAAAATTAATATTTTAATTATACTATAAAATATAAAATAAAATAACATAACAATAAATAGTAATGAGTGGCGAAAAAGAAATTTTTAATTATCATCATTCTATACTGAGTAATAAGTGTTTATATTTGTACAAATACTGAACCTCTTGTGGAATGAAAGTTTTAAACATCATTTTCTCATAATTAAGTTTTACGCAGCTGCGTGAAGTTTAAAATGCTCCATGCATCATATATTTTGTTAAACTCCATAAAACTTCATTTAATGGCTTTATATATATATATATATATATATATATATATATATATATATATATATATATTTCCCCCTTTGAGCGGAACTCTTTGGTGATTTTATCCTTTCTTTTCTCTCAAATGTGGACTGTTACTAACCATTCATAGTTTTTGCAAATTCTCTCGTCGATAGGCTTATGTGTTATGTTAGTGTCATTTCTCTTCTGCGTAAGTACTTTAACTTGTTTTTACTAATCGTTGATACTCAAATTAAATTAATACTGTGACTAATTTTAATCGAAATAAATCTCAATTAATATTTATTTTATGTTGGTATCTTCATCTATCTTTTGTCTGCTGAGTGTTACAACGGTAATAAACAATTCAAAATGTATATATATGTATCTTAAAACAAAACTTAGTTATAATTTTTCATTTTTTGTTTTTTAAAGGTTTCGAATTTTGAAAAAAAAAAAAAAAACGAAAAACAAATGAATTATTCTTTTTTCGTATTATTATGACGGAAATTAAAAATGTCAACTATCTTTGGTTAAAATCATGTAAATCTACATGTAAAAAATAATTGGAAGTCTAAGTCAAAAATAATGCACAAGAAGCATTTCGAAACTTAATGATTTGTTAATAATTTTAATTAATATTTTATTTAAATATAAATGTTAATGTTAATTTTAATATGACTTTTCTCATGTACAAATAACACTGTAAGAAAAAGTAATTTTTTGCAGTAATAGATTTATATATATATATATATTTCTTTTAATGAGATGTTTTATTCACTTTAAATTTAAGTCGTATGTACCAGTCTAATTAGCTTTAATTTTCAAAAAATATGACCGCAGACTGTTTACATCAGATCAAAATTTATTAACAAATATCTACTTTTATGTAAATTAGTGATTGGCAAATGCGTGACATTACGTAGTTTTAAACCAAAACTATACATATGAAGTACAGAGATGTTTTGACTGTGAATCTGTTAAACCTTTCGGCTCTGAATTATGAATTGGGCAGATAAAAAAATAATAATAAATGTTTAGATATTCTACATTATATGTAAGTACCTTAATTATGAAATATTATAAAATTCTGTCACTTACCAAATTAATTTAAAAGCGTTTAAAAATAGTTGGACACTAAGTTATAATTAAAGAAAAAGTAATTTATTTTATAGGGTAAGTACACCAGTGATTGACACTTTTAGAGCAATCTCTGATGTTTTTAATGTTCTAGTCATCAGAAAACATTTTTGGAAATCCTAAGTTAGTACATATGGTATTAAAGGCATTCAGAACCACATATATGTTAAAATATATACATTTGATGACAATTATTTTTTTTATTGAATTTTTATTTCACACCCGCTCAATATTCCAGTAATTGACACTGCAGGTTTATCATTTTATCAGTAACTGCCACCCTATGTTCCAGTGTTTGACACTGCTAGTTATTCATTTTACCAGTTCTTAGCACCCTATTCTCCAGTGTTTGACATAAAATGTTAAGTTTTTTATATGTAAAATATATTATTTTATTATTTTTCTTATTTATTAATTATTTCGGGATAGATGTCAATTACTGGAGCATGTCATTCACTGGAGCCCCTATCCTATACAGTTTACAAACATTTTGTATGAAACATTTTAGAACAATTTCTTTATCCGTGAAAACACAGAAACACTGCATATTTCTCACAAAACGAAGTAATTTTAGATGAAAAAATGCATTTGTAGAACGTAGTAGAAAAGACGCTTTTACTTTTGGCTAGAAATGACTAGATGCTTCCATTATTTTCTCTTCTGGGGACGTCCTACTGAGCAAAAATGGTAACATACTACTATTCTGTATTATTAGTAGGACACTAAATATTGAGGTTAAAATTCTTGAAAATAAGGAATTTAGAGAAATGTAAAGATGTGTTCTAATACTAAGACGTCAAGGTCAAATGGGTTAAAATGCTGTTTCTGACAGCATAATTGCTGTAATGCGCGATTCATGCTATTTGATTTTAGGTTTTTTGTAAATGTGCGTTCTAATATTTTAGATTCTAAATGTTTTAATGGCATGAAATATAACGCCGTTTTGCTGTAAGGATGTTAAATGAAGCTACAAAATGAACTGCACTGTCTATTTTAAGGTTGGCGTTTCATTACGCGAGTTGGGAATTAGTTTATATACATAAATCTGTGCTCATTCCACTCTTTCTGAACGAATTAGAAATAGTTATAAATTTTCTGTAATATAAAATTATCTGTTCTATATTTTTAAATATTATTTCAACTTCAAAATAACGATCTATTGGTTGCGTTTTAGGTTTTTATTTATATTTTTTTCACTTTAATTAGAATGAAATTATTATGCCAAAGAATATTATTTATTAAGTGATCAAAATATTTCTATTAGCACTTGAAATTAAAATGTTCAAGCAGGGGAATACCTTTTAAAATTTAATACTTTTAAAATTATAAAAAAATAAAATAATGATGTTTAAATAAAAGACATTTAAAGATATTTCATCGCGTAAATCTCTTGATAATTCATTCACTAATCAATGAAAACATTTATTTATAATATTTTAAAGTATTCTAAAGAAGAATATACAACTATTTCCTAAAAATAAAAATCACAAGACCAGTCATTTAACTAATCATTTTTTAAAAACTAAAATAAGATTAGTTTCACAAATATATAAATAAAGATCGTGTAATTGTAAAGAGCATCAAGAAAAGTATTAAAAAATGGGAAACACTTGAGAAGTAAATACGTGACTTTTTCAAAATGTTAGTCGAAACGTAGATATTTCGATTTTAACACGCTTAAAATGGAACGACTTGCAAAAGGTTCATTTTTGCTCTTCTGTCTGGAAGATACACCTACACATTTGTCAGTGTTCTTGATATTTCAGATAGTTACAGTCACTCAATGGATTTCAAAAGATTTACTTTTTTATTTGGCTGTCGTCAAAATTTTACGCAGTGCTTTGCAAGTCTTTTTTTCGTAATAGGATTCATAAAACATTTGAATGATGAATTAATTGAATTTTCCCTATGCATAAAGACAAGAGAAACAATATCAGACTATTATAAACTAATCTAAGAGACATGAGATTTATCATGCATTTTTAAGGGAGAAGAAAAGAAGAAAAAATCTAATAAATATTTATATATATATATATATATATATATATATATATTAGATACTTATTAATAAAAGTGTATTTGTATAAAAAAAGCGCCAAAGGCAGCACTAAAAATTATACACAAATATATAATTTTGAAAATATGTAGAAACTTGAAGATAAGTAGGCGTGGATAACAAGAAAAAACATTAAAAAAAAGTAACGAATTATAGTAACGAAGAACAATTGTAAAAACATCACTACATGCGAAAAACACCCTTCCGCTTCCTCTTCAGTGGGTGGGAGCAGCAGAACAGACAATAAATTAAATTGAAAGAGGCCTAACAGGTTTCGGAAACATGGCGAAACTAGCATGGGTGTTTTTCGCATGTAGTCTTGTTTTTACAATTGTTCTTCGTTACTATAATTCGTTACTTTTTTTTAAACGTTTTTTCTTGTTATCCACGCCCACTTATCTTCAAGTTTCTACATATTTTCAAAATTATATATATATATATATATATATATATATATATATTTATTTATTTATTTAATTTTTTTAGAATTAACTTACTTTTTGAAATTTACACATCATACGCATTATACAAAAATCTATACATTTTATGCAGCATAATGATAAATATTTTAATAGTTTATAAATATATGAAAAATATTAATGATAGCATTTAGTATTTGAAAAAAAACCTTCATTTAGTTATTTAAATTCAATTTATGATATTGTAAATTAATGATAAGATGTTAGTTTTATAGTTATGCAGATGGCCTCTGTGGAAAAAAAAAAAAAAAAAAAGAGGCCATTCTAAGTAAAAGTAGATCTAGAGGGTTATTATTTCCACTTCGTTCCAGAATCAGTTTTGGTGCGACATATTATAGCTATTTCTGTTTCTATTTTATTTTATTTTATATATTTATACAAAAGGACAATTGTAGGAATGTGAGATATAACGTTGAAAATATTTTGCAATCATTACATCATAAAAACATGTATTTTCATTCATTACGAAATATACTTTAAACAGCATATTATTACTTAATTATAACGATAAATATTGAATGTTTTTTTATATCAATTACTATTTATAGACTAGCATTATGTTAAAGAACAAGTTAAACAGATTAATAATTCTTTCTGTCTCAGACATCACATAATAAGATACATAACAGGGAACATACTTATGAAACAAATCTATTGTTAGAAGTATAAAAGCACCTGTTGATAAGTTTATTGTTAACCAAATAAGTAAGTTTAAATACTAAAATAATAATCTGGTGTGTCACTGACGCGACTTTTCCTTACTCTGCATTTCAATAGTATAAAGATAGATTGCAGATTAAGTCACAAGATTAATAAGGTAAGATAATAATGTTCAATCTACTTTAAAAATAATCTAAAATAGGTGTAGGAACAGTTTTGCTTGACATATAATTCCCTATGTGTGTGTTGGGGGGGGGGGGGGGAGGTCTCCCTTGACCCCATGTTTAAATATAATGCTTACTTTTTTTTTTAATTCAGGGCTGTTTGTCTTCAAACTTGACAATCTTAATCGAATTTTTCAAGTGGCAGCCTCATACTAACTTGAAAATAAAAACTTCGAATTTCCTGCATTTTATTGTTTTACGTTATGCTGATGACAGTATACATACAGATCAACAGCTAAAAATTGGACTTTCGCATTCAGATATCCTCAAAACGTGATATTATACAAAAGCCAGAGTTGAAAATACAACTTTAAAAAATACTTTGTTTACAGTATGGGTATGAAAAAATAATTAGTTTTCCTGAGCAGTGTTCGTCAACATAGTAAAATTTAGCAAAGCCTTTTCATTAATTACATTCGATATAAAAGAACATTTAGTTTAATTTTGGGTATTCATGCATACTGTCCATAAACTCTATATACGTCACGTGGTGTACTTAAATTTAGTCTTATGTGAAAAATACATAGAACAAAATGAAATATACTTCCAGCAATTTCCAAGTATAGCCTCCAATATATCCAAATGCATAACACTGTAAGGAAATGAAGAATGATTTCCATACAAAGATTTATACAAAACATGCTTTTATACATATAAAACAATATGCTCATTGCATTTTGTTTACGGAAACTTATAGTTGTTACACTGTACTTAACAGAAATTTCCCCCATAGACATACGTATTTCAGTTTTCTTGGATGTCCCTGTTCACGAACCATTTGCTTGATCTCAACGAAAAGTTTACTGTAGCATCACAATCTGATACAAATTTGAAATACCGAGTTTGGATTTCCTGCAACTATTTGTTCTTCAGGTATGCTGATAAGAGACACACACACAGAGATCAACCGCTAAAATCATGTTTTTCAGAACCAGGAGAACTCAAAACGTGTAAATATAACAAAAACACAATTTCGAAAATTTGACTCAAAAACAATACTTTCTCTGCTATATATATGGGTAACAGAAAGAAAAAAAGCATATTTAATTTATTACAGAAAATTAATAATGACGGGTGTGACACAATTCCTGTTATAGGTGAGACAAAAGTTGTGTTTTTTCCTGCTATACTCAGGAAAAAACGGATTATACAGTCTCCTGATATAATTATAATCCTTGATATACGCATAATATAATACATATATAAATGTTATGTTACATGGATAATTATAAACCTCGTGATTTTACATCCGTAGGTATGATAAATCAGTTATAAGCCATAAATATTATAAAAAAAAAAAAAAAAAAAAAAAGCTGTATTCTTCAGACCCTTTTCGACCCAGGCTGTGTACGATCGTGCGGGTTAGATATCCACTACATCCACTTATATTTTTGCATCTGGGACAGTAGTATGTAATAAAGTCAGGGAATGAACGATCGAGCTAATTAGTACAATTTTCAATCAACAAATGTCGGTTATAGTCCATATTTTTCTTCCAGTTTGCAAAAACAGAAGAATGTAATGTTTTAAGGTAAAAATGTTTCGGGTCGAAAAGGGATAAAGAAATATCTCGTACAAATATAAATTCGTCCGTTAATTAAAATATCTTGGTGTAGAACTGATTTATTTGACCTGAGAACTATACGCAGAAAATTGGGATAATAAATAAGTATTGCCTGCTTTCAAGCCCTTTTTATGAATTTCTAGATTAAAAATACATCTTAAATATTTAAAGCTAATGTTTCTGACGGTTGGGTTAGTGTACATTACAAACTTAAAAAAAAAGTTTAAGAAATTTAAATTATTTTTAAATTTTCTATGATTTGGGTTAAATTTTGCATTATTGAAAATTTATTTTGGAGTAATTGTAGAATGGAAATGTTTTACATCTCCCATGGATTTTCTATAGTTGACTGAAGAGTTTGAATGGTCAAATAAAAAGCATGGACTTTAGTTAAAACAATAAAATTATACGTAATTCAACAAATTATTTGCGTGTGTGTGTATTCAATGGTTCATATTACTAGAAAAAAATCCTTTATATCTTATTTGACGAATTTGGTCAGTATCAAAAAATGGCTGTAACAAAGTGGGATAAATCTTTATCTTTCATTGGGTTTAATTAGAACACCATTTTTAAAATTACTGAAACAATCGTGTTTTAATATAAAGAACCTTTGGATCGAGTTTAGAAAAATATAATGTTGTGTTTTCTAAATATGATAAAGGAATTATTAATAATTATAAAAGAGTTTATGAACTCAGTGAAGACAAATTTACTAATTCTCACATTTAAACAAAAAAGATTTTCTACTTTGTGAATTTGTGTTGGCTTCATTAGCTGTTGTTGATTAGATATTGTTGGTTAATTCTTTATATTTAAGCTAATGAAAATGTATGTACAGAATTGCATTTTATTTTGCAATGAATCTACCTATAAAAAGAAAGAATAATAATCGCATAATTTGTACAGAAATTCTTCACACGCACACAGTAAATAAATAAATAAATAAATAAAATGAAATGAAATAGAGAGAGACAAAAAGAGACATATATATAAAGAGAAAATGCATCACTGATTTTCTTGCTTTCTTTTTCTTACAAATTTCTTTTTATTTATTAAAAAGTATTTTATAAAATATATTCCTTTATAAATAGTTAATAAAAAATAAGAAATTATATTTCTATATACAGATATTTCAGCCTGTATTTATAATGTATTTATTTTTTTAAAACATCACAACATCGAACAGTTAAATAAAATATTTATTTTATGGGAAAAAAAAAAGAAAATTTATATATTAGATATAATAGTATATATAAATATATTATTAGTAACATTAGCAAAGTCAATTTATTCAAGCAAAGAAATTTCGTTTTCTCTTGCATCTTTATATTTTACTAGTGTATAACCCCGTCAAAAATGACGGAATGTGAACGATAAATCTTGAAAACAATCTTAAGATCATGAAGAATAGCACGTGATCATTTAAATGTATTTTCAATTTCTGTTTATAAATCAAATGTGTTTCGATATTTTATAATTTTCGTTCTGAAAAAAAAAAAAAAAAAAAAAAAATCTACCCGATCAATAAGTATGAATGACAATAAAATAACTGCTGGTTGACAAAAAATATAGGCCCGACAGCACAACAGCAACAACACATACCAGTATTCCGTTAAGTGCTCTATTTAAAGTCCTTATAATAAGAATAATCTGGTGTGTCGATCACACGACTTTCTCTTACCCTGAAATTTATCACTATAAGTACAGGTTGGAGATAAAGAGGTAAGACAGCGAGTACTGTTATGTAAACCTATGTTAAACAATTCAAATTAGGCTTCGGAAGAGTTTTATATGATAATTAGTTCTGCCCCCCCCCCCCCCCCCCCCGCAACCCCCAGTTTCATTAATGCACCTACATTTATACAGAATTTAATTCGATTCTTAAAAAATTTTGATTTAAAAGACAATTTATTAAAATTATTATTTAAAAAAGTTATCTTATATGATAATACAGACGATTTCCATATTAGAGAAGTAGTATAACACTAAATATCTAAAAAAAAGTTGAATTTATTCTCAATATTAAAGAAAAAAAAAAATACGATTTTTTCTTCTAATTTTTTTTTTTTTTTTTTTTTTGTTATAAGTAAAAAAAAAAGTCGATAACTTTGTTTTAAATTATCGCAGATCGATGGTTCAACCATTTGTTTTAAAGGTATTGACGATCTCTTTTGAAAGATTCTCTTTGAATTCGGTTATTAAAAAATAATTCTGTTTTTAGAAAATAATAATTTATTAAAATTATTATTTAAAAATATTATCTTTTATGATAATGCAGACTATTTCCATATTAGAGGAGTAGTATAATACTAAATATTCAAAAAAGAGTCCATTTTATTCTCAATATTAACTTTTTTTTTTTTTTTGTTAAAAGTGAAAAAAGTCGATAACTTTGTTTTAAATTATCGCAGATCGATGGTTCAACCATTTGTTTTAAAGGTATTGGCGATCTCTTTTGAAAGATACCCATCATAAAAATTTACTCCCATCGAGAGGGGACTTCCCCCCCCAGGGGGGGGCGAGGCCCTACATACAAAATTTACAATTTTTTTTCCCTATTGACTAACTCTATTACAAAAAATATATATTCGTTTCATTTGGTTTAGTGCAGTCTATAGATGTTAAACTCGACTTACCTGCAATTTCCCCCATAGACGTAATTTATTTGAATACATTTGAATGTCCCCGTACACGAACCATTTGCTTCAACTTAACGAAAAGCTTACTGTACACATTTACAGTACCGATGATACACATTTACAGTACCGAGTTTGGAGTTTCTGCTACTATTTATCTTCAGATATGCTGATTAGAGACACATATACATCCACACAGACAGACAGACACACACAGAGACCATTCACTAAAAACATGATTTTCGTATTCAGGGGACCTCAGAACATGTAAGTATAACAAAAACTCACATTCGAAAATTTGACCCTAAAACAACACTTTCTCAACCCTATGGGTAAGAGAAAGTAAAAAACGATTCACTTCATTTTACCAAAATACTTTTTACTTTCTCTTACCCATAAGGTAGAGAAAGTATTGTGTTTGGGTCAAATTTTCGAACGCGAGATTTTGTTATATTTACACGTTTTGAGGTTCCCTGAATAGGAAAATCATGTTTTTAGCAAATGGTCTGTGTGTATATCTGTATGTCTGTGTGTCTGTATGTATGTCTGTCTGTGTGTCAGTCTGTATGTCTGTGTGTCTGTCTGTGTCTCTGTGTGTCTGTCTGTTATCAGCATATCTCAAAAACAAATCATGGCAGAAAGTTCAAACTTGGTATTCTAAATGTGTATCATATAGGGATGCTACAGTAAGCTTTTTGTTAAGATCAAACAAATGGTTCGCGAGATTTTGTTATATTTACACGTTTTGAGATCCCCTGAATACGAAAATCATGTTTTTAGCAAATGGTCTGTGTGTATGTCTGCACGTCTGTGTGCCTGTCTGTGTGTCTGTGTGTGTGTCTGTCTGTTATCAGCATATCTCAAGAACAAATAGTAGCAGACATTCCAAACTTGGTATTCTAAATATGTATCATATATAGAGGCTACAGTAAGCTTTTCGTTAAGATCTAGCAAATGGTTCGCGTACAGGGACAATCAAGAGAATTCTAATACATTACGTCTATGGGGGAAATTGCTGGTAAGTAGAGTTTAACGTGTATAGACTTCACTAAACCAAATGAAACGAATATATATTTTTTGTAATAGAGAAAGTTAACTGGGAAAATTTTTTTGTGTATGTAGGAGTCTCGCCTCCCCCCTGGGGGGGGGTCCCCCTCGAGGGGAGTAAATTTTCATGATGTGTATCTTTCAAGAGAGCTCGCCAATACCTTTAAAACAAATGGTTGAACCATCGATATGCGATAATTTAAAACAAAGTTATCGATTTTTATTTACTTTTAACGAAAAAAAAAAAAAACTTAAAAAAAAAAATCGTTTTTTTTTTTTTTTTTTTTAAATATTGAAAGTAAAATGGGCTTTTTTTGGATATTTGGTGTTATACTACTTCTCTAATATGGAAATCGTCTGCATTATCATAAAAGATAATTTTTTAAAATAATAATATTAATAAATTATTTTTTAAAAACGGAATTATTTTTTAATAACCGAATTAAATTCTATATAAATGTAGGTGCATTAATGAAACGGGGGTTTGATTTGGGCGGTAGCCCCCCTCACACAGAACTAATTATCATATAAAACTCTTCAGAAGCCTAATATGAATTGTTTAACGCAGATTTACATTACAGTACTCGTTATCTTACCTTTTAATCTGCAACCTGTATTTATAGTATTAAATTTCAGGGTAAGAGAAAGTCGTGTTGGTGACACACCAGATTATTTACTTTCTCTTACCATAAGGTAGAGAAAGTATTGTTTTTGGGTCAAATTTCGAACGCGAGATTTTGTTATATTTACACGTTTTGAGATCCCCTGAATACGAAAATCATGTTTTTAGCAAATGGTCCGTGTGTATGTCTGTACGTCTGTGTGTCTGTGCGTGTGTCTGTCTGTTATCAGCATATCTCAAGAACAAATAGTAGCAGACATTCCAAACTTGGTATTCTAAATATGTATCATATATAGAGGCTACAGTAAGCTTTTCGTTAAGATCTAGCAAATGGTTTGCGTACAGGGACAATCAAGAGAATTCTAATACATTACGCGTATGGGGGAAATTGCAGATAAGTAGAGTTTAACGTCTATAGACTGCACTAAACCAAATGAAACGAATATATATATTTTGTAATAGAGATAGTAAACTGGAAAAAAATTTTTGTGTATGAAGGAGCCTCGCCTCCCCCCCAGGGGGGGAAGCACCTTCTCGAGGAGAGTACATTTTCATGATGGGTATCTTTCAAAAGAGCTCGCCAATACCTTTAAAACGAATGGTTGAACCATCAGTCAGCGATAATGTAAAACAAAGTTATCGATTTTTTTTTACTTTTAACGAAAAAAAAAAAAAAAAAAAACTTAGAAAAAAATCGTATTTTTTGAAGTGAAAACTTCTTTAGGCGCGTTGAGCACTTTTGGGTGAACAAAAATCATTGAACTCCCGTCATCGTCAGCTAACGCTTTCCATTTGAAGTGAAAACTTTTGGGTGAACTAAAATCATTGAATTCGCTTCACCGTTAGCAAACGCTTACATCCTTGTGTGATACAAATAATGTATCATACAATTAACTTGCTAATGTGAAGTGTTAATAATTATATACAGTATATTGTTTTAAAATCTGGTACGGCTCTACACGACTTCTCTCATCTCCGGGCACTGCCTCTATTGCGGTTAGACATCACAAAACCGTGAGAAAACCCAAAGCTGTCATTTTTCTCGCGTTTTTACAATCTGGTGCGGCTCTACACGATTTCTCTCATCTCCGGACACTGTCTTTTGAAGATTGCAGCCGGTAACTTTGCAGTGAGACCTCACAAAACATTGAGGCCAAAGCCGCAATTTTTCTCACGTTTTTAGAATCTGGTGCGGCTCTACACGACATCTCTCATCTCAGGACAATGTCTCTATTGCAGTTAGACCTCACAAAACAGTGAGAAAAGCCAAAGCCGCCATTTTTCTCACGTTTTTACAATCGGGTGCGGCTCTACACGATTTCACTCATCTCCAGACGCTGTCTCTTAAAGATTGCAGCCGGAAACGTTGCAGTTAGGCTTCACAGAACCATGAGAAAGACCAAAGCCGCCATTTTTCTCACGTTTTTAAAATCTGGTGCGGCTCTGCACGACTTCTCTCATCTCCGGACACTGTCTCTTAAAGATTGCAGTCGGAAACGTTGCAGTTAGACCTCACAGAACCGTGATAAAGGCCAAAGACTCCATTTTTCTCACGTTTTTACAATCTGGTGCGGCTCTACACGACTTATAAAACTCTTCCGAAGCCTAATTTGAATTTTTTAACATAGGTTTACATAACATCGTTATCTTACCTCTTAATCTCCAACCTGTATTTATAGTATTAAATTTCAGGGTAAGAGAAAGTCGTATGAGTGACACACCAGATTATTTACTTTCTCTTACCCATAAGGTAGAGAAAGTATTGTTTTTGGGTCAAATTTTCGAACGCGAGATTTTAGTATATTTACACGTTTTGAGGCACCCTGAATACGAAAATCATGTTTTTGGCAAATGGTCTGTGTGTATGTCTGTGTGTCTGTCTGTCTGTCTGTCTGTCTGTTATCAGCATATCCCAAGAACAAATAGTAGCAGACATTCCAAACTTGGTATTCTAAATATGTATCATATATAGAGGCTGCAGTAAGCTTTTCGTTAAGATCAAGCAAATGGTTCGTGTACAGGGACAATCAAGAGAATTCTAATACATTACGTCTATGGGGGAAATTGAAGGTAAGTAGAGTTTAACGTCTATAGGCTGCACTAAACCAACTGAAACGAATATATATATATTGTAATAGAGATAGTCATCTGGGAAAAAATTTTTGTGTGTGTAAGAGCCTCGCCTCCCCCCTGGGGGGGAAGTCCCCCCTCGAGGGGAGTAAATTTTCATGATGTGTATCTTTCAAAAGACCTTGTCAATACCTTTAAAACGAATGGTTGAACCATCGATCTGCGATAATTTAAAACAAAGTTATCGACTTTTTTCACTTTTAACAAAAAAAAAAAAAAAAAAAATTTTTTTTTTAAATATTGAGAATAAAATGGACTCTTTTTTGGATATTTAGTATTATACTACTTCTCTAATATGGAAATAGTCTGCACTATCATAAAAGATATTTTTTCTAAATAATAATTTTAATAAATTATTATTTTTTTAAAACAGAATTATTTTTTAATAACCGAATTCAATTCTATATAAATGTAGGTGTAATAATGAAACGGGGGGTGTAGGGGAGCGGTAGCCCCCCTCACAGAAAACTAATTATCATATAAATCTCTCCCGAAGCCTAATTTGAATTGTTTAACATAGGTTTACATAACATCGTTATCTTACCTCTTAATCTCAAACATGTATTTATAGTATTAAGTTTCAGGGTAAGAAAAAGTAGTGTGAGTTACACACCAGATTATTTAAGACTATCGAAGATCCTGTTTTTAAATAAGCAAGCGAAGTGTTACGTCACTGACCGTCCGTGGATTTAAGAAAAATATTCCCTATGTTAATCCTTCATTGGATATTTTGTACAAAATTATTAAAAATCGAAGAAAATTATTTCTCGATTTTAATTCCCGTATTTCGGTATAGATATGCTATCGTATCCATGTGTTAGATTGAGTTATTTTGCTGTCAAATTGAGAAAATTTTAAATTTCAAAACTATGTCATCATTGTCGTTTTTTGTATTTGGCGATTAAAAACATAATACGAAAATATACATGCCAGATGTTTATTTTCGTAATATGTATTATACGAAATAGTGTTTCATATAATTCATCACTCTCTTATTATAAGTTGTTAAAGTAACCATGATTTTTGAAAGGAATTAAATATGTTCGCCAGATAATTTGGGGATATTTTCTTTTTCCGCCAAGAATGTAAGATATATTAAATCTATTCCGCTGCAACATATGAGTATCTTATATCAGAGACTTTATTTAGACATTTGAAAACAAATTTTCCTTCAAATTGTGATAGAATATTTATTATTTTCCTTTTAATTAGTATATTAGTTGGATATTTTTGTGTAAATAACATCCTTTGAAATGAAATGTTTATGTTTTGAATCGAATATGGAAGTTTGCCATTTTTTTCTTTAGAGTTTTGAAATTTAAAATTTAAATTTTATCAATTTTACAGCAAAAACAACTTAAGCTAACGCATGCACACGATAACTAATGCATATCTATACCGAAATATGGGGATTAAATTCGGGAAATAATTTTCCTCAATTTTTAATAATTCTTTATAAAAAATCAATGGGCGATTAACATGGGAAATCTTTTTCTTGCATCCGCTTCCGGCAGTGACGTCATCACTTTGCTTGCGTATTTTCTAACTAACTATCCAATAATTACAGACACTCCATGCTATCCCAAATTCACCTCGACTCGATACTTCCAATCAGCTCTCTCACCCACAACATCGCCAAAATATCCAGGATCCAGCTAGGGACCTTCTCATTCTCAACCGAACATTTTATCTTGACTCGACATTGTCACCTTAGACTACTCTACTTACATTCTATCCTAACTATAACCTTACACTAATTTCTAAACTGAAATCAACTGGCGACATTTATGTACTGAACTCGACGCCAATCAAATCTTTGTCAATCAATCAATCTTTGTTTACAATGTAAACAAACAATGAAGCTTGATAAAAATAATTAAAGACTTTAATTTGTTTTTACAAATATTTTAAGAGTTTTAAGAATGTTAATATGTTTTAGAAATACTTTTAGCGTTTTTTTTTTTTTTTTTTTAAAGAAACAGTCAAAGAGTTGTTCATTCGGAATTAAAGAGTTGTCCATTTGGAATTTGTATTTTCTGAATGGCAACAGTTTTGGTTTGTTTTTATTTGGTATTGCGTTGGTTACAATCATGAAGTTACATAATTCTATTTATAGGTTCATGTTTATAATAGCCAGTGATCCGTTATATTTAATTTAGACCTTTAAACATTACAATTGAATAGTTTTTCAAGGTTTTAGAGGAAATAAATAAGAATACGTGCGATACAAGACATATTATATGTATGTTTCCGTAAGTTGAACCAGCTCAGTGAGTTGAACAAATGGAAAAAAAATGGCTGCCAAAAGTTTCTGTTTTGAAGCGGTCTAACCGGAATCGTTCATGACAGATGAGGATGATTATTATTATTAATTATTATTATTGATTGTAAGAATTACCAAATATAAGTCATAAATCAAGTCAAACGAAATTGAATTAGGTTTAAAAAGTTTAAATGAACTAACTGTTGCTTGGATTATTTCAGCGGTTTCTTTTTATTATTATTATTTAGTTATTTATGCATATGGTTATTGAAATATATCGTAGTGTGATTCTGAGGTTATGGGACAAACTTGGAGGGGAGTTAGAAAATATCATAAAGATTCAAAATTGTATAGGAACCCATGTCCCCAAACGTCATTCTAACCCGTTAAGATCCGCGTGATTTTTCTTGAATATGGGCATGGCTCTCGAATGTTGCATTAAAAAAAAAGGAAAGGAAAGAAAAAGACAGAAAAGAAAACAGTTTTGCATGCTAATGTTCACATAAATAAATAAATTATGTTTTTATCGATGTATTTTATCGCAGTGTTTGCAGTAATATGAACATTGTGTATAAATTTGCGAAATAATGAATCTTGCAAGATTTTAAAATTTACACAGTAAGAAGTGTTAGTAGTACACAGTAATCCAAAACCATAGCCTCCTAAACTAGATGAATGTCGCGTGGCTCGGAAACTTAGCAACAGTTGAAGTAATAAAACAACGCCACCTGGTACAGATTGCGTGACTTTTTTATTCAACTCTCAACAATAATTTTAAGAAGTGATATGTGATATATATATATATATATAATCGACGTTTCTTAGATTCTATTCGACTTTTATGTATATGAAATCCCGCATTTAAAAATTTTTGATGGCTGTTGAATAAAAAAGTCGTGCAATCTGTACCAGGTGGCGTTATCTACCACTTCAACTGTTGCCAAGTTTCCGAGCCACGCGACAGGCATCTAGTTTAGGAGGCTATGCCAAAATATTCAGTTCATAAAAGGTGAAAATTACGTTTGGGGACATGGGTTTCTACACAATTCTGAATTCTTGGGATGTTCTTTATCTCCCCTCCAAATTTGTTCCATGGCCTCGGAACCGCCCTGTATAATGCAAAACAATTTTTTTAAATTATTTTGCTAAAATACAATTTCAACAAGCTATAATTAGAAAGTCAAATGATACACATGCTTGGGGCTCCACCAGTGGGTGAGAAGAGCTGCTCACGCCTGGTAGACTAGAAATGGCAGATTGAAATACAGGTCGCGATATTCGACCTTGACGTTCGCCGAGTTCCCTGGTTTTATCCATATTTCATGTAAATACGGGATATGAAGTTTAGAATGAACCTCCACGATAGGCAATTTACAAATTGACGAGCAGTCAATCTAGCTGGTAATCTTTGAAACCTCTGGACGGCCCCCACCTACCTGCACTACGCTGTAGTCAATTGTTATTAATTCCTACACTAAGCTCAAGCTTTTAATTTTATATTATTGTTTGATTGGAATAAATGTAATACAGAAGCTTTTTCGCAGTTTATAGAAACAATTTTGATAAATAATTAATTTATATATAATATATTTTTGTGATAGTTTGTTTCCCATCGTATATTAATAACAAACGGTAGCAGGGTACAACTGAACAAGTGCAATATTTATTTTGAAATGCTAACGAGAAAAATAAATACAATTTAGTTCCATGAAGAGTGAACGACTTACAATATTTAATATGATATACATTCATATGAGAAGTTTTTTATACTGTTAGTTTTGTTTTGTATTATGCGAATAAATACTGAAGTACGCATGTAGGTAGCGTGATTGGTCAGTAATTGACGACAGGCCAGTAATGGACCATTTAGGCGCAAAAATATAAAAAGCAAGAATTAATGAGAGAATGTTTTTAATTCGAACACTCATTTGGTAAAAAAAAAAATAACTAATATCTAATAAAATTCTCCGTTATAATTTCCTATAGAAACTGATGTTTTAAATCTACGTCAATATCGAATGAATATTGATGTATGTAAGACATTTATATTTATTTTATAGACCGTTTGTCCCATAAATCTGCAGACATTCTAAAAAAATCATATAAATTGAATGAATTGGTAGAATTGAACGCGGTTTGCGAAAAAAGTTATTCCCGTATAGGGAATACCCCCGACATTTTTTTTTTTCATTTTTTTTTTGTAAATAAATAAATAACAGTTAAAATTTTCGTTCAATAGATGGTGCCGTAAGCGACAAATCACGAATTTCCGTGAAAAAACTATACTTATCTGCATTCAAATGTTTTCAGGCATATAAATTCTATTCTATGTATTCGCCATAACCACAAATTGTAGTTTTCAAACAAATTACAATACCGCTGACTGCAGCATCAGGAGTGGTTCTTACCAGAGGGAAACCATCTTCACCAAGTCAGCATCACAATTAAAACATTATGTATCCGCAATTAGGAGGCAAAATAAGAAATAACATGTGTTAATCGTAAAATAGGACAACTTTTAGAAGTCTGATTTGCCTATTTCTCGTTACGCATCTGTGCAGAGTTCTCTATCGTTGAATTTTTCTTTACCTAAACAAAATCCCTTTTCAAAAGAATAACTTTTTCGCAAACCGTGTTCAATTCTACCAATTTCTTCAAGTTTTATGAATTTTTAAAATGTATACAAACTTACGGGACTCTGTATATATAAGGTGTACCCAAATGAAAAGTAGACCTTAGCTGTAACGGCGTTATATCTAATCCCAGTGAGTTAATGTGTTGGCCGATATATGGCATGGTGAAATTGCTACATGCACATGCCCAGTTAACGGCTTCGCATCAATATCCTCATTGCTGGAGAGTCATTTCCGCAGTTTGTTGCATGATGGATTCCTCCAGATCATCACAAAAGGTGTGCCCAAAAGAAAAGGAGACTAAAGTTATATGTGAAGAAATTTTAATAACAATATTATAATTGTAGTCCATGTGGTATAGTACAACTATAAATAATTGTCATTTGATACACTGATTCCAGCTTGTAGGAAGGGAGTGGATGGCTCAACAGATGGGTCAAGCAAACATCCATTCTCTCCGTCTTCTGATTCTCTGACAGATGCTTGGACACCCATTGTGCACAAACTTTGCCATAACCAAGTTTTTTGTGGAATATGTGATGCGCAGTTTCTTTGTTTATCGACAGTTCAACAGCAATTTCACATGTGGGTATCCGGCGATTCTGTCGTATGAGCTCATCCACAGCCGATCTTTTTGTGCTGATCTGGAGGAATCCATCATGCAAAGAACTACGGAAATGACTCTCCATCAATGAGGATATTGATGCGAAGCCGTTAACTGCGCATGTGCATGTAGCAATCATGCCATATATCGTCCAACACATTAACTCACTGGGATTTGATATAACACCGCTACAGCTAAGGTCTCTTTTTCATTTGATCACACCTCTTATATATATATATATATATACTAATAAATTAACTATTTTTATTGGAAGTACGAGGTGGTCAACTACTAGATATCTAAAATGTTATGGTAGTAAATGTCAGTGGTAGTAAATGACTAAATTGGTCACTACTAAATTTCTGCAATAGATTTAGTAATTGACCAATATAGTGAATTACTAAATGTGTGAGCATCTCACTTAAGTTTTCTCAGCGGATTGCTTTGAGCTTGCGAAAGTTTCTAGCTTTCTAGTTTGAAAGTGTGTTGAATCAGATAGTTTAATTTTTTTAGGAAAGAGAATCAATTTTTGACAAAATCGCTGAAGAAAGAGTTATTTTGCTTCACAGATGGTGTGCAATGCTGTGCATGTAATCTCAGTAAGTCGATTGGTGTTGATTAATAGTACATAAATATATATTTTATATATTTACATTGAAATATAATTCTTTTTTAAAAAATATTTTTTAATTTAAGTAATATTTAAAATGAAAAACTCGAATGGTCAGTTACTAATATGGCTATGGTCATTTGCTAGATGTATGTGGTCATTTATTAGTAAAATCGCAATTCGAAACGATTATTAAAAATAATATAAATTGAAAAAAGGAAACAAGAAAATTTTTTTCAGTTATTATTCATCTTATATATTGATTAGTACTAATCAATCTTATTTTAAAAAAATACTATGAATGTTGACATTCATTATATTAGAAAATAAGATAAAACTTTAAGAAATTTCCACTAAATGGTCAATTACTGGTAGGTTAGCACTATTAAAATAAGAAAAATAATGTAGTATTTTATTAAAATTTTAGAAAGAAACATATAATAATGATAAAACAGAATAGATATTTTTTCTGAATGGTTAAAAAATGAAAGCTTTCAGACAGTTTGAATATTTAGTGAGATGTATTATAATTTATATTGATTCATAGGTAGTCTTCTTCATAAAAATCGATTTATTCATTCAATTCATTCCTAAAAATAGAAGTATGCGCTCAGCAATATCCTCTAAATAGTTTTCACATTTTAATTTGTGTTAAAGTAAGTCATGTGTATCGAATATAAAGAGATCCACAAAATACAGAGTTGTCAGTATGATACGGGCTTACAGTAGCTGACATTATTAAAAAAAAAATCTAAAAATTAGAAACATGTCAAATTTATAATGGACAATTTTATATGTAAACTCCTTTGAAATTCTGAAATTGAGTATTGTAAGTCGCAAGATTTGTTATCAATAAACTTTAAAGTTTTCACACCAGAAAAATTTACTAATTAAACTAATATGTCACATACGATAAACGTGTAAGTTTAGTATACCTACATTTCGAAAAATGTTACGCAATGTTTGGAAAACAATTCTTTCTCGATGACTTTCTTAAAATGCTATGTTCCATTCTATATTTCATTTTCTTTTCTTTAATGAAATAGAACATTTTATGGTTACTTTTTGCACTATAAATCTAACATAATTTTAAGTAAAAGTGAGAAATGTAGAACTTATTATTATTATTGTTATTTTTTATTTAACAACTCAGTATCTGAGATTAATGTCCTGATTCTAAATGTCGGGAAAAAAAAAAAATCAGAAAGGTGTTGGTCGAATATTTGTTAATACCGGAAATAAAAATATGCATTATATAAATTAATTACAGACATTTTTGAATAAATAATCAAATTTTCATGTACGAGTATGCATACAAATTCATAGAAGACACATCCAAAATAGTCTGTGTGTAATCCGGTTTTACAAATGTTTATCAAAATAAAAATATTTACAATTTTTAATGAATTCATTTCTCATATTAACTTTTAATAAAATCGAAAATTGCATAATTAGTAATTTTAATTTTCAATTTTATGGAGCATTTAAAAAAAAAAAATTCAATTTTTAAATCAAAATACACAGAATCGTTGAAGTATAAAATGTATTGTATACTTCCATATATTATGATGATATTACTTTTGTATCTCTATTTTCACTTCAAGACACAGAGAAATAATATCTTTTAGAGGGATTATCCATAGCTTTTTTCCGAAATAAGATTAATGATATATGTTATTAGCTTTCCAAGAATTTCCCCCTCTTCGATCATTCGCTTTTTTAATTCAATCTTCGACTTCATTTTTTTTTTTTTTTTTTTTTTTTACGCTCTTTTCATTCGCTGTTTTTGATGCTGTCGTTTAATTTTTATTTTTTTTCCTGTTTTCTTTCGCCGCACAACCAATATATTTTATTTTTTTCAGCTACTGTTTTGTTGTAATGAATTTCAGTATTTTTTATGTGGTTTAATAGAAAATATTTTAATTTATTATGCAATGAATTATTAGTTTGGTTCTAAGCAGTTAAAAGCGTAAAGAAATTAATTATTTGCATAAATGTATTTCCGAGTAAATTCATTATTTTTGATTAAACCAATTTCACTTCAAATGCTTTTTAGACCTTGATTTTATTTAAAATACATATCGATAAAAATGGGTAAGTACTTGTAGCATGGAATTCTGTAGACTGAATTGTAAAAAAAATTAGTACATATACGAAAACATTTTTAAAGATGTAAAAAATATTAATGTTTGAATTCAATTAAATTTTGTACGGTATTGCATGAAGGTTTTAATAATAATAATAATAACAAGTCCTTCCGGCTCATTTAGAAGGTACAGTCGGCAACAAAAGTGTCCGAACACTAGCAAAAATTCCTATATAAAAAAAGTAGGCTTAATACAGTTTTGCTAAATAAATCCTTGCCGAATCCTGTTCTTAGACTGACTAAGAACAGGATTCGCCAATGATTTATTTAACAAAAGAGTATTAAGTGTACTATTTAATATATGAATATTCTCTAGTGTTCGGACACTTTTGTTACCGACTGTAGGTTGATTTATTTTTCTTATCAAGTAGCTACCATTTTGAAACAAATTGACGACTATAAAGTATTAATGGAATTGTTAAAAACCCGGATAAACTACTACGTCAGAAACGCCAAAGAAAAATATTTGAGATGTATACAGCTGTTTCGGTAGCCTTAAGCGTACCGTCTTCAGTGCAAAAAGAATTCTGAACTGGAACTAGAACTGATTTTCGCTTTGATGGATTTCCTAGTGAACATCCCTTTACTTCCAGGCTATTGTTGATTGTCTAGCTATACATGTGAGCCAGTAAAAAATAAGATCTAACAGCAGAGCTAAAATCTGCGTGAAAATAAAAATTAAAAGGTAAGTTTAGTTAAAATTTAAGCATTGAGATAAGAACAAATAGTTTAAGTCTATAAAAAGTGTTAAGGATAATAAATGTAAAAATCTAATGAAAAAAGTTAAGGTAACGAAAAATAAAAAAATTAAGATGGTTCGCAGTTCCTAACAATTTAAAGGTAGAATTCTGAATCTGAAGAAGTGCTCGTATATATAGGAAAGGGATCAAATTTATTTCAACCAATAGGATTACGAGAAAGGTGGGGAGTGTGGCCAATAGGAATTTAGGAATGTTAGCTGTGTAAACAGTAGAAAAATTAAGAAAATGTGGACCGAATGTAAAATTCCCAATAATCAGACAAATAGGGAACAGCGAAATCATAATTTACAAGGTTTTTAAAATTTTTATAAATATGAAAAGTTTCAAAGAAATTTGAGTTCATGAATGGATTTAGGTCTGCAAATTATTTTAGCTGAATTAAATTTAAAATTATGATTTTCCTTTCAGCAATGTTTAGAAATAGCCGAATTATTGGTTTCATGTTTGCGGACATAATTTATATGCTCTTTTAGACGAATTACGTCCGCAAACAAGAAACCAATAAATTCTTCTCCCAATTCTCTTATATAGCCTCGTAGAATTTGAGAATTTTTCAGTATCTTCTGAAATAATCAAGTTAGAGCTTAGATAATTGATATATTGATAATAAAGATTTTTTTCGCCAAGGTTCCCAATAAAGTTGTTAAATTTCTCGCTAAAGCCATTACCTGCCCTGCTGAAGATTTTTAACGGTTTTTTAAATGAAAATGAGACTTTTTAACGCCAAAACAAGCTAAAAATGCAAAAAAATGACATTTTATAATCTGACAAAGCTTCTTTGAATGAAATTGCATAAAATAACTACTATTATTTACAAATTCATAACAATATTAACCAATGCGACAAATTGTTTTCGGGCACACTGTTTTCAAGAAAGATTCGGCTAAAATGAACGAACATAAGGTATTTAATCTTTGAGGCATAAGCGCCCATTTCAATCCACACACAGCAGAAGAATCCTTAAAATTTCATTATTTGTGGGTGGCTTGTCTATGCTTCGCAAAGTGTACTTCTAAAATCGATGTTGTCTGTCTGAACCGACTGCTTGCAAAATTAACCACATTGTCTATTTTCGAATTCCATATTCCTACAGACTACAGTGCTGTTTGTTAAAGCACATTTAGTTATTTTTGAAATTTCTGCATCAGAATTTTACGGTAGATAAACTTATTGCCTTTTTTTCTTATATAATTTGTGTCTATTTTTAAATGAAGCTACCTGTCATGAAATCAAAAAATTATTTTAAAATAATTGTTCAAGCGGTCTTATTTAACCAATAATTCTGAAGCTTAGTAAATTTTTAACTCAGAGAACAATGTAAGTAATTACAAGATAAAATGAACATTTTATATTCCACGTTTTTAGATTTTCTGTTAAATCATATAACCTTGACAATTCTATACATTAATAAGTATTTATTTTTTATTTATTTATTTATTTATTTTTTTTTTTTGATGAATTATTCCACAAACTTGAAAGAAAATGATCAAATGTGTAACAAATAGGGCAATTATAAGAAATTTTCAAACATTTATTAATTGAATAAAAGTATTTAACCCTTTCAGGGGCACTAAGTAAAAATGATTGAACTTCCTTTAAAAAATATATATATCATAAAGTAAACATCCCCTTCAAGTCATATTTGATGAAGGAAAAAATTCAGCATGTGGGGATTTTTTTATGGGTGGTGGCTAGACGTTCTAGCCTTTGCGCACATGTACCTTAATTTTCGTATGGAAATAAATATTTATATATTTAAGGAATAAAAATTGAAACTATGCCTTGAAAATGTAATTATAATAATACAATGTAACAATAATTAATTATTACTTAAATTATAATGCTTCTTTATCCCTTTTTAATGATTTATTATATATATATATACACACACATATATGGGCTGTTTAAAATTTGTTTAGAAACCTCTATGCATTAGTAATAAGAAAAAATTATTCACTATTTAAGGAATAAAAATTATAGTTATTCAATTATATTGTAAGTGCAATAAATTTTGAAATTGATTCAGTACATAAACTAAAAGACATAATTTCTTACTTTCATATTGTAATGAAATAATCAATTCACAAATTGCATACACAGAAATATGAAAACTTTAAAAATATTAATGTTCTTTAAAATTTGTTTGTTCCTGATCCAGATACTGCAGAATCATCATCTGAAGGTAGCTCTTCAAACAGAGCAATAGCTTCATCCAAAGATAAGCCTTTTCTAGGCATTATTGTGATAAAAATTAAGATATATACATTTAATTTAAGATTATTTAGAGAAATTAACTAAATTTAAAAGCTGTGGAAATAAAAATTTATTTTTAAAAATCACGATATAAGAGCAATAGAAAAAGCAGCCTCTTTCTATACTGTAAACAGAAATACTGAATAGCTTTTTTGTAAGAACCCTCCCACGCTCTTTTACATCTGTATTTACATTCTGCTATCCCTTACTGTTTATATTTATCACAGTTCACTAACCCCAAAAGACCCCCTTTGTTTATCTCAAAGGAAAAGAAATTGAGATTATTTTTCCCAGCAGAACCTGTCTTATGGTATCTCCCCTGACATATGTGCGCGGTGGCTAGATCCACCTAAAAGATGCTCCTAAAAATCAAACTAAAATTAATGATCTAAGATAATATGTAAATCTGTTGTATTTAAAAGGTGCATTACAGTATATTTACACTACCAAATACTTTTGAATAAAAAATTATTTTTCATAAAAATATATAAAAGAAACTTCAAAATTTTTTCCTGCAACTTGTCCATTTAAAAAAGTCATAGGGACATCCTGCTTAAAGTTACTGTAGTGCTGCCGTCTCTATTTCAATTTTAGAAGTACACATTAACTTTTCATAAATGTGGATAGAAAAAGTAGCCACTGCACACCTAGAGAAAAATTTCTAAAGTAGGTGGATAGACCCTCTAGCCACCGCCCCTGAAAGGGTTAAAAGAATGCATTGTCATCGTGTTCTGAGCTATTCTAAAAGTTTCAAATGTTTAGCTAGTCGATAGTAATATAATAGTAAATTAGTTAAAAATCGATTGCAAGATTTGTACTGGACAAACAAACAAGAAAGCGAGTTAATAAAAATATGGTAAAATATACCTGAAAAGTATTTTCCACTGTAAATAATTACAGAATCCTAAAGTCTTTAAACTGGAGATTAGAAAAGATTTAGTATAGATGAATATAAAAGAAACTTTCTTTTCAATAAACTTTATTTTATTTTCAAATTTATAAATAATTTGTAATAATAACAGCAAGATAACTTAATAATAAAAAGCCACCCCATGTATTTGGCACTTATTTATCAAAAATATTGTCTAGGAAAATGCATAAGAGACAAATAGTCCTTTACCATACAATTCATTGATTTTCTATTAACGGTATAGAAAAGATTTAACAATATGCTCACGCAAGCCGTTCCTGTTATCGATATTTTTCAACAGAATTTTTTTTAAAGCATTCGAAATAAATATAACATAAACAAATATTTTTTAAAGTTTCATAAATAAAAATTATGCCTATAAAATATATCAATTTTATGCGACTGCTGACTTAGCAAGAAATATTTTTTAATAACATTATGTGTTCCCTTTTCTTTGAATTCCACAGGAGCGGAAAAAGATTGATTTTTTTTATTTAATGCTAGCTGAGTCATAACTTGCAAAGGGGAAGTCAAACGATAAAGGGATATATAGTGCATACACACACAATAAATTGATATATTGAATTTAATATCTATATTCTGACCTCTCCTTAATATAGGTGCTAAGGCATTTATTTGTTATAAATTGTAGCACATTTCGTAGACTTTAGAAATCTTTTAAACCTATACTTCTTATAGTCTATTTTTATATCTGCAATTATGAAATACAATTTTTATTTTAATAATTATCATCACAAAACTATTCTTTTTAGCAACAGAATAGTTATAAATTTTATTATTTTTCTGATAAATAATAAAGTAAAACATATTTGAGCTATCAACTTAAAAAAGCTATTTTTAGAAAGAGCATTGTAATATAGAAATCCATTCTACGCATGCATTATTTTCATATTTTCTAATATTTTTGGAGTTTTGAGGTTGAGGTGAATAGATTTAATGCCGCACTAGATCTTAGCAATAGATTGTTTGTAAAGGTGTGGGATTACCTTCTAGGAGCGTTTCGGAGACATGTCATCACAGTTTTATTCCCTTTTAAAGCAGATGGCTTAATGTTCCTCATATTAATACCCCATGAGGTATTAATGTATGGAATATGTTTGATATTGAAAACACGACAGATTTTACGTGCACCAGAAAGTATTTCATTTTCACGACGGTCTTTGTCCGTCTCGAGAATTTAATCCACAATTCTCTAATTATGAACTCGACTCTCTACCAGTAGGCAATATCCGAATTTTTGGGTTCGTGGCCAAATCTTACTTATCATGTTTTTTATGATTTTCCATTTTCCTGAGAATTTCTCCATAGGATATAAACATTTCCCTACAAAATACAAAATTTCCCCATACAATACAAATATAAACATTAAAATGTTACACTTTTCTCTGCAGTGGTCACATGTGAAAGGTTCTATGACATAACGCGGATAAAGTCCATTATTGCGTCTCCCTATGATATTTTTGTAATATTATGCAATATTTTGTAATGTTTTATATTGGCATATATTGAACGCAATTAATAGCAAGCACATGTAATTCAAAAAGGACATTATTTTAATACCGCACTTATTCCTGCAGAAACAGCATTTCTTTAGGTAGGTTAAAGCAAAATTTATTGAAAATGTCAAACTAATAAAAAAATATACATTGTGTTAGTATTCTTGAAATTGCGGCGCTACTACCGTCAAAGATCGTGTATACTAGCGCTACTAAGAGTATACAGAAACAGATATTAGAATAAAGGAAGCAGACGTGGCATAAACAAAAAACAAATGATTTCTAACTTCATTCACTCATTATGAGATTTTCTAAGAAAAAAAAAATGAAACTTTTTTATTTTTAACTTTGGATTTAAAAAAAAAAAATTCAAAAAGTTCGAAATTCCAGAAATATTTTACTATCGAGAAATGTGCCTTACGCAAATCTTATTAAACTGTATTTGAGGTCAGTTGCCTGAGGTTACTTTTGCCATAAATCATGAAACAAGTGTAAGCATAAAACACTAAATTTCCATTATTTTACCTTAAGATAATATTTTTTAAAAAGCTAATAAGTTGTAGTTTAAAACTTTTCAAAAGAATACATGCAATAGTAATTGGGGAAAATGTGCCAGAATTATAATTATTTATCTAAGAAGTTATTATTAAGCAGATATTTAAATAACATTAGAACTCATTACAGTAAGCCATTTTTAAAATAATTTAGCGTGATACATGTGTTAAATTATATCTTAACAGTTTAAACTTAAAAACATATTCCCACGCTATAAAATTAATGAAAGCACTACCGGTTTCTAAAGGATGTAGCCTTTGATCTTCAGGTGCAAAACACGTGCACCTTGGAGGCAAAAGCAAGACTGTCTCGCTTTTATATCCAAGGTTTTGCGCGTTTTGCGCCTGAAGAAAAAAGGTTACATTCTTTTGAAACTGGTAGTGCTTTCTTAAATTATATGGTGTGTGAAGAAGTTTTTAAGTTTAAATATTGAATGTACACCAGTTTTTTAATTTAATTTATTCTCTATATTGTAAATAATCTTTTAAATTTATCAAATTTAGTAAAAAAAATCAAAAGACATTCCCCTGTCATATACATACAAAACACTAAATTTGAACATCTGACAAATATTTATGTTTGTAACTATGAGAATAACAGAGAAACAGGTACGTACATTATACTGACCAAACGTCCCCATTTTCTGGGGACAAATGGGGACGCCCCCTTTTTTTTGAAGGCATTTCTCTAAGTTTTAAAAAATTGTAGTAAATTGTTATTAATCAGTAACACTTTATTTTTAGTCCTTATTTATTAGGAATGAAAAAAATGCATACATAATTTAATAATTGTAGCAAATTTTTATGCTTTTCTATTATAACGGTACTTTGATTTGGTCAGCCTAACGTACATAGACCAAACATAAAGACCTTATTTTCATACCTAGCGGACCCAAAAACGTGTAATTGTAAACTAAACTTCGAAAATGGGACTACGAAAAAATATTTTGTATATCATGCAGCAAATTAAAAATACCTTAAAATTATTTTAAATACAATTCTGGTGATTTCCAAATGTGCTTCTCATTTGTTTTTGCACTTCATACTTTTTACGGCCTTATAAACAAATATTGAATATTTTTAACACTTGAATCTATGATTTTTTCCATGTAACAAGTACAGGTTAATTTCATTTATTTTTCTGCTGCCTAAAGATTCACTTCATTGTGCTAGGTCTAAAAGTATCGAAATAAAAGTTTTCCATTTTTGTACTCTTATACACCGGTTCCTCCCTTTACGCGTATAAAATGCTTTACATGGTTTCGTTTGACGCGAATGAAAATTTAAATAGAACCAAAAACTAGCAGAGATCGTTGGGTATAAAAGACACGTGCCAATAGTGTAAATATTTAAGACGAAAAAAAAAAAAAAGCAAATGGAGGGCTATACATGTGTGTATGTTTATGCTTACGAGCTCCACGTGCTTGCCTTGAATATTAGAAGGAGGCTAATTAATGCTTACACTGTATACATTTTTGTAATTTAGTTGAATAACCAGGTCACATATGGTATTATTCCTTTTTGATTATTCTTATCTTCTGCAGGTGTAAAATGCTGATATGTTCTGAATCGTTAAGGTTTGTTGACTTTACCTGTAATGAACAGCCACAGCGAAATATAAGCTCTTAGTTTTGGATAGCTATTCATTAACACCCTCTATACTTAGTTTTCTTCTATCAGTTTTTAAAAGCCATCAGCTGTAAATAACGCTTATCCACATATTGGGTACAATCACTCTCGAATGCTCAACAAATTCAAAATAGAAAATATTTTATTTTAATATTGTCAAAAGAATATAAAAAGTTTAAATTTATAAAAAACTTTTTTTTTTCAAATATTAATAGAAAATACCTCTATTTATTTCTGTATTTTAAACGTTTAGAGTAAAATAAAGTTTTAACTTAATTATATTTAACTAAACAAATCTAGATTTTAGTTAAGATAACTGAATTTTCAATTATTTAAAATGGAAAATTAAAGTGTATTTCAAAGAATACTCTATCTATATTAGTTCAAACCGAAGACAATATTTACGTTTGCAGTTTGAAATATTTAAACGTAGAAATATATATTAATAGGAGAAGGGATACGGTCTACAAAATCGAATTTCACGTCTAATTTCCGAATAACTTAAGGGAAGATCATTCTTTCAGAGTATGCACGCCATGTTTAATCAAATACAGCATATGTGATCAGCGAAGTAATAGAGTCGATTAAACTCTATGAAAATATAATGGATTGTATCATAAATAGGACCCATTAAATGTAAAAGAAGGGGTTGTTTAAGATAAATTACACTGTATCTTTAGTCTTAAGAGGCCAATTTGTTGCGAAATTGCTTATAAAAAAGAAAGGTGGGAGATTGATGATGAATAGAGAATAAAAAGAGGATGTGCACATTTCCTCTAGCTTCATTTTTCATTGTCAAATTTTATTTATTTATTTTTTGCGAATCAGGTCTTTAAATTGTATAAAAATAATAGATTATAGTGTCACGACCAAGTATTTTTTAAGTGTAAATATATTACATTTAAAAATACGCCGAAATCTTAATATAAATAAAAGTTATTGCATGTGGATGTATAGGTGAGTGGATGTGTGGGTATGACTTACAGTCCCTCCCAAATCACAGAACCGATTCAACTAAACTTGACACAGTTACTGCTTATGACCATAACCAGGGTCAAAGTACTATGGATGTTCGATATTTCTAGCGACTGCGCAATGGCATGGAATTAGGAAAATCCCCTCGAATATCATATTTTTTTTATGATTTCTATAGTAATAAAAATGCAGCTGGGGAAAATTTTAAATTTGATTTGTAGATTACTTCTTATGCATAAATTTTCCCGAAGTAAAAATCTTTAAGAATTTGAAATTTAAAAGCAACGAAACGATTAAAAAACTAAAATTACGCTTTCGAGTATATTTCATGCATATGACTTAAACATTTTACTGTGAATACATCAAAATGGCATAGTGTCAATATAATTAAAATTACAATAATTTTCATAACTTTAGAATAACATCCGTATTGGAAAATCTCTCGAATGAAGTTCTATCGTCTTTGGAAATGACGCCTTTTCTTAAAAGTCATTCGATGGGGAAAGTTCATTTACATAGAGAAAACTCGAATGTGATTGCGCGAGGCTTTTATTTACAAGCGATAGAATAAAAAGTAAAAAATGGTAATATTAATTCCAAATTATAATATACTACCGAAAGGCTTTTGCATGTTACAAATAAATATTTTATTCGTCTGATAACAAAAACAAGCTCCTTTCTTAGAACAGTACTTTTTCCTTTTTAAGAATGTTGCCATTCCAGGATTATGATTTAGAAATAAATTATTGAAAAAATAATTAATTTGTAGCAAACGATTGCTGTTCATATTTTCGAGGATTATTAATAAATATAGGATTTTAAAAATTGAGACTTATTATTATAAAAATGGTTCATCTAAATGCAGTGACAAGAGAATCAGGAAATTTCAGCTAATAATGATATGCATGCCATGGTTAAAATTTAAACCTGATTAAATTAAATACGTTTTAAATATAAAATAAAAAAAACATATTTTAAAATAAATGCAAAAGTATAAAAATAACTATATATGTATAATTTTTAATTTAGAAATTCACAAGAAAAAAAAAATATATATATAATAATAATAAAAAAGAATTTGATTAAATAATAAGTTTATCAATAGAACTAACAGAAAGCTATATATCTGTATCTTGTAGTATTGACTTACAGTGCTTGAAATATTAAACATTTTCTTTTCGTTGTGTAAAAGAATTTTTTTTAAATTACTAAAATTTATATTCTGGGAACAGAAAAACAAGCATTTTACTGACCAAAGTTTATGTTTTAAACAATAAAACGTGCCAGACCTTCAAAAAGTACGCATGATTTACAGCCACAACATATCAGTATTTTAGTAATTTTTCGAAGAAAATACGTTTCCAATTCTTTATCCTACGCGCCACAAACGCCAACTTTCGTGCCATAAAAAGTTTACGATGTGAGGCCAAAAGTCATAAATCTGACTTTTAGATGACAAAAATTTAATCTATAGCGTATTCGCAAATATTTTTTATTTAATTTCAAATAGCAATCTATAATTTTCAGACGTCAAAATACTATATTTTTAAGATTTTTAGAAGTGGTTTTGATAAAATATTCTTCTTTTCTATTTGCTAAAGTATACAATGATCTGTTGCAGTTATAATACATAATATTCCAGAAAGTGTTTACGTATAAGATAATTAAATTGATATCGTTAATTACACGGGTTGTTTAGTAAATTTAGTAAAAAAACGGCTGTTTTTAACAGAAAAATATGATAATAAATGAAAAGAACTTTACGAGAGAAAATAAAATGAAAATCACGAAGTTTGATTGCTTTCTATCTACACAAATAAAATCGGACTTTTGTCTGTTAATTGATCAGAATCAAAACTTTATGCAGTATCTTTAAGTTTCAAACATCAAGGAAGCTAAAAATACCTTGAGAATATTTTCTGCGTGTGTGTGATTATATGTTTATGCATGGAATAATATTTTTGTCCGGATACCACATGAAAAAAGTGGCAGATTTAAGGGGGGGGGGGGGTCTAAGGGGCTGAAGACACCCCCCCCCCCCCCAAAAAAAAAAAGCATTGACATTCACAATTGAATGTTACAATTGTAAATTTTTCATTGATCTGGAATAGCCTGTTGAAAACTCTTAGCCTCCCCCAAACTTAAGTTCTGGATCCGCCACTGCATGAAATACGAAATTCAACGACACAAGGCATAAGTATAAGCCTGTACCCATCTTAATAATAATAATAATTAATAAGCCTGTATCCATCAATAATAATAATAGTAAAACCAAAATTTATACCGTTCAGACATCAAGAAAGCCAAAAATGATCTCAAAATATTTTCTGTGTGCAAGGTACAAGAAGAGGAAGTCTCTAGAACGCTACTTAACATTATTTTTACTTAATTATTTATTTGTATTTGTCTGGATATTATGCGAAAATAGATAGATGGAGTGGACGGAATTCAATGACACTTGGCAGCTTTTCCGGATATCATTTAAAAATGGTGGATGGAATAAAAGGGAAATTGTTAGGGGCTTAAGCATGTAAAAGACTAAAATTATATCTATAAAATATTTCGAGGTTTTAAGAGATCAGATGCATTTGAACGGTAAAAATATCAGCGAAAAAAAGATCACATTTACTTTTACATTAACATGAAAAATAATAACTTTTGAAACTTGTAATTTTTATCATATGTTACAGGAGTGGAAATTTGGCTTGGAACTTATACCAGTATTTATAAAACAAAAATTTTCTTTTTCTTAAACCAACGATTTTATAAGTATAATTTTTTTTAAAACAAATACCAGTATGAGTTATGCACCAAATCCCCTCCCCCTCCGCCCTTCTGCATGTTAAGAAATGTTTTACTTCTCTATAATATCTCTTAGTATAATTGTACAGTTTTTATTTATTTATTTTTTCCTTAAAAATGTCTGAGTTAATTTTTAGTAGATATAAGCTATTTGCGCATGTGGGAAAATGTCCTATAACTAAAACAACAAAAAATGATTTTGCTTGAAATTCCAAATCTTTATATATATATATATATATATATATATATATATATATTACAGTTATCGTGAAAAACATTATGGCAATTTTTGGTGAAATTATGCTTATAACTACAAATAATAATAATAATAATAATAATAATAAAATATAAATTGTTATAAAGCTAATTGTTCGTTACTTTTTATAGTTATATGTCACATAAAAGCTGTTAAATATTCATTTAATTCTAGCTAACTATCAAAAAGAAATTGTGCGCAAGAGATTCGACAAAAAAAAATAGCTCTGACATTTTTATTAGAAAGTTTTTAAATAAAAAATGTAGAATTCTTTTAAAGGCTGTAATAGAGAGATAAAACCTTTCTTAAAACTTATTAAAATTTACAAACTTTTTAAAAAATATATATTTTTTAAGTTATCGTAAGAAATATTACGGTAATTTTTGTGATGAAATATTCTTTTTTCAAAGGTACCTGATCCCATAATTAGGTTTAGCGGTATGAACAAAAAATGCTTGCGTCTACGTAATAAAGCTTTAGTCCGTACGAGTAATACACGTAGAACAGAGGGGAAAGCGATATCTTGGTGTTTGAGGCATCAAGGAAGCCACAAATGCCTTTAGAATATTTTCTGGGCATGTCTGTTTTGAGGGATGTTTAAAACAATTTTTGTTTGGCCCGAATATCACGTTTAAACTGATAGACGTTTGAGCTTGTTAGGGTTTTACGCTTATATCCAATTTAAAATTATATTTATTGACTATTTATAAATTTTAATTTGATTTAGATTAAAACAGAAAGCGTGGTACACATACGCGACAAGGCGTCAATAAAATATGCAGTATGAAGATCAGGGATGGAACACGGGCGCAGTATTCACACCGGAATGTGTTTAAGAAATTTCTATACCTATAATATCGTCAATTTAAGAGGTAGAAAATTTTCTTACATTGATAGTGGTATGAATTCTGCGCCCGTGTTCCATCCCTGGAAGATATATTGTGATTCGTTGTGTGCGGGATGGGGGTTACCTAGAATGCTTATTTTTGTCTGGATAACATGTAAAAATGCTGTATGGAATAAAACAATAATTGACAGGGGTTTATATATGTAACCAATCTAAAATAATATCTATCGACCATTTTAAAATTTTGATTAGTTTTAGAATTATGCACAAAAAACTTTTGCGCGTGCGCTGTAAGACTTTTTAAGTTAATCACACAAAATTCAAAATTTTGCAATATGTTTTCATCTCAGATATCAAGGAAGCCAATAATGCCTTCAGAATATAAAACAAATTTTATTTTCTCAGCTATTTGACTTAATAACATGCCAATTTGCTTTTATTTACTATTTATTTATTATTTTTTTTCTTACACAATTTTATATAACTGCCTTGTCCTGTCTGTCGGTGTAAATTAAATCTTGCAGTTAATTTTTAAACCATTACTATCTAACAGACTTTGCCTAAAGTTTGCAATCGAGGAGTTCTTAGTCGATGATAACAATAAGCAAGCTTTTACAGGGATCCCGCTTACCAAGGGTAGGTTCCAGAGCTAAAACTTTGTCTGCCTACGAGAAAACATGCTATTTATTTTTAATCTTTTTGGTGAATCAACTTTGCTCAAAAATTGCACGCAAATCCATAGTCAATGACAGTACAATATGCCTGTACTCTTATTATATTCTCTTTGAATAGGGGCAAGTTCCACGGACAAATTTCTCCTTCTTTGTGTTAAATATTGCAATTCATTTTTATGCATATTTGTCGAGAAGTTTTATTCCAATTCTATACATGAGCCGAAACAATGAAATTTCTAAGAATTTCTAGGTCTCTGTTTCACCAGGAATCTGTTCCATGTGCAAAAATCTCTCTGCCTATGTGAAATCTTGCAGATCATTTTTAATGCAAATTTGCGGAGCTAATTTTACTCATATTTTAAACATGAGATTATTGTGGGTGACAATGCAGTACAGACGAATTTTAAGTGTCCTATCTTATCAGGGACAGTTTTAAAGGGAATAATCTCACTGGCTGTGTGAAATCTTCTTGTAACATTTTAATTCACTTCCGCTGAGACAGTGCTGCCAAATTTAGGGACTTTTTTAATCGATATCTACCACTAAATTTTAATTGTAATGGTTGCCTAATCACTTAGAAGATTATCGTTTTTTATGTCCATCAACTATCACTCTTGAAAATTATTGGTGACAAAAGTTATTGAAAAAAAGAAATGTTCATAAATTTGGCAATACTGCGCTGAGACGGAATTTACAGTATATTAAAAAATAAAACTAGCCTTAATTTTTTTTTTCAATGGCAAGTTACAGGACAGCAGATATCAAAAAAGAAAATAGAAATACAAGTTATAAACACGACATCAGTTAATTTATCACCTTATGTCCGGCAATCCAATATCGCTCCCATAAGGAAGCGAGAGGTAGAGCAGAACAAGAAATAATATGAAGCACGTCCAGTTCCTCCTGGATATCACGTAGGAGACAAAAAGGGTCGGGAGACAAGTTAATTCTATGGAGGTGTTTTCGGAGACAATTGTGGCAAGGAAAAAAAACGTAGCATTGCGACAGATTTATCCCTGGGCTCAGGAATGTCATGGATATGGCTGTACCAGGACTTGTGGTCGTTTCTTGTGGCACCATCCTGTGAAAAGGAGCACCTTAGGGTCGTTTTGATAATTGTCTTGATGGTATGGTAGGCCAAATTCTGGTTGCTATTCTGTAAAACAGAAACCCCTTTGCCAGAAAGTCAGCGGCCTCGTTCTCCTCTATTTCGCCGTGGGCCGGGATCCATTGCAAGAGAACTGTTTTATTATGGACCGACAGCTGTTCCAGAAGGTTAACACAGTCATCAATATCGTTGGATCGAGAAGGGCATGGAGAGTCAATAGCCTGGAGAGCTGCTCTCGAATTTAAGAGAATCACTATTCTTGAGACTTGCTCCAATCGGCTCTGAAGCTGCAAAAGAGCCAAACTGATAGCCGAGATTTCACCATCAAAAGCTGACACAAGAGTACCAACCGGAGAGTAGAATGAGAACAGCTCACAATGAACACCGGCCCCAACGTTGATATTATCACTTGTTCTAGAGCCATCCGTATAGACTGTGAAAAAAAAAAAAGAATAGAGAGTATTTAAAGTTTCATATGTCACTGATTTTAAAATTTTATAACTTTAAAATCAATGACATATGAAACTGTAAATATTAAGTAATAAGTAGCTTTATTTTATTTATTTATTTATTTATTTATAAATATGGTATTATTTTTCATTTAATATTATATAATATGTTGTTGCCATTGAAGATGCATGTATATATATATATATATTTCAAATGAACTGTTTTAATTATAGTACAATTCAATGTTCGGAACTATTTGTTTTTGTATTTTACAACCCCATTTTTTATTAACACCCAATTCTCATTTAATACTCGATTCATTTTCACATTTCTTTTACCGTTCATTGTCGGTTTAATTAAACTCAGTGATTAAAGTACAACTCTAATTTGTAATTGATTCAAAGTTTAAATTTTAGTTTTTAAAAACCTTCTGGTAAAAAAGAAAATGTTCAAATGGCATTACATTGAAACTATCTTAGAAAAATGCGCTTTATAATACAAAAAATGAATTAATAAAATTTATAAATACATTTTCTTAATCATAATTCACATTTATTTGTAAATACATATTTGTCTTATACATGTATTCGCCCGTACTAATTTTAATTCGAAATCTTTCTCCAATTCTATTGGCCTTTCCCATGCGTAGAACTGGTATAAAAACCATTTGCAAAATATTTAATCAAGTTACAATTTGCTGAATGTTTATTTAATAATATAAGAACCTCATGTGACGTGAGATTTTATATAACTAAATGTTTCTTCTAAATGTTTTCTGTAAAGGCAATATCTACAAATTATTTTAGTTGCATTTAAGAAAAAGAAAAGGAATTAATTTCAGTTATGATATAAACATTTTCAAATATGATTGGTAACTGAGAAAATAACTTTAAAATTCGTTTTATTAAGTTCCTACAAACCTTTCGTGATTTATTTATTTATTTATTTATATTATTATTTGTAAAATTTTCACTTAAATAATTATACACTTCGTGTTACTTCTAAAAACTAAAATAAAGTAAACACAAATATTCTATAGCAGCCATTAAAAATACATTACGCAAATATTTCACTGAATAATCAGTTTGTATAACAAATAATATGCTCCAGTAATAAATTACTCTTTAATACTTAACACATAATTTTTCAGAAAATATCTTCAAATTCATTCGAGGATTAAAGTAGCGGTTAGAGTTTTAAATAATTTTGGTTTATGTTATTTGCGAAACAAATGAGAAAACAACCGTGATTTTCTAAAAGAAATACTCTCAGGTATGCCAGAAATCCTAAACAAATAACATTTCTAATAAATAGGAAAATTAATTGTTCTCTGAAAAATAAAAGAAGCACTGTAAAACCTATTTTATACGAACAATTTCCTTTGAGAATTTTAGATTGAACAGGCTACGACAAAACAAATCACCTCAATTTTGTATCTTTAATTTAATTCTTAAAATTCAAATTGGAAAGTTTCTGTTTTGAGTACAAAGAAATGGAAGATAAATAGAGTTATTTTAAGTACTACTGAGAACATTTTAAAGCAGTATTATTTTTTATATTTCTTTATTTTAAACTGTAAAGAAAATTGTACTTATTTTAACATGTATTCTAATATTTAAAATAGTTCTTCAATTATACGATTTAAGTTCTTCTATTTTATATATTCTAATGCATTTCCTTTTTAAATATAGTTGAAACATTATTTTATAATTGGTGATTTGGAGAGCATTGAATAAACTGATTTGATTAGTATTTTATTTTTAATATAAAGAAAATTCATTTCATTTTAGTTAAATTAAAATAATCTGGTGAACATACACACACAAAAAAAAAGTAAATAAAAAATAAATAAATAAATAATAAATGAATAAATAAATGAATAAATTTAAATGGAATGAAAAATTCTGATGCATTTTTCCTATGTTAGACTATATACCTAATATATTTTAAACAGATGGCAAAAGTATCTGGACGTCAACTAATTTTATCTTGTTTTGTTTAAATTAATGGCACACATAATGTAAAGATACCAGTGGTCGCCACCGCCACAAAAGACATGTTAAAATAACCGTTAATTAGCATCTATGAATTTGAATTCGCTCGAGCTAGATTTTCCGGTTCTAGGGAATCTAGAGTAGGCAGATTCAAATTCATAGATGTTATTATACGCTTACTTTAATTTGTCTTTTGTGAGGGTGGCGAACACCAGTGAAAATTTTAGGAGTGGCGAACACTGGTGTCTTTACCTTAAATATATTCAGTTATTAAAGGAGTTAATCACACACACACATATATACACACTAGGAGAAAAAAAAAAAAAAAAAAAAAAAAAAAAAAAAAAAAAACGCACCAAGAAGGAGCAATGCAAATTGGAAACAATTGACATGCATACAGGTTTTGATGAAAATTGCAAATTTTTAAAGTTTGGCGGCCAAGGAATTAACATGTGACGCTTCAGCGCATTTTAACTGTGCAACTGGCAGGATATTAAGAGGAGGAATTTTGATTCCAGGTCATAAATTCTTTGAGAATTTTATTCCGTCTACTCAGATACTCAGATAGACAGTAACTATACCTGACATACAAGTGCGCAAACAATATGCGCAGATTTCAGCATTTAAAAGAGGATTGTAGTTGGGCTCAAAGAAGCCGGTTCGTCTAATCTGTGCTGACTGCTATTAAATTTTGTACACTGACAAGCCCGTTTGGCGTGATATCGGGCGCGTTTGACCTGGAATGCTACTGAATGGAATAGAATTGTCTTCAGTGATGAGTCCCACTCCAATTTAAGCTACGATAACCAGCGAAGATGCGTCTGGAGACGCCCCGAAAAAAGAGGGGATTCCAACCTGACTGTCATCAGCCAAACGACCCGACAACCAGGAGTGATAGTCTTGGGTGACATTTCATTTCATAGCAGGATCCTTTTGGTTGCCACCCGCAGCATCTTTAAACAGAGTGGTATGTTAGGGTCCTACAACCAGCTCGGGATTTTGCCAATCTAACACACCAATTGGACAGAAGTTGGTACTATATCTCGCAGGAGAACATCTGCCAACTCTATCAATTAATTCCAACCAGAATAACTGCTTACATAAGGGCCAGAAGACGGCCAACGCGTTATTGACTTGTTCACGTTGTGAGGCTGTTTCTCTTGATTAAATCCTCCTAAATTTTTGAAATTGTAATCATTTGTTTTTCTCTACATGTACATCACATCTACCAATTTTCGTCCCATTCGGATTACTCATTCTTGGTGTGTCTTTTTTTTTTTCTTTTTGTTTGTCTTAGAGTGTATGTAGACAGTCGTCAGCAAAAGTATCCGAGCATTAGCCAATAATTCCGATGTCAAAAAAATACACTTAATGCTGTTTTGTTAAACAAATCCTTGACAAATTATGTTCGTAGACTAACTAAGAACATGACTCGACAAGGATTTATTTAACAAAGCAGTATTTAGTGTATTTTTTTTAGATAGGGATTATTGCTAGTGCTTGGATACTTTTGCTGCTGACTGTACATAAATACATATACAAAATGGTTTAATGAAAAATGAAATGTAGGTTTAGTGGGAGAAAAAAAATAATTTTTAGTAGTTAATGGTTATATTTATTTTTTATATGTAGAATAACCAAATTCAGAGCTAGATTTAGAACGGGCCGGAATTTTATACATCTAGGTAAAAATAATAATCAAAATTGAATACAATTTTTACCTACAGTCGGCTGCAAAATTATTCGAGCACTAGCAATAATCCCTGTCTAAAAAAAGTACACTTAATACTGCTTTGTTAAATAAATCCTTATCGAGTCATGTTCTTAGTCAGTCTAAGAACATGATTCGACAAGGATTTATTTAACAAAACAGTCTTAAGTGTACTTTTTTAATATAGGAATTATTGGCTAGTGCTCGAAAAATTATACTGCCGACTGTATTTATTTCAATATTATAGAAACATCTACGGAGCAATTATTGATTGGCTCCCTTACTCACCGAATTTCAACACCAGTAAATTTTTTAATATAATTCATGTTATTTTGTGATATATCAATTTAATATCCGGATATGTTCATTATCATATTATTTGAAATTATCGACTTTGAATTTCCGCACGAGTTTGTTTCTTCAGTTCCATGGAATCTAGATCGGTAGGATTCAAATCCATAGATGTTACTAAATGCTTATTTTAACATGACTTTTGTGAGGGTGACAAACACTGGTGCAAATTTCAGGGGTGGCGAACACTGATGTTTTTACCTTATGTCTCGTTTATTTAATTTAAAATACTTAAAGCAATTGGATTAGAGACATTTGAATCTTCAAGAAGTGGTTTTGCAAGTAATGAAGACTTTTCATAAAGTACTGATGTCGAAGAAAATGTTCTTTAGAGCAAATATCTGAAAATGATTTCGTCTTAGTGGAATTTAAAGAGAAACCTTCTACATATTACTATGTGGCGGTTAGTATTGAAGCAAATCGTGAAGTTGAAGAATTTTTTTTGAGTTACCTGATAAAAAGATGCAATTTACAAAACTTTTCATGTACTGAAAAAAGAAGAAAAATACTGAACAGAAATTAAAGACGTTTTAATGAAATTGCCTCAGCCTACAACCGACCAGAAAACTTATTTATTCATCAATTTTAATGTCTTTATTTTTTCAAATTTTAATATGAAATAATAAAACTATACTGTTTATGTTCACTGTATTTTAAATTAGAATGGGGGCGTCTTTGTATAGTACTGCAACTCTACTTTTTGTGTTCATTTTCATATGTTCCAGCAGAGTCAAGGGGTGTCCCAATAGATCCTAGTACAAAGGATTAATGGTGCAAGTACAATAATGTACAGATGCATTATATTTTTAAAACACTAATGCTATCTGTTCTAATTATCTTTTTATAAAGCCAATATTTTTCTTATTATGCAATGAAATCAGATAGATGTCAGTTTATTTTATTTCGCTAGAGGACTCTACCCCTTGCTCGCTCCGCTCACCAATCTGCGACATGCTTTGCTTATTAACACCTGCTGAGCTCTACCCGCTTATTCGCTGCTTTTCTTTCACTAAATAGGAATATGAATAGTGCATAACACAAGACAGAAGCAGAACAGTATTATAGAAATCTCTATATTCAATATGAAATACAAATTATTTAATACTTTTCTTTAATGAGGAAATACTACGGTAAAAATCAGTATTTTTTTTAGAATAGAAAGAAATTCTAGACCTTTAATATCTATACTATTCTAGAATATCTAGACCATTTTGCATTGCAACCTTAGTATATGATCACCTTCACGACTTTTAAAGTTTTGTCACTATTTGGAGATGAATTGGAACAACTTTCAGGTTAGTCCACAACTCTTTGTGGTGAGTATTATCTTTTGATGATTACGGCGAAATGTGATTTTTGGAAATGGTTTCCACGGATTCCAAACGTAAACAAAGCGAAAACGCGTTTTTCAAAACGGCGTCTGTTTTGCAATGTACACAATTAAACCTATTTTTAATATTAATAAAGGAAATATTTAAAAGTAACTTATCTCACTTTGCATGAGAAAATAACTGCATAAAGTTCTATACTGCAAGGATCATCAATATGTATAATTATATATATATATATGCTTCCTGTGCATTTACACCATATAAATGTTCTACAGTTGCCGGGAAAATTATATAAACCAGATTTCCTAACACATTTTTTTTTTAAATCCAAAAAACATTTCTATCTCTAAACAATTCACTCAAAAAAATTCTAGTACAGTTACATTTTTTTTTTTTCGAAAATAGGCCTATCTTTCGTTAAATAAAATAAAATAAATATAATTAAATGACAATCAAGTTATTTTCATAAATAATTGGAATGCTGGTTGCCATGGTCACAAAAAAATAAACAGCAAACAGGTTGCCATATAATGATGCAAAGAATCCAGAACGATATCGTTATCGTTCAAAACGGCGTCAAAAGAAAATCGCCAAATAGGCTAGTGGACCATGAAAGTTGTGCCATTTACATTTGTATTACAACAAGTTTTTTAAAAGAGTAACTGAATTTAGGCTCGTAAATTAGATATCCAACATAGCATTAGTAATGATTCGACGAAGTAAGATTATTTTACCTGGATGGATTAGTCAAATTAATTTTTTACAAGTATGAAAAGTGACCCAATCATCGTCTAAACCTGGGATAAAGTCTGTTCATTTTTCGCTTTTGCAAAATTAATTTCAACAGTCCATCAAAAATCTGTTCTACAAATGGTTCAAGTTACTAACCTGATTAAATTAATATAAATATGTAATGTTTTAAACTATAAAATTAGGTAAACTTGCAAAGAATCCATTTTTTTTTTTAAATCCTTAATTACACATTGGTCCCGCCGTTTTGGTCCCGTCACTTTGGTCCTGACATTTTGGTCCCAAGGAAATTTTGGTCCCGTTACTTTTTTGCGATCTTTTAAATATATATCAGTTTTTTTAATATGACTGTATATTTATTGATATGGAGGAAATTAAGTGCTCTCAGAATTTCTTTAATTAAGGAATATCATATAGGTAAATATATAAATTTTTGACATTACGATTACCTATCCATTGAGATCCGGAGAATTTTGACCATGCTGATATTTACGAACATTTAAGCACATTAAAAAAATTTTAATGTAATTACATTACCTTTTTTTTAAATTCAGATTTTTTTTTCATTTGTTTTCGATTTAACTTGTTTTAATTGTAGTTTGATTTTTAAATTACTAATAGGGATAAATTTGTTATAGTTTTCTAAGTATTGTTAGTAATAACAATATTGTACTTTCTTATTAGAAACGATTCCCCATTTAAATATATTTATTGATAAAGTCTGAATTGATTTAAAAATTATAAAGTCATTTTTATTTATTTATTTTTTTTAAAGGTAAAAGAAAGAAAGAAATCTTAGAATTTTAAATACAATTTGATTTTAGTGACAGAATGCTATTTCTTTCAAAGAACCAATTATTGACCTGACCCCACAGACTCTTCTTCCCAAGCATAAGCTTGTGACCTTTTAATTGTAGAAACAGCCCATTCAAAAAATGAAAAAAAAAATATCTTAAATGTGATGAAACAATGTTGAAATTTTCGGAATAGTGCAAATACCAAAACAATTAAAAAGTTCATGTGTGGAATTGCACAGAATTTCCTCATAAAGTATAAAAAGACCTCTTTCTATTTTGTAATTCAGATTTTAAATTACTACTTTTGTTTTCAATATTGCATTAATTGATTAACTATATAATTTCTATTTGCATTTTATATTGATGTAATTATATGAATACCTATAATATGCCACTGTAAAATTTGTGAAAGAAACAAAAACATAAAAGGATTGCCTCGCTATAACTTCTATTATCTACCTTTTAAAGATGTTTGGATCGAAGCTAAAAGTAAAAAATTTTAAAATAAAGTGTAATTTTACTTAAAATAAAATGTAACTCTATAAAATTGCAATCGATATAACACATCTTGTAAGTTTCAGAATGAGTTATTATAACACAAGTTATGCTGATGGACCCGGCATCAGAATTTATCTAAACTTAATAAACTTAAATGTTAAATAAATTCACATGTCCTACAAATTTTAATCCGGAAATATTTAAAATGGTTTTAAAACACTGCATTGTTAACATGCCATCGGATATAATAAAAGAGATAAAGATGAACACAAATGATAGCATAGAATTAACGAGACATAAGTAATTCTAATCTCACTGGTTTGAGGGTTCACAAGCATGACTATTACTCGACAAAATTTTCCTTTTAATTTGTAGGACGTATATTTTTTGCCCTAAAATGTAGAGTGCTTAGTGAAAACATCGAATATATTAATAAGTTCAAATGACATACTTACCCTTATAGTTTAGCAGATCTGTGCAAATTAAATCTCAAGATCATTATTTAGGTTCATAGTATCTTCTTTTATTATTAAACTCGAACTTTTAGATGATGTTTGGATAAAGCATCTATTTCCTGTAAATTTTGTGTTCAATCACTCTAAATTTGAATGTGATATAATTAAGAGCCGCATTGAAATGCTTTATATTAAATACCTTCTATTTTATTTAGACTGAAATTTAGGGGACTTAGATAGGTTAACAGTGTTTAGGTTATCGCTGATAACTAATACCCTTTATCATTTATAATTCGAACCGAAATAATAAATTTTCGGTTTTATGTGTCACTTAGTTATGTCATTTTCAACAAATTTTTTACATATTTAGTCCTCCAATAATAAATAATCGTCTACAATCTCTTTTGCCCGAAGTTTTCACATGTATTTTCTGCCCTTTCCTCTTCATCGTACAAAGAAAAAAGTCTAAATCTCCAAATTTTAAGCTTTTTTTCAGTGTATTCCATACTAAAACTTTCTGTTAAAGATTAATAATAATAATAATAATAATAATAAATTGACTTTTCCTACCCCCCCCCCCCTTTTTCCAGTCAAATGATAAGAATTCGAAATATGAAAGAAGTTCCTTTTTATTTTTCTGTAATACTTCGATTACCCCTGATATTGGGACCAAAACAGCGGGACTAAAATTTTCTCGGTACTGAAGTGAAGGGACCAAGACGGCGGGACCAAAGTGTCATGTACCCATGATTCGGATCATTTATTCTTTTTTTAAATTATCATGCTTGTAAGCACTCATAACACTATTTTGAAGGAATGTCAAACAAAAATTTATATTAAATTTTTTGAGAGAAAGTTTCAATACCTAAATATTTTGAAACGGAGGGGAAAAAACTGAACTAAATAATATGTGTATAATTAGCTGCATTTCATTTTGTCTTCAAAGTGTATTTATCTTTTTCTCTTAAAAACGTATTTTAAAATACTTCGAATATATTTTGGCATAAAAAAGTTTTTATAGTCAAATTTAAACTTATTTATAACAACGGCATCTTTAAATTTCGCATTGATAAATTTTACCATTACAGAATTGAACATTTCTATGATACATTTCCTATTTCTAATTATTGGAAGAACAAAATTTGCTGCTTTTCCATTTCGCCGGCGAAAATGTCTCCAAGCAAACTTTATTGTGGACAACAATGGTTTAGCGTATTAGAAATTAATTTGTAACTTAGATTTTTTTAAATTACTTTTTACCCGTGGTTGTGGATTTGATAAAATAATAAACAAAAATTTTAAAAGCTATTGTTAAGCAAAATTTCTGAAAATTTACTTCTAAAAATGTATATAAAAAAATTAACCATTTTCTTTTCAAACATTTTCCATTGTGTAAAATCATTTCGTAACTGTACAGTCGGTAACAAAAGTGTCCGAACAGTAGCAAAAATTCCTATGTAAAAAAAGTACACTTCATACGGTTTTGTTAAATAAATCCTTGTGGAATCCTCTTCTTAGTCAGTCTAAGAGCATGATTCGATAAGGATTTATTTAACAGAACCGTATGAAGTTTTTTTTTTTTTTTTTACATAGTTATTTTTGCTAGTGTTCGGACACTTTTGTTACCGACTGTACATTTGAAATACATATACAGACTATTATATAATGCCGTAAATTAACTACAAAATTCAATAACTTTATTCACAAAAAAAGAACACATAAAAAAATGGTAAACGACATAAGAAATTGTCAGTAAGATATTCAGTTTTCAAAAAGTAGAAAAAAAAGTGTTAATAAAAGCAACATTGAAATTTATTTTGTTTTATTTACTTATTTATGTATATTTTTTTAACACCATTGATAACATTTTAATTTCCCTGTGGAGAATGATGTCATTGTGGAAAACGATGTAATAAGAAAAAAAATATTTGTACAATGGCAAATAGAGTACTTTCATAAACACGACGTTTTTAATAAATAACTTCGTTAATTAAGATGATACAAATTTCTAACCACCTGAAATGTCTTTCTTGGAGTATTTGTAACACACTGATACCTCTCATGATGTAGAACACTTTGTCCTCCGCGAGAAGATGCGGTAGCAGACAAAAAAATTGACGGTAGCAACAGTATATATATATTTTTTAATAGGTAGAAGTAATAATACTTTAAAATAGGCCAATTAGCCTTCATTCTCCCCTATGTATCATATTCCATTTAGATAATATCTAAGAAAATTCTATTTCCAGTCTTTTAAATTTGTTTTCTAGCCATTAGAGCAATTTATATGGATTTTTTTTTTTTTTTTTTTACAATGTGAATTTTACCATTTAAAAACTAATCATTATTTTATAAATTTCTGGTGTGATTAACATATTTTTAGTTTTCAGGACACTTTCATTTCTTTTATATATACTGTTTCTATGGGAAAAAAAAAAAAAAAAAAAAAAAAAAAAAGAAAAGAAAACTAGACATCGAGGGTTTTATTTCTAAAAATTGCGTAATGGAAAGTGTGAATGCGAAATATTAAGTCAATTGGTACTGTGTGTATCTTTAAAGTTTATTTATATATTTATTTTTACGTAACTTATTTTAAATATTTTGCAACGACAATATTTATTTTCTAAATTTATACATTAAAACTTGTATCCAAGCAACAACAACAGTAACAAAAATAAAATAAAATAAATAAATAAATATTATAAATTGCTGAAATAATTTCTTAATTGGTGGAAAATATAAAAAAAAATCTCTCGAACTGTATTAAAATATGTACTCTAAAATAATATAAATTTTGTATAAGAAAAATCATTTAATTAAACTTTAAATTTTGAATGTCTAAATTTCTATAAGGGAGTGTTAAATTTTCACAAATATGAAGATCCAAGTTGTAAGAGTGCTCCTAAAAACGATTCGAAACAACAGTGTTTGGTGAAATGAAGAAAATGTAATGGTAAAATGATAATAAAAAAAAAAAAAAAAAAAAAAAAAAAACAGCCAAAATAAAATGAATATTTTGAAAATATTATATACCGAAAGTTGACATAGAACGTTCAATTTAATGTGTGCCGTGATATTTTAAATTAATTGAATCTTTATATAATTAGCGTACTATCTCCGATTCAATCAGAAAATTTTGAAAAAAAAAAAATGTATATCTGTAGAGTAATAAAAATATATATATGCACATTTTTGTGAGTATTTTGTTTAACTAAATTTAAATGACCAAAAAATTTACAATTTTTCGTACATGAATATGCGAAATAATTACAATAACCAAAATTGCTGTGATATCAAATATCTATATATATATTTCTCAAAGTCTTTACTTGAAAAAGGAATTTAAAAATATTCTCCTTCATTCTAGTAGTAACTTTAGGGTCTTTAAATAAACATTCTTCTACAGAGTTTTGAATTAAACTCAACGAAGGTTGCTTGCATTACCAAATAGAAATAAAAATTAAAGTAAATTTTTAATCCGTTAGTTTTTTTATATATGTTGGGAAAGACGCAATCAATAATAGATATTTAAAATAAAATAAAAGAAGCTATTTAAAATGGAATACAACAAAAGAAATACCCCACTAGAAAAACAGGCAACATGCGTTTTAACATCTTTTCTATGCATCGAAATGCATCACGAAAAAAGTAAGGAAAGAAAAAAAAAAGAGATTCTTAATCAAGTGTCACATGCTTTATTTCTCTGAGGATAGTCTTCATTGCTATGCAGTACAAAAAACAAATCACCGCAATCCTCTCTCTTTAATTCAATTCTAAATTTCTCATCACAATCCGGATTCATTCAGAAGTGAAGTGGTGTAACTGCACATTAAGGAAATCTCATGTGGAATTTCACGAAGATTGTTCTTTTTTTTTTTTTTTTCAGTGCAATGAAATAATACAATAAGTATTTATTCTGCTTAACAGATGTTTATGCATTGATAATTTTAGCTAATGAAGCAAAAAAAAAAAAAAAAAAAAAACGCCGTATAAATTTAAAATCATTTGAGAATAAACCAAGATAACTTATTCATTTGTTAAAATAGTTTATTGAAATTTTATTTGCGCTCTTTAAACATATATATATATATCCATTTTAGAATTTTTAAATATGAATGGATAAAATATAACTAATACTTTTTAATTTATATAATAAAATCTTCATTATCCTGAAACTAACGTTATTTCTAAAAAAATGTATTGAAATAAAATGAATGAATAAGTAATATTTTACTTTGATTTGGAAAATTAAATGAAATAATGAAATAAGGATTATTTAGCCGAAAAATATAACGTTACAACTGCAATGATGTATTAAGAAAAAATACATTTTATGCATGATTTTAAACAAATAAAATAAGTTTATAGATAATTTAAAAGAGTAAATGAAATGCTATGCAAGGACTACCAATTGGCGATTTGGTGGTCATTCTTTCTTGACCCCCGCTAAAAACCATCTAATTTATCACAGTACATTACACGGATTTAATTATATTGATAAAAAAACACAGTTACATTTTAAATAACAGGGCTATAATTATTATTATTAGCAATCAATCACGACACATGACCACTGTTTCTAATTTAACGAATATGGATTCTCGGAGTAATATACAAGCACCGAATTCAAAAATATGTTAATTTATAAATATCGACAGCTAAGCGGGCGAAGGCCAAATTGTTTATATGTTATTATTGACATTCTCAAGCATATTTACCAAAATGTGTATTTATGTATTTTAAAGGCTATATTGTGTACGTTATTAGATTTCATAAATTTATTTTACTGTTCCAGACATTCGTTAACGTTTATTTAGTGTTAAGTATGTTAGTGCTTTAGACTTTAGTATACTTTATTAAACATTTATAATGCTGTCCAAGTAACTATTTATAAATAGTTAGTCCTATTTATAATAGGACAAATGAGGACTAAAATGATATTAAGTTGATGATTAAAGTGCAGTAGAGCTCGCTTTTAGGTTAGATGTTTAGAACATACCTTTTTTTTTAAATATTTTTATTTGGTATTGAAATTTTTGATATTTACATAAGAGTCTTCAATACGATAGACAGGAATAGAACAGAAAATGTCTAATGTAGGATAACTCAATATCCCTGCTTATCGAATTCAGACAAACTTTTATAAAACCTTTGAAAAATATATGTATAAGATGTCACTTTCCTTCGTAAATAAAAAAAGTTCATAAATTTAATAGGCATACCTTTATTTTCACTTTTTGCCGGTCACTGGCTCTAATCTAACGGTAAATTGTTTTAAAATATATACAGTGCTTAAAAACATAAATTTTTCAAAGTGTTGCATATTTTATTAATGGAATCTTAAGATATTTCATTAAAAATTTAGTATGTTTTCTTTTAACCATTATTCTCTCTTATGTTTTGATATCTCCATATTATTAGGAGGACTGCTGATTTTGCATGATTATCTACTAAATTTACTTTCCCGAACAAATTCAAAATTTTACTTTGTTTATTATAAATTCGCTCATAGATCTTAACATTCCTTTTCAATAAACAAGCAACAGCTGACATGCAGTATTTTTATTATTTCAAAATATAACCTATTATGTAAAGACTAAGAATTTAATTCAGCTTTGAAAGAATGTACATTTTTCTTCACTTTAAAATACTCCCTGAAAGCGGAAAAAAAGAGATAAATAAACTTATCGAAATGAAATTTTATGCATTAAGTAAAACAAACCTTTTCTTTTAATGCAATTAAATTTAATTAGGTAGTATAGATGCATCATATTACCAAACACTTATAAAATTTCTTTTGAAGTGTAGTATATTCTTTTAATACATTTTTAACTTTAGCGGTTTCATTGATCTTTTGAAATGCATTTCTCAAATTACAACTTAAAAAAATCAAGTTAGTTTATTCTTTGCTCTTTTATCAACCTTTGTATTCCTTCTATATAGATGAAGAAATTTCCTTCGTGTAGATCGATTGCATTATTTTAATTAAGATGCTTTCCAATTTCAGAATTAAAAAATCAACATTATTTGCTAAATCTAATAAATTAATTTATGAATTAACAAATATATTTGTAACTGAGGACATATTTTACATTAAGGTTTTTGTTTTTGCGATATTGCTATGAAAGTGCTATATATAATTAATTTAAATGAAAAATGTTAATGAAATATTTTAATCTACTGTTACAAAATATTGCAACTAAATAACTTACAGTGAATGCAATGCTTTTAATTATATATACGGAGGAATAATTCTTTTAAGAAATTATTTGTTAGTTGGATATATTAAAAATTAATTTCCTGTAATCAAATGTCAAATTTTTAATCTAATGTAGGATTAATAATTTTATATTTCCGTTTATTCTATATTATAAACTGCTTACTAATTTGTAAAAAGAAAAAAAAAGAAAAAGAGGAATAGATTTAAACGATATTTAATTAATCCAGCATGCAAATGCAAAAATTTGTATTTATATTTTTTATCAAAAGTTCTGAATATATCAAAAACAGCAATTCATACCGCAGAAAATTTATTTTTTATTAACTGAAAAAAAAATGTTGTTGATATTTTAAAGTTTGTGTTTTAAATTTTGTCGTTAACTAAATAGAGGCATTTAAAAAAAAATTCCAGAAACAAAGAATTCACGCATAGCCGAAGTTAAATCCAAAAGAAAATTTATTGAGGTGCCATTGTTAAAACTAGATTTTTAACTTATACTATATTTTTATAATTACCGTAACATTTTGTAAAAGAAGACGCAAAAAAGCACTGCAATTTGATTCGCAGTAGGCACAAATGTTTGCGTAAAAAAAATTTCGGTAACAGAAGGAGAAATTTTAACACTATTATCTTATTTTTCAAAACAGATGCCTCAGTTATACTTCACAATCCTAATAATTAAATTAGCTTGATTTAATTGTATAAATATGCGAAATGACTTTTAGACTTGGAAAAAGTATAGAAATTTACGCTATTGCCATGAAAAGAATGAAAAAGTATGAATAAAGAATCCAGGATAGTAAACATGCAATAAACAGTACAACTTCTGGAAGTCATTTTGCCTCAGTGAATTTTAATACGTATTGCTGTCCTTTTTTTTTTTTTTTTTTTTTTTTTTTTTTTTTGTATAATAGAAGTCATTATAATACTTGATGTGTATTGTTTTATTGTTTTTATTAGACTACCAAACGGAAAATTTAAATTTTTACATATTTCGGCAAATTTTTCTTAAAATTGTTATATAAACAGAATTAATTCCTGGCATTTTATTGTCAAATCACGTATTAAATTACCTAAGCATTATTTTTATACAATGCTTATTATTTAGTCATAACAAATTTATACTATACAATTTTTATGTTAAAACCACATTTCAGTTTCAACAACTTTACCAAATTATTGTTTATCATTATATATATATATATATTATTTTTTAGATATCTTTTAAATAATCATTTACAAATTATTTTTCTTTTGTTAATATTTTATTAATTTATTCTATTATGTTTTGGAAAAATGATTAAAGTCTGATCTAGCTCTAAACAGATTCATAAATTCCGAATAATTTTCCTTCAAAATGTCTCATTGTATTTTTTATTATAAACCATTTCACACTGTTCCAATTTATTGTATTGTAATTTTTATTCTCAAATACGGATTTATTATTTTTTGCAGAATAATCAAAATGTGTCTTTTATGCGTGTTTTTACTTATTCTTTTATTATTCTATACATTTTACAACGAAATATATCTTTTTTCAGGCTTATCATCTTTAAGAGCATCGTTGCTAAATCAGCGCCCTGAAGACCCAACCTCCTTTTTACTATCCCGCCTTTTTTTTCTTTTCTTTCCACGAAGGTACATTACTTTAAATTTATTTTTTCTAAATAAAGTTTTACTTTTTAAGGTTCTATGAATAATTATGCGTGTTTTTCTGTATGTTGAACTTTAATTGTAATTTTAAACCTTAAAGACAGTATTTCAACGGATAGATATCATACGTGTAACATGTAATTGTTATTTGAATCGTGCAAATTATATAATTTACGAAATTTGCATTTTGTGAAATAATATTTTGTTAGCATGTTAAAGAAATATTAAACCAAAATAACAGTTCAGCATGTTAATGGTTTTACACTTAACACATGTGTCCAAAAACTCCGGGTGTAATCCGTAGATACGTCTTCCAAATGAAATATTTCCTTGTGGGTAAGGCAGTATTAACCTTCAAAAGATGATGTACACTCTTTCTCATATTTATAAGGACACTTTATGTTTTGAAATAACTAATGTAAAAATAATTGTGAACAAGAATATACCAAGTGCACTTAATAATAACCAAAACTGCTATAATTTTTTAATATAAAAAAAATTAATAAAATATAATGCAAAATATTTTTTACTCCACGTTTTTAGATGCTCATAATTATAGGGACAATCAAGATTTTTTCGTTTTATTTAACTTAGTAGCGGATAAATTACAGTTGACATGTGAATTTGTTAACTTCTTGGTTAGATTAATTCGTATGTAAGCCTTCAATTTTTCTTGGACGAACATTACTGATAATTCCTGGAAAAAAAAAGAACGTTCATGTAGTGAAGTATGATAAATGTGTTTTTTAAGTGGAAGGATAATTTCAATCCGCCGAATTTCTAATGAAATTCGAAGATCTAAAATTGCTGAAGGAAATGTGATCAAACGCTGAACTGCTGGTTCGATAGGAGAGAGATCTGATGCAAAATCAGAGTTGTTTTACAGAGATCGAAGACTCATAATTCCTCTTACTGTTCTACTCATAATGACTGCTGCTGAATTTGCTCGTAATTTTTAACGAAAGGTTGGGGTCCACATTTATGCACGTTTAAAATAATTAATAATATGTGAAAATGGATAAAAAACCTGTAATAATCAATAAGCATTTAATGAGGGAAAGAACGTCTGTGTTAAAGTTGAATAAAGACAATATTAAATGGTAAAATGTTGCATTTTCGGATGAAAAACATTTTACTCTTGATTAACCAAATGGTTTTAACAGTTACTGGCATGATCTGAAGATAGCGAAAGACAGAGCAGATTTTTTTAAAGGCATATGAATCGGGCATTTTAAAGGTGGATCTATGGTGCTCTGGGGAGCTGTTTCTACTGAAGGCAGGATGAGTTTAGTAGTTTTTTCTATTATTATGAACATCAAGAGAATATCCGCAAATTTTAAACGTGGAATTCTCAGATTTTTGTTAGATTGTGTGCGGTAACAATATCTTTTTCAACGAGACTTACATTTTTGCTCTACTTCTAGAGCAATAAGAAATAGTTTGGAGAAAGAAGCTTCTATATTATTGCCTTTCCGGAGGCCTAAGAGTTGAAAAAACCTTAACTTATCATATTAGAAAAGTGCATGCAAGTGGAAAGTAAATTTAAATAGTTTAAATGTATTCGGAATATAATCTATGCTGTATAAAATGGTATTGAAACTGAAAAAAAAAAATTGTATATATATATATATAGTATATACCAAAGAGAATGTTTGACTGTTTCACCGTAAAAAGAGGCCCCATAAAATATTAATTTAAAGAATAACTGAAAAACATTACTAAGATTCGAGCTGTCCTTATAATTATGATCACCAGAAAAATCATCTTTTGACCGTATTTAAAGTTTTTTTAACATAGAAAAACGATAAAACTTTTTAAATATTGTCCATTAATGAAATTCAGATTAATAAAAAATATATTTGTTTAAATAATAGTGTTCAGTGTTTAGTTAATATAGAAAAAAGGGTGTCCTTATAATTATGAGAACCAGTGTAAAAGTTTTTACTTAATTCGACCGTTCGTTTTAGATATTTTAATGTTTCAGTGACTTTACTTTCAATATATTCAAAACGATGGACAAAGCTGAATTTCGTGTATTGATTAAACATTGTATTTTGATGGGCAAAAAATTTCTTGAAACTCAGCAATGGCTTAAAATGTGTTATAAAAAATCAACATTATTTTTGCCCACAAAAAAAAAAAAAAAAAAAAAAAAAAAAAAAAAAAACTATGTTTATTTAACACGCAAAATTCAGCTTTTTTCCTTTGACCGTTTTGAAAAATATCAAAAGTAAATTTTAATATCTCGATAACGAACTGTCACGTATTACGAAATTTAGACGTGTATTTTTTTTAAGGTTAGTGTTATCTTACCCACATAGAAATAGAAATATTTCATTTGCGATGGCATCTGAAGGTTAGACCGTGAACTTTTTAACCGATGTGTTAATTTATTTTCAATAAACAACGCCATTTACTTTTAAGATAATATAATAGAAAGAAATCTTGTAGATGTACAAGAAATTATCTTTGAAAGTAACTCCTGAGAATTTTTTTTTAATTTATTTATTTATCAATCTTCCCTTATATATTTAAATATAATAACTTCTTTACACATATAAAATAAAGGGAAACACTACCGGTTTCGAAAGGACGTGGTCTTTCTTCTTTAGGTGCAAAAAACCCGTGCTAGCATGTAAGAAAAGGGAAAACTAAAAGAGAGGAAAAAGTCGAGAAAAACAACCAGCCAATAGGACAGATGCATGAAAAAATCAAACATAAGGACATGTACACGCACAGAAGACAAGAGTAACAAACACCATAAGAAGGAAAGGGATTTTTAAAATTATTATTATTAAAATATTTTATTTTTATATATTTCTTATTCAAGTTTTTATTTTATTTATTTATTTAACAAATGAAAGAAAATTAACTAAACAAGTTTTTTCAAACTGAAGAGAGCAAAGTAGAATAAGATTTTTCATGAATGAGTTTTATTGCGATTAAGTTAGATAGAAAATCTAACTCAGGGATGCGTTTTGCATTAAAGGTAATTCTGGCTTGCTGAAAATTAAAACTAAGGTCAAATTTCCAACTATGCTTTGCAATGGGAGATCTACAAATTTCTTGCTTGGTCACATACCGAGAATGCTCCCGTAAACGATGTTTAAGATTTTTTTTAGTTTGATCAATGTAAGATAAATGGCAATTATTACAAGGGACATTATAGATACCCCTTTTATGAAGTTCAGGAACAGAGGATTTAGTTGAAGGAAATCTTTATTAACAGGATTGAAAATAACCCGAAAATTAAAATGTTTTAAATCTTTGTCCAATTTAAAACATAAGGGAGGATAAAAAGGAAAGAAAACAAGATTATCAGGTTTAATTTTAACAACACTATAAAGATTTACAAGTAGGTCAAATGAACCTCTTTTGATATTAACAGAGTTTAAATAATTAAGTTGTTCTTTAAGAGAAAAAGTGTCAAAACAAATATTAAGGGCACGATACACGTAAGTGTAAAAAGTCATTAATGGGGTGATTTGAAAGAACATAGGTAGAATTGGAAACTGAAAAAGATTTCCAATACACAGGTATTTTAAAAGAGAAATCACGCTTAGTAACTAAAACATTAAGGAAAGGAAGTTGATTACAACTGCCTAATTCGAAAATAAACTGTGTATGGGGATCAATAGAATTCGCAATATGAATAATGGCAGAAATGTCAAAAGAATTTTCAGTAAGAATGAAAGTGTCATTCACGTAACGCATCCAACATTTTAAAATTAACAACAATAGTAATTTTTTTTAAATAAATAATACACATAAATATCAGCTAGAACATGAAAGAAAGAATTACCCACGCTTAAACCATCACACTGCTGATAAATGGTTTCGGGTAGAAAAAGAGATCAACAATTCACCAGGCTAAAAGTGTAGGCATGAGAGAAATATAAACATATAAAACTAAAACAAATGACGAGATTAAATAAATAATAGAAAAAGAATTCTAATAAAAATTTACTGTGATATGACTTACAAAAAAGTTGAAACAAAATTACTAATAAGTTTAATTAGAAATAGCTATGAATTTGAATAGTGCAAAGTTGTAAATACAAATAATTAAAAAAAGAAAATCCTTGAAGCAACGAGCGAGAGAATGGTATGTGAGTATTTTTCTAGCATAAAAAATGACAGGAATTGAACAATGATTAGAACAAGATTTTTTGTGTTCTCAATAATGTAAAAATACAAATGTATATATATATATATATATATAAATACAAGAAGAAATTATAAAAAGAATTTTAGCTTTAGTAAAATTAAGGTTTTGGCTATAGAAAAAAAAAGAAGAATGATTTAGATTTTTTTTTTTTTTTTTTTACTATTTATGTACATTTCTATGTACATTCTTCTATTTTCAAAAGCCTCGGACATTGGAAACTAGAATTGTTTTATGAGTATGTGACGAAATAACCATCAGACGGATGGGACGGATGGGACGATCAATTAAAGACAATTTATTTATTTTATTTTATTTATTCATTTTTATTGTGTGTAACTGAAGGGGACTACAAAAATTCTACGATTTTTTAGTTTTTGAAAGAAATGAAGGAATGGAAAGTTAAAACAACAGAATTCAGACAAGTGTCATTTAAATAAAACAGAGAGCGTTTACATTTCGTAAATTCATACAGGACTTTATAGATGATAGAAAGATACATAATCTCCAGAATGAGCAAGAAGGTTTAAGAAATTAATTTTATTGGAAATTTTAGAAGAATCAGAGGAAATGTGTATAGTTCGTTAAACAGAAATATAGAGAACAGTCATTTTCTCTTTTTTAGATGGGTGACTATGGTGAGCATGGGGGGGGGGGGGGGTGACAAATTGATTCATTGATGATAGTGGTTATGAACGGATTATAGTGTTTAGAATTTAATGCTGAGAAAAGGAGAAGATTCTTTTACAACCTCGAACGTGACTTTAATACAGGTGCGCATTTGAAAAAAATAAGTGTTTTTTTTTTCTTATTTATTTATTTATTTGTACCTTGCGGTTATCTTTTGCTGCTCTTAGGTTATTTAAAGGGAGAGTTACAGCATTTATTTGATTACGAACTACAACGAATATTCATGCCTGAACATGGACAAAAAACAATTTACCTGGGATTTGAACTCAAGAGTTCTCTCTATTTGGCTACCAGATGGTTTGAATTATCTAAGAAAGGTGAACTATGAAGATTGATATCTGTAAAGACGTATATGAAGATGTTTTCTAAGTACCTGAACCACTGAAGGAATTTATATTCGCCCAAGAGTTTTTTTTTCTTTTTAAATACCGAAATAGTGCATATTAAACTCTCAAAGCAGAAGGTAAAATGGTATTTCTATAACCATAACCTCAATTTCAAAATGACACATAAATGTTCTAAATTAAAAGCTCTTCAGTAGTTGAGTAATGTAATTCACACAATCTACATTATAAAATTATAAAAACTATTTGTATTGGGAAGTTTGTATACAGAGATTTTACGTCTAAAAAACCATTAAAGTAATGTATCATTCTAATTACACTATGTCTAATTATACGTAAAAGTAATCCTACTTTCCATGACTTGTAGACAAAAGGAAAAAAAATATATATTGACGGTATGAATTCTATAAAATTAATTCAGCGAGTTTTACTAAAACTTAGAAAGTACATACGAAAAATTATATAAACTTATAAACAAAACATAAGTTTTAAAGACTCTATAGAAAAATAACACTCTGTGATATTACGTATATTTAAACACAAGGGAGGCCCCATAAGACCTGGTTTAAAAATTGCAAAAGAAAATTTCAAACATATGAACAAAGTTTTATAATTTAGCCAGCTTCACCAGTAATGGAAAATAATTTTTCTTTTTCTTTTCCTTCTTCTTTTTCTTTCTTTCTTTTTTTTTTTTTTATGTTGTATATCAAGCAAAATCTGCATTTTATCATACATAAATTATGAACTTTTGGACTGCATAAAAGTTTATATTTCATAATTTCTTCCGACATCTAGTCAAGCAACATCTAAAAAAACGTTTTTTTTTTTATTAGAATATTTTTATTTATTTATTTACACTTTTTACAGGAAACATACATAACTAGAAAATTAGAAATTAAATTTTTATTATTGATGCGAGTGGAGAAACCGTAGGTATATTCAATTTTTTCCTTGATTAAATCAGAATCTGGACTAAAATGATTTAATCAAAGAATTAATAGATGTATTAATATATACATATGTGTTTATATATTCGTAAAACTTCCGGCTCAATTATCTTATGCATGAAAATATGTTTTGTAAACATATAATGAACGAACCATTTTAATTACAATAGAAAACAAATGTAATAATTTATTATTTTTAGTTTTATTACTGAAATTTCAAATATGCTTAAAAGAACATAATAATTATACCATTATTAAAGAAAAAGGGATGATTGCATGAGTAAATGTGTATGAAGAAAAGAGTTTCTTCATAGAGAAATATAGTAATAATTACAAGGAAGGAAAAAAAAAATTATTTTCTCTACTTTGCAATTTTACTCCTTTTTAACACTAAATCCTTTACAAGTAAGCGTAGCAGGTCTCATTTTCTGGTAAATTGGGATAAAATCGGATTTTCTCTGACATAATCATTAACGATATCTTTTGCCGATTGGGCACCGCTGGCCATTGCACTCTGCTCATTACTATTTTATACGGCGCTGATCTTCACATATTTCTAGTTATAAGCATCGTGTAATTTGGATTTGTTTTATCGAGTCTGCTGTAAAGGTATTGGGTAGTTCCCTGACGAGATACTAAAAACAAAATTAGTGCTCTTGATCATTTACTCTTTATCGTATTTTCCGTATCAATTTGTTTAATTTTGTTTCCTAGATAAAAAGAGGAACGTAACAGATACAGATATAAAAGACACGTGTTTATATATAGATAATATGATTATCTTTAAGATTCCATAGTAAATTTTTAAATAATCATATTCATCTTAAGACTTCATCTTAATTCATTTTTTACATGTATTCAATACAAAAGCCATGTAGTTAATATTTTTACGTTTTAATTTTTAATTAAATTTAAATAATTAAAAAAAGAGTATATAAAGTCAAAAATGCAGGAAAAAGTGTAAATAAAATAAACTCGCAATCACAAACATTATAAAACAAGAAAAGCAACTGACTCTATTTAAAATATTCCTCAAAATGTAGCGCTCGTTGTATTTAAAAGGAAAAAAATGCACGGAATTCCACGAAATATATTTTTTTAGACCTCAATAAAAATCAATTTTGAATAGCTTTTGGAGTTATTGGATAGCAAATGTTTCCGCTAACAGCAATTTATCTTATAATATTTCTAAGCTTCTAAAATGTATAAGTTATTGTGTATATGATATGATGTACAATATATATAGTGTGCATATGCTACAAGTTTGTTTCTCGCGATAGCTATTATGAAAAACTCTGCTGATTCAATTTGGGGACGAATCAGCCGACAGATGACGCTGTTCAGCTACATTTTTCTTGTTACTTATGTCTGAGCTTCTAGGCCATAAAATCATATTAAACCTTATATGTAAGAGACTTATTTTGGTAAAATATTCTGATTAAATTTGGGTACGCATCGGCCGACAGATGACGCTGTTTGGCTACTCTTTTCATGATAAGCGACACATTTTTTGTTAATTATATCTCAGTATCTATTCCATAGAATAACATTAAACGTCATATGTAAGATAATTATTTTGAGAAACTATTCTGGCTAAATTTTATTGTACATCACAAGACGGACAACTTACCATGCAGCATTTTTAACGATTTTTGAACGGTCGATTTTTACGGTTGACGTGTAATATATTCTCACCAAACATAGCATTTACTGGAGGGCTCTTATAAAATCCTATAGTTAAGCGCTATTGTCACATCCACTTGGTAAAGATCAAAATATAAGATGCATATAATACAAAGCTGTAATATATTTATTTTGGTGCATATCAGCCAAGAGGTGGCCGCTGTTATTAATTTTCTGCGATTTAACAGAATGCTATATCTCAATCTCTATTGGTTAAAACTGCACCAAACTGCATATCTAAAATGTTTATTCTAGGAAGTTACGTGGATAATTTTTTTTGTGCATGTTATCCGATAAATAACATTAATATAAAGCCTTTAGGAAGCTCTGTGCCGAAAAATTATGCAAGATTAGTTTTCTCTCAGGCCCGGCAGAGAAAGGTAATTCTTATAACCCCCCCCCCCCCGCAAAAAAAAAATAATCTATTTTTGCCATTTCCGGACAGTTATCGGAACAATTAATATATTAGATTGATATTAAAAAGTTTTGTAATGGCCACAACATTCTGATTACTTATGGGAATTTAATTAATGAATATTAGCATGATTATCTAATTATCTAAATGATTAGCCCTTGCCTAAACAATTTCATATTAATCTGAATTAAAATTTCATCAATACTGTTCTTTAATTCAATACTGTACTGCAAACAGCGGTAAAGCAATACATTAGGGTAACATAAAATAACTATAAAAGTTTAAAATGATCTTTTATTTAATTTTTTTAAGATTGTTTATTTTAATATATTTCTCAGATATAATTTAAGCAATTGTTTGGTTCTTTGGTCCTTCTGTTATTCAAAAAATTGTACAAAAATGTCTACATTTTGTTTATTTTATAAATTTTGATTAAAATTTAATAAAAAATATAATTAAGTTTCTCGAATAAGTTTTTATCCATATTAAAGATATCAAAATATTCACATATAATTATTTAAATGTATACACACACACACACATGTATATGTATATATATATATATATATATATATATATACTAGCAGACCCGGCCACGCGTTGCTGTGGCTATGTTATACGTTGAATTATAATGTAGTAAAATATTCAATATATTAAAATTATTATTTACGAATAAAGACCATCCTTGATAACATCCTTGATCTTAGCAGACTTAGCCCGCTTCGCTGGTCCCTATTTTTAAATGATTCACTATAATTAGAGAATTCTCAAAATTGCATTAATTTTTAACATGTGAAAAAAAAAAGAGAAAAAAAAAATCTGATCGGGAAAAATGTTCGACACTCATAATGAATCCATATATTATCGAAAGGAAAATGATATAAAATACAAAAAAATCTTCTCTCATTGGTGGAATAATCTGTTCGGACCCCCACTGCCTGCGGCAGTGTATACCTGCGCAAACCATGCGCACCGTTTCTTCATCCACCGTTCCCGCCCTTCTTAATAACTCTATACTTTCGAAAATATCCGCAATCGATTTATCGGGCCTTAAAACTTAATAATACTAATATTTTCAAAGTTCTAACTCTTATTTCTATTATTTTGCCCCTTTGCCCTCCCCCCTCCCACTATTCTAAATAATTTTACAAATTCGAAAATATCTACAGTTTATTTGTAGGTGTCAAAAACCTCTATGCACCAATTTGAACGATCTAACTATATTTTTATTTTTTGCCCCTCTGCCCCCCTTCCCGCCCCTCCTAATAAATTTACAAATTCGAAAATATCCGCAATCGATTTGTTGGTATCAAAAATTCTATGCACCAATTTTGAATGATCTAACTCCATTTTTATATTTTGCTCCTCTGCCCCCCCCCTTTCCCGCTCCTCTTAATAATTTTACAAATTCGAAAATATCTGCAATCGATTTGTACGTATCAAAAACTTCTATGTACCAATTTTTAGCGATGTAACTCTATTTTTATTTTTTTGCCCCTCCGCCCCCTTACCCGCCCCTCCTAATAACTTTACACTTTCGAAAATATCCTCATTCGATTTGCAGGCCTCTAAAACCTCTCTATACCAATTTTGAACAGTCTATCTGCATTTCTATTTTTTTTTTTTTTTTTTTTTTGGTTGTTGTTGTTTGTTTGTTTGTTTGTGAAATCACGTTTTGGCCCCTCCCCCCCCTTTTGGGAGGCGAATTTTGCAATAAAAACTATCCTATTTCTCAAGTTGGACCAAATTGCACACAGTGTCCAAATTTCATTAAAATCGGCTCATTAGTTTAGGAGTTCATCGCGGACAAACATAATAAATTTTATGTATAAAGATATATATATATATATATATTAAATTATAAAGTTTTGATCAATGAAGCACAAATAAGTAAAAAACAGGATTAATTTCACTGTATTATCTTCATTATAATATGAATTCAATTTACACTTCAGTCTAAGTAACACGTGGCCGGCTATGCTAACACCAAAAATTTAAAAAGTGGAAATAATTGAATTATACGAAATTTATTAATAGGTTAAAAAGTTGAAGATTCTTTGTGTAGATGGCAGCACCAAATATATTTCAGCTTTCATTTCAACCCAGTCGAAAGGTATCGACATCTGTTAGAATCATTTGGAGTTAACAGATAATTGTGACTGTCAAATAATAACAGACAAATAATTAGCAATAAATTAAAATTGCGACTATAATTTGAGATTTAAACTATCCTATCTCTCAAGTTGGATCGAACTGCACATGGTGTGCGAATTTTATTATAATCGGTTAAGTGGTTTAGGAGTCCATTGAGGACAAACATTGTGACACGAGATTTATATATATTAAGATACACACACTATAACAAAAAAAAAAATAAAATAAAATAAGACGCACCAAGAAAAAGTGGGGACAAAAATTGGTAGATGGGGTGGAATGGGTTTTCCGAATGGGACAAAAATTGGTAGATGTGATGTACATGTGGAGAAAAACAATTGATTACAGTTTCAGAAAATTTGAATGATTTAATCAAGAGAAATGGCCTCACAAAGTTAACAAGTCAACGCGTTGGTCCACTTCTGGCCCTTAGGTACGCAGTTATTCGGCTTGGTATTAATTGATAGAGTTGGCAGATGTGCTCCTGTGAAGTATCGTGCCAAATTCTGTCCAATTGTTGCGTTAAATTGGTAAAATCCCGAGCCGGTTGTATGACCCTTTTTATGATGCTCCAAACGTCCTCGGTGGTATAGAGATCCGAGGATTGAGCTCAACCCCACTGAGCCGCCTATTAAGGGTATTTGAAGTCACTGAAGTACCAGTTGCAAGTAGGATCGACGACAATGATGAATTGGTGCTTGATTCCATCAAAATCTGTATGCATGTCAATTTGTGTCTAGTTTGCATTACTCCTTCTTGGTTCGTCACTTTTTGTGTTATAGAGTATATATATATAGATAGATAGATATTATGAATAAAAAAATATGTTTCAGCTTTACAATAAAAAATTATATAAAAGAAAATATTAGAAATCGCTATGTTATATCATAACAGTGAAATTCAAACATTTCCATAATAATTTATCGTTGGAAAATTCAAACTATTTTTATGTATGGCCGACTGCACATATGACTCATCAAACATTTAACAAGCAGCATACATATAAAGAATCTAAATGTAAAAAGAATGTATATCATGCTAATATTTATATTATAGATTTGTATGGTTTAAATTTATTTTTCAGTTTAAATTAAGAGTGGCGTCACAAAATAACTTGATAGATAATATATTTGTTATTATTGAAATACTGAAACGATAAGGTACAGTAATATTTCAATTAAATATTAGCAAATTTGTTATATTTTTTAGCATTTAGCATTAGTGAGCAGAATATTTAGGTAAACATTTTAATACAAATAATCTTAATGAGTGAACATTTTTATTTTTTAGCATTCATGAATTCTCTTTTTTTTTTTTTTTTTTTTTTTTTTTTCTTTTATCGGATCTCTTTGGTAATTTTATCACTTTCTCTTTCCATTAAAATGTTGACTGTTTCTATTACTTTAGTGGTTTTTGCAAACTATTATCGCATCGTTAGGCTTATGTGTTATGTTTGTGCCATTTCTCTTCTGAGTAATGACTTGAATTTGTTTTTACTAATCATTGGTACTCAAATTAAATTATCACCGTGACAATAATTTTATTCGAAATAAATCTCATTTTAAATTTGATTATATGTTGGTATTTTCATCTATCTTTTGTTTGCTGAGTGTTAAAAAGGTATTAAATTATTCAAAAGATATATATATATATATATATATATATATATATATATATATATATGTGTGTGTGTGTATATATGCATATATATATATATATATATATTTTTTTTTTTTTTTTTTGAGATACTTTATATATATATATAAATATATATATATATCATTTGTTAATTTTATAAATTTGTATTAAAACGGAATCTTAACAAGAAATAAATTCTTATTTAGATTATAAAAAAATAAATATTTATTTTATTACAGAATATAGATTAATACTTTTTACTAGTACTATTTTCAATGTAATGGTGCATTTTACATACAAGAAAGTCATTTAAAAAAATAATAATAAATAAATAAATAAATAAATTTGTTTCAGTTATAAAAGAGAAGTTATCACAAGCGAAATATTCGGAAGTGCAATGTTTTTAGACTACTTTAATATTGATAAATTTACATCATGAATTAGTAAAAAAATGAAAATACTTTTAAATATAAAAAAATATACACGTCTGAAATCAAGCACTTACACAAAAAGGAAACTGTATAATGTGCATAATTTTTTCATGAAATAAAGATTTTAATTCAAAACTAGATTTATTGGATTTAAAATACATTTGCAGTTTATTATTTTAAAGATAAATCAAGAGCGGCCTATTAAATTAACTTGAGAATTGTAAATTTTTTTTAGCTATCAAACTAAAGCAAGAAAAGGGGTAATGAAAGTTTAGTATCTTTAAAACAAACAGAATATCCAGATAAATTATTTAATATATTATTCTGAGTATCAATACTAAAATTATGCAGTAATAAAGCACCTTTCTCGAACTATCAAAATATTGAAATTTATACATATTGGTAGAATATCTGACATAAAATATTATAAGGAACTGTTACAATTCTCCATATCGATTCAAATACATTAATTCTATTCTAGCTATATACTGAGTTTGCTATCAATTCGATTATTGCCGAGAAATGAGATATTCTCTATTATACTGCTGCATTCACGAATGTTTCCGGCATTGTATTGGTTAGGTTTGTATCTGTAGCGCCCATTCCATACGAATAGAGTCATCGAATAGCACAGCTTCCCTATTAATTGATATCCAGTAGCGTGCTGATAACATAGACAGGTTTCAATGTTTGCCAGACAACAATATCTAGACATTGAAATATACATTGTTATGAAGAAGTGCTGACGAAAACTCTTTCAAGTGTTTGAAAGAACAAAGTAAAACAAATATTGTAAAAACAAACAAACAAAATATATTGACATAAATTTAGGACACATTTTTAATGATAATTTTATCTTCTGAATATAAAATAACAAGAAACATTTAGCAAAAAATATTAAAATGTTACATGAACTCTGATCTTTGTTGTCATTTTTTGTTTTTATTACTGCATATTGACCATTAATATTTATATGGAATAATAGTAATATGAATTTTATTTGAATCGTAATATAGATATAGATATGGTATGAAAATGACTAAAAAGACATAAAGTATGCATTACAAACAGTCCTTTATGTAATACAAGGTATTGAGACATTCCCTATATATCAGAGCGCTATTAAAATATTACCAAATCGATTTATTTCAATCTGTCATTTTAAGATATCTTAAACTGTTTAACAACAGCCTTTCACTTTACTATAATGTTATCATAATATAAAGGATTAATAATAATAATAAAAAATCTTACTTTAAGATATTCCAACGGTTTATTAATAGTACTTTACTGTAATGCTATCATAATATAAGAGTAGAAAAACAGTATGTATGTTGTCTGTTTGTTTTACATTGATCATTGCTTGTAACAGATACGTAACCTTCTGTAATATTATAATAATTTCATTTCGTAAGTATAAATGCTGATTACTTGCATTGTAATTAATATTTTTCATGAGAGTGGATAAGATTAGTGATGTTGTTTTCAAATTAAAAATTCAGTCTCCAATAATAATAATGGTAAGAGTATTTAGAACGATAGCATCAATTTGAAAATGCAATGTGTTTTTTTTTACTTTCTTCTATATTCAATAGAAGTAAGTATTGGATTCGTAAAAATTTTCGACCTCGGGTTTTTGATGGATTTACACGTTTTTAGAGCTGTAGAACACGATTTCACCATTTTTAGAAAATGCCTGTCTGTCCGTCTGTCTCTCTATGTGTGTGTCACAAAATTTTGTGGCAACTGTATCTCAGGAACTACTGCAAAGAATTCCATAGAAATTGGTATGTAGTTGCACCTTGACATAAATTAGTGCCTATCAACTTTTGGTAAAAATTGTTTTACAGGTTGCGTTGCCATACCGCTTTTTCTAAATTTTTAACATGGTGATATAGGACGAAATTTTGTATAAATGTGCATAAAAAGAATTATTTTTCAGTAATCATTATGAAATTTACAAGAAATATTTATAATAGAGATAGATAGTCAATTGGGAAATTTTTTTTGTATGTGTAGGAGGCTCGCCACAACCCCCTGGGGGGGAAGTCCACCCTCAAGGGGAGTAAATTTTCAAGATGGGTATCTTTCGAAAGATCTCGTCAATACCTTTAAAACGAATGGTTGAACTATAAATCTGTGATAATTTAAAACAAAGTTATCGATTTTTTTACTTTAAACCAAAAAAATCGTATGTATTTTTTAAAAATGAAATTGAACCAAACTTGGTATTTAGTTGGCCCCTGACATAAACTAGGGCTGAATAGATTTGGGGATCAATTGCTCAACAAGTGGCGCGGTGATCGTATTTTTTCTAAATTTTTAACTTGGCAGTATAGGACAAAATTTTGTATAAATGTACATAATGAGAGTTATTCTTAACCTGTGATTGTAAAATTAATATGAATTAATAATAATAGTAGTAGTGAATTGTGAAAAAAATTTTGTGCATGTGGGGGCATCGCTTCCCCCCCCTGGGGGGGAGTACCCGCCGGTGTGTGTGGGGGGGGGGGTAAATTTTCAAGATGGGTATCTTTCGAAAGGTCTCGCCAATACCTTTAAAACGAATGGTTTAACTGGAAATATGTGATAATTTAAAACAAAGTTATCGATTTGTTTTACTTTTAACGAAACAAAAACTGAAAAAAAAATCTTTTTTTAAAATAAAATATAGAAGAAAGTCTTGTGGTGGCCACAACATACTAGTCTTTTTATGGAGTTTTTTTATTTGTCTATAAAATGTAACGGTTTATTTCATATAGTTTAATATTTTTCCCCTCTTGAAAGGATTTGAATTCAAATCGCCACAAAATGCAAAATATCGGAAATTATTAATAAAATAAATTTATATTGGTGTGTTTAGTGGTTCAAGGTTTCACGTAATACATTATTCTTGCTTAAAAAGTGAAGGATATAACAAGATCCAATGAAAGAGAAATTTGTTTATTGTAACGTTGCGGTGCATGGTACAAAACGCCTCACTCCATTCAGAGCCTCATAAGACTGAAGTTGAGTATTACAAATACAAAGAAAGCATATGGTTGAAAATTTCCTTTCCCCGTTTTGTTGCTAGCTGTAATAAGCACTAAACATCTCGTTCTTGATAAATTTGAAGATACTATAATTTCTTTATCATTTTTGGTCCATTTTGTTTAAAAGAAAAAATTCATTAAATAGTATATATATATATATATATATATATATATATATATATATATATATATATATATATATATACTGCTCCACATGGAAAATGCAACACCAAGAAGGAATGATAATAACGGAATGAAATTTGTTGGACACATAAATTATAGTAGGAAGAACAATTGAATCAAATTTCGGGAAGTTTGTTGTAATATGTACTGAGAAAACAGTACATAAAGCAGGAACCTCTGTGAGCAATAACAGCACATAACTACCTAGGCATTGAATCGAACAGCGATTGGATGACATGTACGGGTAGAGCACTTCATGAAATTTCAACACGATGCCACAATTCATCGATCGAAGTTACTGGTGAGTGGTGGGGGGCCAGTCGCTTTTCAATGAATAAACAGTCATTTTCATTGTCGCGAGATCAGGAGAACGCGCTGGCCAGTACAACAGTCGAACACATTCTGTATCAAAGAAGGTCCGGACAATACAAACAACTTGCGGTCGTGCATTATCTTGCTTAAATTTTGCGCTATGGAGGCCTCGAATACAGGGCAGAAGGGCGGGCCTTAACTCGTCAGAAATGTAATGGCTGGTATTCAGAGTGGCGGGAATGAAAACAAGAATTGACCGGGACGTGTATCCAATAGTACAACATACCATCAATCCAGGTGGTGACTCAGTATGTTGCTGCCAAATCTCTGATTACCCTCAAAACTGCATCACTGATATGGGCGCCATTAATGTGTGATCAACGGTGAACCTAGACGCAGGAATGGCGTGAAGTCACTTTCCAGAAAAATCACAATTCTGTTTACAGCATCAAGATTGCCTTATCCGTATTTAACGGCATTATGAATAATGCACATTGCCAGCTGGGATTCGACATCATCATACTGTCCATCATTTGGAATGATGTTATGGGTTCCCATTGGATACACGTCTCGATTATTTCGTGTTCGTATTCCTGGCACTCTGAACAGCGGCCATTAAACTTCTGATGAGTTAAGGCCCGCCCCTTTGGCCTGTATTCTAGGCCTCCGTAAGCAAGATAATGCACGACCGCAAGTTGTTTGTATTGTCCGGACATTCTTTGATACATAATGTGTTCGACTGTTGCTCTGGGCAGCCCGTTCTCCTAATCTCGCACCAATGAAAATGACTGTTTAATCTTTGAAAAGCGACTGGCCCCCCACCACTCACCAGTAACTTCGACCGTTGAATTGTGGCATCGTGTTGAAGCTTCATGAAGTGCTCTACCCATACATGTCATCCAATCGCTGTTCGATTCAATGCCTAGGCAGATATGTGCTGTTATTTCTCACAGAGGTCGCTGCTTTATGTACTGTTTTCTTAGTACATATCACTCCAAATTTCCTGAAATTTTAATCAAATGTTCTTCCTACTATAATGTATGTGTCCAACAAATTTCATTCCGTTATTAACATTCCTTCTTGGTGTTGCATTTTCAATGTCGAGCAGTGTATATATTTGTATTTCTTATTAAATTAGCTTTTTCAATGCAGTTTTAGCTATTTTGCATTATTCTCAAGCAATATGTAAATGAATCATCAAATGACTGAAAAAGTACGTGAACTGTAAGGACTAGATTTTAATAAAAGTGATACTGTTTAAAAGCACTTTATATAGGGTCCGAAAATGTCAACAGAACTATCTACCGAAAATCAATCTTTCACGCTATATTGGCTGTTTTCTTCAACTTTTTGACGCGAGATAAATAAATGAGCAAGAATAGTGCTGTGTTCAATGAGATCTTTTTTGTCTTATGGAATATCGCATTTGTGCTTATGCGTTTATAACAAACGAGAAAAACTATTTTTCTGCTCGTACGAAACGAAATAGTATATGGCCAGAATATTCTAAGCGCTCAGTCATATAAAATTATAATAGTACCTATTTTTCGAGTTTCAGGCGTGCTGACTCAAAGGATGCGATATACAACTCTTTGATATACGAATTCTTGCTCAGTCATGAAAGTGCAGATGATGAATATTTTGACTGCAATGCTATTATCGAGAAAGTAAAAATTTCAAAAAATAACTTTACATAACTTCTGTTTAACTTGGATTAACCAGAGACAAAAAAAAAAAAAAAAAAAAAGCCTTGCGATGAATTTAACTGCAGTCGATTATTTATGATTATAAAAGAGGTAACAGAAAGAATGATTTTTTTTTTTATTCTACCTGTATTGTAACAAAAATCTTGTTTGATAACTATTTATTTCAACAGGCCTGAATTTCAATGCCGACGAGACACCCTCAAAAATACAAAAAAAGTTTTACGATTTTTTTTTTAGTTTAGGCAAATGATAAAGCCAAATAGTGTAAATTGGCAGATTCAAAACATTAAAGTGCAACACAGGGTATAGTTATTGAACTTAAAAATATTTGTTAGTAGTACGGAAAACCTACAAGTTCTTAAGCAACGTTAATGATCTATCTGAATTTAATCATTACCGTCAAGAATGAGACCGACTAAGCATGATTGTGATCTTAAAAAGATCAGTATTAATTAGAAAACAGGTTTAGCATCTTGAAACCAAATAAAGCTCATCTTTTAAAAATAAATTCAAATACGTTTAGATAATAAAAAGCTACATATTGTCCCATATGATGACAAGCAGTAATCCCTTTCCAAAAATATCTACAAATCCTATTATAGATAGTTTCAATGAAAAATACTCTCTAAAAATAAGGAAGAAAATGTATGGTTTGCCTCTAATGTATGCACTGATTAAATTGGCTACCAATACAATTTTCTGCCCAAAAGGACGCTAGATGTAAAGAGTACTAAAAACGTTATGGCATCTGTTATCAGTAAGAACAAGACGACGTAATCGTATACAGTTCAAATAGCATATAATGGAACTGCTAACATTCTGGGCCCTTCAATGATTATTTTACAAGAACGGAAAAAAAAATAAATAACAAGAACTCGAGTGAGGGAACATGTGCAATGACTAAATTATGACAATATGTACGCATGTTAAAAATGCGAAAACAAAATCATTGGAATGTAATTTAAAATTCTGAATATGTCCTTTGATGACAAAATAATTATTCGCTTATTAGACTCCTGGTCAGGTAAAATTTTGCTAACACAAAATTAGGTGTCAAAACCGACCTTTTATTCCTACTTCATAGAATAACAAAATATCTGCAAACATTAGATGTATATTTTTTCAATGTTCCCACTTCTTCTTGTAGCGATTGCCCATCTGTGTAGCACTAGGGCGACGTAAAACCCAACCCTCCATCCATCTCCTTGAAGCGTCGTTTTTTTTTTTTTTTTTTTTTTTGGTTATAGTGTGTATAATCGTTGTTATTGATTGAAAGCTATTCTGTTTGACTTTTTTTTTGAGTTTTGGTTGTAAGAGGAACAAACCATTTAAAACATGCAAACTCCGAAGAACAAGTTGCCAAGAAAGCGATTATCGCCAAAAGAAGGCGCAAAAAACCGCAGTGATGTTCCAGCAATTTTCCTCCTTAGCCAGTATAGGGAATCCGTACTCTACTAGTATATCTGCTCGATGATACAGATAGCACATGATAGGATTACAATGTGAATAATTGGATGGATGGATGGATGGATGGATAGGTTTTACGTCGCACTAGTGCTGCGCAGATGGGCAATTGGCGACGGTCTGAAAAACACACCTAGAGGTGGTCCGGAGACATGCCATCACAATTTTGATCCTCCACGGAAAGGATGGCTCTCCCGCTTCGGTGACCCCCAGAGGTATAATTTTTGATGGGAACATGGAGGACATTGCGTCCACGACAGATTTTACGTGCACCAGCCATCATAGTGTACACGACGGTCTTTGGCCGGCTCGAGTACCGAACCCGCAATCTTCCAATTACGAGGCCGGCGCTCTACCGACTGGGCTACCGCGGCCCATGAAGAATTGGAAAAAACACCCAGGACCAGCGCAGGAATCGAACCCACTCTCTTACCCACGAAGTTGATTAGCGACGTGGGGACATAACTACTCGGCTATGGAGGGCCTGTTCTTTAATAAAAAAATAAATCAAGAAAAAAAAATCATGAAAAATTTAATTTGTGTGTTTCTCTTCTGGAAAAAATATAATTTGAACTATGGTAATGTATATATATATATATAATATATATATATATATATATGTATACATATAAACAAGTAAGTTTAAACGTTTATTGTAATTTATTAAGAATTTTTCTTTTTTCAAACTTTTAATTAGAAAGGCACAAATCTTGTGGCAAATTTTATACAATATGTAAAATTTTTATCAAACATTCTAGATAAATGTCGTGACTCGAGACCTATGTTTTTTCTTCCAGAATTGATGTTTGTGATATATATTTCAAGACTACACTGGATAAAACCTTTTAATATTTTTCTTATCAGCTTTCGCTGTTTTATTTTCTGTCATTTTTACCACATGTCAAAAATAAAATGACTTGAGACGTTTATCTTTGGAATTAAGATTTAATGGATCACTAGGTGTGAAATACAGTATAACCGTTGGGTTGGTAATATTTTTCGTGACAATAAGGCGAATTATTTCTTATTAAAATAAATGTCCCGAAAAGCATTTCTGTAGAAAAAATATCTTTAAAATGCTTTTTCGTTGAAGAATTTTTATCTAAGCACTGTATTATTTATATCTAATTAACGAATTATGAATAAAATAATAAAATATATATTTTTTAAACTAAATGTATTAATTTTTCTATTTCAAATAATACTGAATCTAAACTTTATCAGTCTATATTATTGGAAAATAATTTTACAACAAATAATGTAAGATTTATTAGCGTATACATTAGTACGATGAGCAATTCTAGAAAAAATTAACATGTAGTAGTGTGGCGTTGACAACTTGCCAAGCGGTCCCTTTCAAAGCATAAAATAGAGGCGTAAGATATTTTGCTTTTGATGTCTGTTTTGGAAGGAATGGTAACGAAATTTATGAAATAATTCAAAAAATTTTGCAAAATTTCTAAAGACATTTTTGTGTGCCTGTAAATCTTTTTTTGGAAGAAAAAATATCAAAAACTGTAATATTTAATGCATGACTTTTGGAAAAAAATATTTCTTGTTTTCATACCTATTTTAACTTTAAATCGGAATTATTCGGTTTAAAATTTTACTTTTCTGCATCACCTTTCAGACATAAACGCGATGGTAAAGTTGACATAGTGTCGAGTTTGTAATTGGAGAAATGTGAATTCAATTCTTCAGCTGAGTTGAGTTGAGCGTGTTTTACGTCAAACTATTGCTATATTTTTGACAATCGGCGATGGTTTGAAACTTAGCGTGTAATATGTGCCTGAGACATGCCATCACTATTTTGATTCTTTACGGAAATGATGGCTCCCCTGCTTCGGTTACTCCCACAGGCATAATTTGAATGGTAAGAGATAGGACATTGTTGTTACGACGTATTTTACATGCACTAACCACCATTACGGTACACGACGGTCACCAATCGGCTCAAGTATCGAACCTGATATCTTTTAATTACGAATTCAGTGACCTTTTTGCCGAGAAAAAACCGTCCTGTACTTTAAAAGTAGATTGTGTACCTAAAATTAGTCGTGGCTTCATTGTACCTTATATTCCTATAATACTTCAGAGGGTTACTGCTAAGCTCATCTGCTGAGAAAGAAAATTGTGATGTCATGTTTCCGAACCACCCATGCGGGTATATCTCAAGCCTTTGTCAACTGCTCACTGTATAGCTCTAGTACAAAGTTCAACTCACTCAACCTAAATCTAAACTTTTCCCGAATTACAAGCATTGCCCAAACCGCAATGCTGGTAGGAAGTTAAAAAATCACACCAATTGAAGTTACAAGCAAGATAATTTTGTTTGCGTTCAGATCAAAATTAAAATTTGCGGACATCAAAATTGGAACGTTTCTTCGCACAACTTTTCTGGTAAAAATTGCCCCCAATATAGAATTCAAAATTGATCTATTCATTATTTTTTAAAAATAAAATAGGAAATGAAATCTTGAATTTTTATATTTTCTGTTCCCTTAAAAAATGCATGTCATAAAGTTATAGTATCCGTTATAATGTACAGTCGGCAGCAAAAGTATCCGAGCACTAGCAAAAATTCCTATGTAAAAAAAGTACTCTCAGTACTGTTTTGTTAAATAAATGATTGTCGAATTATGTTCTTAGAATTTACAAGTGCTAGATTCACAAAAATCTATAATGTTTGTGTCATGGTTACCCATAACATGTATATGAAATTTCAGATCAATCGGTTGAGGAATTCAAACGCTATCACATTTTAAATAATTTGAGCCCATAAGCCGCGATGATAAAGTATTTTTCTTTGTGTATCTGTAAAAAAACTATAAATGTTAGATTTACCAAAATTTATATGGTTTGTGCCACTATAATTTGCAACATGCGTATGAATTTTCAGATCATTCAAACAAGGAGTTTAGACGCAATAGCACTTTAAATAATCTAAGCCTATAGGGCATAATGATAAAAAAAATTTTATTTGTGTCCCTGTAAAAATTTATAAGAGCTAGATTCCACAGAATATTTATGGTTCATGTGACGGTGGCCTACAGTACAAATATAAATTTTCAGCTCAATCCGATAAGGCATTTAGACGCTAATGATTTCAGCCCATAGGCTATAATGATTAAAAAAAAAAAAAAAAAGTTGTATCCCTGTAAAAAAAAACTATAAGTGCTACATTCACCAAGAGCTATATAGTTCGAGCAACGGTGAACTTTAATACGTATAGAAATTTTCAGCTCAATCTGATAATGCATTTAGAAGTTATTGCACTTCGATAAATTTCAGTCCATAGGCTAATGAATTTTTCGTTGTGTCTCTGTAAAATATATATACATATATATATATATATATATACGTGCTCGATTCACTAAAATTCATGCACTTTGTGCAATGGTAACCTTCAGAATGGGTATAATGTTTCAGCTCTATTAGATAAGGCGTTTAGACGCTATCGTACACTCCGTAACAAAAGTGTCCGAACACTAGCAAAAATTCCTATGTAAAAAAAGTACACTTCATACGCTTTTGTTAAATAAATCCTTATCGAATCATGTTCTTACGCTGACTAAGAACAGGCTTTATTTAACAAAACCGTATGAAGTGTACTTTTTTTACACAGGAATTTTTGCTAGTGTTCGGACACTTTTGTTACCGACTGTACTTAAGAAAAAAAAAAAAAAAGAAAAGAAAAGAAAAATTGGCCCATACAGACTATAATAATAATTAATTATTCTTTGTGTCCCTGTAAAAAAACTATAAACGCTAGATTCACCAGAATTTGTACAGTTTGTGTGACGGTGACCTATAATATGTGTATAAATTTTTAGTACATCCGAATAAGGCATTTAGACGCTATCTTACTTAAAAACAAAACAAAACAAAACAACAAAAAAAAAAAAAAAAAAAAAAAAATGGGCCCATAGACCATAATGATAAAGAAATTTTCTTTGTACCCCTGTAAGAAAACTATTAGTGCAGGATTCAAGAAAATCAATAGGGTTCGTGGTATGGTGACCTATAACATATGTACCAACTTTTCGCTCATTCGAAGAAAGCGCGCAGACGCTATCATGTTTACTCACATACATACACATATACATACACACATACATACACACATACATCATCGTAAAAATAGTAAATATGAATTAAGGGGACCCCTAAACATGTAGAAACACCAAAATGTCAAACTCATATTTTTGAGATCATTACAGTACTTTCCTTACTATAGTGTTCTGAAAGTAAAAATTTAATGTAAATAGAAAAAAAAATGCATTTTGAGCTCAATGTTTTCTAATATTCCATTTCAGTCTAAAGAAGTATTAAATTATATATATATATATATATATATATAATTATTATTAATTTTTTTTAATGTTATACTACATAAAAATAAAAAATATATATATTTAACTTTAAAATTACAGTAAATATTATTTTCAGTTTGAAAAAATAAACTAAACTGACGAAAATTTGTATGTATTTTATTTTAATGTTTATATGAATAACATTTTATTTCAAATTTCACTTAATATTATTATACAAGACCTTAAAAATGCATGTTTTTATTATATTTTTACTATTTAAGACATAAGAAATTTGAACTTTATGATAATACAAAAGCAATAAATTTTCTCTCTATTATTATTATTATTATTACTTTCTTTTTCGTATGAACATTAATTTTATTACAGTTTTATGGAAATTAAGTCAATATAAATACGTACATTAAATATATAAGAACATAAAGGTAAAAATAAATACATTAAAAATATAAATATCTAAAGTTAAAAGTACTTACACTAAAAGTATAAGTACTTAAAAGTACAGTGTGCCTTATGACTATCTTTTATAAATTTTCATCCTATAATTAAAAAAAATTGTTTCACAAATTTGCATTAAAATATAATAATATTAAGTTTATTGATTTTTTTTTTCAAATTATTTAAATCAAAAAGTAAAGTTCAAGTTGTTTATTTATTTATCTGTTTATTTATTTATTTATCTGTTCATTTATTTATTATTATAATTGTTAATTTCATCTTTTATTCATAAAACTATTTTCTATAAATTAAGTCATTGGATTTACAAAGAAATACCCAAATATGCTCGAAATATATATTAGAATAACAAAAATATGAATTTGAGGTAAAAAATGGAAAATTAGAATGGCTGAAGAATTTTAATATTATTTTTAAAAAGATATTAAAATTTTGAATTTTGTTTTCGAAATTTAAATAGTTTTGAAAAAATGTCAATATACGAGAGATATAAAGACAGTTTCCCAAATCTCTAAAAGATGGTATTGCAAAGAGCTCAAAATGCGATGACTCAGTCCAGGAAAATTATAAGATGTGACTATCGTATTGGGCAATTGGTATCGTATTGGAGCTTTCCAATCATTTACATTGACAAATTTGTAGTACGTGAGGTTGTGACCTCCCGTTTCTTTTTCAGCCGATTGCAGATAAAGTGTCCGAACGCAAAAAACGTAGTGCCGATCAAAATCTATCGTCAGTTGTGCTTAGTGTACGGCCAGGGAGTGATGATCAAGAAGATAGTTCGTCGTTGGTCTCGGAATTTTTTCGAAAGTAGACAAATTGTTCATGATGAACAGCGCTGTGACTGGCAGTTCGTCGATAGCAACACTCGATGCAGTGACATCACTAAATTTCCGTGTCATATATAAAACAGACTGTTTCCTCATGAAAATTTAATGTTCATGGACCTCTGGAACAAGAAAGACATTCTGCTTATTGCTTTGTACCAAGGAATGCAACATAGTGAAAGTTAAACGTTATTACGCAACATTAAGAAAGTTCAACAAGCAATTCCGAATAAGAGGCGTGGGACGCTCAGTGCTTGTACTTTGATGGTCCACGATAGCTCTTACTCGCATAGAGTAAATTGAATTAAAAAAAATCTGTTGTTTAAGTTTTATTTGGAGATGTTCTCAAGTTCGCTCACAGGTTCAACTGAGTAGTGACTCGTACCTGTTTTTGCACCAAAAGAAATTCTTGTCCAGTTACCACTGACAAGGAATAGAATACACATGTAACATAATAGTTCCATTCCCAGACGGTAGACTTCTACATTTTGTTTTGTATTATGTAGAAAAAAAATCACAAAAACATATCTCTTTATTTTTGAAGAGGAAGCATTGGAAATATTGCTTTTGTTTAGCTTTATATATCGCCAAAAACTTGCTTACCAACCAGAATGTGCACTAAAAATATCTCCATAAGACTAAAAATTTACATTGGATAATTTCCATTTACCTCACATTATATATATGATAATTGTAGGATCCTCTAAACCAATAAACTGCGTTAAAAATATTATATTCCACAGAAAAAAAAGTATTTAAGTATCTTAATAATGCATATTTTAATTTTATTGCATGTATTATAAAGATATTAAAATATGCCTAAAAAACTACTTCCCGCAGACCATAATTCATCGAAAATCATTTGTGAATTCCTTGTATTATACGTATTTATACTGTTTTAAATGAAGAATAGAGAAATTAAATAGCATACGATGTTTTAAAGCATTCTAAAGATAAACGAAAATTGCGGCACAGACAGACAAACGTACAGACAAAATATATATTAACGGAAGTCATAATTAATTTAACACTGTTTTTAATTTCTAAAAGCGCTAAATACAACTGAAAATGCAATTTAAACCATTCCAATTATCATCCTTAACGTATCTGAATATTTTTGTATGGCCCTGTAAACTTTAATGCTAATCATATCATATTCTATAGGTGCTTCTTTTTGTTCCAATAAATAATAAATGTCAATTTCATTATATATTCTTCTGTACTGAATCTTAAAGGAAATGTATACATTTATAAATGCGACGTTAGAAATCGATCATAAACATATTTCTATTTTAATGCACACAATATCAATGCGATTTTAAATATATAATCAAACATGAAAACAAGTAGATTCAAATATCTATATATATTGGCAAAAAGTTTTAAAATAAAGCTGTTAAAAAGGTACTTTTTATTTATTTAAATAACAATCGGTTAAAAAAAAAATAATTCCAGTTATTTAGCTTTGATTTTTAATGCATTATTCATAATCTGTCTTTCTAAATGTATCGAAAATAATTATCTTATAAAAAATAATAATGGGTTATATTAGTTACAATCTCTGAATTCTATCTTTTTCAAGGCCCACTAACTGTGAAATGATCCGTTTATATTACTTCTCTGTTATCTAGGATTTTTCAGACACAAGATTTCGTAGAAAAAAAAAAAAATATATATATGTATGTATACTTTTGGTAGTTCAATAAATTTAGTAGTACTTAATAAATTTTATAAATTTTAAATAAAATTATCTAAAAATGTTTTTATCTTTTACCTATTCGTTTTTTTTTGGTAAAATGATATTTAAAAATTTTTACTTATTTATTTATGCCAGAAAAGATTCGGTAATATATATATATATATATATATAAATTGAAATTAATATTTTATGTAAAATATTGTAAAAATATTACTATATATATCTTGATGACTATTATCAAAGATTAAACATTCTTTTCATAATCTATGTTTAAAAAAGTCTTAATGTATAATGTCCTAACTCATTTTCATTAATATATAAAAACGTTTTATTGTAACAATGTACACTATTCTAAACCACTATACAGTGCTTAGAATAAAATAATATTACATTTCATTTTATCAGTATTCTTTAATAGAATTAACATTGTGAATATTGAAATAAGTTAAGTATTTGGAGTTTAAGATTAATTAATTAAATGATTAGTTTTCGGTTTCAGTGAAAGAAGATTTTTCTTATTAATAAAGTATTACATTTCAACAAATATTTATATATATATTACACAAAGTTTTACTATTAACAAATACATTGAAAACTTTAATAATTATTAAGTTGAACACAAAATGTTTAACTAACATTAATTACAATTGTAATTATTAATTATTTCCCTTTCGTTATCACCCTTCCTGGTTACCACCCTATCCCCACCTACATTTTTGAATTTGAAGTCGGCATAAGCCCAAGGCTAGGCTAGGAGGGAAGAGCGTATCCGACTACCCAGCCAGACCGCAGTTCGTTTCTGTTAAACAATTATTACTATTATTGTTATTGTTATTATTTTTATTGTTATTGCTATTATTATTATTATTATTATTATTATTATTTTAATGTGGTTTCATGATTTCGAGCATATTTTTGAGGGAATTTCTGCACGTTGGTAGTAACTTTCCTGAACAGATATATTAATTACAGATTTTTTGTGAAATTGCAATACATTTCCTTATTATATGTTAGTGCTTTCAATGAATACAACAATTTTGATTAGAATACTTTAATAACTATACATATATATTCTATAAACAAGTATTAAAAGTTTTAGATACTGTAGCTTTCTTTCGCTCTTTATTTATTTATTTATTTATTTATTTTTTTTTTTTTAACTAAGCTATCTTTGATAATAATATTTAAAAGTTTTCTTCAAGTAATAATTGTGAGTATTGTTTTATAGTGACTCCGCATCAATGGGCATCTCTGATACATATTATGTAGAGGCTGCCCCATTCTATGTATGAGATGAAGGGTTGTATATTTGATTATTATTTGTTTATCGACCTATTTATCGATTAATGATCTTTCTCAAGGCTTAATGAATAACTAAAAGTATTTGAAATTAAAAAGATATTCATCTATATGAACACAAAGAAATAATCTTTGATTAAATATTAAATTTAGAATGTGAAATACTTTTTCTAACAATTAAATGCATTTTTTAGTGTATTAATAATGGTATTATTTACTTTTAGAATCGTATACAGTAAAAAATTAAAGAAAAGGATTTTTTGTATTTCTAGATATTTAGGTAATATCTATTATTATTAAAGAAGCTTATAAAAAGAAATCAAATACTTAAAATAAATGAAAGTTCTTTTATATTACTATTATCCTTTCTTCCTAATATTTTTGGCATTCATAAAGATTGTCTTATTCACAAATTTTCTTTTTTGTCCATTACAGGGAAAATTTTGCAACCGTTTTTAATCATATGTGTCTGATTATTACATGCTAGAGTTATTTAAAGGAAATACAAAAGAGAACGAATTAGAAGTTTCATTCATTCTTTTCTGCAACTGATATAAAATTATAATCATATATATATATTAATATAAATGTTATTAATATATTCTATTATGTAGATAATAATCATTAAGCAGAAAAATGTTATTATGTTAATGTTATAGGCAGTGGCGGTCCGTCATTAAGGGCCAGTGGGCACGGCCCCTCTTAAATTTTTTCTCGATTAAAATAATAATAATAATAATAATAATAATAATAATAATTCTTTTGTTTTTTGTAACTCTCAAACTCTTTGCACTACGTTCTTAATTGCCCTTTAACAGAGCGTTACCACCTCAAAATGAACAATAATCAGTCACTCATGAGCTGGTTCAAACATATTACAAAGCATAACAGTCTGAGAAACAAAATAATAAATTGTGTGAAATATGTTGAAGAAAGCGAATTTATTTTTCAAACTACACAACCAGCATTAAATGAAGATCCCTAAAAATATTTAGTAATTTAAAACTCAAAATCCGAGGCCGAGGCGCTCAAATAGAGATTAAAAACTGTATATTTGTATCCCCCCCCCACACTTTTTTTTCTTTCTTTCAAATTAAAATTTTATTAACTGCAAAAATAAAAATAAATGTTGAATAGTTGTAAAGACAGTTGTGAATCCTATTGAGATCTTACTAAATAAAAAGTACTATATTTATTAGAAGAAGAACATTCCTTCTAATATAGTAAAATCTGGTGGAACAAAACTATCTCTAAAAATTAGAAATGTTCATATTCAACTGTTCACATCTAAATATTATTATAGAAAATCCCTGGTCAGTTGTTTTACAGATGGTGGATGGCCATCGCCCGACCATGATTCCTCCCCGATAAAGCGATTAGCTTCGGGCAGGGTTCGGAGTCTCTCTATCTCTGTCTTTTGTAACTGTTAAAAAATATATGTACAAAATGACAAACAACTGTCCATCTAAATTTCACTTAATCTTCTTTCATTATCATTTATTTGTCATTACACTTTGACTGAGCGACCGCAACTTCCTTTTTACTTATCTAATACAGCGGGCCGTTTTTAATCGGCCCGAGATTGGCGGGTTAACAGATTTGGCAACGAACTGCTTTATCAATGTTAGCATGCCGTAATTTTTTCGTTGATGAGCCCGCGAAGACTGGCCCCAAGGAAAAAAAAAACTATAGGGAAAAAAAAACTGTCTCCTTTAAATTATGTTAACCATACAATGCGCGGATAAAATTTGGCGACTTCTGCATTACTTTTTCCCCCCCTCATTGATTTTTCGGTGCATTTTTTAGAGTTATGTATGATAGTTTAAAATATTAGTGTTTAAAAAAGAAATCTGGTAATAATCAAAAATATGTTTCTAGATTAGCTTCTGAGATAAAAGCTCGAACAGGAATTTGAAACCTCTTTAACTAAAGAATTTTTAATTTAAATGAAAAAAAAAAAAAAAAAAAAAAAAAAAAAAAAATGAAAATACGATTTTTTCCCCCCTTTAGAATTATATACTAAAACTATTATTAAAAAAAAAAAAAAAAAAATGTAAATTTTAGATAAATAATTAATGGATTTACATGGATAAATGGATTAAATATCAGCATAAATTTATTATTACTATTAAATGATTTTTCCTTTAAATACGATTTAATAGAACATCTGCAATGTTTCTTTTCTCTTTCTTTCTTTTCTTTTCTTTTCTGTTTTTTTTTTTTTTTTTTTTTAAGACGATAGGTCGTTTTATTTCTTTCTTTATTAAAATTTAATTGAAATTATTTAAAATTAAGCTCTTAAAGTGAGAAACATGGTGTTTTTTAATATGTATCCACATTACATTAATCACGACTTTCTAAATTCCAATATAACTTCATACAGATTGGTTAAGGTCTATTTTATTTATTTTTTAAGATAAGAAACATGAATATAACATTTGAAATTTTGTAATTAAAAGATTTAGGGATATAATTTGTACAAGCTAAATATTACACTCTGAGACATTTGAGTTTAAATTTTAATGGTGTGTAGTGTTAGAGTTAAAGCCAGTTGACTGAAAGAAGTCCTAGACCTGAGTGGTGTACTTTCTGTAGAGAGTCTTTCTAAGTGTTACATAGTCCTTATTTATGCGAGTTTCGGAGTAAACCACTGAAATCTCCAAATGTATAGGGCGACGAAAGCGACCTGGTATAGAACTTGGCAATTCCTGTCTACCAGCTTCCAGATATTTAAATTTTGATTGCAGAATTTTGCAGTTGTAGTTATAAAACTTTAATTTTTGAGATAATTTTATGCAATTTTTTCCATAAAGTTAAATTTAAGATTCGCCTTTTTTTTTTTTTCTAAAATTTTATTTTTACATCCCATTTTAATAATATATGTTTTCATGTTTGAATAATGAATAGCATTAATGTTAAATTACATATCATAGGATGGGTCGGGCCCCAACTGTGAAATTTGCACGAGCCGCCACTTGTTATAGGAATGTCTGGTGCATCTTTAATTTTTGAATTAAATATACTTGGAAATGAATCAAAAAGATTAATCGTTTACCTAAAAAGTTATGATATGTAATTATTATTAAACACACTTATAGGAAATGTAATGTAATGCTTTAATTAAATGATATATCTTTCATATTACTGTTATTGTTCCTTACGAGAGTTATTGGTTTTCATAAATATTGGTTCTTATACGAGATTCATTCTTGGGAATTATACTAATTTTATTATAAACTTTTTATATTCTGAAGTTATATTAGGAAAACACTGGAAGTACACCAACTGGAAATTTTAAACAACATTGTGTAAAATAATCGTATAATTGTAACCATATAAATTTCTTATATAATGTACTTATATAATATTTCGATAAATTGATTTTCACTAAACATCAAGCACTGACGTCTCATGGAATTGTCTAGTGCATTTTTAATAAAATAATTACGTACACATAAAACCAATATTTAAAAAAAAATATTTTGAATAAGACAAAGAATATTTTTCCGAAAATTAATGTGATATATTAAAAGCATTTACAACAAATAAATAAATAAGTAAAATTTGAAAAAGAGTAAAACTTCATAAATTTTAAACTTAAATTCATCATTAGATTATCCCAAATATCCTAAAACAACTAGTATGTTACACTAGGTTAAAATCCATCGAAGACTGGAAGTCAAAAATTCTTAGGAATTCAGTGCTTTATTTTATTGAATATAGAAGAAATTTAAAATTTTACTAATAATCACGGTCCCTTTTAAAATCGAAATTCACATATTCATTGAATATTTTTAGATTACATTTATATCTCTCAATATTCTTATTCGCTTATGTTGAAATTTTCTAATTTTACTCTGCATGTGTAATCGAAAAAGTTAGCAATATTAAATATGTTAATGTATTATTTAATTAAATATTAACCAGCAATTAATATTACAATAGTTTTGAACACTAGTTTTTAATAAAAATAAATAAATTTTGTATCATTTATATTTTGAATAATTTCTTCTTTGACGTGTTAATACTTTTTATTAAAAATATTTTCTAGGGGAAAAATAATAAAGCAATACACACCATTAAAATAAGAAAAAAAAAAGTGTAATAATTATTGTCAATGATACAGTAAATATTAATTTTCTTTTCTTTTTTAAGCTAAAAGATTATCTCTGTAATCATCTAATACCAGCTTATGAAATGAATAGATTTCAGCCGCTTATACTCTCATATAAAAATTCATTTATTCTATAATCTTTTTATTTTTTTCTTTGCATAAAGCAAATCTAGAGCATTTTAATCCCAACAAATTTCTACTATTCTCAAATTCATGTTTCCTTGCTTTGTGTATGAAAATCCTAAACTCTGAAATTAATATCACTGCGGAAATTTACTATTTACGCATTCTTCTCTTGTATCATAAATCTTGAAAAAGAAAGAAGAGAATTATCTCGAAATCGGCTTACAAAGGAACTGCGGAAGTAAAGTACAGGAAGCATTATTTAAGAGAAAAGTGCGACAAAGATATGATATTGTAAACTGTGCGAAAAATTTAACAATAAAAAAAAAGAAGAAGAAACGGAGGAATAGATTTAATGATCGCTCATGTATTGAATACGTTAAAATATTTCTCTCATGATAACATAATTATAGCTAGATTTTGTAATTAAAGCTTTATCGATTATAAAATTATTTGGAGTTTTTATCACTTAAAAAGGTAAAACTTTAAACTCCTTCATATTTTATTTTAATAATGCATGAGTAAAGCATTTTATAAACGAATAAATATTTTATAATTTACGTGCATTTAGTTTTTAAATCGACTTATTAGATGTATATTTCGGAATTTATATGGCAAAAACATGTATCATAATACTTTTTAATTTTTTGTGTGTTCAATAGAAGAAAATAATAGATTGGTAAATGTTTTCGAATTCCAATATTCGATGTATTTTGCATGTTTTGAGAGCTCCAGAACACGATTTGACTACTTTTACAAAATGTGTGTGTATATGTGTTTTAGTGTGCCTGAGTCTGTGTGTGTGAGAGAGATAAAATCAACTGTGGCAACTCTAGATCAAGATACAATGTACTGAATTTTACACAAATTTATATGCAGTTGCATTTCGACATAAATTATTTCCTATTAGTTTTTGGCTAAAATCACCCTTTTCCTGTTTTTTCATGAATTTTGAATTGTAGTATAGGACAAAATTACGTATAAATATGAACAATGAAATTTTTTGTAACAATTCATTGTGAAATTTAAAAGAATTCTTTATAATATTAATAGTTAAAAAGGGAAAAATATATTCATGTGTAAAACATTGTTTTCCCTTTATGAGGTGAAAATTTTCAATACTAGATTTTTTTTTTTTTTTTTCAAAATGCCTCGTCAGCATTTTAAAACGAATGGTTGAGCCACAGATCTGTGGTAATTAAAAGAAAAAAAAACTATATATATGTTTTTCATTTTTAAGAAAGTATAGTAAAAAAGAAAGAAAATATATTTTCTCATATGTTATTTCTAGGGCATAGAATTACCTTTATTTCAATGTATAGTTTTATACTTTTATCAGATGAAAATTGCCTTCACTCATCATCGAAATAGATTTAAATAAATAATATTTTTAATAAATAATTTGTACTGCGTGGAATTTGTTTGCTAAAATATAGAAGAAAATTCCATAGCGGTCACAATATACTAGTTTACACATCTTTGCAGCTTAAATATTACTGTAAGTATTTTTCAAGGCATCATTTTTTTTTAATACTATATATTTATATATCTTTTATAGTCTTTACATTTGTCTTATTCATTTTATTAGCATCAGTGTCTGTGGCTATAAAATTTTTTCAACTAATTGATTCAGATTTAACTCCAATCTAAACTCCATATAATCTCAATATGGAATTTTTAAATGTTCATTTAACCATGTAACGCTAAAAGACTTTCCAAAGCTTAATGCAATACTATGTAAAGTACATAAATACATGCAAAATACTTCAAAGCCCACAAAAAAAAAAAGGAAAGAAAGAAAAGAAAGAAAAAATAACAAGCTTAAATTAAAAAAATCATTTTACCTTGTTAATGCTTAAAGACTCACACTGTAGTCCTACGTAATTCTCAAAATCTTAAGTAAAGCTCAGACACTAAATGCAAGATACTTTAAAGCCTATAAAAAAGTAAGAAACTGGGACTTGATATAAAGTGCTTATATAATTTTATTTTAAGAAATTTCGTATAACATTTATTCAAATTATTTATGTTATTAAAGGATAAAAATATACATTTGTGAAACATTAATGATGATTTATAGTATAAAATTTGGAAGATTTATTCAGTTGTTTAGTCTGATTTGAATCCTTTTTTAACCGACTTCAAAAAAGAAGGAAGGTTCTCAATTCAAACCGTATGTTTTTTTTTTTTTTTATGTTTGTTAGCTCATAACGTCTGAACGGATACTCCGATTTTGATACTTTTTTTTTTTTTTTGAAAAGGTCTTGGTCTGACATAGGTCCCATTGTAATATCTTTACGATCTAAAGAAAATACAGGGTGCCCAAAAAAATCAGTCCCAACTCTTTTAACTGCTAAACGGCTGCAGCTATAGTGATAAAAATGGTATGGAAGTATAGCAAAGTGGCCCTGCAGTACCAGGTTAAACCGCTTGCAGCGCCACCTGGTGGAAAAAATCGAAGTTAGTGTTCCTATCTCGAAAACGGTTCTAGAGAAAAAACTGAATTACAAAGTTAAAGAGTATCATCAATTTAGTACAAAAAAGATAGTTTAAACATTCATGCTAGCGTTCCTATCTCGGAAACCGTTCACGACAGGGGGAAAAATGAATTATAAAATTGCAGAGCATCATCGATTTAGTACGAAAAGATAGTTTAGACATTGATGCTAAAAATACAATGCTAAAAATGTGCATTTGTTTCTTCGCAATTTCTTACACTATGCACACTTGAGCTACATTACACACGTTGTAGCGTAGCTGGTGAGACATTCGCTATATAGTTCAAAATACGGTTACTTGATACTTTTTGTTTTGTTGTAAAGATCTTCGCCTGAAGTAGGTCCCATTGTAGTAATAGCTTAACAATCTAAAGTAAATAAAACGCCATCTGGTGAAAAACAGCGGAATTAGCTCTCCTATCTCAAAAACGGTTCAAGATGGGAGAAAAGTTAATTACGAAGTTGTAGAGCGTCACCGATTTACTACAAAAAGACAGTATTTAGACATTATTGCTAAAAATAGAACGCTTAAAATGTGCAGTTGTTTGTTCGCAATTTCCTACAATGTGCACACTTGAATTACGTTGCACACTTTGCAGCGTAGCGGATGACACGTATACTCTGTGCTTCAAAGTACTGTTACTCTAAGCGGTCACATCGATTAGCGCAAAGTCATTTTCAACCAACTTCAGAAAGGAGGGTGTTCTTAATTCGAGCTATGTGTTGTTGGTGTTTGTAAGCTTATAACTTCGTAAGAGATGCTCTAATTAACCGACTTCAAAAAGGAGGAGGTTCTCAATTCAAAACGTGTGTTTTTTGTTTTTGTTTGTTAGCTCATAACTTCTGAACGGATGATCCGATTTTGATACTTTTTGTTTTATTTTAAATGTCTTGGTCTGAAATAGGTCCCATTGTAATATCTTTACGACCAAAAGAAAATACAGGGTGCCCAAAAAAGTCAGTCCCGATTTTTTTAACTGCTGGACAGCTGCAGTTTAGTCATAAAAATTGTTATTTAGGTATAGTAAAGTGGAGATGTGCTACGCGATTCAACCGCCTACAGCGCAGCTGGTGGAAAACAGTGGAGTTAGCGTTCCTATCTCGGAAACGGTTCAAGACAGGAAAAAAGGTGAATTATAAAATTGCAGAGCATCATCGATTTAGTACGAAAAGGTAGTTTATACATTAATTCTAAAAACAGAACGATTAAAACGTGCATTTGTTTGCTCACAAATTCCTATTTTGTGCACACTTTAACGACATTGCATATGTTGTAACGTAGCGGGTGACATTTATGCTATGTAAAATTCAAAGTATGGTTGTTGTAAGCGGTCACATCGATTAACGCATAGACGTTTTAAACCGACTTCATAAAGGAAGAGGTTCTAAATATAAACCATGTTTCTCGTTGTTTTTGTTGAAATTTGTTAGCTTTTAACTTCGTAAGAGATGATTTAATTTTAATACTTTTTTTGTTGTAAGGATCTTGGCCTGAAATAGTTTTCATTATGATGTCATTAAGATATAAACACATTACAGGATACTCACAAAAGTCTTTTCTCACTCTAACTGCTGAACGCATGCAGCTACACTGATAAAAACTGTATGTAAGTATCGATGTTGAAACTTCTGTCCGTCAGCTGCAATGCATATTTTGGTCTTTGTTTGAACTTTACGCTGCGCAATTTTCAGCGCAGCGGGTGACACGTATACACTGTAAAGTGCAATATATATGCCTAACAGAATTTTCGGTTACGAATTCAGCGTATCCGTTCTTTACATTTCTAAAGACTTTATAACTTAACGTATTCAATATATAGTTTTTTGCTCATATCTGATAAAGGCAAGAAAAGTGACACAACTTAAAAATGCAACATTTGAAAAAAAAAATCAACTTAAATATAACTTGACTAGAATAAAACTGGCACAACTGTCTCTCGGGTGGAAAACTTTCTAGATGGAGATGTAACTTTTTTGTTCACATTGGGTGCATTTCATGTACTTTTCAGTGGCATAAACCATTTTTTGAGTTATGTCACTTTTCTTGGAAGTTGTGATTTGTGAAGCTGCCGTCGAACGTCTTTTGATGTTCTGCTGTATGAATAAGTTTTCACTGAAAAGAGAAAAATAAAAAATAGAACCGACTCCAAAAAGCAACTACTATTCAAACAACTAAAAAGAAAAAAAAAAAGGTATGAAATGAAACTATAAATTTCGCCTATAAGTATAAAATAATTTCCTTTGCCAAACAACCTATAACACTACAATTAATCATAACTTTTGAAGTCGGCGCAAAATTAAATAAAAATTTATAACTTTTTTTAAACAAAAATCAATATATACATCTGCAAAACGCAACCGAAAACTACTTTGATTCAAGAAAACAAATAAGATTTCGTAAGCAGTAAAAGTTGACAAAGATGCTGGTATCTGACGTCCTTGGTGAAAGAAAAAGCGCAAAATTATCTGGCAAACATATTTAATTTCTTTGGGATATCATGATTATTTTAATAAGGTATATTAAGATAGTAATGAAGAATATGAAACAGTACATCGTACAATGTATATTATGAAAATATACATCTTGAGTGTATATTTTTGCATTACGTTTTGATCGCCAAATCCAAAAGCCACCAAGGATGATAGTTATCAAAGTTATACCGAATTTGCAAAGGAAACTCTAACTTCGTAGAAACATAAATACCGCATTGTAAAGAATGTCCACTGTTCTATGTAGATGCTACTAATGGACCAATTGTATACAATGATAATATAATAAAGGAAACATGAAAATGAATCATTCGAGAAAACAGCATTTGTTGCTACCGATCTAAAAACAAACCTTTAAAAACTAATTAAATTTTACTTAATTTTGCTCCGACATAAAAAGTTATGATTAATTATAGTGTTATAGGTTGTTTGGCGAAGGAAATTATTTTATACTTTTAAGCGCAATTTACAGTTTCATTTGATACTAATTTTTTTTTCGGTTGTTTGAATAGTAGTTGCTTTTTGGAGTCGGTTCTATTTTTTTTTACGAAAAAAATTTATTAAATGCATTAGAAACATTGAATTGCATATAAATTTATTCAAACAATAATCAAGTTTAAAGAGGTTTATATAATATGTATATGGGATTCTTGAATTTTTATTTAACACTATTAATGCTTAAAAATTAAATGTAAAATTAATTAATATTCAAAAATTAAGGATAGTTCTGAGGAAAGCTGGAAAATTAAATGTAATACTAAAATTGCTCCCCCCCCCCAAAAAAAATAAAAAAAGCTTAATATTAGAACCAAATAAAGCTGAAAACACAATGTAAAGCTTTTTAAAGCGTATATTTAAAAATAAAATGATAAAAAATGTAAATTTATTTAAAAAAAAAAATATATATATTTAATTTTATCTCTATAAGTTTAATATATGACATTTATTTAAATTACTTATATTGTTAATGGATAGAAATGTGCATTTTTAAAATACAAATACGCCTTACTTATAATGCAGAGTTCATAAGAAATATTGTTCAGTTAATTTCCATTTGTTTCTTTACTAATAAAAAGTAAAATAAACGAACCCGCATTATGATTTTGATTAGTATTGCCTCACAAACTGAAATCAATACTTCCTTTCCATTTCCAGAATTTTAATGCATACTAATGAGCATAGTTAAATTAATTTTTGTTTGTAATCATACATTTCTTGTTTACTATTTTGTGGAATTTCAGAAAAGATTGATAGCCACTAATTAATGCTTTGTTTGATAAATATTCAATATTTTATGGCGGTTTCAAGTGAACTAGTTTATTATGGAAAATGAAAGAAGGGAATTTTTTAATCATCTTTATACATATAATTGGTTTATACAGGAATATTTATTTAAAAAAAAATCTCTTTTTATATTTAATAATATGGTGTAGCACTCACATTACTTTTCTCATCTTACTCTATGATATATTTAAACATTTTTAGTGTACATTAAAAATATTTAAAAATAGTTTTAGCAATAGTTTTATTCGGAATAAATATCTATGTTATTAAATTTTAATAACATAAGCTCCTATTAAAATTTAAAATGTATTTCATATTAATATGGAATAGTCTCCCACAGCGATCTTTGAAACTTGCTCGACTAATTTTGTGTAGCCCTGCGCACAATCTATAAATTGTATGTACCCGAAACAGTATACTTTAATTTAGCACATGAAAAAATATGCATGATACAACATGAAACGTACTTCCAGCGACTTGAAAACCTATTATTAATATGCAATACATATCAGTAATATATAACACTAATCACTAATATATCAGTAATATATATTAATATATAGTATATATCATTAATATATAAATTCCACGTTCCTCTAAACGAAAGATACATAAGGTAATTGGGAGAAAGACGCAAGTTTGTTTCTAATGATTGAATCACAGGGAGCCATGATAGAGAGAGACTGGACATTGAACAAATATGGCGGAAATTCGTTCAAAAACCAGTCGATCGCCGTAGAACGTAATTTAACTTCACCAGCGTTTGACAATTTTCTTTTTCTTAATATCTTGATAAAACATTTTTATTTATCTTTAGAATGCCTTGAAGAGTGCCATTTGAAATTTTGCAGAGCGTATTAGAAAACCTGGACAATCTGTCCATTAAAAGTGGCTAGCCTGTGGGAGAAATCTTGTCCCAGTATGCACGCGGATTGTGAATTTTCTTAATTTGCCTTTACTCCCCATTATTTGGACCTCGTGAACATTAACCTGGTGAATAAAGCCTTTATAATATTCTGTTACTCATATTTAAAGTTCATAAACAGATGTTTAACAAATGTTCAAGACATAAGTTTGGATCTCTTTTGTGTATAGCTTGGAGCAATGCAGGCACTGTAGAAAATGGAACGTCTGTGTTTTCATATGCTGGGTTTTTCCCAATAACTCCTAGATAATCTCAGTTCATTCGTTTACTATCTTTGATGGTTCCAGCAATGATACAGCTGTTGCTTTCACAAGCGGCACATATGACAATAGGCTTACACCAGCAGTTTCTTTCACCAACAGATCATGTGGGCCTTCACGAGCAGTTGATTCCACCAGCTGAACTAAAGGGCAGTGGACTGTCATCAGAAGTTGCCTCCACCAGTGCAGAAAAACAGATGTCTATAAAAAATCAGCCCAATACATCAGGTCAGAAAACTTAAACAATCTAGGCGTAAGAAACAAACAGCAGGGATTTTATCTGCATCAGAGAGAAGAAAATCTATGCGGAAAAAGTCCAGAGAAAATTGAAAAAAGGCGGGAACAGAAAAAAAAAAAAAAAAAACTGAGGAAAAAGACGTGCAAGCTCACATTTCTCAAGTGAAGAAACTTCTCTGGAAAACAGTAGCAACAATTTTGATGATGATTTTTGTGCTGTATGTAAAGAATACTTTTAAGCTAAAAAAAGTCTCAAATATGATTGCATTAATTGGATTCAGTGCATCTTATGCAAGAAATGGTTGCACGAAAGATTGCAGTAGTGATCATTTGATATGAATGAAATGCTGTTTAATTCCAATTTGTATCCTTCAAACTTGTACCTTTATTAGATTTAGCAATGCAAATTTTAAAAAAAAGTTTGAGTTTACAGGTTTGTTTGTAACTCCATATTTATTGTTAATTAACAACTAATATTTTAATGTTAGTATTGCTTTTCCTACTTACTGTAGCGTTGCATCTTACCCCATAACTGGGGGCATCTTCCATATATATATATAGGAGAACATGTCACAATCACACGAGTTTATTAAAAAATATATTTGTCAAATGTGTAAGTGCTGGGAAAGGAAATAATAAGCATACATTGTGAAGTTTGCGTTGATGCGAACTCCATCCTAATTAAGTGCTTAGATAACTAAATGGATAAGTAAAGAGAGCACAAGACTTGAATTAAACAATAAATAAGAGTTTATTTGAACAGATTAATGGGAGGGAGGTCTGGAAATCAAACTAGCTCAGTCAGCGTATTTAATTACTTTATCAAAATATATGTATCAGGAATTAAATTAGATAATCTTAAATATCTCACCCCAGCAAATAGTCGAAGGTGTAGAGACGGTTGCACTCGTATACTCCGCTACTGCGACTTCACTGTGGGGCAGAGGATTCCCTTCTGATCCAACTTTACCTTTACGAATGCTAGTAGACACGCACACCAACACTCATCACTACTTAATCTTCACGCCACTAAATCTCCACTACTCCACTTCTCAATACTCGCCAAAATAAGATTCTCCACAATCCACTATAATATACATCACCATCCACACCAATCTACTAAAAACATCTCCATCTTATACTTCTTCCTACTAACCTCCTTTCTCTTCATTTCAATCAAGCTTTCAAAATCTCTTCCAATTTATCTAACTCTCCGAACCTAATTCGTTCGTTGCAGCACCATGTCGACACGACACTAATCCAACCAAGACTTTCGCCGAATCAATGGATTTGAACGAAGTGATTTAACCATCCCAACTTTCTACCTTGCTGGATCCAGCTTAAATTCAAACAATTGTGGAGACGTTCTGTAGTCTCAACCTCACAACATAACCAATTAAACATTGAAGAGCATGGTGTATTTTTTCCATTATCTTATTGTTTCATTTTGACTCTATTAAGCAAAACATCCTAACACACTATCTACCAATAAGTATTTGGACACTTTTAAATTTAGACGTTTTGTCAAATATCACAAAAGATTCTTTAGGAATCATCTTGAAACATTGTAAGTATAAAGAACATGTTATACCGCATATATTTCAGTACAAGTTTTGGCCTGAAGATGAAAAGAAGACAAGTAAAAAAGTTAAACAAAAATCAAAATGTTTGGGTCACTCTGTAGAAAGTAATGCTTGAATATGCGTTTTGGCTGTAGCATGTGATTATTCTTTTAAATATCTGTATAATTTTTTATGAGGCAACCACGTATATTCATAGAGACATAACAATTTCTTTAAAAAATTGCAAATAAAATGACCACATTTTTATTTATGACACGTAGGGTATTAGTCCGAACGTAATGCAATTTTTAGTAAACTTAGCATACTATATTAGACACAGCATACAACAATCAGAATGCAAATATATTAAATACCTTACGAAATATGATCCTTTTTACTAAATAATTTTTAACTGCAGATTCGCAATTATTTAAAAAAATTCCTTTGCATAATTTAATAGCCAAAAGTATTGATAAAAACTCATATAAAAACCTAAAATAAATATCTTGTAAATTAAAAATTTATGAGCGGTAGAATGAACAGAATTTCAGTTCTTTCAAAATAAAAACTAAACTATAATAGATTTTATTCACACTTTTATTTTGATTCCATAAATGATAATAAAATGTTTGATGATTGTTAATAAATATTGACAAAACCCCCTATCATCTTCCCTTTTTTTTTTTTTTTTTTTGAAGAGCTAAAATTCTGTTTATTCTATCTGTCATAACTTTTTTAATTTACACAATATTTATTTGAAGTTTTCGTATAAGTAGCTCCATAACTTTGGCTATTAAAGTTTGTAAATGAATTTTTTTAAAGCTTGCGCATGCGTATAGTCATATTTTGTAAGATATTTCATATTTTTGCATTCTGATTGCAGCATTCTATGCCTGATGTATTATGCTAAATTTCCTTGTAATGGCTCTGCACTGGGTCTAATACTCTACGTGTTATAAAAATAAATTTGGTAATTTTACTTGCAATTTTTTAAAGAAACCATTATTTCTCCATGAATATAAGTTGTAGTTTCATAAAAAGTTATACAGATAATGAAAAAAATCCTCGTCATTATATGCTACAGCTAAAACGCATTTCACGCTTTAATTTCTATAAGATGATCTAAAACATTTTTAATGTCCCTTTTTATTCCTTCGGACAAAACTTTTGCTGAAATATATGAGGTGTAATATGTTCTTTAAACTTCCAAAGTTTCAAGTTGATTCCTCATGAATTTTTCTAGAGATTTGGCAAAACATTTAAATTCGAAATTGTCCAAATATGTGCATATAAAAATCATATATAAATTTGTTCTGTTTATTTCAGTCTAAACATATTAATCTATACAGACAAGGAATTTTACCCATAGACGTAATGTATTTAAGAAATTCTGTATATGGCTGTCCACGAACTTTTTCTCCTATTTCAACAAAAGATTTCGAGTAACATCTACATATGATACATATTTAGTACATTGGGTTTAGACTCTCTAATGGTATTTATTTTTGAAATATTTTGATAACAGGTTTACATACGAACAGATAAACACAAAGACCAACCGCTAAAATCTTCATTATTTAATAATGAAAAACTGAAAACATGTGAATAGGTCTACTAAAAACATGTTTGAAATACTAAAATCATAACATGTTTGAAAAACTCAAAACATATAAATGTAACTAAAATTTAGTTGTAAAAATTGACACAAAAGTAACACTTTCTTGGTTTTATGTAAAGTAAAATCTGATTTATGGTATTGTGGATCATAAAGTCAAAATGAATTTTGTATGTATTACACGACTTTCATAAAGCCATCAGGTAAGGGATTTTAACTTCTATTGAAATAATTAATTTTTCTGTAAAACTTACAAAATTAACTTTTCGAACAAAATAGGCCTTATTTCAAATATTTCGCATAAACCGACTTGAAAATTTAATTTTTGTTAAAAAAAAAAAAAAAAAAAAAAAAAAGTATTTTTGAATATAAACTTAAGTTTTACGTTATAAATTAAAATATTTCATTAACAGGCAGTTTTCTTAGCATACATTAATAAGATTGCCATAAGCATGCATTAAAATCGTTGTAAAAATATCATAAAAGAACAAACATGCATACAACAAAATAAATAAAATATGACTTAAAAACACAAGCATCATTTACTGATTACAAAATATTTCAAAAGAGAGATTTCTTTAAAAAATCCGTAAGTTATTGAAATTCATTAAATAGTACCAAAATTTTGGAAAATTTCTGATATATTTTAAAAATTTTCTGCAAAATCTTAAAAAATGGAATAATTCGTCAAATTTTATCAGCATATAAGCAAACACATTACGCTATTTCCTGATTATTCTAAGTTACGGGAACACTTCAACGGTTACAGAAATTTGAATAGAGAACAATATAATTTTTATTATTTATTCTGAAGCAATTCAATTATATTTAAGAAAGTTGAATCATCTATGCATTTTTAATGTCTTTAAGATATATATTAAAATATACAACTATAAATGTTAAAAAAGCTACTTTCTTTAAAGTAAGTGATATATTGAACCTGAGTAGTGTATATTTGAATATAATTGAAATAATTTTGTATCATTAAAACACACATAGAAAAATAACTGCTAACCTATCATAATGCATTTGAATTTGTATTATTGTCCCTGTGATCCAATTATATTATTTTACAAAGTATTAAAAAATAAATAAATTTCTAATAAGTTATTTAATTCCCGTGCTTTGGGTATTAAGGCTTGATAAAAATTTGCTGATTACGGACCATATCCAATTCAAGAATGCGGGACAAAAAAAGTAAACCTTTTGCACTCGATATTTTAATAATAATTTCATTTTCCATTATGTTAGAATTTGGCCAGTGTAGCAGTGCATATGATATTACACATACAAAGTAACTATTAAAACGCACTTCTCAAAAATTTGCAAAAATAAGCATCTTCTCACTTAAATCTTTACAATACTTTATATACGATTAATGAATTTTCTAGAACAGAATATTCTAGAATTCGAAAAGTCTAGAAATTGTTTAACATTAACCCGTTAGCGCCCAATGTCCTCATTTGAGGACAGCTAATAAAATGGCGCGTATATTTTTTGTGGTTTCTTGGAATGATTTCTGCTTTTTAGTGACAGTTTATAGCGTCACTCTAAATGATCCCTAAAAATTTTATGTGCCTACTATTAGTTATTATTTCATAATTTGGATGGTCATTTTATGATTTTTCATTCAACGCACATATATTTGCTTTTTGCGCAGGTATACTAACTTAAATCAAGTTTAATAATAATATATATTATAATACCAGGTGTATAAACTTAAATCCGCTGTTTGCGTATAGATGGCGCTAGTGAGTGTATTAACAGCGGACATTTAAATGTCTTATTGTTTTTGTATCAGTTTGACGTCTGTTCACATAAATCAGTGCAAATCGTTAGTGATTTCATATAAAAACATTAATTTTTCTTCGTGTAAACATGTCTCGTTTTGTACCAAAAAAAGAGCATATGCGGGAATCTCTGCTTTTCTGCTTCAATTTGAAGAAATCAGCTGCCGAATCGCATAGAATGCTTGTGGAAGCTTATGGTGACAGTGCTTTGTCAGAAACAACTTGCAGAGACTGGTTTCGTCGGTTCAAAAATGGCTATTTTGACTGAAATGACAAAGAGCGTGAAAATCGGCCCCGAAAGTTTGACGACCATGAATTACAGGCTCTTTTGGACGAAGATGATACCAATCGCAAAAAATGCTTGCCGAGAAGTTAGGTGTCACTCAACCAGCCATTTCTATCCGTCTACATGCCATGGGAAAGGCCTTATTATCAACAAAGACATGACAAACTGATTTTTCTTCATGATAACGCGCCAGCACACACGTCAAAATTGGTCCAAAATTATCTCAAAACACTTAACTGGGAGGTGTTACCCCATCCCGCTTAATTCACCAGACCTGGTTCCTTATGATTATCACCTGTTTTCATCAATGGGCCATGCACTCGCCGAACAGCACTTCGTTTCTTACGAAGACGTTCGAAAATGGCTGGACGAGTGGTTTGCCTCAAAAGATAAGGAATTCTTTTGGCGTGGAATTCACCAATTGCCCGAAAGATGGGAAAAATGTATAGTTAGCGAGGGAAACTATTTTGAATAAAATTTTGTTTTGCTTTATATAAAAAATAAATGTGTTTTTATTACTAAAAAACAGCGGATTTAAGCTTATACACCTGGTACTTTACTTTCGAGCTCTTTGTCAACATATAATAGGAAATTAATCTGTTATCTCAAAGTTTTCTATCTCAAAGTTTTCTCACTAGAACACTAAACGTCAAAAAATGAGGATGAGATTTAAATTTAAAACTGTCAGAAGAATTGTTTAAATTAATATATTTTACTGTCAGCTGTCTATATTAATTTAGAAGTGAAATAATGAGCTAATAATATTTTGCAAAATTAATTCGGGCGTTAACGGGTTAACTGAGTAATTAACAAAAACATAATTAATATAACGAGATAATGAATAAATGTAAAATAATCAATTTACAAAAAACATTTTTTTGCCAATTTCTTTGACTGGGATTAAACCCACAATCTCTGGTTTCGTAGACCCATGCTTTACCTCGGGGAGACATGGTTTTCAGCAATTTTTATTACAATGTTACAAGCGTGAATATGAAATGAATAGTTAAATGTGATTTATTTATTTATTTATTTATTTTATTTATTTATTTATTTTATAAGAAATTCCTACTCGGAGCTATTATGAGAAATGTAACTTCTCAAAAATGAGAAAATACGGCTTATTTTTGATAAAATCTTGTTTATTTTTTAGAAATTTCTGTTTATTTATTTATTTATTTATTTATTTTTGAGAAGTATGTTTTAACAGTGTACATTATTCAAGGGATTTATAAAACAAGTTAAAAGCATTTATTGTAACGCCTTTTACGAAACTAAATTATTAGTAATTGTACATATTTTTACTAATATTCCTATTTTTTGAGAAAGGAACGACTCCAGCAATTTTTGAGAGAAATCTTTAAAAAAAAAATATGAGGAGGCTAAGCTTCTCCTTTTTGAGTAATTCATTTTTAACAGAGATAATGATATATAACAAAGAAAAAGAAAAACAAATGGTTGAACTCATAGACTTTCTTCTCCATGAAAAGATTTAAAACTATACTGCCTAGTTAAAAAAAAAAAAAAAAAAAAAAAAAAAAAAGCTCAATTTATTCGATTAATTTATTTCTTTTATCAAATAAAAATCGTAAAAAATCGTCTATTTGTTCATTGACCATACGTGATTGAAATAATCGGAAAAGAAAACTTTAAAAATAAGCCAAGGCATTCTCTCTTTTTTAACTTAATACGGCATGAAATATATTCAAGCGTAAGAAGCTATTCGAAATAACGGTAGCATAATTTATGTTTCTTTTCACATTCATGAATGGACACCTTTACATTCTTTTTTTTAAATCGAGCAGTCACGGAGCAAGCATATATATCTTGCTCCGTTGACTTACGACTCTGCCGATGAAAAGAGACTCATTTCAGCGACAAATCAAGTGGTCCGCTACAAAAACGAAATGGAAAGGTCATGTCTCATAGCCTTTTCACGAGTAATGTTCAAAACGATAAATCATAAGAAATATTTCTAACAAAATTATTTATGAAGCGAATCGTATTGTAATTCATCAGTTTTCCGAATGAAATTTACGACTCATCTTGTTGTTAACAGAATACATTTTATTTTATAAAATTATTTATAAAAGATAAATTGATTTATCATGTTTATTTTTTTAAAACCAAATCAAAGTTAAATAGTTTAATCATTTTTATTTGAAAGAAAAAATAATGTATCATTTTATGCATAAACGGGAATAAATCGTAATTATGCTTCACTCCTTAGATGTTTACCGAAGAAAAAAAAATGTGTTTTCATTCTCACCGAAATTTATTAACGTGAAAAATGAAACAGTGATATATATTTTGTTTTATTTTATTTTGTTTATTTATTTATTAACTTTAATGATAATATTTACTTTGTTATTCATCTCATATATGCTTGTCATTTTCATTTTATGAAACAAATCAAAGTTAAATATTTTTATATAAGTTTTACAAGAACGAAGGAACTATTTATCATTTTATGCATAAAAAAGAATAAATAATAATAATATTTGAGCTCTTGAATATTTATCGGCAAAAAGGAGTATCTTTGTTTTCACTAAAATTTATTAACTTAGAAAAGAAAAAATAAATAATTTTATTTATTTTGAACAATAGTATTTACTTTGAACAATACTATTAACTTAGGCGAAATTTTCTCTCCTCTCTGTGATACTTATTAATTTTTAAAAATGAATCATTAATATATTTTATTTTATTTGAATTTCAAATATCTTAACACTATTATTTATTTTTCTATTGATTTCATTTGTTTCTGCCATTCCCATTTTATGAAACAAGAACGATGGAGTCGTTTATTATTTTAAGTATAAACAAGAATAAATAATAGTAATTTTTGAATCCTTACATATTTGTCGAAGAATATAAGGTAATTTTTTCTTTAGGGGAAACTTATTAATTTTAAAATTAATCAGTCATATATATTATTTTATTTTAAATTCTATTGCTTTGAACAGTAATACTTGCTTTAATGCTTATTTCTTATATTTTGGCAATCTCATTTTATGAAACAAATCAAAGATAAGTATTTTAATCATTTTTACAAAAACAGAGAAATCATTTATTATTTTATGCATGAACAAGAATAAATAATAATAGTTTTTGAGCTTTTAAATATTTATCGGAAAAAATAGAATAATTTTGTTCTCACTAAAATTTATTAACTTGAAAATGAAACAATCGTAGATATATATATATATATATATATATATATATATATTATTCGAATATTTTGAAAAATACTATTTACTATTCTGTTGATATCATGAGTTTCTGCCATTCTTATTTTATGAAACGAATAAAATTTAAATATTTTAATCATTTTATAAGTACGAAGAAATCATTTAAAATTTTAGTATAAACAAGAATGAATATTATTCATGTTAGAACCCTTAAATATTTGTCGAAGAAAATAAAGCACCTTTCGCTGAGATGGAAATTTATTAATTTGTGAAAATGAATTATAAATATATTTTATTCTATTTTATTTTAATTTACAGTTTTTTGAACAATAATGTTTACTTTTCTATTGATCTCCCGTGTTTCTACCATTGGTATTTTATGAAACAAATCGAAGTTTAATTTTTAATCATTTTTACAAGATCTAAGGAATCATTTATCATTTTAAGTATATAGAAAAATAAATAATAATAATAATCATTGAACCCGTAATAATAGTTATCGAAGAAAATAAAGCATCTTTACCTTGAATGAAACTTATTAATTTGAAACTGAATTAGTCATGTATTTTATTTTATTGAAAATTTTAAGGCTGTGTAAAATATTATTTACTTTTCTGCTGATGTCATGTGTTTCTTTCATTCTCATTTTATAAAACGACTCAAAATAAAATATATTAATTTTTATTATTTGAACGAATGAATCATTTATCATTTTAAATTCAGACAAGAATGCATAATAATGTTTAATTCCTTAAATATTTGTTGAAGAAAATAAAGCATCTTTGCTTTCAGTGAAACTTATTAATTTGAAAACGAATCATTTATATATTTTACTTTATTGAAATTGCAAGGCTTAAAACTATTTACTTTTTTGTTTATCTCATGTGTTTCTGTCATTCTCATTTTGTGAAACCAATCAAAGTTAAATATTTTATTTATTTATTTATTTATTTTTTTTATATAAGGAGGAAGGAATCCTTTATCATTATATATATAAACCGGAATAAATAATAATATTTAGAAAATTTTATTCATCAATCTGGAAATTCATCTCTGATAGATTGGAATGAAAGGTTGATTTTTACCATCAGCCAGGGTAGCTCAGGGGTTAGAGCATCTGCACGTTAAGCGAAAGACCCGGGTTCGATTCCCGGCTCTGGTATTTTTCACATAGTTGGTAAAAATCAGCCTTCTACTCCAATCTATCAGAAATGAATTTCCAGGTTGAAGAATAAAAATTTCTAAATAAAAATTTCGTGGCCTATTGGAGTTGTGCCATGCTCAAAATTTCTCACTTGAAATAGCTGCTCTAATGCAGACTCTGTGACTTTGCCAACGTATATTATGTGGAAAATGCCGAGCTGCTTATCAGCCAGGGTCACGCAGTGGTTAGGGCATCCGCGTGTTAAGCGGAAGGCCCGGGTTCGGTTCCTGGCTCTGGTATTTTCCCCATAGTTGGTAAAAACCAGCCTTCCTCTCCAATATATCAAAAATGAATTTCCAGGTTGATGAATAAAAATTTCTAAATTAAAATTTCGTGGCATATTGGAGTTGTGCCATGTTCAAAATCTGTCACTTAAAAGAGCTGCTCTAATGCAGACTCTGTGACCTTGCCAACGTATATTATGTGAGAAATGCCGAGCTGGTTATTATCCAGGGTAAGCTCAGTGGTTAGAGCATCCGTGCGTTAAGCGGAAGCCTCGGGTTCGATTCCCGACTCTGGTATTTTTTCACATAGTTGGTAAAAATCAGCTTTCCACTCCAATCAATCAGAAATAAATAATATTATTATTTGAACCCTTAAATATTTATCGAAGAAAATAAAGCATCTTTTGCCCTTAGTGAAAATTATTAATTTGAAAATGATTCAGACATTTTTTTTTTAAATTCGAAATTACAATGCTTTGAACATTACTGTTTATTTTTCTGTTGGATATCATATGTTTCTGTCATTATCATCTTATGAAAACAAAAATAGCAATGGCAACAGCACATGTTAAGAAAAAGTTTTTCGTTAACATATTAAAATAATTAAAATTGCACGAGGAAATTAACGTTAAAAAGTAATGCAACTCGCACTAATTAAATAAATAAATTTTCTTTGACAATTACGGTTTTTTTTTCTATCGTAAACATTTAACTTCACAACGAACTTTGTTTTTAGCTCTATTACGACAATTTATTATCGCCTACCTTTTTTTATATTAATATTTTTACGTCAGTTTCATGTGTCCAAAGTTTTTATTTGACTGAGTTTTTTTAATTAAGAGACGCCTCGAAAAAGAACATTTATCTTTATCGTAAAAAAAAAAAAAAAGTTTGTGAAAAAAGAAAAAAAAAAAGGTGTTTATATTTAGATTCTTATCTTAAAGCAATATTGTTTTATATTTCTGTTTTTATGGTCAGCTATCATGCATTTCTAGTTATTGACTTTTTTTCTTTGTAACAAATTTTGGCTATAAGCTCGCTTTGATGTATTTTTATGTTTACCATGTTTCAATATGCCCGATTGAATATCAACGAGCTTCGGTAATGTTAAAAATACACATAACTCACTGCGTAACTATGTACAACTTAGTCAATACTTTTAAACTTCTATTTTTTTATCAACGGAAATCGTGTTTGTAATTGGATTGCTTTTCTCTTTTTTTTTTTTTTCTGACTTCTTTATCTTTAATCATTAGATTATAACAAAAGGCTATTTGATCATGTATCTATATCTTTCGGGATAACTTTACAATGTGCGTTCTTGTTTGCATGGCTGTTTCAGAGACAGTTACTTTTCATTTTGGACAAAATTCTGAACAGATTTCTAGTACTAAAGTTTGAGCGGAAAGTTTATCATCAGATTACACAAGTGTATTGATAAAATGTTTATAAAAAATCTGGTGTGTAACCCACATGAATTTCTCTTACTTTACATTTCAATACTCTAGAGATAGATCACAGATTAAGTCGTAATATCAATAAAGTAAGTTCAATCTGCTTTAAAAATAAACTAAATTAGAGAATTAGGATAAGATTTATTTGATATAGTTCTGTGTGAAGGGAGGGGTTTCCGTACGTCTCGACCCCCGTTCAATTATAGGGTCTACAAAAATTACTATTTTTATTTCTTTTAAAGACTTTTATTAATTTACCTTCAAAGTTAGAGTCGTGATAAAAGTTTTTGTGTCAAATTTCAAAATACCGAATTTGTATTTTCTACAGCTATTTGTTTCTAAGTTATGCTGATAAAAGATATACAAACAAATCAACCGCTAAAAATTAGATTTTCGTATTCAGAGCACCTCAAAACAAGATATTATACAAAAAAAACAGAGATAAAAATAGAAAATGAAACAATAATTTGTTTTCAGTTTGGATATAAAAAAATATTTTCTTTCTTGTGCAGTGTTTATCGACACATAAAATGCACCAAAGCACTTCTATCAGTTACATTCAATGAAAAAGAACATTTAGCCCAACTCTGAGTAGCCCTCTATATTGTCTATAAACTACATTTGCATCACATTGATTAATTAAATTTACTTTCATATGAAAAACACTTGACACAAAATAAAATAAAACTTCAAGCAATGTAATAAGCCCCAATATATCCAAATACTTTGTGTAACCCTATAAACGAATGATGAATGATTTCTCTGCCATATTCTACATGAGGCATGTTTTTATACATAAAAAAAGTTCATTTTATTTTATTTAGGGCAGGCTACAGATGTTGCACTGTATTTACAAGAAATTTCCCTCATAGACGTGTAATTGTATTTAAATTCTCTTGGATGTTCTCTTGATCTCAACAAAAAGTTTAGCGTAACATCACATTATGATTCAAATATAAATTACCGAGTTTGGACTTCCTGTTAGTATTTGTTCTTGAGATACACGGATAAAATATACACATACAGATCAATCGCTAAAAAACACGATTTTTGGATTCTGGAGACCACAAAACGTGTAAATATAACAAAAACTCATTTTCGAAAATTTGACCGTAAAAAGATATTTTCTCTACCATATGTGTAAGAGAAAGCAAAAATAGTACGATGTACACAGTAAACGAAAACATTTTAAATGCAATTAAAAAGTGTCTTAAACGGATGGTCATTTATTAAGCAAAAAAAAAAAAAAGTCTTACTTTTTAAGGCAACTTTCTGCATCTGAAATTGAGACATTGCAAATGTCTTAAAACACCGCCATCTTTTTTAGGTTTAAAAATTCCGCCATGTTAGGCTTAAAAAATCTGCCGCTTTTAAGGCTTTTTAATAAATAAATAAAGGTGGCGTGTGATTCTGCTTTTCTCTTTAAAATATATTTTAGAATTTTCTAGAGCATTAATAAAGAAAAAAAAAAAAAAAAAAAAAACTCTACTAGCCCCTGGAGTTGAACTCACTATCTTCGATACCGCAGACTAGCGCTCCTAGCTATCACGCCACAACGCTACACATACATTTTTAGTAATATACACAGTGATATTCATGAAATGAATTGTAGTGTTATATAATTAGTATTTTGTAGATTCCTCATAGGAAATCTACCTATTGCAAGGGCCCTTCGTGGTCGAGTGGATATGTCACCACACTGCTAATCGCCTTCGAGCGTAGGTGAGCGGGTTCGATTCCCGCGGTGGCCCTGGGTGTTTTCTCCAATTCTTCGTATTGTAGTTCTGTCATGTGCTATCTGTCGTTATCTGACGAAGATTTACAAGCGCACTATAAGTCAAGCATACAAATCTGATGTATATGTTATCAATAAAAACCTATTGCAATGGTCCTCATGACACGACTTCTGGAAAATTTATTCATATCTTTATCGATTATGACCCCTTGAACCCAAAACCACCCTCCGTTCAAAAGTTTATGTATAATATAACACTTTTTCCCATGTTAAGTTGTGAACACGATAACTGGAATAATTTTTATTTAAATTTAACCAGCTCGGGATATATTGCCATGACAGTAAAAATCTCGGTCGAGTTCGTAGATGAGCTATCCAGCTCAAAGGGGTGGAAATGGTGAGGGTGGAAATTTTCATTTGCCCATAATTTTTTTAATATTGAAAATGGGAATGAACTTCAAAGCAGGCCAATTACCGCCTCACCCTAAAGAACAACTTTTGTATTTAAACTTTTTCGATAGATTCAATTGTTTAAAAGTTACAAGTTAAAAAGTGATTTTTCATCAACTGTGATGAAGCCGACATTTTCTATAGCTTTAATTGCTTAAATTTATAATCTGATGCTTACGTCACTTACAAACGATAATAAAAAATATCCCTGAAAATATAAAAACCATTGCGGTGAATCATGCCAAGTGTGAACTGTACAGCCAACTCTGGTACAAAGAACTATGAACAATCGCCGATTTGGCGACCGCGTTATGGCATGGCAACCCAGAAGAGAGAACATTTTCTCCCTCTCAGCCAGAGTCACTTGCACTCCGGAACTTGCACAGCTAACTACCTGTATCGGCCATGTGCCTGTTAGGTTCGCACACCACGTGCGCTAGTAATATTCTTCCTCAAAAGCAATAATTATTTGTTAATATTTTGTTAATAAAATTTGTTAGTTTTCATGTTAAGCAGACAATAATTATTAAGTTTGTCTCACTGGTGACCCGGCAAGAAAAATTGCGCCCTTCTGCCACGATGTTCCAGGTATGTAATTTTGATTGATTCCTCTGTGATTTGGTCAGTATATTATTCCCTTTTCCATTTTTTGCATTTTCCTTCAAACCCTTGTATGTTATTATTTAAAAATGCCGTCTGACGACGAAACAAAAGTTCCCGAACAACACGTGTACGGTGTCGGCGTCAAGCTGCCGCCATTGTGGAAAAACAACATCAAACTTTGGTTCGTACGCGTTGAAAGTAACTTTGCACTTTCCAGAATTACGGCAGATGAAACCAAATATAATAATGTTATCGCTGCAATCGATCCGGAAACCCTAACGGCAGTCTCCGATATCCTTTTAAGCCCTCCCGCGACTGAAAAATATCAAGCTCTTAAAGATCGTCTTATAGACGAATTTTCAGATTCCGCGACGCAGCAGATTCGGCGTCTAGTTTCAGAAATTCAACTCGGCGATGATAAACCGTCCCATTTATTGCGTAAGATGAAGGAATTAGCCAACGGTGCGTTGAATGACGATTTTTTGCAAACATTATGGCTACAGCGCCTGCCATCGGACATTCAAGCTATCCTCTCTGTAAGCTCTGAGCCGTTGGAGAATTTAGCGAAGCTAGCCGATAAGATCGCGGATTGGCGCGGCGAAGCTGCCGCTTCTGGGGTTTGCGCCGTGAGTCACGATACGCACGCCGCGGAGGAGAGACGCTCTCGTAGTCAAGCGACCGCGGCTGCTGGTTCGTCCGCGGACGGTGAACGGAGCGAAATTACGGCCCTGCGGGCGGAAATCGCCGCTTTAACTCGCCAAGTATCGCGTTTATTAGCACGCGATCGCAGTAATTCTCGTGCATCACGTGGTAAATCGCCGCATCCCCGTAACAGGTCGCAATACAAACAAGGCATTTGTTATTATCATAAAAGATTCGGTAAGGACGCGCGCAAGTGTAATTCACCCTGCACTTTTTCTGAAAATGAGGATTCGGGAAACTAAATTCGGCTGTCGATGCTAGTATTTTCGCGACAGCTACACCGATAGCCGCAAAATCATGTCGCTTATACGTGTACGACAAGCGCTCTCACTTAAAATTTTTGGTTGATTCTGGCTCTGATGTCAGTTGTATACCCCCTCCTAAAAATTCAAAAAAAACTACATCCAACTGCTTTAAAATTATTTGCTGCTAATAATACAAGCATACTTACTTATGGCTCTAAATTAATGAACATAGATTTAGGCTTAAGGCGTAGTTTTGAATGGAAATTTTTAATTGCTAATGTGCCCATGCCTATTATTGGAGCTGATTTCTTAGAAAATTTTGGTCTTATAATCGATCTCAAGCATCGTAAAATTATTGATAGTATAACTAAACTTTCACAAATAGGAATATTTGCAAAACATACCCAAAATAGCTCCATAAAACTTATCTCAGGTAATTCTGAATATCATAAAATCTTGTCCAAATTCCCAAATTTGACAAAAGTCAATCCAAAACGTGGTCCAGTTTCACACAATACGGTTCATTACATTGAAACATCTGGCCCACCGGTACATAGTAGGCCAAGGCGCTTGAACCCCAAGCTTTACGAAAGTGTACGGAAAGAATTTCAGTACATGTTAGATCAGGGCATTTGCAGACCTTCCAAATCACCATGGTCTTCTCCTATACATGTAGTCTCGAAGAGTTGTGGAAGTATCCGCCCAGTTGGCGACTATAGAAGACTTAACGCTTGCACAATACCAGATAGGTACCCAATTCCTCATATCCAGGATTTTTCAAATGCACTTTATGGCAATACCATATTTTCTAAAATTGATATTGTGCGAGCTTACTTTCACATTCCTGTACACCCAGATCATATCCCAAAAACTGCAGTCTGTACACCATTTGGCTTGTTCGAATTCCCATTTTTAAATTTTGGCCTCTGTGGAGCAGCACAAACATTCCAGAGATTTATGAATGAAATTTTAGGTGACCTTCCATTTTGTTATGTCTATATAGATGATGTGTTGATTTATAGTAAAAACGAGGCGGAGCATAAAGAGCATTTGCGCATTATTTTTCACAGACTTAATTCATATGGTTTAACAATTAATGTTTCAAAATGTGTGTTTGGTGTCCCACACATTTCATTTTTAGGCCATTTAATTTCTGCTGAAGGAACAAAACCTTTGCCAGACAAGGTAGAGCCAATTTTAAACTATCCCCGCCCTAAAACAATCAAAGATCTTAGACGATTTCTTGGTCTGTTGAATTTTTTTCGTCGGTTTTTGCCGCATGCAGCACACAATCAAACCACACTTAATGATTATTTAAAAAATTCAAAGAAAAATGACAATCGTGAGATAAATTGGACAGACCAAGCTAATCAAGAATTCGACGCCTGTAAAACTCTAATCGCTAATGCAACCCTTTTAGCTCATCCAAAGCCTGATGCTAAATTAGTTCTGCAGGCAGATGCCTCTGACTTCGCAATTGGAGCTGCATTATTTCAGGTAGCTGGAGATTCCCTCCAACCGCTTGCATTCTTTTCCAGAAAGCTATCACCAACCGAAAAGAATTATAGCACATATGATAGAGAATTATTAGCGGCATACGCTTCAATTAAACATTTTAGACACATGGTGGAGGGTAGAGAATTCTCGTTATATACCGACCACAAACCCTTAGTTTACGCTTTTCGGCAAAATCTTGATAAATGCTCCCCTAGACAGCAAAGACACCTTGATTTTATATCACAATTTACAACAGATATCATTCATATTAAAGGAACTCAAAATATTGCTGCTGATGCACTTTCGCGGATAAATTCAATAACTATGCCTAACCCTATTGATTATGACAGCATTGCTAAGGCACAAAAGCATGATTCTGAATTGCAACACCTAATAACTAATTCTCAAACATTGCAAATTAAGAAAATGACATTACCAGATTCTAGCACATCTTTGTTTTGCGACATTTCAACTGGCAATATAAGACCTTATATACCGCAACAGTATCGCAAACATGTTTTTGATACATTACATGCTGTTTCCCACCCAGGCATTCGCGCTAGTACAAAATTAGTTCGATCGCGTTTTATATGGCCGTCAATCAATAAGGATTGTAATAACTGGGCAAGACAGTGTTTAGCATGTCAAAAATCAAAAATCACTCGGCATACAAAATCCCCTCTAGGTTCTTTCCCTGACCAATCACAGAGGTTCGATCATATACATCTTGACATAGTCGGCCCTTTACCGCCATCTGGTGGAAATTATTATGTACTAACGATGATTGACCGTTTCACGAGGTGGCCGGAAGCAGTTCCTATCCCAGATATGAGTGCTGAAACTGTCTCCACAGTTTTTTACAACACATGGATTACCCGCTTCGGAGTTCCATCAATGATCACCACCGACCAGGGACGACAGTTCGAAAGCTCTTTGTTTCGATCCTTAGCACAGCTGCTCGGCATTCAGCGAATACGGTCGTCACCATACCACCCGCAGGCCAATGGGTTGGTGGAGGAATTCCATAGGCCACTGAAGCAAGCCCTGAAAGCCTATGACACCGACCGGTGGGCTGCTGCTTTACCAACCATCCTTCTGGGGTTTCGGTCAGTTTTCAGAGAAGGCCTGCAAGCCACGACAGCTGATTTGGTGTATGGCACCAGCCTCCGACTCCCTGGAGAATTCTTCACCACTACTCCCACTGAAGCATCACCGAAGCAACTGGTAGAGGAGCTGAAACAGCATTTCCAGTACATTCGACCTGTTCCCACATCATCACATAGCAGTACACGGACATTCGTGCACCCTCACCTAAAGGACTGTTCCCATGTGTTTGTGCGTAACGATGCAGTACGGAAACCACTACAACCACCATACAATGGACCTTTTAAAGTGTTGAATCGCCACTCAAAAACTTTTGATGTGGAAATAAACAATAAAAAGTGTACCATTTCAATTGATCGGTTAAAACCCACATTCCTCCCCACGACTCCAGATAGTCCTTCTTCAACTATAATCCAGACACCTCCAAAAACTGTCACTACACGAACAGGTAGGAGAGTTCGCTTTCCTAAACGTTACACCACATAGGATGTAACTGCGGGGGGAGTGTGCGGTGAATCATGCCAAGTGTGAACTGTACAGCCAACTCTGGTACAAAGAACTATGAACAATCGCCGATTTGGCGACCGCGTTATGGCATGGCAACCCAGAAGAGAGAACATTTTCTCCCTCTCAGCCAGAGTCACTTGCACTCCGGAACTTGCACAGCTAACTACCTGTATCGGCCATGTGCCTGTTAGGTTCGCACACCACGTGCGCTAGTAATATTCTTCCTCAAAAGCAATAATTATTTGTTAATATTTTGTTAATAAAATTTGTTAGTTTTCATGTTAAGCAGACAATAATTATTAAGTTTGTCTCACCATGTTAAACGCTTTAATTAATCATTTAAAAATATAAAATTAAAATAATACGTTAGTCTTAATACAAATATCGTTTGTGGTGAATAGTTTAGAATGCCGGTTTAGGCAAGAATTTAAAATTTACGAATGAAATTGAGAGTAATACGTTACAGCTTCCTTTGACTTTTTATCTTGTGGAAACAAGATTTGGTCTGTGAAGAGATATGAGGTTTTCGCATGGGAAGAAAATATAATGATGCCAAAGCTGCCATTCTCCATCGCCATGCTCGCCAAATTTTATCGTCAAATAACGAATTTTCGTCGCCAAGTCAAAAAATTTGTTGTCAGGTATCAAATTTTGCCGCCAAATCACAAATTTCATTGCTAAGTCGCAAGTTTTGTCACCAAAATCTCGCCAAATCATACAATTTACTGAATTCGTAACAATTAACGCTGAAATTTAGTGGTGCCTAAATGGTTCAATGTTAATTGTTATTATTAATGTTCCAGCTTATGTGAACCAAAACAATTTCACTTTACAATTTTTACTCAACTGACAACAAGAATCACAAAAACAAATACAAAACTTTCAATAATTCAATAAAAAAATACTGTGAAATAACTATCCAAAAACCGCTACATTTTAACTGTATTCGACTTGACCAGAGCAACGCCAGGCTCACCAGTGCTTTACCATAGTAAGGTCACAAGTGCATTTTCACGTTTCTATTATTTTTTCTTTAAAAGACAGATATTGAACCAAGAGTTATATGGACTTTTAAAAAAATTTATAATATTAAGTGTGGAGAGGGCTGTAGCCCAATAGCCTCCTCCCGGATCCACCACTACTGAAATTGTATATCTTTATGACTTCTATTTGTTGAATGATTATGAGCTTGAATTTTAATGAATTGAAACATTTATACTGACCATTAAATCTAGCCTAAAATTTTAAGTAGAATGAATAAAATCCTTTTGTAGTTAAAAATTAAATTTCTTGGAAACAGAATAGCGACGTAAATAATGTAATGTATGGGAACAAAGCCATCGGCTAAGTATGTGTTAAAGCATATGTAATATTTCTTTACTTTTGTAACATTAACGTAAAGGAATCTATCTACCTTTGCCTTTAAGCTTGCTGGAAAGGGATTCCCCCCCCCCCCTAAAACTATCGAGATTAAATCTAAAGCTCAATATGTATTAATTCTATTAAATTTTATGTGTAGAGACTTAAAATTTTGTAAAATATAAACAAATATATCAAAACCTCAAACTGTGATGTTTTGAAAACGATTTCGTTTTATAAACTGTTATTTAAAAGAAAACAAAAATGAATATAAAACCAGAAAAGTTTTGTTTTACATCCAGGTACAGGTAAAAACGTTAAAAAAAAAGAGTTTGAAATAAAAAGTGATTTAAAAAAAAAAAAAACTATTTACAAATTGTGTAAGATTAGTTAGAAATCCGCTTCCTTAGCTACAAGTTATTCTTATGTTACAAGTTATTCTTAAGCTATAAGTTATTCTACGCTGCAAGTTCAACTTAATGTTTTTTGATTTAATTAAATGAGCGAGCTTTAAATAAAAAGTAAAATTTTTATTTAAATTTTTTTTTTTTAAACAAATTATTTTTACTCCTAAAATGTTTTTTATTAAGTATTTCAAAGGTAATTCCACGCAAATAAGATAAAATCCTTTATCATTTATGCATATTTGTTATGTTAAATCTAAAACTTTTCTAATAAGCTTATTTAAATTTCACTAATAAATGTTTCAAAATAACGCAATTTTTGTAATCTATTTCATTAATTTAAGCTTTATTTGAACGAAAACGTATAGATAGCATATTTAATTAAATAGTAATTAAAATAAAATTTAAGTAAAAAATAATTTTTTAAAGTTAGAAGCTTTTTATTGTGAAGCCCTAAAAAGCATAAAATAAAATTTATTCTGGCAAAGACATGCTACAAAGAAATGAAAGTTTCAACACTAAGAAAATTTTAGAGAAAAATATAGGTACTTTCCTTTTGCAAGAGATGGAAATTTTTCAATGTTCAAAATGTTTTAAAAAGCTTTCGAGACCAATATTCTTAGTTATTAGTTTTTGTATAATCATTCGTTAGGCCAGAAATTTCAAACGTCTCGAAAGCTTTTTAAAATATTTTGAACATTAAAAAATTTTCATCTCTTGCAAAAGGAAAGTACCTATATTTTTCTCTAAAATTTTCTTAGTGTTGAAACTTTCATTTCTTTGTAGCATGTCTTTGCCAGAATAAATTTTATTTTATGCTTTTCAGGGCTTCACAATAAAAAGCTTCTAACTTTAAACAATTATTTTTTACTTAAATTTTATTTTGTGCTTTTTAGTTACAAAAAAGGAAGAAGCTTCATAAAAAAAAACTAATTAAAATTTCTTCGGATATTTTATAGACCAACGGAAGATTTTCGTCCGTCAATTGACATTTTTTTTTTCGGTTATTTATCTGCAAAAAAAGTAGTATATCGTCTTTCGAGGACAGAATCCGGGACCATCGCGTTATCAGCATGATGCTCTAGCCAAAAGTCTAAGAACTGTCAAGAAAAATCATAGATCATTCTAGAAAAATCTAACAAATACTTATACAAAAGGAATATTGTTCTCGAATGATTTTTAAAATATTTGGAATATTTAAAATTTTTCATGTTTTGCAAAAGGGAAATATCTGTATTTTTCTTTAAATTTTTCTTGTTTTGAAACTTTTACGAATTTATTGCATGTTTCTGCAAGAATAAATTTTTATTTTAGGCTTTTTAGGGCTCTACAGTAATAAAAAACTTTCAGTGTCATTTTTATTTATTTATTTATTTATATTTTTATTAATGAATTAATAATTTTTTATTTATATTTTTACTGAAATTTTTATTTTGTGCGTTTAATAACTCAAAAAAAGAAAAATCTTCTTTAAAAAACTATCAAAATTCCATAGGACACTGCGTAGACAATGAAAGATTTTCTTTTATGAATTGACATCATTTCTATTAATTACCTGCAAAAAAGTAACACATCGGCTTGCGAGGATCGAACTCTCGAGCATCGCGTTATCACCATGATGCTCTAACCAAATGCACTAACGAGCGACGAAAAAGGTTGTTTAAATTTTCATTAAAGGGGAGGCGCCTTCTTTTTCAGAATCACACAAAGACACGATGATAAAAATCCAATTTCAATAAAAATCTTCTAAAAGAATATATATATTTAACTTTTATTTTATGCTTTTTAGTATCTAAAAAAAAGCTTCTCCAAAAAACTCTTCAAAAATTCTTAGAATACTTAGGATTGCTGACATTTACTTTAAAGTTGAGGTACCTTATTTATTAGCATGACATGAAGACGCGATAACGAAACCCAATTTCAATAAAAAAGCTTCTAAAAAAATTATTTATTTATTTATTTATTTTTATTTTGTGCTTTTTAGTAATTAGATAAAAAACTATTTAAATAAATCTTCAAAAATTATTAGGACACTGTGAGCACAACGAAATATTTCGTTTCATCTACTAACACCTTTTCTATTAATTATTTGAAAAATTAATGTAACGCTTTAACCAACTGAGCCATTTAGAGATAGAGATATAATGAATTGCTTACATTTTTTTTTTAAGTGGAAGCGTCTTGTTTTTTAGCGTGACAGAAAACGCGATGACAAATTCAACTTCATATAATAATATATATATAAAACTTCTAAAAATGTTTATTTATGTATTTTGTACTTGAAACTTTTTATTTTGAGCTTTTTTAATATCTAAAATATTTTGTGTTTTTTTAATATATATATATATATAAAAAAAAAAAAAAAAACTTCTTAAAAAACTCTTTGAAAATTCTTAAGATATTGTGTAGTCAACAAAAAATTTTCTTTTATCAATTGACACCTTTTCTACTAATTATCCTAAAAAATTAACACTCCGGACCTTCCGGGGACCGAACTCTCGACCATCGCTTTATTACCGTCACGCTCTAACCAACTGAGTAACGGAGCCACAAACTGAATGGCTTATATTTACTTTAATTATTTACTAGCGTGACACGATGACAAAGTCAATTTCATATAAAAATCTTCTACAAAATTTATTTATTTATTTATTTTTACTTACATTTTTATTATGTACTTTTTGTAATTAGATAAAAAGCCGTTTAAAAAACTCTTGAAAAATTATTAGGATACTGTGTACACAACGAAATATTTTATTTTATCAATTGGCACTTTTTCTATTAATTATTTGCAAAAAATAACACCTCGGCCCGGCGAGAATCGAACACACGACTCTCGCATCACAACATGACGCTGTAACCAGCTGATTCATTAAGAGATACAATGAGTTGCTTACATTTTTTTTTTTTTTTTTTTTTTTAATATGTATATAATGGAAGCGTCTTGGTTTTTTAACGTGACTAAAAGCCGATGACAAATCCAATTTCATATAATAGTAATATATAATATATGTATATATACATATATATAAAGCTTCTAAAAATATTTTTTTATGTATTTTTTACTTAAAACATATTATTTTGTGCTTTTTTAATATCTAAAATGTTTTGTGTTGTCCAATATCTTAATTAAAAAAAAGTAAAAAATACTTCTTAAAAAAACTCCTCAAAAAATTCTTAGTGTCAGCAACGAAAAAATTTTCTTGTATCAATTGACACCTTTATTACTAATTATCTGCAAAAATTAACACGCTGGACCTACCGGGGACCGAACTCACGACCACAGTGCTATTAACAGGACGCTCTTACCAACTGAGCCAAAGAGCGACAAACGAAGTAGCTTATATTTACTTTAAAATGCAGGAGCCTTGTTTACTAGCGTGACACGAAGACACGATGACCAAGTCAATTTCAATTAAAAACCTTCTAACTAATAATAATAATAAGTATTTTCATCTGTTATTTATTGAAATTTGACATATTTAAATTATTTCACTTAATGGAATTGAAAAAGTCTCAAATCAGGAGTAAAACACGATTAATTAGCCTTTCTCACTTGACATGATTTTTAGAAAAATCTCATAAATAAAAACACGTAGTGAAAAATTTTATTTATTTATTTATTTATTTATTTTGTGTTTTAAAAAAAGAGAGAGAGAGAGAGAGAGAGATTTAAATTTTTGATATTTGCATTATAATTTCAATTTTTAAAAAAAATTTCCGCTGCCAAGTTAAAAAATTCCTAAAAGAAATTATCATTGTATTAAAACTGTATCTTGATATGTAAGAAACGAGTCGACGAAGATAGTTTTGATTTCCATTGACAAATGGCGCCAAGTTTTTGTATTGTTAACTAAGAGTAGAGTCTGCTAATAGTCAACGATTAAATGTGAAATGATTTATTTTAAGACATTTTAAATGTCCTATTTTTGACAAATTTCTTTTTTAAGACACTTTATATCAGTTCATTTGCATAACCAGTTTATTAAAACACAAAAGTGTCTTAAATTAAGATATCTATTATGTCTAAGCTTCCTATTAAGTCATTTACGTGTCTGAAATATATTTTCAGACATTTTTATGTTTTACTTTAACACGTTCACGAAGGTGTGACCCACCGGTGGGTCACAGCTACAGTCGGTAGCAAAAGTATCCGAGCACTAGCAATAATCCCTGTCCAAAAAAAGTGCACTTATTATTGCTTAGTTACATAAATCCTTGTCAAGGCATGCTCTTAGTCAGTCTAAGAACATGATTCGACAAGGATTTATATAACAAAACTGTTTTAAGTGTACTTTTTTGATATCGGAATTATTCGCTAGTGCTCGGATACTTATGAAAAGACTATGTAAGTAAAATGCGCCGGCGTGAACGTGTTAAAACTCCTTTATTTGTAGTGTAAAAAAATCGTATTGTAGGATTATGGAAAACATACATTACTCGATGTATCTCATATTTTCTGTATATCTTGCAGTGAGTTGTGTAATATAAATGGTATGAGTGATTATTTACATTATATAAAATATTCCTAGTACAAAATTTAAACCTTTTAGGATAAAAACTTAACTAGATAAATCAGGAAAATTACATCAAAAGAGAATACAATTCTCTGACGTAAAAAGTCTAGTTTACAGCATGAGTAGAAGTTGTAGTAGCTTTTTCATGTGCGCTTGTAGCGACAGTACAAGAAATGTACCAGGGAGGATAGGTACATTACCATAATCTCATATTCTACTGTATGATAATGGAAAGCATGCAATTATTTCTGTATTTCATTGGGCTTTTACATAATTATGATAGTGTTAGATATTTTTTACATTTATTAAATTTAGGACATTTACGGAAGGTTGTGGAATTTATCAGAATATTTATTTGTCAATTTTTTAGATTTCCTGTCTTAAAATCAATACATTGATTGCATCATAATTAATTAAACATTAAAAAAACATAGCAAAGGTTGACTTTTTTTTTAATGTAAATATTTGTGAAAACGAGTTACGTAGAATATAAAACGTACTTCTGGGACCTATAGAAGAATTAAAATACTTTTAGAATATTTATATATATATGTTTAAAAATAAAATATTATATATATTTAAATAAACAATTCAATTTATTACTGAAAAAAAAATCAGTTATAGTAACTTCATTTGCCTCATAATATGATTTTTCTTTCTTTGAAGCTGCCTATCGTCGTTAAATTCCATGTATCAAAATAAGTATTAAATATAGTTTCAAATAGCTACTAATACTGCCCTAGGCTAATTTACATTTTATTTTATTTCAGCTTTGTGAATTATTTCTATATTTTTTCATCCAAAACTTTTACTTCTGTTCGTTATGCATTTATAGCAATATATATATATATATATGCGTGTGTGTGTGTTTGTGTTATTAATACATTGTACAGTATTTGTAGAACTTTTAAGAAGGTATTTAAAATATTTTCTTAAAAGTTATACATACGTTGGTCAAGAAAAATTTCCGGTGTCAGTTGTTTAATCCAATACAACAAAAATTGTCCGTGAATCCAGTACTATTTTTAATGTTTGAAATATAACATTTTATTTTAAAAGCATATATCTAAATCCAATACATCTCTTTATTTATAGAAATGTTAAAATGGAAAGTCTCTTGTAAAACAACCACACGAGTTCCATTATCAACTATTAAACGTACTGTATGCACTTTTTGAAAATAATGTGATCAGAAGGCATAAATTGGCCTTAGAAAAAACACACTCATAAATTTTCCGGTAAAAATATAACTGATACACATGTAAAGGCATATGAAACAGAGTTTACACAGCGGGTAAACACTGGAAAAAAAAGGGTAGAGCCCTTTTTTGAAACACCAATTTCCAAAATGACCAGGATTAAAAATCAGGATCAGGACCTAAAAATCAGGATTACTGTTAATTTTCCTGTAATAATTATTACGTAATCCAAAAAAAAAAAAAAAGGCTTATGTAGCAATTTTCAATAAAATGGTTAGAGCCATTTTGAGATACCGACTTTTACCAAAACTTGGCATACTCAATTGTTGATCGGAAAACCACAATTAAATACGAAAGAATATTTAAAAGGGGGATAATATGGCGGGTTTGAAAAAAATCCGTACTGCTGTTCTTTAAGGAACACACTTGCAAGACTTAAAATTGAACTTTTTATATAAGACGCCTATCAATTTTCCTAAACTTACCAACTAATTCATACGAAAAGACATCTAATAGAGTGTTTATATAGCATATTTGAAAACAGTCGTTAGAGCCTTTTTTGAGATATGGACATACGGTTCCACTTCCAGTTTCCAATGTGCCACTTTCGGTTTTCAAATTTTTACCAAAAGTTGGAAATTCATCTGCACACTAGACCTGTCTGAATTCTGAAGTTTTGTAGTTTTACCTTTATTGGTTTCAGAGAAATCATAGTCAGAATGGTCCACACACACGCACACCCATAATTACCAATTGCCAAAAGCTACAGTCGGTAACAAAAGTGTCCGACAACTAGCAAAAATTGCTACATAAAAAAAGTAAACTTCATACGGTTTTCTTAAATAAATCCTTGTCGAATCCTGTTTTTAGTCTGTGTAAGAACATGATTCCATAAGGATTTATTTAACAAAACCGTATGAAGTGTACTTTTTTTTGCATAGGAATTTGTGCTAGTGTTCGGACACTTTTTTTACCGACAGTACTTTCCTGGACTGCAGAGACTTTAAAACTTGTAAATCAGGTAAAAAATCGATATCGAATATTTGGATCGAATACAATACATCCATTACCCACGGTAGTCGGGTAATGGAAATAAAAAAAAAGGAATTTTCGAAAATGAGAGAGGCATTTGAATAATTTTAGATTAGTAAATAGTTAAATTATTTAAAAAATCATTTCATTTGCTTTAATACTTTGATAAATAAATAAAAAAATCTCTATGAAATTTCGTAGTCATGATTTAAATAAATATATCATTCAATAAGTAAATAATGTAAATGATCAAAAATTAAAAATTAAAAATTACATTTTCTTTTTCTAGTTTTGCGTGATAAAAATACCATATGTATTCAAGTTTTTTTTTTTTTTAGTTTAATATTAGTTTACTTTACGCTTTGCTTTTTAATATTAATCTAGATAACCGCTTAGAATTTCTCTAAAGTAAATAAATAAATAAATGTTTGAACTTGGAAAAAAAAAAAAAAAAAAAATAGAAAAGAAAAGAAATTAAGTTTCGTAATAGCAAAATATCATTAATCGTATTTTTAAAATAGCTGCTCTATATCACATAAACAGCTAAACTGCGTTTTTAAATCTGGATCTGTGCCAAGGATATTGAAAAAGTAAACTCCATTGGAAGCTTGCAAAAAACGGTTTTATCCCCTACAATTAGCTTATTAATTAATGTTCAGTGCCTTGTTTAAAAAAAATAAAATAAATCTAAGGCAATTTACTCTGCACAAAAAAATCCAATAAGTAATCAACGGATTTTCTCTCTCTCTCTCTCTCTCTCTCTCTCTCTCTTTTTTTTTTTTTTTTTTTTTTTTATTAAGGAAAAAAAAAAAAAAAAAAAGGAAGAAAGAAAGAAAAAGAAAAATCTTTAGTCAATGATTAAATTATATTTGTTTATGCAACAGTTTATGATATTGCATGCAATGTTTATTGTTCAAGTGCCTGTAACGTTGTATGTAAGTTAAAAAAAGGAAAAAAAAAACAGTAAGACAGACATAGAGAGAAAGAGAAAGAGAACATTTTTAAGCTCCTCTAAAAAATTCATTTTGAGCAGACAATATTTCAAGAATGACTGATAGCAAAAAAGTTGGACCAGTTTTAAAATATCATCTATGATACTGGAAAGAAAATTATTTATGTTCAACATTCTATTAAAAAAAAAAAAAAAATCGTAAATTATTCAAAATTTACAAATTTCTTAGCATCGGAGACAGTAAATTAGAATCGCAATTCCAAAAAAATGTCTATTTTGAAAACTTAAATCCAGTCAAAACTTTTTATAATATTTCTAGGATGATGTGTATCGGATCTAATGTGTATTGAATGATGTATATTTGATCTTCCGTAACTTATGTTCAGGCTTTATTAATGGTGGAATTATTTTAACATAGACTTATATTATGAGGTTTATTGCACTTTAAATATGATGGGATTGTAAGAAGACTAAAATACAAGATTAACCTTAGTAAAATTAAACAGCAGATCAGAATAAGGTAAATATTTCTAATCGGAGGTAGGGTAGCCTATTGGTTCGAATATTTTAATCTGGCTCATGCTGAGAGATTCACAACCGATATAACTTTTTTCCTGACATGACTATAATATGCCTTTTGGCATAAATTTATGAAAAAAATATATAGGATGATGAAAAATTGAGCAGAATCCACCTATGGCACCAATAATAAATAGTAATGATAAATTCTATCGTGATTATTGATGGTAGTAAATGTTTTTTTAATTTTAGAAAGTTCTTTTAAATTTTACGATGTTCATTTCACCTGAAAAATTTGTACTTGCATGTCTATATTTATTTCATAGTTTAAATACCAATTTCTTAAATTTATTACCATTATTGCTTGAAAAATATAATTGATATAGGACATATTTCTAAAGACAATGAAAATGATTAGAATTAGAATTTTTTAGCATATTAAAATATTAGACAATGCTTAAAAAATTCAAATTGCGCAATGTTTTAAATTTATTTTGATCGAATAAAAAAACCTAATTATTGCAAAAAAAGCGATCGAAAAATGAATATAAAAATCAAAATTATATTTTGATAAAATATAGATATATATATTTGAACTCCTCGCAACATCTTCGTATTGTATTTGGCAATGATTAACTGTACCGTTAAAGCGCTATTCTGTTCACTCATAGACAAAGACGTACAGCAGACAAACTATATTTATTACTAGCTGACCCGTCCGGCTTCGCACTGATGAACAAATTTTAGTTAAAGATGGATTGATATGTAAAAAATCAAGAAATATATCAGTTTATATGTTATAGTCAGGCAATATTATTAACTGGAAAGTCAAAATATAATTTTACAATTATTTTTTTTAATTAGTTGTTAAATGTTGGCAATTTTTACTTAATGCTATTTATTAATTTATTTATTTATTTCATAAAAAGAAACATTTCTTTACTCATGAATAAAAAATATTGAAAAATAAACCTATGACATGAAAATGTTTTTGATAAAATTGACGTCATAATAGCTTTAATTATTATTTATTTTTTCATTTCGCAAATATATTTAATTTTTTCCATAATTGATTATTATTTTAATAATGTATATTAAAGGAGAAATCAATAATATGAAACAATATTCGTACAATATATACTATTACAGAATCTGGTGTGAAACAACCACACGACTTCCATTACCCACTATTACACGTAATATATAAAATTTTTTGGAGATATTACTTGCATTTTTTGAGATTTTCGAGTAAGAGAAACTTGATACACGTATAAAGACACATACAACAGAATTTGCACAGCGAGTTAAAAAATAAGGGGAAAAAAATAGATTGTTATTTTTTTAAACACGAATTTCCGAGATCTAAAACTGAACTACCTAATCAGGATGACCGTTAATATTCCTGTAATAAGCACGTAATACTTGAGAAAGGTTATCTAAATTGGATTAAAGAAAAAATTTTCAAGAATACGTTAGAGCCGTTTTTGAGATACCAACTTTTACCAAAACTTAACATACTCAATTATTGACCTAAAAACAATAATTACATACAAAAGGATATTTAATAGGAAGTTAACATGGCGAGTTTGAAAAAAATCCGTACAGGCGTTTTTAAAGGAACGCACTTGCGAAGTCTGAAATTGAGCTGTTTATAGAGGACGCCTATCAATTTTCCTGAACTAAGCAACTTTTCAATCGAAAGGGCATCTAATATATTATTTATATAGCAACTTTGAAGAAAATCATTAGAGGTGTTTTTGAATATGGGCTTAGGGTCCCATTTCTGGTTTTCGATGACCCAATTCCGGTTTTTCAATTTTCACGAAAATTTGGAAAATTTATCTGTACACCAGACCTGAATCACTTGTGAAGTTTAGTAGTTCTATTTTTATTAGTTTTGGAGATATGACAGCCAGAAGATTACACACACACGTGCACACATACACACACACACTGACCAATTGCCAAAACCTATACAATACTTCCACTACCTACGGTAGTGGGGTAATTGAAGTAAACACATACATCTCGTATTTACTACGATAATATACAGATTTTCGTATTACGTTTTCGATTGCCAAATACAAAAATCGCCAATGACGATAGATATCAAATCTATGCTTTGTTTTCAATTAAAATATTGAAAATTTTAATTAAAAATTTATTTTACCAAAATTTATTATAGCTTCTAGCACTTAGAGAGAGACAGTGTAACTTTTGATTATTGAAAGAAAAAAAAAAAAAAAAGCAATCGGCTTTTTAGTTCTAGCGATCGTTCTCTACATATGCATATAAACCTTTCTTCTTTTTATATTAGTATAGCTACAGAGCATAGGTATATTAAATAGGTTTCCAATCAACATAATGTAACTCAAATAATTAAATGCTATTTACATTTCAGTAATGGCTGTATGCGCTATGTATATTGAGCTACTTGCCATAACTGTTAGTTGCTAAAAATAGTCGCCAAATAAATTTAAACATCTCAATACGCAAGCGAAGTGTGACATCACTGACCGCCCATGGATGCAAGAAAAAGATTTTCCATGTTAATCGCTCATTGGATTATTTTTTTTTTTTTTTTTTTTTTTTTTTTTTTTTTAATTAAAATTCTAGAAGAATTATTTCCCGATTTTAATCCTCATATTTGGGTATAGATATGTATTAGTTATTGTATGCATGCGTTAGATTGAGTTATTTTGCTGACAAATTGACAAAATTTTAATTTTAAATTTCAAAACTGTCACCCTTGGCGTTTTTTGTATTTGGCGATCAAAAAGTAATACGAAAATATACATGCCAGATGTATATTTTCGTAATATGTATTGTACGAAATATTGTTTCATATTATTCGTTACACTCTTAATGTAAGTTTTTAAAATAACCATGATTTTTGAAAGGAATTAAATTATATTCGCCAGATAATTTGGCGATATTTTTTTTTTCTGCCAAGGATGACGGATATCAAATCTATTCCGCTGCAACATATTAGTATATTATATCAGATACTTTATTTAGACATTTGAAAACAAATTTGACTTCAAATTATGATAGAATATTTATCCTTTCCCTTTTAATTAGTTTATTAGTTGGATGTTTATTGTGTAAATATCATCCTTTGAAATGAAATGTTTATGTTTTCAATCGAATATGGAAATTTGTCATTTTTTTTTTCTAGAGTTTTGAAATTTAAAATTCCAATTTTATCAATTTTACAACAAAAACAATTTAATCTAACGGATGCATATGATAACTAATACATATCTATATCCAAATATGGGGATTAAAATGGGGAAGGGGGAAATAATTTTCCTCGATCTTTATTACTTTTTTACAAAAAATCCAGTTCACTTTTTATATTATTGTTCGCGTGAAAATATATTTTATTATATGTCTAAAAATAAATTAATTCGCAAATCTTTTTGGCAACAATTATAAATTAAAATAAACAATATTATAAAATAGAATTTCTTATTTTATTTTATTTTATTTATTTATTTATTTTTAAATTCCAATTTCGTTTAAACCACGGAGTAATAAAGACTCCGTGGTTTAAACATTGATGCTTAGATATTATATCATATCATATCAAATTAAATTATTAGAAAAATAAACACTTTTAATTCTATAATGACGTCAGATTTAACGTGTAAGTTTAACAATTAAAAAAGCTTTATATGAATTTCAATTTAATGCACGTGCAAATATATTTCTTTTCTTTTCACGTCAAGATATTTTAAAAACGAAATGAATATGTAAATGTTTCTTTTATGTTGGCAGCAGCTAATTTTTTTAATATTTCATTATTTCCATTTCTATTACGGCTTCTATGGGGATTTTAATTAAAATGCTCAGATTTTAAACTAAAATTTATTTTATCAAAATTAAATATAGCCTATAACAATATGGCATACTGTAGCTTTCGGTCAGTGAAAGAAGTTTTTAAATCGGTTCAGTAGTTTCAGAGATTACCCTCCACAAACAAACAATTTTTTGCGCTTTATATAATGATATAGATTATTTGTAGTGATAATTTAAAAAGTTAAGAGAGCATGTTAATTATTTTTTTTTATTTATATATTTATAATTTATTTTACAAGGTCTGTCCTGAAAGTAATGCGCCCCATTTTCTTCTGTCGGGACTATCCGTCGCACAGGGTTGTCGCTTGGATGGAAGGGTAGGTGGAGTCTTGGAAACGCAGTGTCACAAGCGCCAGTCGGCTCCGAACTCCTGGGAAGTCACAGTGCCTGTTTCAGTGAACCCTTCTGTGAGTGCTCGGTCAAAATCAAGATGGAAAAAACTCTCAAACAGAATTGTTGCAGTGTTGTGAGGGCGATCCGACTATTTGGACAATGTGATAAGTGGTGAAAAAGCTTGGATCTTCTTGTACGATACAGAAACAAATAGACAGAGCGCAGAGTGGCTCACGACGTCGTCCCCACGCCCCAAAAAGGCAAGAATGAGCAAATCGCAGGTCAAAGTGATGCTCATTGTTTTTTCTGGTTCCAAGGGAGTGGTTCATTTTGAATTTATTCCACCTGGCCAACCAGTCGACGCCAAATTCTACGTTGAAGTATTGAAAAGGCTAAAGCAACGGGTCAACCACGTCAGGCGCGAGATCAAGAATTCCTGGAAGCTGCACCATGACAATGCTCCCATGACAATGCTCCTCGCCTTTATGACGACCGAATACCTGACAAAGGCCGGCATCTCAACGCTCCCCCAGCCGCCTTACAGTTCTGATTTGTCCACGCCCGACTTCAAAGGACAGCATTTGGGGACCCTGAAGAACATCAAAGCGGCTACGACGAGATTACTAAAGGACATCCCCGCAACAGACTTTCAGGACGCATATAAAGCATGGAAATCGCGTTGGAACAAGTGTGATGAAGCAGGAGGAATATATTTTGAAGAATATTGAGTAATTGTACGAATCGGTTCAATAAATATCTTTAAATGAAAGTAGGCGCATTACTTTCGGGACAGACCTTGTACATATTTTATATATTTTTATAATTTATAATTTATATTTATAATTTTATAATTTCTTGCAATAAAACACATTACACGAGTCTACGATAAATATTTCCCTATTTTGTCCTGTTATTTTAATCTTTAATACTTTCCCGGTCCTACTTAATTTCACTCCTCTGGTCAGTGTTGCCAAGTATAAAAACTTTTTTATTGAACATCCAATACTAAGTTTTAACTGTATCAGTTGCCTAATCACTTCGGAGGTTATTTGTTCGTTAAGCAAATAAAATATCACTTTTTAAAAATTATTGGTGATAGTTGAATAAAAGAGTCCCTAAATGTGACAATACTTTTTAGAGCGCTTTAGAATGCTAGGGCCAACAAAGGGTTCATTTAGAATAATTTGGAAATTTTAAATGTATAATGTTAGTATAAAAGAATGTTCATATGTCAGTATCACAAGTGGTATTTCACGTCGAAGTTCTTTACGGTGAAAATAATCTTAATAATGCTCGTTTATGCAAAAATTTGCCGTTTAGCATCATAAAAAAAATGTTAAATTTCGAATAAGGTGGAAAGTTTCCAAACAAGAACATTACCTTTCAATAAGGTGCTGATCAGTATTATAAATGACATTTTTAAAATTTTGGCCCCAAATTTTTATGGTTATTCATTCTTGAAAAAATGTTATCAACTGATGTAGCTACACTGTTAAAAATGGTTCCTTAAAAATGAGCTAAACTGTCTAAAAATAGCTCCGAAACAATATATACTTAAATTTGAAAACCCATGTACTCATTTTTGAGTATATTGGCATGTCAAACATTGGAATATTGGAATTCTTATTGGTCAACCCCATTTTTGAGCATGTCAATACACTCAAAAATGTGTACATGGGTTTTCAAATTTAAGTATATATTGTTTCGGAGCTATTTTGAGACAATTTAGCTCATTTTTTAAAAAACTGTTTTTTACAGTGTACATAGTGTAGCACAGTCTAAGTTAACATATGATTTATTAATTAAATGAATGACTTACGCATAGAGGAGTAGAGCATGGATTCTTAGTTTTTCGGCCTCCTCACATCTGAAAACGTGTAAAAGTTTAAAAAATGAGGCTGAATATCTATAGAAATACCAAAGTTCTTATTATCTATAGTACGACGCAAAACGAATTTCTTTCAATAATGTATATCTATGTATTGATATTGTTTGAAATATTTAAAATACAAGAATAGAAATTATAACCGATAAAAATTTTTTTATAAATGCAATAAAATGTGCGCAAGTTGTAAATGGATAATGTCGATTAATAATAAATGTTGAATATGTCTTTCATTATTATAAAGATTCAGTTTGCGTGGACGTGGAAAAATGTCAAACGATATCGTTTTATATAAATTGTTATTTCAGAATGAATAAAGTATTCTGCCATTATTATTTTTGCCATTGTGTTGCAAATTAAACTACAATAAAAATTATTGGAAGACAGTATAAAATTATGTTTATTTTACATTTATTCAATGGAGTTGAAAACATAAAAAATATAAGTGGTTTCTAAAAGTAGATGAATCTAATTTTTGAGATCTAAGTGTTACAAACATGGAACATATTTTAACATTGATACTAATTAGAAAAAATTATAAAATTAAACACATAGTGCATATATATTTATGTTATGGACTAAATTACAGTGTTTAACTGTAAGTAGATTCTGGAAGACCCGTAAAATTGGCTTTGAATTTACAGAAAAAAAAAAGTTTTGTTAAAAAACAATAAAAATAAAATATTTTTGGGGATATAGCCTCAGCAAAAATTTTATAAGTAGAAGAAATATTTTTTTGGTAGATTTTGTTCGTGGTTTTGTTAATTTCACCAATACTTCTTTAAATCAACAAAATTATTTTGTTGTTTTTAACAAATATGGCGTATCTTATCAAACTATTCAGTGACAATTAGTCTTTTTTCAACCATATTTTTTTGGTCAATCGAAGCAAACTAATTTGTTTAACTGAACAAAAGTACAGTCGAAATTACAAAATAAATCTAAAAATCAGTCATTTGGCGTTTTCAGCAAAACAACATTTTCAGTGTATTTATTTTAATGTATGAAAGGACTGTCTTTAACCCTAAATGATAAACTATATAATTAACATATTTTCTTAATAAAACTATTTAAACTTTTTAAAATAATGTATGAATGTTACTTATATTCGAATATATATTTATATATATATATATATATATATTAATTTTTGATTAGCATCAAATGATAATAAGTGTTCTACTTACACTCAACAATCTTCTGTGTTCTGCTTACACTCAAATAGTGTTTCAATAGAAGGGCATTAGATTGCAGTACATTGGAAAATCTCACGAATCTCTAAACACCAGGCAAATTTCGAGTGACTGGGAGATTTCGCTTTATATATATTATCATTCAGCATACACATACATCAAATGCAATCAAAGGATAAAATCCACCATTAACACAAATCCTTCTCTTACATTCTCATACTTACATAATAAGACTAGTGGGATGCTGGGCTAGCTGAAAGAGCAAAAAAAGGGGGAGATAAGAGAAGATTCACGAGATCATGAGGATTTACTCTACCAAAATGATTGGAAGTGCCGAAATTCCTTGATTTGTTCTTGATCTCATAGCTTTGAGAAATTCAGATTAGGGTTCGAGCATAATATTTTTTTCTTATTTAATTTTCTTATTCATGCATTTATTTAAAAATAAATAAATAAATAAATAAATAAAATTGTTTGTAATAAGTAAAGCGAATCAGGTGATTTATTGTACGGAAAATTATGTCAATAATGCATCTATTTTCATACAGTGTCAGGTTTTTACAATGCATCAGGTTTTATGAAAATCCTTCTGAAAGAACATGTATTGGAAATATTGAAAGTAAAAGCATATAAATAGAGAAGTATTGCTTCCCTAGAAAGTATTGATAGAATTTTCTCACTAACTCGTCGATAATTTTAATGGGGTATATTATTTATCTATTTAATTTTAATTTAATATTTATAATTGTGAATTTTTTTTATTGTTATTAGTACTAGCAGGCTTTGTCCGCTTTTCTGGACACTATATTTAAATGAATTCTGGAAATTCCATATCATTATCAATAAAATCTCAAAAAATCAAAAAGAAAGAAAAAGAAAAGAAAAAAAAGCACCCTGAAATTAGAAAAAGTTTCACGAAATCCAAACAAAGTGCATAGCTGTTCATAAGCACTTTCAAGCAGATTTAAGCTTGAAACAGTGTTTTTTGCTCCATCCGGGAGTAATTTCACAAAACCCCTTTAGAGTGCATGTGCATAACCAACCAACATATAAAAAAATCACTTTTCTGAGATAAATTGGAGCAGAGTTATATTTTAAAAAGTGTTATTGTCCTCCACCTCCCTACTCTTAAAGGGTGAGCAGTGAGGGGAATTTCACAAAAATCTTTTTATCTGCTTGTTGGATACGTATAATCGACATACATTTCAAAAATCGCTTTTCTAAGATAGTTTCGAGCAGATTAAGTTTGAAAATATTCCCCCCCTCCCCCGCCCTACGCACACACACACGGTAGGATGGAAAATAATTTCGCAAAATTTCTTTGTAGTGTGTGTATTGGGTACGCATAACCAACCGACATATAAAAAAATCGCTTTCCTGAGATAATTTGGGGAAGAGGTTACACTTAAAAACCTGTTTTCCCCCGTCTTTAAAAAGGTTGATTTCACAACACCCCTTTATAGTGGCCATTGGTAGTATAACCAACTTATACGCCAAAAGCAATCTTACTGAGATATTTTGGAGCAAGGTAAAAACGTATTTATTGCCGCCCTCTCCCGACTTGAAAAGGTGAAAAGGGGAATTTCGAAAAATCCCATTACAATTAGTGTCGGATACATATAAACAATTTATGCACCACACTTCGGGACCACAGCTCTCATACATTTCCCAGGACAAATTTAAAGCTAAAAGAGGTAGGGGGGTGCTCCAGTTCCGACCAAAATCGAAAAAAAGGGGGGGGGGTGGAAATATTCCATGAAAGATGCATGGCTGTTTTTAATATATTGTGCCATTTTTGGTAAAGATCGTCTCAAAAATACGGAATTTGCGAAATCTACCCCCCCCCCCCGAAAATGGATTTTCCCCCTCCTACTTAAAAATGAAAAATTCTAAAATCGCAGAAAATAGTTTTTTTTTGTATTGAATGCTAGTCACCCCATGTACTATTTCTTTACCGTAAAGTAATTTGGAGCCGAGTTATCCTTACAAACGTGTTTTGCCTCCAAACCCCAGGGAAAAGGGAACAAGAATTCCATAAAATCCCGTTACTATAGGTGTCGGATACATATAACCAATCCTCGGACCAAAATTTGTGACCGGAACTCCCATGGATTTTCTATGATAAATTTAGCTAGAAAAATTTTCATACCCCCCCCCCCACACACACACACACAAACACACACTTCCAAAATTGAAAACCACTAAAAGTTCAAACGTTTGTTTTTCGAAATATCCTAAAGAAGTGACATGGCTGCTTTTTATATCTTTGTACCACATTTGGTAGAGTTCTACAAAAAAATCCGAAATCGGCGATATCCTCCCCCCCCCCCTCCCGAAAACTGATTTTTCCCTCCTTCTCCTATAAAAATCAAAAATTATAAAATCGCGATTTTCGGATTCAAGTCTAGTGTCCCCAGGTGGAATTTCTTCACTGTGAAGTAATTTGAAGTAATTGAAGCTGAGTTATGCTTACAAACGTGTTTCGACTCCTGCCCCCAGGGAGGGACAGAGAGGAATTTCGCAAAAGTCTATACACAAAATTTTAATTTGAATACAGGTATAAATTCCTACCAAGTATGGTTGAATTCCATCAAGCCGTTCTCACGTGATGCCCGGACAAATATAGAGTTATAGACATACAGACACACACAAACAGAGTAAAACTTTACGAAGTTATTTTTGGCTTTCACGATATGTGAAACGTGAAAATATTCCAAAATGTTTTGATTCTGAGTAATTTACAGACAAAAGACTGATTTATTAATATAGTTTGTACAAATTCTACCTACGCACTTTTCCAATTCCAAAAATCTTATCTATACTTATTTAGCCATTGCTAATGTGCCCTACATTTACATCTAATTTTTAAAACCGTTTGTTGTTTGCCTTCTTCAATAAAGTAATTTATTTATTTATTTATTTTTATTTTATTATTCATTTTAATTATTTTCCTTTTTGATTCGAGTTGCTTCTTTAAATTAAGATTGTAAAATTTTAAACTTAGACCAAATATAAACAACAAATTTTGATTTTCGACGTCTTTTTTTAAATTATCGTCCATTATTAATAATCATAAATTAATTTCTGCATACACTGCTCGACATTGAAAATGCAACATTAAGAAGGAATGATAATAAAGGAATGAAATTTGTTGGACACATACATTACAGTAGGAAGAACAATTGATTAAAATTTCAGGAAATTTGGAGTAATATGTACTGAGAAAACAGTACATAAAGCAGCGACCTCTGTGAGCAATAACAGCACATATCTGCCTAGGCATTGAATCGAACAGCGATTAGATGACATGTATGGGTAGAGCACTTCATGAAGGTTCAACACGATGCCACAATTGATCGATCGAAGTTACTGGTGAGTGTTGGGGGGGGGGGGCAGTCGCTTTTCAATGATTAAACAGTCATTTTCATTGGTGCGAGATCAAAAGAACGCGCTGGCCAGAGCAACAGTCGAACACATTCTGCATCAAAGAAGGTCCGGACAATGCAAACAACTTTCGGTCGTGCATTGTCTTGCTTAAGTTTTGCGCTACGGAGGCCTCGAATACAGGGCAGGGGCGGGCCTTAACTCATCAGAAATTTAATGGCCGCTGTTCAGAGTGCCAAGAATACGATCATGAATTAATCGAGACGTGTATCCAATGGGAACACATAACATCATTGCAAATGATGGACAGTATGATGATGTCGAATCCCAGCTGGCAATGTACATTATTCATAATGCCGTTAAATACGGATAAGGCAATCTTGATGCTGTAAACAGGATTGTGATTTGTCTGAAAAGTGACTTCACGTTATTCCTGCGTCCAGGTTCATCGTTGATCACATATTAATGGCGCCCATATCAGTGATGCAAGTTTAATGGTAATCAGAATTTTTGTAGCCGCATACTGAGTCACCACCTGGATTGATGGTATGTTGTACCGTTGGATACACGTCCCGGTCACCTCTTGTTTTCATTCTCGCCACTCTGAATACCAGCCACTACATTTCTGACGAGTTAAGGCCCATAGCTCTGCCCTATGTTCAATGCCTCCGAAGTGCAACATTTAAGCAGGACAATGCACGACCGCAAGTTGTCCATATTGTCTGGACCTTCATTGGTGCCGAATGTGTTCGACTGTTGCTCTGGCCAGCGCGTTCTCCTGATCTCGCACCAATGAAAATGACTGTTTAATCGTTGAAAATCAACTGGCCCCCCACTACTCACCAGTAACTTCGATCGATGAATTGTGGCATCGTGTTGAAGCTTCATAAAGTGCTCTACCCGTACATGTCATCTCCTCGCTGTTCGATTCAATGCCTAGGCAGATATGTGCTGTTATTGCTCAAAGAGGTCGCTGCTTTATGTAATGTTTTCTCAGTACATATTACTCCAAATTTCTTGAAATTTTAATCAATTGTTCTTTCTACTATAATGTATGTGTCCAACAAATTTCATTCCGTTATTATCATTACTTCTTGTTTTTGCATTTTCAATGTTGAGCAGTGTACAAAAAAAAAAAAAAAAAACATAGATATAGAAAATTAAAACGGTAAATAAAAAGTTGCCTCCATAGTATGGTTTCAAAAGGAATTTGGGACTTCAAACTAATTTGTATAATTACGTTTGAGTTATATCCGAAAAGTTATTTTTGTCAGTAATTTCTTTCTATATTTAACTAATTGTGGTAAATATTTTGAGACACTTGCATTTAATTAAGATTCCAATCGGCTTTGTAAAAGTTAAATGTAACAAAAAGAATATTTCTGTGTTTTTAGGCTGCATCCTATGACACAGCTTTATATTTATGTCATTTTAATAATAATAATAATAATAATAATAAAAGTTATTTTAATTTAAAAATTAAATTAATACCTATAAATGTGTTTCAAACATTTCCTTTTCATGGGCTATTGTATCTGAATTTCTTTATGCGGCTGTATACAATGTTCTGTTCATTATGTAGACGAATAAAATATCATAATTACATTTAATGGTTATTCATCGTTATGGATCCCTGGTTATGTGTATCGATAGTAAATTTCATGGTTATGCTTTTAAATAACGACGTTTTTACAAATCTGTATATTAAGCAGCCTTTTGAAATGTTCGTCCGCTTGGTGGCTGATTAGTTAGCGCTCTGGCCTTCAGTTGTCTGGTGTCTTATTCTAATCCTGTGTCAGGTGTGGATGTACGGAAGGTCAAACGTGCGTTTTGGTATCCATTTTAGGTCTTAGGTTCCGGGCTAATTAGCCTAGTACTCAAAATTGACAGTAAAGCGATAAAACAAACCTAGTGTGAAGAAAGAAAATGAATAATTGAGTATTATTTGTAGCAATATAATTGAAATTAATTGAAATAAAGTAATATAATAAAATGAAATAATTGAATTGGATGTTATTTCAGTTCGAATACATGACATAACCCACCAAGCACATGATATACGGATTCACTGAGCAGCTGTTTTTTCCCTGATAAACTCATAATTCAAAAGTTATAGATTATTGACTTTTTCTTTAAATATATAATTCACATATAATAGTCATGAGTTTAAGCTTTAAATGAACATTTTTCTTCAACTGAAATAAACATTGTTTCAATGCAATGTAAAGTGCATACAGCTGAAGTAATTAAAATTTTGTCTACTTAAAAAAGATTCAAAGATTAAAATTTTTTAAATTGTACAAAATTTTAGTACTTAATAAAACATTATATTGCATATTATTTGTCCCACAAATTATGTAACTGCGTTATTTTACTAATATAACGATCCAAAGTTTTTTTTTTTTTTTTTTTTTTTTTTTTTTTTTTTTTTTTCACAATTGAAGTTCTAAACAGAGATTTTTAAATTCTCACAATCTTAGCAATTTTTTTAACTTTAAAATTAATCTAAAGAAATATTAAATCAGAATGCATTTACTGAAAATATATATATATACATATTATTATTATTACTACTATTATCATTTGATATATTCTGATATTGTTTATCTTTTTACATTTAGCTAATATTAAAACTGTTTATCAAATCTAATATAATAAATAAATTTATAGAAGTTTTTCTATGTCACATATATACAGAAAGAGAGGATCATATATATATATATATATGTATATATATGTGTGTGTGTGTGCTTACTGATCGCTTTGTAGACAAACGGCTGATTTAAGAGCTACTAAATTTCGCATGGAGGTTCGTTTTAATCTCTGCTGATGATCTTAGAAGCCGAATTTTCAAACATTTTGGTCGGGTTTTTTTTTTTTTTTTTAATTTATTAGGTAAAATCTGTAAATTTCCGAAATTATCATTTCTGGAGATAAAAATGTGAATGTAAGAAGTCTTTATAATACGAAAGTCATGGGTTCGAACCACGATAGGCAAAATATGTTACTTTTAGCAGATAATTAAGAAGAACAGTTGTCTGTTGATGAAAGAAAGACAAAAAAAATGAAGGGGGCAAAAAACAAAATTAATCTTAGAGGTGTGTTGGTCATCTTTGCAGGCAAACGGCTTATCGCAGGGCTACAGTATTTCGCATGGAAGTCCATTTTGACCTCTCCTTATGCCCCTCGAAGAATTTTTAATTTTAATTTATTTAATTTTACAGTTATTTTTTTAATTAATTGATTTTTTTGCAGGTGAGGAGATTGGCAGCTGTTGCCATCGGTTGTCACAGAATGAAGCTGACCTGTCCGAAAAATGTCTTGTCTAAAAAACGTAGTTCATAAATAATATCAGCGCTATTGATAACTAGTTAGCCCCAAAATTGAAATGTAGGGTTAAGGTGCAGTTGAGAATCTAAGCAAGGTTTTAAGCGATTTTTAATTGGATTTTTTTTTTTTTTTTAGTTTTTATTTATAAAGTTATTTATAATAATTCATTAAATGTTTTTTGAAAATTCCTTTAAATGTACTGACTTGCGAATCGGTTAAAACATGCCAGTGTTTATATATACTGAATTGTGATTATAATTCTTTAGAAATATAGTTTTATCTCACACTTTTTTTTCCGTGGCTCACATTCACACTTTAAATAATTGCGTACATGTCCACATTTTAATAAACACATGAAATTTATTTCAAAATAAATGAGAAGCAAACATTCCAACCATATTTTCTCCTTCTGATACAATTTTTGCGAAAATATAAAAAACTAACATACTAAAAAATAATTAAACTTAAAACCTAATAATCATTTGTTTAAATGCATTACCAGTTACTAGGGTAACATGCGAACATATCTAGAAAGATATGTAAAAATACTATCTGATGTTAAGATTAAAGAAAAATCGCTAACACAGTTTTTTTTTTTTTTTTTTTTTTTTTTCTTGGAGAAAACACGGTTTGAATGTTTGCTCCACAAATAAACTTTTATAACAGTTTCGCACCAAAAGTTTTATCTTTTCATGATTTTAGTAAACTGTTATCGGCAGTATTATTAATTACCAGAAGGCTTTGCCCGCTTAGCTGGTCACTATATTTAAAGTAATAATAATAATAATAATAAAGAATCACTAGTTTAACTCTATAAATAAAAACTTAAAAAAGAACCCATTGAAATCGCTCAAAAACTTTTTTCGGGTGCCAGTTGACTTAGGCAGCGTCTTCCTCACCCGCAATATCTGGGGTCCATGTGATGGGATCCAATCATCGCCTTAGCTTGGATATTTATCGGACGACTGTTTCGAAATGAACAGTATATATATATATATATGTGTGTGTGTTTGTGTGTGTGTGTGTGTGTGTGTATGTGTGTGTGTGTGTGTGTAAAGAAAAAAATAAGAAGTGTTTTTTTCATATTTAAATTGCGATTTTATTAAACAGTATTACACAGACTATACATAGTATTTACCATCAAGTAATTTCTTATATTTTTATTTGATTTACCCGGTAGACCATAAAATGTTAGATATTCCACTCCAAATATACAATATGTTATAAAAATTAATTTGGTGCCAAAATGAAAAAATATAAATATAAATATAAAATAAAATAAAAATAAAAAATATTTGTAAACACACTATTGGAATTTAAAAAAAAAGACATTTTACAGCGCCTTTTAACGCATTGAATAAAGAAACTGCAGAACCTTCGGGTTTTTCCCTTTTGAGTGTAATAGGAAACATTTGTTGGTCTAAAGTTTCGCAAAAGTTCTCGATAGCTAAGCACATGGAGACATTCCAAAGTATGTGTGTGCCAAATTTCATATTTGTAAATGCGGTAAATTTTTCTGGAGACATCTGACAGAAGGAAAGACAGACGCTATATCTATTTTATTAATAAGCTATTGAAATAAAGTAAATAATCATTCACATTAGAGAACGACTATACTATAGGACTTTCTTGGCGAATTTTGAAATTTGAACAATAAGCTTGGTCGTTTCTTCATTGTGAACAATTTAAAAAAAGTTATAAGACATTAAATAAACTAATTAAATTCATTAAATAAATTAATATTTTAAATAAAAATAAATATAATTTTTTTTTAATGTCATGACCTCATTTTTATCAGAAAGTTTTGATGATATAGGTTTAATTTTCTATTGAAAAAAAAAAAAATCATTGACAACAGGCCAAATTTCATCAGAACGTTCATTGGCAACAGGACGTTTTATTTCATTGGCAACAGTCTAAAATTAAAAAAGAAAGAAAAAGAAAAGAAAAAGAAAAGGAAAAAAAGAAAAGGGGAGAAATTCAATACAGTTTATATGTTAATGCATTTTAATTAATAACTTTCTTCCTAATTAAAAATCTGAAAATCCGACTTCGAGGTGCACACAGAGACGTTACAGACTGTCTGTGTGCCAAATGCCGCGTTTGTAATTTTGGTAATTTTTTCTGGAAACAGCTGACAGACAGCGGCCATTTCGCTTTTATTAATAAGATTACATTATATGCAGAATCTTATTTATACTTCCGTTCTAACCTTGTTCATATGATTTATAGTCTTAATATACTTTCCTTCACATTATCCTAAATTTTGGGTATATTTTCCAGATATTTTCTTATACTGCAAGGGAAAAATACAATACAAGGATTTTGTTGTATTGTATTTTATATAGAATTTTACGTTTAAGAAATATTCCTATTATAAATTCAAACTTATATGTTTCCTTTATGCCTACATTTTCATCTTTTTTCCACCTATTTTGCATCATATTACTTCAACTTAATATGCATAATATTTAAATCATTCTGATCCGTAATCAGCATGTGTCCAAATTTATATTAAAAATATATTTTCTTCTTTTCAACAATAGTTCCTTTTTCAATATTTATCATCCGTCCCCCCTCATACTGTATTATTCAATTTAGCTGCTGTCCTCAGTTTCTCCCTCTTTGATTTATAGTTGAAGACCGTTCCTCTGCTTATGACAACCACAGTTGACTCTCGCTATGTAAGAATTTCTACTATCTAGAAAAAAGCCAATACTTTCCAGTCCCTAGATTCATTTTTTTCTTCTTAAAGAGTTACCGTCTTCTATGTTCAATTTTATACTCCTTTAAAAACAGGGAAAATGTAATTAAAGGAGTCACAAGCAGAGCAGGTTTAAAGAAGTCAAATCCTAAAAGCTTGCTTTTTCCCCTGTTGAGTTGTTCTTTTTATTTCGCTCTGAAGTTTTTGTCTTATTTTTTCCCAAAACATCCATAATGTTTAAATATTTATAAACCATAGCTCTGTCTTTAATGTTAATTAGGTTGTTTCTTTAAAAATGTATTGCATAATAATGCTTTTATTTTTGTTTGTCTGTTTTTTTTTCTCTTTCATTTTATGCATTTTAAATTTTCATGGAAAGAAAGAGAAGTAATATAACATCAAAATTACAGTTTGGAGATATTTTCCTTCTTTCCTTTTTTTTTCTTTCCCTTTCTACAATAGAGAAACAATATTTATTTTATCAGAATACTTCATTTCAATTATGAAATTTATAGATAAAATAAAGTCATCAAAAATACAATTAAAATATAATTTATTTATTTTTATTTCAATGAAAAAATATTTATAAATATAATTAATTTATCAGGTTTTTCATTTCACCTATATATATGTTATATATTTAAACAATGAATAAAAATATTCATAATTAATATTAAATTACTAATTTGAAAAATTTTACAAACAGTACTTAATCAAAATAACTAAGAATTTATAGTCTAACTAGTTAAATATTTAAAAAAAAAGGAAAAATCTAGATGAGAACCAATCCAATATAAAATGCAGAGAAAGAAAATAGTATTTGTGCATTTTTCTAGAAGCTGGATATTTTGCAGTAAAGCAAAAAATTAACTGTGAAATTTTTACGAAACGTTTTGTAATTCCTTATTGCCGAAACGTCAGTAGAAGCCTCTATACATAGGCTCAAAAACTTTTTGTGTTATGTCTGTGTGTCGGTATGTATGTCTCATGACAGCAGCCGCAAAAATAATCCTATTGAATTCAAAATTGGTATACATGTTAATGAATCACACAAAATCAATTGTTTAGTTTTGAGTGGGTATTAGGGTGGTTCGAAAAAATCGATTTTCTTATTTCGGAATCGCGTTACCTCTCAAAAGTTGTAGTTTGGTATCCTCAGTTGGGGAAAAATAACAAAAAAATTCTAAGTTGACATCTTCAGTTCGCGCATGAGGCTGAAAGTTTGAAAAAATATGTTAAAATTTGAAATTTTCAAAAAATAATAAAATTAGTTTTTTTTGTAATCTTTTACAATGCAATAGCCATAAAATGTTAGTATATAGCGTAGTTTCAACCTAAAAAAAAATTATAACTTTTAGATGATATATTCAGTTCGCGAATGAGGCTTAAACTTTGAAAAAAAAATGTCAAAAACTGAACACGAACAGTAACTGACCGGCAAGCACAAAGTTGGCGCCGCGTCGTCGCATTCTTATTCCATTGCCGACTTGTCTAGGCACACTGAGGAAAAATTCTGTATCTGACATCTAGAATCTAAATTGTAGATCTAGAAAAAATAGTTCCATGTTATCCTTATAAATTCTAGTCCGCTTGAAAAGCGAGTACTAGAAGCCCGTATTAGAATTCTAGAGCATTTGCCTATATTCTCGATGGCAAAGTTATTTAAAAATCTCTGCAAATAAATGAGACTACAAGAGGCGGGTTTCAGCAACTATAATCTTGGTGTATGACCTAATTCTAGGAAATCAAGTGCGAATTTCTCGCAATACAAAAAATTCAGAATATTCGGAATATTGAGAATATTATTTCACCATCTAGAAATGTGTAAATAAGAAATTATTGACCATTTCGTCTATTCAGTTTATTGGCGTACCTTATGCGCATAGTTTCTCAGGACAAATTGTCAAGAAGTTGACTGACAGTGAAAAACTCTCTGTTGCTAATTTTGAAACGACTAATACTGAGGAGATAAATGTGACCAAAACTGACTTAAACAAGGACCAACAGTATTTACTTAATATTTATGGAGCAGTCAAGACAGTAAAGTGTGCGCTAGATCACGCTGTGAAAGATCCTGGTCCTCTTAGTAACTCTAGGTGGTTAACTTGTACAAACAGGATCTTAAAATTATATATTTCTGAAGTAAAACTTTCTGACGAAATTAAACTTCTGGTCGGCTATATTATGAAGGTATACGCTCCAGCATGGTTTGGAATTAAAATTCATCCCTCCGTAAAGTTTGGAGCAGTTCACGTGTATAAATTAGTACAGAAGACTTGACAGCTGCCCGAGAGGATACGTAAAATAATTGATGCTGTCATTCAGAGGCATGCGTATTTTTGTCATCCCGTAAATCTTTTAATTTCAATGGTACTAAATGAGAGAGTGCACGTAAGACAGCTAGCTTTTCGAAGATTGCTAAAAGCAAGAAAACAAGAGACAAAAGGGAAATCGATGCGAACTTTTCAACCACCGACCATCAATTTTGCAGCTTCAAATTACATTGAACTTATTGATTATTCCAAGTGCAAACTTACACCTCCTCTAGTAATGAGCAATGTGTCAACGCAAAACCTAGATGAACTTATTAATACTAATGTTCTCCCAGAGTTCGAGCTAATTAAATTTCTTTGCCACACGCAAAGGGTTGAAAGAATTGTAAAGCCCTTAACAGAATCTTGTACTAAAGTATGTGGAGAAGAGAACAGGGATGTTTCCATAAGGACAACTTTGCTCTCAAGGTCAACTATGCCATTATTTGACTATAAATCTCAATTTAAAACAATGCTCAACACATCTGAGGAATGTTAAAGACACAAGAAATAGGTAAAATCTGTATATCATTCTGCAATTAGCTAGGACATGCAATGTTATTATATACATATAAATGTGTGTAACTATACTTGTACGTATAATACTGTAATAAAAGGTTATATTCAACAATTTTAGAATTTTTAAAATACTTTTGAAACGTTAGTATGCCATGTATGTATTATTGTATATTAAACATGTAATTTTCAAATTTTAGAAGATTTTAGCCCAATTTAAGACGTATGTGCGAACTAAAGATATTATGTAAAAGCTATAAAATATTTTTTTAGGTTCAAACTACGCTATATACTGACAATTTATGGCTGTTGCATTATAAAAAATTACAAAAAAAACTAATTTTATTATTTTTTGAAAATTTCAAGTTTTAACATGTTTTTTCAAACTTTCAGCCTCATGCGCGAACTGAAGATGTCAACTTAGAATTTTTTTATTATTTTTCCCCAACTGAGGATAACAAACTACAACTTTTGAGAGGTAATGCGATTCCGAAATAAAAAAATCGATTTTTTCGAACCACCCTAGTGGGTATTTCATTTGTAGTTCGTGTACAAAGACGTGCCAAAGTTTTTCTTATCACAACAGACTTTGTATAGAATTTGTATATACCGCAATAGCGGCCGCGAAAAATCTCCCGTTTGACTTGTAAGTTAATACGCATGTTCAGACGCTATACAGAAATAACGGCATATTTTTTTTATAGATCATGTACAAGGGCATAACAAACATTTTTTATCATTATGGCCTAGAGCCTGAATTTTATTAAGACGCATCGTAACTTGGTTAGACTGCATTGAACAAAATAAAATTAACATGCATTTTTGAGATATTTAAAAGCACATTTTTTACAGAAAAGGCGTGCTTAGACTTAATAATTAATCTATACGACCTCACAAAAGTGTTCCGTAATGCCACGTAATCATTCAAATTATGTCAAATTTCGAAAAATTATTCACGAGCTTTATAGAATAACTTACAATGTTTTTACTGGTGCATATGATGTTTTTGGCTCGTTCTCAGAGGCACAGAAAAACGAATTTCGTGATATTATAATCTATGAACAGATTTTTATTTCGGTCAAGTCTCAGATATGTCAGTTTTGCACCAGAAATTTTAATTGACGAGCAAAGTTATATTTGTACGAACAAATATAGATTTTCCCTCGAACAAATATAGATTTTTCCGATAAATAATATTTCTGGAGGAGGAATGACATATCTTCCTGTGGATTGTACGCCAAAAATTACGGTATTGAAATAAAATATTATATCATCATCTACAGTCAGTAACAAAAGTATCCGAACACTAGCAAAAATTCCTATGTAAAAAAGTAGAGTTAATACTGTTTTGTTAAATAAATCCTTGTCGAATCATGTTATTAGTCAGCCTAAGAACATGATTTGGCAAGGATTTATTTAACAAAACTGTATTAACAATACTTTTTTTATATAGGAATTTTTTCAAGTGTTCAGATACTTTTGTTACCGACTGTATATACCTAAATAATCTGAAATCAGTACACAATATATATATTTTAATTTTATAATAATATAAATATAAATCAGCTAGAAGACTGGAAGTAATACCCACTTGCGGCAATTCGAGTCGTTGCTCATAAATAAAATTGTGAAATAAGATATAATTATGAAATAGAATAAACCTATTTAAAGCTTCTGAAAAAAAAAAAAAAAAAAAAAAAAAAAAGTTTAAAAGAACACATTAATTATCAGTTCTATTTATTGTGAGTAAAATTATAAAAAATCCAAAAATTATGAATAATTTTTTATAACTTTATTTATACAAATTTCAATGAACATAACTGAATAACTTGTCTAAAGAAATATGTGGCTATTTAAACGTTTCTTTGAAAATATTTTATTTTTATCATTCAATTTATTATTTCTAATAGAACTAAACGGTAACATTGTAGAAATGTTTAAACTAATTAAATTTTAAATTTAATTAGAATGTATAACACTCACAATAAGAAAAAAAGGCTATAGATATTTTTTACATCGTACTAGTAAAAATATAATTCTAAATTTAATTTACGCCTAATTTTATTATAAGTGATCAAATGCTAAATAAACTTTTCTTGTTAGACCTCGTAAATGAATGGTGCGAAACAAAAATGTTCAGTAAATGCTTATAGCCAATTTGTAAAATTATAGTTCTTGAATAATAGCAGCGCAACTTTCAATAAACAATCAAATTAAAGAGTCCGGGCAACATGCTATCATAGCGAGCGGGATCTATATCCGACATGGTACTGGAAAAAAAGACGCTCCCGAAGGTAATGGGGACTCAATTTTTTAATTTCAGCGTAAATCATATTTAGTTTTTGTTTCTTTTTTTTTTCTCATAAAGTTTCACTTATTTTAAAAATTTATTCAAATATAGTGACCAACGAAGCGGGCAAAGGCTGCTTATCTTTAAATAGCGTACTTATTCAAATCATTTTAGTCTCGTACAGCGATAATTATACAGAACAAATTTTATCACAAGTGTTTTCTGTTTAGTTTTGAGATCCAAAGTAAATTTCTATGTATAATACAACAGTGAGTTGTATGCAAATATGTAAGTTTGTGTACTTGATTTATATTAGGTTGCAAATATAGTATTGTTGAACTCGACCTGAAAATATTGTAGAAATGAAAATACTGTTAGTAACAATATAACATATTGAAAATATTGTTAGTAACAATATAACATATTGAAAATATTGTTAGGAATAATTATTTTCAAAATCTTGAACATTTTATTTATTTATTTATTTATTTATTCAATGTAATGCGATACTTCTAGAATCTTCATTTCTAATTTTCTAGTACGTGTTTTAATCTTTTAACAAAAAAAAATTTCGGAACATATGAAAAAAAATGCTGATAATAATAGTAATAATTTTTTATTCTAACAAAAACAACAAACACAATTTACAATTATAAAAGAATCGCAAATAAAATTCATAAATATTAAATTTATACTTTTAAATTATTAAAATAACCTAATAAAAATTTTGAAAGGATATAAAATTGAAAAAAAAAAGCTGGAAAGATAAATTACAGATTTTATATATAGAGATTTTATATTATTTATAGAGAGAGTGAATGAATAAATGAAATAATTTATTGAAATAAGTAACCGAATTTCATAAACAATGAATGAAACTATTTTTCCGTAACATGAAAATTTTAACTAATTTATATCCTAACCACTTGATTATTCCGTGATTAATGGTTATTAATATTTTCTCGTCTGACCAATATTAAACTTATTTTTATGGAGTACTCATTAGTACTTCAAGGTCTGTGATCTACTGTTTAGAGGACTTTTTTTTCCTCGTGACTTAGCTTAGTTATATCATTTTTCAAATTTTAAACAAAAAACAATTAAATATTTATTTCATTGTTTAAATGCATTTATCATCATTAGATTTCATAAGATTTCTCTTTTGTTAAAATTTCATTGTAGATGACATTTTAAAATTAAATTATCGATATATTTTTAATTGTTCTTTTATTTCAATAAATTAAAATTGTGCGTCACTTCATTTTATAAGTCAAATCTTATAAAGTGTGTAAACCTTATAAGTAATTAAATGAATAGGATTTTTTTAAATGCTCATAATGAGTAATTGGGCAAAAGAAGTTTTTTTTTTTTTTTAAATTTATTGAAATAATTTCAGTTTTACTTCTTGAATTATAAAGATATGTATATATGATCAAATAATAAATTTTATCTTATACTACTTATTTATGTATATAATCAAATATATTTTTTATTTAAAATTTTATATTTGCAGTTTTTTTTACTGACTTCTCACAGTGTGCGCAAGGCGATAATTTTTGCTTTTTCTCAAGTAAAGTAAAGTAGTAATTTGTTTATCACAAAAATATGCTTATTACCCGAATTCTTTATTTTTTCTCTGCATGTTTACTTTACGTCGAAAAACATGTTTTGTTGAACAATTTAGTTTTATTAAAAAAGAAAAAAGAAAGAAAGAAAAAGAAGCGGAAGAAGAAGAAAAAGAAAGGCTGATATAACAAACAGTTTTGTTGACACATTAAAAGTTTTATTAAATCAACAAAATTTTTTGTTGATATAGTCTTAAATTTTTTTCTGCGTATGAAGGCTCATTTTTAGGGGTGCATTAAACATAATGATATATTGTTACATTTAACTTCATGTTATAATTTAAAGGGATATGCTGTTTCCCTCTTTTATTGCATTATATAGATTTTTTTTTCTTTCAGAATTTATTATCCTTTCTGATTTCTGTCTTAAATCCTAAATTTATCTTCTAGCTACTCTATTTGTCAAAAGCCGATATGATCAATAAATTATCAATACTTGTCACTCAGTGTACAGTTATTAGTAACTAAGAGTTACTTTTTGAGTTAAGAAAAAAAAAAAAAAAAATTGGTAATAATGTCTGTTAAAACTCATTCTTAAACGTTTTAAATAAAAAAGTAATTTTCAGTTTTGTAATAATAATAATAATAATAATAATAATAATAATAATTTTTATTATTATTTGTATTCATTATTTTTCCTGTAAGGATTTTTTGAATTTAAAAGTTATATACATTAAGTATACAGATTGTCAGGTGAAAATAATAGTTCTGCATATACATATATCTACATATCTATGTATATGAATAAAACGCTGGGGGGGGGGGATATATCCTATATAACGCAGTTTATATTTTAAATTTCCCTCAGCACATTTTTTGGAGGGTTATCCTAGTGAATAAAATGTAAACACATTTCCTTCCTAAAGTTATATTAAAAATAAATAAATAAATAAAGTAAAATAAGATCTACTAAGGCGAAATGAGTTGTGTAAAATGTTTGTCTAGTTATAATGAAAGATATACACACTCATTTTTAAATCATACGCTTAAAGTGAATACATTAAGTAGAATAAGTTTGAAGCATGGTGCTACAATAAACATAAAATTTCCTAACGTGATAGACTAAATAATACTTAAATATACGAATTTAATTTACGTAACTTGAACTCCTAAATTTATGAAAAAGATTAATGGATAACTATTATGAGCTTCAATTATTTAAGTAATATATGTATAATTAAAATCAATTTCTCCAGAACTGATTTTAATTAAATATATTGTGTACATTTTTAGGTTTGCGTGTTTGTAAAATAAAGATTTATTTTTGTTTCTCCGTCAAGTAATAAAAAAAAAATCCTATAATTTAATTAAAAGAATTTAATTTGGATAAAGAAAAAAAACGCAAAAATACTTAGATTATCCACTGACTAAATACATAAACCGCACTAAAAATGCGTCTCATTAGTAATGATTGATGACCTTTACAAAATGAGAGAGGAAAAAATTTATTTCAACGCAAATTGAGGATACCGCACGTTTTTTGTTTAAAGCAGAGTACGTTAGTTTGAACGAGAGAATTTTTGATCGATTTTATCTAGATGTAATATATTAATGAAGAAGACAAAAATATTAAAACTTTCAATTTAATTCTGTGGTCGATAGAGATTCCCGCTTAACAACATCTGGAAAAAAAAAAAAAAAAAAAAGGATATAATATGTGAGAGTAGAATCGTCCAGAATTTTATTGATTTTAATTTTTTTAAACACAGAATTATGTGCATCTTTTTATGTTTAAAAGACACAATTGGGATTTTCATAACAAAAAACAAAAGAAAAAAAAACTTATGTCGTTTAATATTTTAAATAATAAACTAAATGGAACAATTATTAGTGTTATAAAAACTATGCAAGAAATGCAAATGAAAAAGAAGTTCATAGATGAACGAAAATCAGATTTTTTGTGTGCTGATTAATTTTTAAGTATATTTGAATAGTTAAAAAGACATAGCTAAATATCGACGATTTGAAAAAGTATTAATATTAATATTAATATTTATTTATTTTTCACCAAAGTTGTGAAATTTTTCAAGCAGATTCTTCTAATGATTCTGCAACGCAAAACACATCAATTCTTAACAAGTGTAAAGCTAGCATTGTGCCCCCCCCCTGACCTCAATTTTATTATATGTATATATATATATATATATATATATATATATATATATATATATATATTTAATAATATATTTAATTTTCCGGTAAAAAAATGCTAGCCCACAAATTAAAAAATATCCCACTGGGCTGGACTTGAAATGAATTAAATATTATTTTAAAATCTGTAATTTTCCTCCGGATTTGCCGACTATTTGAATCTGAACTTATATTCCTGAAACATATATTCTGAACATCCTCCACATTTTTAGTCAACTTTTAATTTTTGTCAAAATCAATTACAAATTTATGCTTTTTAAGAGAGCTTTTTCCTTTTTCAATAAAGAATATAAAGAACATAAATATTAATAATAATAGAAAAACATGAGTTATAATCTAACATGAATTAAATATTGAAAAACGGACAGCCCACAAATTTTGAAATATCAGTTTAAAGTATCTTAAAATAAATTACATTTTAAGCAATTAATTTAAATATCTCTAAAAAACCTCTGATTTTCAACTAAAATTAGAAACTTTTAAAGAGTGAACTCATAATCACTATTTATACCTAATATTTAACTTTTGCCAAAACCTGTTTAAAATTCGCGATTAAAAGAAAAAGGGGGTGGGGGGAGGTTCTGCAATAAAAAAAAAAAAAAAAAAAAAAAAAACGAATCATTAAATGTTAGAAGATTACCAGCTCACAAATTTAGATATATCAATGCAAAATAGCCCGGAAAAAAAAACACGTTTAATTTAATTTAAAATATTTATGAAGTAAATTTTACCAAAAATTCTAAGAATCATATCTGTTAAAATCACTGTTTGGTGTAAAAAGAATAAAAAAAATGAAGTCGGCCTGCTCGACGTTACAATGCAGCGGGCTGATAGACAAATTTTTTGATTTTATAATACCCTTTTTTTTTAAATGTCGGGAGTTAAAAACAACTAGTAAATAGTGTGATTTATAATTTTTTATTGCATATATTTTATGGAATTGTTTTGGAGTCGAATTGTTTTGTAACGAATGTCTGGATATCAGCATTATTTACTCGTTATATCCGAGTACTCGTCAAAACTGATTTATTAAAAATAACCAAAAATAAATAAATTAAAAGCATGAAAATTAATTAGGAATACGTTATAAATATTTACTTTTTATTTTACTACATTCAGAAAAAAGCAATAACTAGTGAGTTTCGTTTCGACCAGGTTGTAGATGTCGATTGTTAGGTATATCTAGAAAAATTTTCTAGTTCACATGTCACGTGACTTTCGGTTAATGAAATAATAACTGAGCATATTGGAAGGAAGAGATTTTTTAGGTTCCTTTATTACTTTTTTTATACTATTTAAAAAGAAAAGAGAAGACTAAAGATTTTTAAATTATTTAAGAGTTAGAAAATTGTATAAAATGTCACTGTTACACATGTGTTTTGCCGGTTATAAAAGAGTTTTATAATTACGTTTAACAATAAATCATCTTTTTTTTTTTTTTTTTTTTTTTTTTTTAATGTTCCTGTTTAAGAGCGAGAGTAGTAAACATGTTTTAGTGTAATTGCAAATTTCAGCTTGCATTTTCCCTAAGATTTTCTCGTAGTGGTAAAGATAACTTAAGTGCTGGTGCATAAAATATTTCTGAAAGGAAATAGTAAAAATACACTAAAATTAATAATAATTCATCACTAATAATTTTAATTAATTTTAAACAGTGTACTGATTTAAAATTAATTATATGCAGGGTCCAAATGCACAAATTATGTTGGTCGAGAGTCCTTACTTCCAGGGCTATAGCTAAGACATTTTAATAGCGGACGAAATGTCATAAAATTGTCGATTTAAATATCGACTTTTACCAACATAGTTAGAAAAAGATTAGTATTTTTTTGTCTTTTAAATTTTACTTTCATATTTTACACACTTGTTTTACCCAATTTTGGTAAAATGGAAAGTGAAACAAATACAAGAAATTTAAGCTTAACTAATCATTATAGTAGATTTATGTGTAGATGTAAGCATTTATAAACTCTGATGCCGCACGAAAAGTCCTTCATATCTAAAAATTAACTGCAAACAGCAAAAAACTTCGTTAATACGTTTAATCGATATCTCTACGCTACACAATGAACTCACGTATTTTTACGGCATAAAATCATAACAATTTTGATGCTAGAAAATTTGGCTGTAAATTTACAGTACTACTTTAAATCGTTTATGCTGTAAATTTACTGTAAAGCTGTAAACAAAAATAACAACAAAAAATAAAATCTCGAACGTTATTTTCATGGCACATTTTCACAGTATGTTTGCTTATTTAGGTATTTTTAAATCAATTGCATCTCATTACTAATCAAAGTTTACTTTATGTATTAAATAAAAAAGTTATCACAGTCAAATGAACCTTATTATAATATTTTATTAAAAAAATATATATTTTTAAAAAAGGTAATTGAAAGCAGGTCCCGTATGACAAGCAGAAATTTTTAGATACTTTCAAAATAAATTCTACACAAGTTAACAAGTTTTAAAAATTATTAAATTCATGAAGATAAAACTGGAAGAAAAGGTGATCAGTAAATATTTAAACAAAAATCAAAATGTTTTGGATCGCCCTGTAAAAAGTAATTCTGGAAGTGTGTTTTGGCTATAGCATGTGATTATAGGGATTCTTTTAGTTATCTAGAAAAAAAAATGGAAATCAATGAAAAATCAGTACCAAATAAGCATATGTTTTCCCAAGTACTGTCACATATTTAAATTCATAATAAGGTAAAATACGAGGTGAATTATCAGCAGCAATAACAGAAAATATTTTTACGACAAGCAACTATATGTATGTATATATCTATATATATATACATATATAAAGTAACAAAATAAGTAGAATGCAAGAACTAAACAGATGATCACATTACCACCATACTTTACAATATCCTATATATATTATTATATAACTATGATAAAAATAACTACTTATATATATATATATATATATATAAGTTACTTTAACATTATTCCTTTGAAAAAACAAACTATATTAAACATTAATAAGAATAGAATTAAAAGAATATAATAAAAAAAAAAAAAATTCTTAATAATCAAATATTAACAAAACACACGCACACATACATATATATATATATATATATATAATTTTGTTTAAAGTCAATGCATTAGATAAAAATCGAAATGCAAATTTCGGGAAAAAAGTATTTGAATATTAAAAAAGTATTTTGACTTTTGTCAATAATATGGACGTAAGAAATAGAAATTCCACGTCTGAAATATTTCCAAACACAGTATGAGGAAAATTTCATTAAATTAATATATATATATATATTCTATATATATAAGTGATAGATCTTTTAACCTTAATTATTTAGCAATTAATATATGCATGTCATATATATATATATATATATATATATATATATACATTTCTTTTTGACTTTTAACAAAAATAAGAAATTAATAAATACAATAAAAGGTCGTTGTTTCAAAAATAGGATTCTGTTGCCATATTTTACAAAAATAATAGCTATATGTAAAATATTGCACCTTATATTTTTCTTGTTATTCTTATGGAAGAACAAAAAAAAATTCACATGCAACTTTTTGCTGTCAACATAAGTCATGAATTAAATATCAAAGGTCAGCCTATTTACCTGTTTTCTAATATATAACAGAAAATTAATGCTGAATAGATACCAAATATGCACATCTCTAATTACAAAATTTATGCATTTAGTTCTTCAGTAAAATAAAGCGAGAACAGTACTGAATCCAGTAAACAAATCTGGAAAAAGAGTATGTCTTAGAAAAAGAGAATATCCATTGGCGAAAAAGGATTTCTTATTAATAGACGCTTGGATACATCAAACATCATAAAAAATTATAATGATCTGATTAATTTATTTTTACCATACGTAAATTGTAAATCAATTCCGCCTTTTAAAAAAGCTCGTTGATCAAAATGTAATATGAAACTAAATTTACAAACCACTACTAAGAGATAACTCAAATATTTAATTTAAACGAATCTATATTCTTTTTATAGATATAGAGAAGATACTAGTGAAATGAAAAGGGAAAAAATAAAAATTATAAGATTAAGAAATAAAATCGTAGCAAATAAGATCTTTTTCTAAAGTGAACAGACTAAGTTTCTGTAACTCTTCGTGAGTTAAAGAGGATCTTGAGCTATAAATCAAGAAGAAACAAATCGAAATCAAAGCAAGAGATTTTTTACAAAGAAAAAGAACATAAGGGATAAACTTTACGAGAGGGGGATACTCGATATAAAAGGAGTCGAGAAAGTCAATCCTCTTTTAACATTAACACTCTTTAACACTGACACTCTAGTCAGCACTGGCTTTAGATATTTTTGCTAATATAACACAGAAAATAACGCTACACTTATTTTTGAGCATTGAGTAGCCAATAAACGTTGTTGGTTTGTCTTTAGTATACAAAACTGAATTTTATTTTGAAAGAGCTAAGCACATTTTATTTTTAGAATCCATTAAAATCAAGGTATATTTAAAGCTTTATTTCTAAACGTATATCGTAATACATATAATGCATGTATTGCAAGAAAATAACAGTTAATATTAACATTTCCTTTTTTTTCACGTTAATGGTTTTTTTTTCACGTTAAAAATTTCACGTTAATGGTTTATTATCATAATTTTACTGATTCTATCTTTTTTCCTATTACATATATCTCGTATATTTCAAATTTTATGAAGGTCTTTATACTTAAATATAATCTAAACATGATTTAACATTTCATTGTGTAAGTATTTTTATCGTAAAAATATAATTATTTATAGTTCGATATTGCAAATTATTTTTTCAAGTAAATTAAAGAATAAACAAGTTCCTTTATTTTAACAAACCTTATGTATGTATATATATATATATAGTCAGTAACAAAAATCTCCGAACACTAGCAAAAATTCCTATATAAAAAAAAGTACACTTTTGTACAGTTTTGTACAGTTTTGTTAAATAAATCCTTGTCCAATCCTGTTTTTAGACTGACTAAGAACAGGATTCGACAAGGATTTATATAACAAAACTGTATTAAGTGTACTTTTTTTATATAGGAATTTTTGTTAGTGTTCGGAGGCTTTTGTTACCAACTGTATATATATATATATATATTTCTGGTATCCCAGAATAGGATCGGTAAAATTTTTCTATTCAGCTAATTTGTTATATGTTTTAGTACATTCTTCAAAAATCTTCGAAATGTTGACTAATGATGTCTAATTCTAATGTTCTTCGAACTGTTGACTAATGATGAAATATTTTCCCCACTCAATTCCATATGGTCATAACTTTTTTTATACATCTTAATTGCTGAAAGTTGAGACACAAATTGAAATCTTGCAGAATTTAAAAGGTAAATAGTAAATCTGGTTGGTAATCTCAAAAGCTTCAAAACAAATAGTAATTATTATTATTATTATTATTTTGTGGCAAGAGAGATACAATTACCCTGTATTAGATAAAACGAATGAATTCTGTACATAACACTATATTTCATGCCGTCATTATTTCTTATTTTGTCCAAAAATATTAACATTGGAAAAAAAAGAAAAGAAAAAGAAATTTGAAATAAATAATACTTCTACGCAACAATTGATATATATATATATAAATTTTTCATGATTTCACATAGATTTAAAGAAAACGAAATATTGTTATGATATTCAACAAAAGCAACATACGTTACATCCACAATTTAAATTTAATTCGTATTGTGAAAGAAATTGGAGGTAATACTGATATAAAATATCGCAATCAGTTGAATCATTAAGTTATACCGTCGTGTACAAAGCTAAAATACTGTTATCAACAACACTCTTGTTCCCTGGTAGTTCTTCCCAAGAACTAACCACGTTCAATGATGCTTGCTTTGGGTGACCTGTCAAGAAGTGATAGTTTCAGTATAAAAAGGCTAGTGTCTCAGAATCAAATGAAAAAAACCATAAAGTGAAAGCTACATATGTAAACAGTAAAATGAATGTCGATATTCAAAGCATCAACATAGGACAAACGACTATAAAACGGCCTTTACCGGTATTAGCAGCAGCTTTTTAAATTTCTAATCTCAAGTTCCATTGTCAACAATTAAAAAAATATTAAACATCCCACCAAATTGACAACTGGATATTTTAATAAACCAGTCAGAGGTTAGCACGGTAATTCTTTTGAATACAACTCATCTTTAATTAAAAAAAAGTTTACAAATCATTTTCAGTAGTTATCTTCAGTCAAAAAATATGGAGGTTTCGTTATAAAGATAATGATATTTAAATTGTAATTGCGACGATCTCTGAACAAATTATTAAAATACTTAAATGTGGTCGAAAAGAGCGAGTCATCGACGTCGGTCGAAATGACGAATCATTGAATTATAAAACGAATCATCTCGAAGTCTCAATGAGTATCATTGTGAAATTTTAAAACAGTTGCAAGGTTTTCAAACCTGCAGTGAATATTTAACGAAAAATACTAAATCGAAAATTAATAACAATCACTCGGCAAGACATTAATTGCGTGACCCCAAAAGAAATAGTTTGCCAGATAACTGAATTTAAACCTAATAGATGCCAAAATGCTCAACTTTCTACAAAATCTAATTACTGGAGACTACAAAAATGTTGACGAAGTTTTAGCACCCCCATCCCCCTCCTTCCTCTCTACGTCTGTTCTGAATAGTATCTAAAACAGGGGAGAGAACAGCAATAAAGGCAATTAAATTTTCTAAAAAAAAGTCCAAATGTAGCCTTCGTGGGGATTCTCACTTTTTTTTTTTTTTATGTGGATCATGGTAAAGTATTTTACTAAAAATAATCCTTAAAAAAAAAAAAAAAAAGAAGGAGTCAATGTCTGGGCTGACGTTATAATAGACAATCGCACAGACTTTTGACGAAGAACGTAATGCTTCTTTAATATAGTGAGACAAAGGCATAAAGAGTCATACAACAAACAGACATATACAATTTTACGATATAATTTGAAAAGCAGAGTAGAGTAATGTGCAGATACATCTCACAGTAATTCTCATTTAATTGTGTGTACCACAAATTAACCATATCTTACTTTATTAAGATGTTTTATAAGTATCTAGATTGAAATTTAAATATGATGAATTTCATTAAATAAAACGACCTAAGCTTAGTAATTGAAATATATATGTATCCAACAAGGTTTAAGATAAATAATCCTACATATTATTTGTCAGAAAAAAAAAAAAAAAAAAAAAAAAAGTCTTTAATTTCATAGACATTAAATATTATGGATTAAGTGTTCATTATATAGTATGAGCGATTTCAAATAATAAACCAGAATAAGTTCTATTAACGACGACCAGCTTTCTGTTTTTTCGATTCTGAGACGGTACAAAGTAATGTGAAGAATACCTTGAATAAAAAAGTTATAAAAGTGGTCATTATTCAAAATAGATGAATTTCGATGCATGAAAATGACACATTTGCGAACGTTGTAGTACGTCAAAAGAATGATAAGATACCATAAAGTTCTCTCTATTTGCAGGATACAAACAACTTTAAAGGGAGTTTATTCCTTATTTTCTCCCTCGTTTCAATATACGCTCAGCATAGCAGAAAATGCATAAAACCCGCAAAAATCATTCTCTTAAAAACAAATGCTCGTTTCTCCCTTCTTCAGCACCACACAGGAAGATAAGCCTGATCGTTTGGGATTTTCACCTCCGGCTATCGAAAATGAAGAAGTGGAGAAGTTGCGAAAAAAAGAACTGCCTTTCTAGAAACAAAACATAATAAAATTTATGGTGTAAAAAATAGCAGAAAGGATAAGATAATGGCAACGGTTGCTGCACTTTGTTCCGGAGGCTACGGATAATTTTTTTTATTTTATTTTTAAGAAAAAGAAAACGTTGCCTTTAAAATATGTATCGTTAAGCTGAATCATGTTTTGTTTTGGAGAGCTTAATTAAAAGTCCAGTGGTGTCTATACAAATGAGAGACTCTTAAGTAACAATTATTTTAAAAATGTGTCGTTAGTCAAACATTTTTTTTTTTTTTTTTTTTTTTTTTTTTTTTTTTTTAAGTGTTTGCGGCAAGTATATATATATATATATATATATATTTTTTTTTTCAGGTTGTAATAACAATATTGTTACTTTTTTTTTCGTAAATGACCATTAAAAAGTGTTCCAAAAAAGCTATGAAAAGTGAATATTTATTCTTTTTTATAAAATTTGTAATTAAATTCAAACTTTTCAGTTAAATTATTCATGCGAATTTTGATAGGCTGTAGAAGAATATTCATTACAATAAGTATTCTTTAAAATTTAAAATAGTTGGATTTTAATATGTTAGGACTAAAATTTAATTATTTGTAGAATTTTTTTATATCACTTAAATTACTATTTCATGATTACTAAGTTATTCTTCATTTTATTAAATACTGTTTAACTAAATTATCCGAAAAACATATATTAAAGAAAAAAAACTGTTACACAAATATTATTCTAAAAATTTATATATCAAATAAAAATTTATATTGGATGAATATGTGTAATGTAGAAAAAAATTTATTTATTCAATTTATATTTTACAGTATTTGATAAATTATTACTTTTCCATTTCTAACTAACTCAACAAATATTAGTCCTATCTGATAACTTTCATCGTTTATGAGACTAATGATAACATGCTATGTATGAGCATTATTTATAAAGAAAATAAAATTTAGGCATTTATTTTTATTTATTTATTTATTTATCTTTTTTTAGGGGAAAAAAATTATTATAGTAATAAGATAAATTGTTAGACTAAGGAAAAATAAAACATGAATAACATAATAAATCGTCAGTTTTTATTTTATTACTATTTTTATTATTTTTAATTGAGTATCTTATAATAATATTACTTGTATAAAATATTTCCTAAAATTCCACTTTAAAAATTAACAATGAAGATTTTTTTTTAAATTAAGAAGTGCCCCCCCCCCCCCACCGCCACCCCTACGGATTATTTCATACTGGAAAGTTATCTTCCTTTTATTTAATAACAGAATTTTAGATGATAAATAATATATATATATATATATATATATATATATATTTGTATTGAAAAATATTGGTATAAAATAATCGGGAGAGTTGACACCTCTGAAATTTGAATGCTTGAGTTCATGCATTATAGAAAAGTTTTCCCCTGCTTGATTCAGGGATAAATTAGCTTGAAATATTAAAAATAAATAAATAAATAAATATAATATTGAATTATAAACTTAAATTACTAACTAAATGGAACTTCTTAAATAATAATAATAATAATAATAACATGAAATGAACTCGATTTTACATATACTTATAAACGCATACAATATATTGCATAACAATTTAATCAAAGAAATTTAAAACACATTATGAATTACAATCATCTCTCTCACAAAGAAACCACTTTAAATGCAATAAATTATTAAATAATAAATAAATTACAATTTTGAAAAAAATTGGTAAAACTAAAATATAAGTATCACATATCTTAAAAATTGTATATAATTTAAATATTTAAATAATGGTTATTAATTTCTTTTACTCAATACTGTTTTTAATATTAATTCTGTGTACTTCAAGAAATGTGCTTAATGGAATAATATATAATTGAAAGAATATATAAATAAAAGTAACAGAAATTGAAGGTAAAGACAGCCGTTGAATTCATCTTTGTTGTTTTAGAAAAAAGTACCAAATCCACCCTTTTGCTTATCGAAAAATAGAATTTGATTGCATTAGGTCGCAAATGAAATTATCAACATTTAAATATCGAGAGATCCTTTATCTATGGAAATCACCGCAAATCAAATAAATTGTAAGTCTGAAAGCAAATCACAGATAAAACTCTGAAGAAATGATAATTCAATCGGAAATCTCCCCCTGCTTTCTAATGTAAACAGAGTACCCTATCATGTAAAAAACATAAGGCGATGGGGTAGGGTGAGAGGGAGGCCTGTTCAAACAAAGCAAAAAGTACGGAGTCAATTTAGTTATAAAAGCTAGAATCAGTACTATCAGGAATTTAGCAGTCTACCGCTGTGTCCCATTAATATAATTACTGTAGTTTCTTGCAGATACTCCTTGAGGATATTTTACATCATTTATTTATCATTATTATCTTTTTTGCAAATTCCGATATGATTTCCCCTTCAGATAATTTTCGTTTCCTTTTTTTAATGTTAAGTACAAAAAATGTTTATAATATATTTTTAGTTTGATAATTGATAATTTTTTTTAAAAACTTTACTAAGAATAATGGAATTTGACGCTCTCATTTCACCATGCTTATATATTTTTCATTAAGGCGACTGAGACGTTTGCGACAACCGTGAAGTGAGAAATTTAGGTTGTTGCTTTTAATATCCATATATTTTTTAATTATGCATGTATCAATATAACTTTTTTTTGAGATATTAACAAGAAGTTCAAGATATATTTGATTCAAATTATTTACTCTTACGTATTACAGTTTTTTTTTTTTAATAGCACTGTAAACATAAGTATTTTACTCTTAAGGATTTTTTTACTTTGGTCCAAATTTCTAAAAAAATAATGAAAATATTACCTTGAAATCATGCATGATGATAGAAAATACTTTTGTTTATGTACTGAACCTATTTTATGTTTTGTTGTTCTATTTTTAAAATTATAAAAAAATGGCAATTTTTACTTATTAGAAATATGCATTTTTTAACACATATTTTCGCTCTTTAAAAAAATATCACAAGGTATATACAAAAAAAAAAAAAAAAAAAAAAAAAAAAAAGGTTCACTATATGCAGAGACGCTTATTTTATTTCCCTCTAAAATTTGAAGGAACTACTTTCAACAGATTTTTCACAAAGTGTACCAAAGTGAAAAAATCCTTAAGAGTAAAATACGTATGTTTACAGTGCTATTAAAAAAAAGAAAAAGAAAACTGCAACACATAAGAGAAAATAATTTGCATCAAATATTTCTTGAACTTCTTGTTAATATCTCATAAAATTATATTGATACATGCATAATTAAAATATATATGGCTATTAAATGCAACAACCTAAATTTCTCACTTCACGGTTGCCGCAGACGTCTCAGTCCCCTTAACAGGTAAAAAATGCACAACACAGAAAATGTGTAGAAGGGGAAAAGTTTCTAAATGATAAATATTATCAAAAAAGATGGTGTTTTCGTTCAAAGCCTTTTGTGCGTGCGTGCGTGTGTGTGTGCGTGTAAACAAGTAAAACGGATAAATATTGTTAAACTCTATAAAATACACAAATCGTTTATAAGTATAAATATTTACGAAGATTTTTTTGCAATCTTACAGTTTCCGAGAACATTGTTATGTTTCTCCTTATACATAGAAATTTTGTGGAGCAGAACTAATATGAAATCAATATATTTTTATCATGTCTTTATTTAACAAATTTCTTTTTTAGTAAGTTATGACAAGCACATGTGATCTTTTATTATGAGAAATATTTCTATAAACTTTGGATACATATCATAATTTTTAAATTTAGCATTTTCATTTCTATTGTATAAATAGTTTCAAAATATTTAATATGTTAAATGTTGTTATGCATTCAAAACATTTCCTCATGTAATAGAAAAGTCTTTTGAACTGAGCTGAACCCGCATGTTTGAAAAATATATTTCTGTTATGTTTAGAAATCTTTTCCTTACAAAGAAAATTTATTTGAACTTACTTTTAAACAACTGTTGTTTTCGTCGTTGTGATATTTATAGGCCAAAGTTTATAAAAGGTCGCTTATGGATGGCTCGATCGCTGTCAAACTATTTGCCCATGTGCAGGATTTTACGTTTAGCCTTACATTTTGCTTTACATTTATTTTTATTTATTTATTTATTTATTCATTTTTAATTTCGCACAAAAAATAATGCCTTTGATTTTATTTTAATGTGTGTAGTAAATTTGTATATTCTATTTGAAATTATGTTAGATATGCAAATTTAATACACCAATTTCTGTCGGATTTATAACGTTGGTTTTATGGTGGGCCATACTCTAAAAAGTTTCTATGAAATTCGGAAAGTTGACCGTCAACTTATATAGACTTCAGGAAAAATGTCTAGAACTCGTTTTAACAAACTGCTGTAAATTTCGGAGTGCTGACCATTTATTGTGGGTCATTTCCCTTCCATAAGAGAAGAATCATGAAAAATTTTCAGGCATGACTATTTTTAGGTCAGAGACTGGAGCACTTTTTTCCCGGTCACTGACAACAATCTAATGTGTAAATTTATTACAGTAAATCGTAGCTAATCCAATAAAAAAAAAATGCAGACGAAGGAGAGAAAAAATCTGCGATACAGCCAATCGACAATAATTCAAGTAGGTAAGCGCCAACCAAATATATGTTGACAGTTCAACAACTCATGTTTGTAGAGTAAAAGAAATCAGTCAGAAAACAGTGAGTTTTTAAAAACAATGGAAATATTTTCCATGAACTTTTTGACAGCAGAAGGAGTTATTTTACTTTACGAAACTTTTCTATAAACTCCATAAAGTACCTTTGCTTTCTGAGTTTTTGAATGGTTCTTTACCAAATATTTTCAACTTAGAATAAATTGTGACCCTCTGCGGGCTATTTGTGAGATTAAATTGAATATTCTTAACATTTTCTTTTCTATAATATTGATTAATTTAGGGCCAATTTTATCATTTAGGTTGATTGTTTTTGTTGTGTTGGTTTAACGATGCGCAAGAATTGCACAGTGGTCAGCTGTTGACGGTCTGGCATTCAAAACTTAATCTGGTCCTGAGACATGCCTTTACAATTTTGTTCTTCGTGGAGAAGATGTTTTTTAACATCAGAAAACCAAAGATATATTATTTTTACTGAGAATTCTATCATTTAGAAACTTTATACGGTGAAAAAAACTGTTTAATATATATTTTTTATCAAGTCTTATTTAAGTGATTAAAATATCATACATTCAGTACTAAATCCTATCAGCACAAAAATTGGGAAAATTTTGTGGTATATAAACGGCAATTTTAGCATACAGAAATTATTTGAAAGTTAATAAATTCTTGTATAACATCTCGATATGCGTGTATTCATTACTATATATCAATTTGAATATATGTATACATAAATAATTTTTTCAATGAGGAAAATTTTATATTATCATTTCCTTATAGAATGGACTTTTAGCCGGGGAAGTATTGCCAAATAAATAATAATAATTATTATTATTATTATTATTGTTTTGCAATATTGTATACAGCGATTTTAATCATTGAACTTGTTTAAGAAACTCATATTCCTAAATAATGCTTAATATCAAAAATTTCTTTCCGCAAATTATCTAGATTAAACAGCGTATAGAATATAGTATTCTAAATTCCGTTTTTCTTTAACTATATTGATTAACAATATTGATTAAAGTGGGTATTTTTATGAAATGGTAAACCACATAAAAAATGCATATAATAATGTGAAACAAACATTTAAAAATCAAACATGGGTGTGTTTTAATACTATTATAATATTAATAAACTCCATAGGAGGATGACGTATTAAACCTTTTTGTAAATTACTGTCATATATTTATGAAAATTTACATGCCTATGCATATTGCAAACACATATTCATAAATATATCAAATCTGTTTTAAAACTATATAATTAAAAAGAAATCAATATTAATACTTTTTGAAAATTTTTATAACATTCATAACATTCCATTTTTAACATTCAAATACAATATACATTATGAAAATCTTTTCAAACATTTCACAGAAAAAAATGATATATCATGAACATATATTTAATTAACTTTATTATAATGAATCCGGAATCTAATACCCAAATATGTTTAGTTTAGTTATTGTTAAAATATAATAATGAAAATTCGAGTATGAAATTGAAACTTTGTTAGCTGGGAGTATTTATGAACATTTCAAAATGTTTAAAATATTATTTTTATTTTATTTAATTGGTTTTCGAGAAATTTTTATGTACTTAAAATATTTTAACGTACATGTATGAAATTTTCATATATATATATAACATCCATTATGCTATTAATTATAAGCAACTTTTCATATTTTGATATGTGTAACACGCAATTAAATCGAATATTTTAAAAGATAATGGTTTTATTTTATTTCTTAAGTATTAAAGAAGTTATAACTTCTTCATGTTATTTCACTGCTGAGTATTAATGCCTCAAAGATTAAATATAAAATCTATTAAAAGGATTATAAATATTTTAGATGTAGAAAAGTATATTATGATATAAAGGGTGGCTGAAAAGTTCGGAAAATTGTATTTGTACGGTTTTTTGTGATTGACATTGTGGTTTTACGTCACTTTGAACAATTTTAATGAATTTGCAATGTAATTTATATCCAGGAAATGTTTAATTCATTTGTTTTATTTCCGATCTGTTTATATTATGAGTCGCGAAAATGAACGTATCACTGTTGTCGAATTGCACAAGACGGGAATGATGACGGCCGACATTGTTCGAACGACTGGTTTTAAGCAGTATGGACCATCTACAAGATCAAGAAACGCTTCAAAGAGACAGATGGGATTGCAGACCGTCCTCGGAGGGGTCGTCCAACCACTGTCATCAATCCGGAGAACATCAACAAGGTGCGATGCAGGATTCGTCGAAATCCAGAGTTGTCGATGCGCAAGATTGCCACAGAGCTCGGAATCAGCAGAGAATGCGTTCAAAACATCGTCAAGAGAAAGCTGGGAATTTGTAGTTACAAGATCGCCTGTGTCCACTTCCTTAATGATGCTATGAAGGATAAGCGGGTTAAAAACTGCCGAAAAATGCTTCGGTTGGTCGGTGCTGGTCGCTTGAACAAGGCTTTCTTCACGCACGAGAAGATTTTGACCGTCGAATCGTTCCATAATCACCAGAATCGACGTCAGATACTCAAGAAAGGTCAGCAGAAGACTGCGGCAGGAGAAACCATCGGTCTCAGCCATTTCTCGGCCTCTGTGACGGTGTGGGGAGGAAACTGTGCCACTGAAAGACGCCGTTTGTCTTTATCCAAAGAAATGTCAGAATCAATGCCACCAGGTACCAGCTACTGATCCTTCACGACGTCAGCACTTCGGCCCGCATGGATTTGCATTTCAGCAATTCTGGCATTCAATTTCAGCAATTCTCCGGCGCATTCTGTTAATCCACAATTACCATCTGCGAAGAGCGGTTTCCGGGCTTTTGGAGCAAGGAAATTTGGCCGACAAATTCTCCGGATATCAATCTAATGGATTATTCAGTGCGGTCCATCCTAGAAAAAAAAGTTTCGGCTACACGATACGCTAATGTAGAAGCGTTCAAAACAGCTCTGATGCGAGCCTAGGATGAAATTACGAGGGAATACTGTACGACCATCGTCGGCAATTTTCTAAAGAGACTACGCAAATGTATTGAGGCTCCTGGAGGTAATTTTGAGCATTTGTTGTAAAAGTTTTTTGTTCTAATTTATTGTTATTGAATGAATAAAAGTTATTACTCGTTCAGATATGTCGATTCATTTGTTTATGCAGTAATTTTACACTGGTGGAATATTTAAAAATATTTCCCGAACTTTTCAACCACCCTTTACTTCTTAACGGCCCTCTTCTCTTACCGTCACTGGAAGTCCGAGCTAACACAGTAAAAAAAAAAAAAAAAAAAAAAAAAATACTGTTAAAGTACAGGAAAAATCTGGCAGCTGGGGTGCCAGTATTTTTCCTTCAAATATACAGGACAAAACTGTACTTTTAACAAAAAACCTGTTTGATTTACAGGACTCCTGTGTAAAATACATGTCAGTGATACAATTTTACGGTTTTAAACTGTATATTTGACGGAGAAATACTGGCACCCTAGCTGCCAGATTTTTTTCTATACTTTTAACGGTTTTTTTTTTTTTTTTTTTTTAACGTGAATGTTATTCTATGGGAAATTTTCTTTACAAATAACTTATTAACTAATACATATTTTTAAATTCTGTTTTCACATTCAGAAAATTCCTAACTGTTAAATTGACGGACCTTTTTTAAGATGTATTTTTTAAAATTTTTTAAAAATTTTTAATATTTTATTTTGAAATTTCAAAATGAAAAATTTCCCATATGCTTCAAAATAAGATATAAGAAATTAAAATATATATATATATATATATATATATATTATCAAAGTCAGTTTAATAGTTGGGAATTTTCATAATGTGAAAACAGAATTTAAAAATATGTATTAGTTAATAAGTTATTTGTAAATAAAATTTTCCATAGAATAACATTAGTTTCGGCTTCCGGTGACGGTGAGTGAAGCGGGCCCTTAAAGAATTTCCTTACAAGTGTTTAAATATTAAAATCGGAATGTAATTAATAACAAGCATATAATTAAAACTGGTATGTACCTACTGTTGCATGATCTGTTATTTTTCGCTTAAACCAACAAATAACAAAAATAATAGAGTTGAAAATAACAATGACAATAAAAATAAAGATTGATATTATTTCAATATATATTATTTCAAAAGTGTTAAATGAACAATGTGTGTTTTTAATTTTTTTAAATATCAAAGTTAGAATTATTTTCTCTTTCAACTCAGTTAAATATTACCATTATTAGTAACTAGTTATAATTTTATGAAATAGAATAGAATACAATTTTAAAAATGATATATAAATTTACTGTTAAATCTTTTTCTCTTTATTGTCTTTTCTTCTTTATAGCTTTTTATATTTTCATTAAATTTGCATGTGGTAACAAAAATTATTTACAAAAGTACTGCTTTTAGGGGGTAATGGGATGTATAGAAATTGCATGAAAAATATTTTTCTAACTGTAAAATTTAAGATTATACGAAAAAAAAAAAATATATTTCGTATGGTTGAGAGTAGAATGGGTTTTTATATCGCTATAATGCTACACAATACGCAATTGGTGAAGGTCTGGGACTCAGCCCTTAGTGTGATCCGGAGACATGCCATCACAGTTTTGATCCTGCACGGAAATGATAGCTTACCGTCTTCGGTGATCCCCAGAGGTATAATTTGAATGTGTTCTTTCGTAAATAAATTATTAACTATTTATAATTATTATGGCATGTACAACTTAGAAAATACTGACATTAGTTTGTCTCATATTGGACTATAGATTCCAACTTGATTTATGATACGTTTAAATCTTAAATTATTTAATGATATATTAAAGTTTTCTTTTAATTGATTTTAACAGTACATTGAGTATTCAAAAAGAAAAAAAAATACTTCTAAGTTCCTTTAAAATGTCTAAATTACGACATGCATTAATGTCTTCAAAATTCAAAATTTATTTTCCGCGTACGAAGTTTATTAATGCATCCAAAGCTCCATTCTTAACTGAATGTTAAATCGCTGGTATACATTTTGAATATATTAAATATATTTACTTCCCGTGATCTGACGCATTAATATTTGTAATGAAAACTAATTTTGCATATATTAGGCGGGAGATTTTAGAAAATGGGATTAAGTGTCAATGCCTGATTGCCATACATTCTCCTTAATGGTTGCGTTCAAGCAAACTCTTTCCATTTAGAAGATTTCTGAAATGTTAATGAAATGCATTTTCGATGTTTGGTCTATGACACTTTTCACATAAATTTGTATGTAGACCAATTAAGAAACTAATTTAAATATTAACAAGTAGTTTCTAATTACATGAAATATATGATTTAAGATTTCTGCTATTTTAAGATGTTATAAATGAAGGATTTTCTAATTAGTTTAGACAAATTTTGAATAAAAAACGTCACTATTGAATAAAAATGTACTCAATAAAAAATCAATAGTACAGTTTACAAAGTAAGATACTTTAGAAATACTTTTAATAAGTTTGTTGAATTTATACACAATGAAAATACAATATATTTTGACATTAAAGTTTATTCATAGATTTAAAATATCTGAGCCTTTGAATTATTAAAAGAAACATATTTAATATGCAAGCTAATAAGATACTTAAATATGCAATGCTATATTTAAAGCTTATTATAAAAATTTTCATTGTAAATAGGGAAATAAATAAATCTATATTTCATATTATAATTACGAAATATTATAAGGCGAAGTATATGATAGAGATAGGTAATATAGTTTTATATTTTTATGAAATTATCGGCTCTCTTACGTAAAGAAAGTTGTTCGTAAAGAAATAGTGAGTTTCTAGAGTAATACACATTAAGGCTGTACATCAGTCAGATAGCTCCCTTTCTTCCTTCCCATGTTATCGAATGGGATTTTTTTTGCTTCGTTTTATAAAAATATCTCACTGAAAAATAAACTTTTTCGAATTGTGTTTTTTGAATATTACTCTTTGAATAGGTTGCCTTTTAACTTAGTGAGCAATTTTTCGAAAAATTCAATTTAAATATTTTATTTCAATAAGTAAATTATGGACTCTAAGTTTGGATCTCTAAGTAAAATATTTAAATTTATTTTTTCTAAAAATTGCTCCCTAAACTAAATGACGACCTGTTCAAAGAGTAATATTCAAAAAACAGAATTCCAAAAAGTTCATTTTTGTATGAGATATTTTTATAAAACGAAGCAACGGAAATCCCATTGGATAACATGGGAAGGGAGAAAAGGAGCTATCTGACTAATGTACATTATACAGCCTTAATCAATATAATTTCTCTAAACATTCCAACAAAACTGTCAGTTTAAGGAATTTCTCGAAACAGTCTCAAAATAAATCGGTGTTATTCTACAAAATTCTCGATACACTCCAAAAAAGTTGTCGTGAGTGTTACAAAAGTCACTGTTCAACAAATATTCTTGAAAAAGCCCAGAAAAATAGTCTTTTGTACCAAAAAAGTAAAGTGAACTACGTGACATTGGCTGCTGAATAGGAATTTCCCTGATTCATGACCAATCGCTTGAATTTCTATGAGACCATACAGAACAACAACAGTCTGAAAAAACCCGACTGACTGGGAGTTAATCTGCTCCTTCTTAGACTATGAGCAGTCGGAATTTGGCGAGTATTCTTAATAATTCTGTGCTAGAATTGAATAAAAAATTCCAGAACTCCAGTTCAATTGAAAATAGTTTCGAAACTTCGGGAACCTTAAACTACAATTTTATTACAATCTTGGTCGCCAAGTTTGTCGCAAAAGTGAACATTAATAGGAGGGAATGCCATTTTTCCCCCCACCTTGACTGTAAATTTATTTCTATTGCAACAGCAAATTTCCTTGCACAAAGGAGGTTTAAAACATTCTAAAAGTATTAAAATTGTGATTTAACTATGCGATAAATTTCTTTCTATTTTTATCTTAATCTTTAAAACATTTTATTAGAGTAACTATTTTTCAAATTTATATCTATTATTTTCTTTAGAAATAATACAGAGGATGTTCGCACATGTTTTAGACGATTTTGAAGTAGTATACCGAAACAATTACACTCATATTTCGTATTTTAAATGTTCAGTTTGATATCCCTTGTTCTTAACTGTCATTCTACATCGTAATTTCCTTGATAATAATGCTTTTTGTAATATCGGAAGAGTTATATTGTTCCATTCCTTTTCAACGGCTTTCCAAAGTCCACAAAGCGTTGTAGGCTGGCGTTTGGATATGGCAGATTTTAAGAGTCCAAAAGCATAAAAATCCATTAGTGATACATCAGAAGATTTAACAGGAATATCGGTGAAGGGTATGGTTTTAATTCCCGTTTCCTGTTCCATTTTTTCTAGAAAAGCATATGTGGATTGTGATGCGTGGCTGCTAGCTTTGTATTGATGCAGTTCAACGGACTGATGGCATTGTGGATCAGTGTTGCCAGATTTGGGGACTTTTTTATTCAACCCCGCGCTAAATTTTAATTGTAACGGTTGCCTAAGCACTTCGAAAGATAAACGTCTATTATGTATAGCAAATATCACTTCTCAAAATTATTGGTGTGAGTTGAATAAAAAAGTCCCCAAATCTGGCAAAATTGTTGTGGATAATGATCTGTAATTTCATATTTAAAAAATTGGGGTTAAAATATGTTCTTGATAGTATTTAGAGTTGATTTTGACATTTTTTTCGACATTTTTTACCTTTATCTTGCCTTTGTATGAAAAACCGCCGACAATCATAAATCATTTAGAAAAACTTTCTTCTGATTCTTTGAACCATGCAGCAAATTTATTTTCTCCTCTTTCATGATAATTGATCTTTTTTTTTTTTTTTTCAATCAATTAATTAGACTCAAGCTTCATATATTTCTACGACATTTTTCTATTTTTCTCCTGATAAATGTTTTTCATAAAGAGAGTGTGCTATTCAAAGTGTTCTATTCAGAAAGAGCGGAAACGTATCCTTCCATCCACTGCCTTTTTAAAAGCGCCACTTTGCATGTAAACAAAAACTCTAAATATCAGACTATGAATAAAATTTCCAAAAATACAACTGTTGTGAAAATAAAATTTTCCATGCAGACGATTTTTTCTTACGGCAAAATAAAATCGTCTAAAAAATGTGCGAACAGCCTCTGTATTTTATGATAAGTAATGTGAATAATAATAATTAAAACTTCCTTAATGGACAGCGAAAACTTCATATATCACGATATGAATTAAATATAATTTTCCCTTCTCAAAATATTTATTTTTATTAATTTTATTTTATTCTTAACTTATTTTTCTGACGGAAGAGCGGTAAAATACAATGCATTATAAAAGTATTTCATATTTAAAAAAATATTTTTTATTGAAATTATATAAATAAAATTAAGTTTTATTATGAAATTATATAATTATTTTATCTATGAACGCTGTAATTACTTCATTTTGATAAATAAAATTTACAATGAAATTATAGTTGGCCAAGTTTCTATGTTTGCCCTTCTTGTGACACGGCAATATTCTATGTGATATTCCAGTTTCTGCTAAATTCGTGGTAGTTTATCTTTCGTTAAGGATTCGAAAACTTCAGTTATCCACCGTATCAGTTTCTGTAAGTCCTGGGGAAATGGAGACATAAAACCTTTGTCTTTAACATAACCCCTATAGGAAAAATCGTATCTTAGAATCTCGGTGGCCTATAAAGTAATGACATATCTTTTGATCTAGCACGGCCAAGCCATCCATTTTTATGTAATTGGTGGCGTCATTCAGATTGACAGTGTCTCTAGCAGCGATTCCGTAACCCGAAGTTTTTTCACTGTTCCCATTTAAAACTTATGTAATTATAGTTTCAGAGTTAATTTTTTTCGGCAAAATAAATCAATTACAAAATTTGTACTATGCTATTACTTTTGTCCCAATTGATTAGAAAACACCCTGTATGTTAGATGGAATTTGTAAATAAACTGATATAGTTTCATACTTGAAAGAATGATATAAGATTAGATGGCATGCCCGGAAAAACATGCAGCCAAAGTCCTAACCGCAGAAGCCACTAACGGCTGTATTCACCAATAACTTCAACTCCTGGTTGAAAACGAAAACTTGAAAAGCATATAAAGACAGGGTTTAACTTTTTAGCGAAGTCTGACGAATTGCATATGCCATCTAGTGGCATTGTTATTATAAGATTTTTTAGCTGAAAATAACCAATCAGAAATTATATGAAAACATTGACACTAGATGGCAGAAGCAGAGTGTCAAATTTTCTTTGAAAGCTATACTCTGCCTTTAGACGCTTTTCAAGTTTTTGCGTTGAACCGGGAGTTGAAGTTAATGGTGAATAAGGCCGTAAGTAACACAGTCCGAACTAGTGTGTTGGCAGGCTCAATACAGCTCCTAAGGCAGCCATCTTGAGTAGACTGATTAAAAGAGTCTTTAAATTTGGCAACACTGTTTGGAGTACTGTAGAGCGTCAGGGCCGACAAAGGGTTAAAATAACTATTTTATATTATCTTGAAAATATTATTAATGTTTTATAATAGAAAAAATAAAGGCCTTGAATTAAAACAAATACACAATGCATGTGAAATTTCTTTGTTATCCGTAATATTTGAAAACTGCAAAATTCAACTGCTACGTAAAAATAAAATAAATAAAGAAAACCAAAATGAAAATGAAATCCTCTCAATCGATGATTCAAACAAAAAGAGGATATTCGACATTTTTTAATTAAAATTACCTGGGGTAATAACTGAAGATCTTCAAAGGTAGAAAATTCGATGATGTAAAGATATAACTAATGCCCGTATTACACGGGTTTTTTAGAATTAATTAATTTCTTTGGAAGATTTTTGTTTCAGTATATCATTATGACATGTTCAACATAAAAATTACATTATACAAAATTTTTAAGAAATTAGTTTATTGAAAATGTACTTATTAGTAATATATTATTGATTTAATTAATTTTACTGAATAAATATGGATTATTTTATTTTTAAATGTGACTTTTTTAAAAATGAATCAAGCCATGTAATGAATTATGAATGCACAGGAGGAAATTTTAGGTTGTAAAAAATTAACTAATGTTTCTATAAATGAGTTTTTATTTATTAACTAGGATCTTTAAAATATTTTTGGGCTCTTGCATGATTGTAATGTGTTAAAAATAAAACTATATTGCGCATTTTTTTTTTTTTTTTTTTTTTTTTTTAGTTTTAATTCTAGAAAATTTTAATATAATAATATGAATATTACAAAAGAAACGTATGAAGAAAATATTCTATGTTATTATAATTATAATTTTGAATACGATGACACAAATTTGAAATTTAATTTTAAACATAAATCTTAGTGACTGTTTTGAAATATTACATTTCATTTTGCTAAATGTATAAAATAATGTAACTAAACAAATATAATATTATTTAAATTATTGTAAATTTAAAGTAAATTTAAATAATCGACTATTATTTTTCATACAAGTTAATTCATTTTTGATTTTATTTGTATAACTATTAATCCAAAATAAGTAAAATTTTCATATCGACATTTTCATCATGCAGAATTGAAATAGCTATAAAAATGTATATTTAGGTTAGTTAAGATTGAAAATAGATTGTATGATATATCTACGTTCTATTTTATGTTAGATGAGGCCAGAAAAAATTTTATTTTTCTCTAAAACATAGCGTATTACTTTTTGTAATGTCTTTAAAATATATACTTTTTTTTTTCTTCTGGTTAAAACAACATTTTTCTGATTTTTAGATTTATCTGTGTTTATAGGCATAAGAATAGTTAAAAATCATGTCGGTTCTTAGAACTTAAAAAAATTTCACATCTGATAAATATTAAATATCAAAATTGAAAAACACATACATGAAATGAGTAAAAGAGTGAATATTAACAAACGTAAAGGATAACATGTGACACAATTTTAAAATGTCAACTTTAGAAATCCATACAGAAATTTATTATATGAGTTAAAGGCTGAAAATTTGCCAGTTGCTACATATGGCATAAACTGGATTTACTTAGAAAAATGATATAACGGTTTTAATGAAAGCTTGGGTTTCAGTGTTTTTGGAGGTGCTATATAGACTAGGATTATCCACTTTTTAGTGAAAATTTGCATTCTCTGTTAATTTTTTATAGTCCAGTTGCAACATACGGCAGAAATTTGATTTACTCGAAAACTGTTAAAACTTAAAGAAAGCTTGTGTTAAGTGTTTTTTCGGGTGCTAAATAGTTTGGACATATTTATATCTTAAAGATAATTCGAATTCGATGCTAATTCGCCGGTTATTTGCCAGTTGTACCACTGGAAGAAATTTTATTTTCTCGGAAATGGATGTAATGGTTTTCATGAAAGATTTCGATTAAGTGTTTTTTAGGGTCCAATATCGATTGGATTTAATCTCATAATCAGGAAAATTCGTGTTCGATTTTAATCCTTTATTGGCCAGTTGCTAGATATGGCAGAAATTGGGTTTACTCAGAAATACATGTGTGTTTGGGAGTGCTAAATTGACTCAACTTAATTTCATCTTTAGAAAAATTCAAGTTCGATGTTAATATTTTGTTCGCTGGTTGCCCATATAGCAGAAATTGGGTTTAATCGAAAATTAACATAATGATTTTGAAGAAACTTTGAAGTGAATTATTTTTTGGGTTGCTATGTCGATTGGACTTATCCCCATCTTCCGGAAAACTCGCATACGATGTTAACCCTTTATTCGCCTGCAGCACCATGTGGCGTGGGTTAAGTCGGAAATGGATATAAAGATTTTGATGAAAATTTGGGGTTAAATGTTTTTTAGTTTTTTAAATTGATTGGATTTATTCTCATCTTCAGAAAAATTCACGTTCGTTGTTAACCCATATTATCAGTTGGTTGAAAATTATAGCAGAAATTAGGTTTACTCTAAAATGTATATAACATATTTTTCTGAAAGTTTGGAATTAAATGTATTTAGGGTGAAAAATCGATTATATTTACTCCTATCTTCAGGAAAATTGCAACTCACTGTTAATCATTTATCGTTGAAATTATGGCAGAAATTTGGTTAATAAGGAAATAATTATAATGATTTTCGTGAATATTTGAATATAAGGTGTTTCGCAGTAAAAAACGGATTAGATTTATTCTCATATTAGGAAAATTTGCGTTTGTAGTTAATCTTTTATCCTTCTGTTGCAAAATATGAAGATATTGTGTTATAAATAAAATGACGTTGTTAAAAAAGTTGGAGTTAAGGGTTTTATGGGATGAAAAATAAATCTGACTAATCCTCTTTTTTTGGAAAATTCATATTAGCTGCTAGCTCATTAGCTTCTGATTGAGAAATATGGCAGAATTCGGCTATACTAGTAAATGGATATGACGTGTTTAGTAAAGACTAAAGGATTAAATATTTTTTGAGAAGACAAACCCATTTGACCGATCTTCATATTTAGGAAATTTAGTATTTACTGTTGAACCTCACTCTGCCTTCTGCAAAATACGACAAAAATTTGGTTTTTCATAGAAATAAGTCTAAAGTTTTTGGAAAAAAAAAACATGGGATTAAGGATTTCTGGAAATGACAAACTCGTATGATTCCCATTCATAGTCAGGAAAATTCAAGTTCATTGTTAACCCTCAACCCAAACGTTGAAAAATGTGGCTGAAATCGGGTTTACTCCGGGTTTTCTCGAGAATGGTTTAAATGATAAAAAAAAAAATAATAATAACTATAGAAATAAGGCTGTTTTGAAGCGACAAACCCATCTGCTTCATTTTAATCGTCTGGAAAATTAGCTAAAATTAGAATAAAAATTAAGCAAATTGTCAGGAAAAGAATTGCCATCATTTGACTCTACCAATCAACAGCTTCAACAGCCAGTCATCTTCTTTTTAACTATATCTTCAGAATCACTACCGTAATTATCAATTTCGTTTGAGGCACTTACTGACAAATTTGTATATTCCGATTCAGATTCAAAATCGCTGACTATTCGATATATATATTAGTAAAATATAATGTAAAGTAGAATAATAATAATTTAAAAATTAGAGTATATAACAGTTGTGTAAATATCCAGTGTACGCAGTTTCATTTTTTGTAAAAACAAAATAGCTATCTGTCTATAAATATACAATACTACCTATAACTGTCTATAATTGTCTATAATAAATACTTTTGTACAAATTCCCCAATTCAAAGACCTCACCACATCATTCTGGAATACAGTAGCATAAAATAGGACGGCGATCGAATTATCTCGAGTGTGCATAGTTTGGTCCGATTAGTGTGCTCGAATTAACTCGAGTATATACGTTAAGGGGTTAAATAATATGTTAAAATTCCAGGAAAAAGTAAAGCATTACAGTTAGTAGTAAAAGCGTCGATTATAATCAGCATTTTTAAATGAGCTATATCAAGCCTATTACATTGAATGGAGATTTTTTTTCTTTTTTGTTTCTTTGCTTCTCTAATCATAATAAATGTTAAATTCTACGCTAACCAGATTAAAAATCTTAAGAGAACTTAAAAACAAATCTATTAAATATCGAAATATTTAAAATTTAAGCCGTTAAATAACTTTTGAACAATTTATTGATTAGAAAAGATTAAATTTCGAGTTCTTAAATGCAGTAATTTAAATAAAATTTTATGTTTAACTTTTCTAAAAAATACTTTTACCTAAAAGATTTGTCCTGGGATCGTCTGAAATATTTGTTTAACAATTAAATCTTTAACGATTGCTATAAATCGTACAGATTAAAAATTATAATGTTAGACTGAGTTTTTAGTAAATTTGAAAGCGTTATGGTGGTAATAAAATATTAGATGAATAATAAATATAAAACTGACTAATCCCATAAAGTAGACATTATATATAATTTTTTAAATTTATAAGTATGAAAAGATGAATAATTAAATTACTTATACTTTTGTCTAAGTAATAAGTTAGATTAAATAGTTATACATTTTTAATTAGTGATTTAGTTATACATAAACTATTTTATTAAATTCTGTCAAATTGTACCGTATTATAAACTTTTATATTTTGTAACTGATACTTCCTTTTTTTTATTATATGTATTTATTAATATTATTATTATTATTATTATTATTGTTATTGTTTTTTAATAAAAGTTACAGAAATAAAAATAATTTAATGTTGCAATTATTTATTACATAAAATGCAATATTTTAGCAAGAGAAATAAATAAGAAAAATTTTAGCTGTCTCCTTCTGTAATTTTTGTTCCAAAAATTTTATTCTTTTTCTTTCAATTTGTGTCTCTTTTTCAAAAATTAATATAATTGTAAAAGTGAAGTGTGTATCTTTAATCAATGATTTTACACTTTTTAATTTCTTAATCAAAATTTTGATTCAGGACAACGAATAAAAGTTTTGCATAACATACCTTTTACATATACATACACACCAGGGTTTAACTTGGCAAAAAAATTACTTTAGCATTTTAGCGAAAATAGGCAAGCACTATTTTAGCTTTTTCGAAAGTTAATTCTTTGGATATCATTGATTTATTTTACTTAGCTTTGTTATCCTCAGTTTTGTTTTATATTCCTTTTGTTCATTGATGGTTTTAACCAAGCATCCATATTTGTGACTTTAAAAATATGAATCAGGGAAACTATGTTTTGATTTTATCAATAGAAAAAGAGGTATTCATACCATATGTGTAAAATGAAAAAGCAATTTAAAAATCAAGTAAAGTGTAGTGGTAGATAATCGTGAAATACTAGTGCTAAAAATGATTCTATGAAGCAAATTCTAACATACTTTTAAATATTTTTGCATTTAAATTCAATCATTGAAAATTAAAAATAAATCCAAATTACTATATAAATAAGGATTCCCAAAAATTTCAGTCCTTTCATAGTTTTTGCCTGCAAATATTACAAAAAAAAAAAAAAAAAAAATCTGAATTATTATATAGAGATATTTTATAGAGTTATCCAGTTTTAGCTTTTTAGCGAAATTCTGACCGACTTGTTTTAGCAAAATATCATACCCTTTAGCAAAATGCTAAAAAAACTAATGGCAGTTTAAACCCTGATACACACACATACATACATATATATATATATATATATATATATATATATATATATATACTAATTGGACAAATATTTACTTTTAAATTATTTAATGTTTATATCTATGAATCCTTCTCACCAGACCTTTTGTTTTTTAAAACATGCTATCATATTTAAGCTTTAAATAATCTGCAGAGAAAGATTTTGGGGATCTGATATGAAGCCACTATTTTTTACAAAAATTAATAGTCTTCAATTCGAACCACGAATCTGGGCACACTTTGGAAGAGGTAGGAGAGGAGGGAGTACTTTATATTTGTGAGAATAATGAAAAAAAGACTGCTTAATTATTAGAAAAGAAAAGAAAAGAAAATAATATAAAATAAAATAAATAAAATAAAATAAATAAAATAAAAACAAACTTTAGTATTTAATGTTTATTTTTTACAAAAATGTTTAAATATTTTTTTGTTTTAATTCTGAAATAAATACCTAAATATATTTTTATTATCCTTTAATAACACGTTATGGAGATCACACACACTTTTTTCCTTCTTCTTCTTCTTTTTTTATTTATTTTTTTATTTTTTTTTTCTGTTTAGAAGAGAAGAAAAAATGGTAACGGAACATTTTTTTTTTTTTTTTTTTTTTTTTTTTTTTTTACTTTCTGAACACTGTAGTGAGGAAAGTATTGTAATCATGTCAAAAATCCAAATTTAAAATTTTGATGTTTCTATACGTTTCGAGGTCCCCTGAGTCCGTTTCCACTATTTTTACGTTGATGTATGTATGTATGTGTGTATGTCTGTGAGTGAACACGCTAGCGTCTAAACGATTTGTTCGAATAAGCTGAAAGTTGGTACGTATATTGTAAGTCACCATAGTACGAACCCCATAGATTTTGGTGAATCTAGCACTTATAGTTTTTTTACAGGGACACCAGGAAAAATTCTTTATCATTATGGCATATGGGGCCAAATTTTTAAAAGTGCGATAGCGTCTAAACGCTTTATTAATCTGAGCAAAACATTTTTACACATGTTATAGGTCACAGTTGCACGAATTGTATAGATTTTGGTGAATTTAGCACTTACAGTTTTTACAGGGGCACAAAGAAAAATTCTTTATCATTATGGCCTATGGGACCAAATTTTTAAAAGTGTGATAGCGTCTAAACGCCTTATTAATTTGAGCAAAAAAATTTTACGCATGTTATAGGTCACAGTTGCACAAAATGTATAGATTTTGATGAATTTAGCACTTACAGTTTTTTTTACAGGGACACAAAGAATAATTCTTTATCATTCTGGCCTATGGGACCAAATTTTTAAAAGTGCGATAGCATCTGAACGCCTTATTCAATTGAACTGAAATATTTATATGAATATTATAAACCACTGTTGCACTAAATATAAGCATTTTGGTGAATCTAGCATTTATAGGTTTTTACAGGGACGCAACGAAAAATTCTTTATCATTATGATCATGGGCCCAAAGTTCAGTAGCGTTAAATAAAACACGTGTAATATATAGAGAAAAATATTCAAACACTCTATTATGGTTTTCTCTATTTTGTTTGTTTAACAACTCCTCTTTTTTTACTTTATCTACAAAACTGTTATTTACTCAATGTTCGGAAAGTCAAGTGGAGTCACTCCAGATTTTTTTTTTTTTTTTTCTAAATACATTAGAGAATGCTTTTGAAAGTATTATTTATTTATTCTTAAAAATAGAAAAGAAAAAATATCAAAGAAGAAATATTCTCATTTTTTTTAAGTAATCTGGATTATACACACACACACATATATATATATATATCCTATTTTAGGTACGATGATATGAATTCCAAAATGTAGGAATACATATTATTTATATCAATTACAATCACGTATATTCCATTATAAAATATTACGATATTCAGTTCGCTGCATGAAACTTCTGATATTTGATCATACTTTGAGTGACAATTGTGAATCATTGCTCTAAAGATTCAATCTGCCGCTGGATGCCGCTACTGCCGCATCACGAAAGAAAAAAAGAATATCCGTCGAGAGTTAGAACCATCCCCCCTTAACCCAGCAGTAGCCGTTCGCACGGCGCACTCTCTAGTCGGGACACCGCTATGCCGTGAAGCTAACTTGAAAGTATTTTCAAATACTTCGCGTGTTTGCCACATTTATTTAGTATATTGGGTGACATTTGCAAACATTTGGTCAAAAATTGATTTTTTACAGTTTGGCATCCGTGTGACGGCGCACCAATGGATAGAGTAAAGAACTTTAAAAAGTTTTAATATTATTGGATAATTTATTTTTTTGTGTGCTTTGTGATTTGGAATAATTTCGTTCGGGCAAATACATAATCCGGAATGGCGGATCCGCAGACAGTTATTGAAGGGACTTTGAAATACAGAGATAATAAAAAGGTAATTATAGAAAAAACAAAAACGAGTTTCGATTTGTTTTTTGCCAATGAGAAAAAAGAAATTATAAGAATTTATTGACATTTGAGTATTGGCATTTAAACAAACTTTCTGTTTTTTTATTGTAGTGGAAGCCACGATGGTGTGTTATCAGAAAGCTTTCTCCAGTTGCAGGTCTGTTTTTTTTTTTTTTTTTTATTAATTTAAATTTCAGTCACTATTAAAATGTGTAAAATAACGTTGGTAGGAATAAACATATAATTAAATAACTGGTGAAGCAAGTTTAACAAAAGAAAACATGCTGCATTTATAAATGATTTAAGTTGTTTATTTTTTAAATAATTCGATAAAAATTATCTTACTGTGTCGAAAAGCAAGAAAAGAAGGGATATTTTTTTGCGATTTTTGGTTAATTTTCTCAAGAGATTTTAAAACAAATTTATATCGAATTTATTTATATTAATTAATTTTAATTATATAGTGTTATAAAAATCATTGATATATTTTACTGAATTTTTAATAAATGATCAATAATTGATTATTAATTATTTGTTAAAGCTTAGATTACTGATTTATGTTTTTTTAAATGATAAAATATGATTTCTTTCTGTAAATGGGCATTTACACAATATATATATATATATATATGTATTTTTTTTTTTTTTTCAACGTAATTTAACAAAACTCAAAAATATTTTAAAAAAAAAGTATGAATAATAAAAATGGAATCTATGCAAAATCATTAAATAATTATTTGAATATATTTAAGCCTTATATTTGAATATATTTAAATATTATATTTATAGGAATTTTAGATTTATAAGATAAATAAAAAAGAAAATACTCCACGAAAATTATTTAAAATTTTAAGAATTTCTTTAAAATGCTTATATATTAAATATATATATATATATATATATATATATATTAAATATATATATATATATATATATATATATATATATATATATATATATATATATATATATATATATTAATTTTTAATAAAATTTTGACTTTCTCTGTTTTTTTATTTGTATTCAGTGTAATAACAATTTATTTTTATCTTTTAAATTCAGAAAGATAAGAACTTTATTTTTTGTTTGTTTGTTTATATATATATATATATATATATATATATTGCATTTTCTTTTTAAATTTGAGACTAAAGAAAATATTCATTTTAAATTCAATGTTTTGCTGAGTTGGTGTTAGATTTATGTGTATATGATACTTTTTATATTAACTTAAGCAAGACTTTATCATACATGAACATACAAAGTGAGCGAGCGAGAGAGAAAGAGAGAGAGAGAGAAAGGGAGGGAGAATATATAGGTGTAATACGCATTCTGAAACTTCTATGTATTGTGATATTCCTTTAATTTTATTACCAATCAGCTTTTAAATTCATATATCATGATATATATTCATTGGGAATTAATATAGCTGGCACACTAAAATATTTCGTTATATAAGATTTAAACCATATGCGATATGATTTAACATTCTTTCCAGACCATTTTAAGAATGTATATTTGGGGATTTTGGAATGTTAAAACTTTTCTCGGATTGTAGATAAAAGACAAAAGACAGCGCATTCGACATATTTTTTTCTATTTAAGAAATGTACAGTAAACTAAATAATTTTAAATTACTTTAGATCAATTTTGAAATATTTATTTCCAAAATTGAAATTTTAGCGAAAATTGCTTGTGTTTTATACAGTTGTATTCATTTATTTTTATGCTTTCTAATTCTTAAAACAACCATGGTATCATTAACTTATGATAATATTTTAAATAATCGCCAGTATTTTTATTAAAGTATTATAAGAATAAGCGTATCTATCTCTTTGTGATTTTACATCGAATAATATGCATTAAATAATGCTATTAGAGGAGACTTTTTATACAAATAGCTTGTGTCGTAAACTTAAACTGTAATAACTTATGTTGTAAACGGTTTTTATCTGTTAAAAAACGCACTTATTATTAACCCAGAAATACTCTTTATTTCACTTTAGATAAAATTCCGTCTCTAAATTGGTCTCTTAAGGAATTTACCTAACAATGATTTTACAGTAAAATGAAGCATGTGAATACTAATAAATAAAATTGACAAACGTTCAATGAATTACTTTATTAGGCATATTTATATCATTGAAGAAAAAGTAAAGAAAAACAAATAAAGGGAATATCATGAATTATACATGAAATGTAAAACATTTTCCAACTTCATGGAATAAAACTTGTCGTAGAATTCAGATAGTAAATGTTAAATTTCAATCAAAAGTTAAAAATAATAATAATATTGTTTTAAAATAATTGTCTATTTCTGTGAAATTATAATTTCAAGCACACTTAGAGCTTTAAAAATGTTTTTATTTCGTTTATCATTTTTGAATAGTTTTAATTTTTTACATGTATGTGTAATATAATATATACTAATGATACATAAAAATAATCATAGGAGATGAAAATGTACAGTAATAATGTACTGTTAAAAAACTCAAAGATAAATATTGTTTGAAGATTTTGTTTTAAACAGAATTTTTCTGTGTTAGTGGTATTTAAAAAAAATCTTTTATTTAATTTTAAATTAAATTTGTACTAGAATAAAATAATACTTTTAATACAAAATAATTTTAAATATGATTTACAAGTATAGTATCATGAGTACAATGGTGAGATAGCTTTAGTTTTAATTATTTTAGAAAAAATAAAAAAATGAATTGTAATTTTCAAATTATAGGCTAATTTTTTCACTATTTCGGTTTTTAAAATGCTATTCATATTATTCGAGTTTTTTAAAATTAACTTGCAATTTGTTATTATTGTTATTATTATTATTATTATTATTATTATTATTATTATTAATTAATTTTCTATTTGATGCCCTTTTTGATATTTTACTTGCATAAATAGATTTTCCTTCAATTTTTATTTAATAAAATTGTAAGTTTTGATGTTTGTCATTGTTATTTACAAAGAATATTTGGATATTCATTTGTTGAAATAGTGGTAAAATGACGAGTAATTCGTTGTTCATTGTATCATATTGTATATAAATAACTTTCAATATTTCGTATTTTTGAAGAGATGTATCACCATTATTTATTGACCTTCTATTTAATTTTCTGCAAATAAATAAGTTGAAAATAATTATAGAAAATTTTTAATATGAAGTCTCCTAGATAAAGCGGGAGAAATCGTAGCTTTGTACAGATTTATATTATCTCTAAAGATATTGTTTTTAATTCTTTATTTGAATGTATATCAATATATTTATTGTTCGAAAATAATTTAGAAAGAATATTATGAAAGTATAATTTATCTTTTTTAATGAACTACAAACAAACAAAAAAACCTAAGATAATAATATTAATAATAATAATAACAATATTCCTTCTTCAGCAATATTATTCGAAAAAAAAAAAATGTAGGTTTTATTTATGCATGTGTTTGTTAATTTGAAAGACATTTTTGTTAACGATATAATAATAATACCAGTTTTAAAAACATCAATTAATATATATATATATATATATATATATATTGAAATTTTGGAAAATACTTTTATATTGTGTAAATTTTGCAAAGCTGTTTCTCTTAATTTCGGGAACATAATGAATTTTCAATGTTATCCCCCAAAAGATTTATTTAATATGAGTTGAAAGTAATAGAAATATTTTTCAAAGACAATTTACCAGAGTTGCGGACAATGACATATACTTTATTCTGAAAATATTATATAACTTTAATCTTATATATAGAAATTGTTTAGAGTAAAATCAATGAGAAATCAATTGATTATAAAAAAATTCAAAAATTGTGTTCCGAAATTCATGGCAGGGGAATATATATATATATATATATATATATATTTAGTGATAACAAAGAATGATCCCACTTAAATTTATCAATGTCTGCTATTAGAACCACCACAGAAATTTGTTGATAAAATTTTGGTATTTACTTTATTTTTATACAGTGATCTAATAAGTTATAAAAATTTTAAACGTATTCTACATACAGTATAAAATAAAATCTATCAATTTACTAAAATGATTCTACATAAAAACTAATAAACAAGAATATCCATCGTTATTCTGCATTTTTATTTTTATTTTTATTTTTATTTATTTCTGTTATGTTTTTGTTATATTCTGTTTATTCATGTCTTGTTTTATTTCTCAATAACAAAATTAACTGAGGTAGTTTTACTTCTTAAAAAGCATTTTAAATAAACATTATATTTCCATTAATACTTAATTAAAATAACATTTTCCATTAAAATGTATATAAAATAGATTTTTTAATATTTCTGTTTTTAAATTACTGTAATTTCACTTAAGGTAAATAATCTATTTTTTTTTTTTTTTTTCTAAAAGAACTTCTTTCGTTTGAAAATTGTAAATTTTACTTTAAAAAATATTTTAAAGGGGTTAACGTACGTAAGCTACCACATAAAAGATGACACATACGCTTTCAAATATGCATAAATCAATAATATTTTTAGTGAAAATATGAAACATAAACAAATGTATTTATAACTACTATTCGTCAATTATTTGTAATTGAAGTATTAAATATTAAGTTCACTTTCTTTTTATACCATAAAATAAAATAAAATCTATTATTATTATTTAAAAATGGGAACAACATAAAATATATGATACATATACAGACATGAGTCATGCTAGTTTTGCAAACAGGACAGCTATTGACAACATTTTATGAGTGTTTATCTGACATTGACAATGTAATGCCTTTAAATTAAAAATATTTTACTTATGTCACATTAGTTCAACTAAAGTACAAATACACTATAACTTTAGTAAAGTAATGAAATAGATTGAAATGTATTTTTATCTTTATTTATTATTTTTCCCTTCTGTCACGATTTTTGACTCCATTTTTCACCTGAAACAGAAAAACGTATTTATGTCTTTTTAAAAATCCATTTATGTATTCGTATATTTTTAATGACTAAATCATATTCTCGAATTACAAATTAAAAAAATTTCTGTCTGTTCATCATAGTTATCCTTTTTTAATTCACACTCGCTTGATCGTTCACGTATTTAACTATGCAATATAATATATAGCTCCGTTCTCTTCCTTATTGGGTCATATATCACACTGTACTGTTCTATTTTTTTTTACTTTATTCATACAAGGAAGTGATTATTTTTCAATACTGAAATTCAACTAAGATATACAATTTATTGCTGAAAAAAACTGTATTAGGTTACTGAATAATTGCTAATAATTGCAAGCAATCAAATACCATAATAAATTTATTAACCTCGAGAACAAATAAGAGACGAAACAATTATTCTGTCAAATTACTTCAGCTTTAAAGATAAACTTGCTGAAATGAATTCTCCGTTCATTCAGCTGTAAAAGAAGCAAATTGTTTCTGATTTCTTGCATGAGTAATTTTAATTTGATCTTTTTTTTTCCCCCTTACTTTGACAAAAAAGGAAGTAAATTGGATATAATTATACTTCTTACGTCGGGAATTAGGAAATGTTCTACATAGAAATGTTACTGTGTTATAGATGCAAATTAATGTGATGATTAGTTTTAGTAATTTTAATATTAATGAAGCAAAAAATTATGAACGAATATTTTCTCTTATTGTTCCTTATTTTTCCTGAGAACTTAATTAACAATACTTAATTCGAATTTGACATACACAGTTTCTAAACAACAATAATTACATTATTAATATATTATAAAGTGCATACATATTTTGATACAGGGGAGACCGGGGCACAGTGGACCACTTTTACACTCTTAATTTTTTTCCACAAAAAACAGAAAAGCAATGTACTTGAAAAAAATAGCAAATAATCTCTAAGCCCTTCTTGACATGTCTTAAAGTTTTCATAATAATATTTCCAATACCTTATGAATGAAAAAATAAATTGTGAGCACTCACAAAATGGACTACTGTGCCCCATGACCGGGGTACTGTGGACCAGCCCTTTTGTTTGAATTAAATTAATATAAATTAGTTTTTTTCCCTCTAAAATTAGTTTCTTGTTCTATTCAATTCTAACGAACATAATTAAAGCATTTTCATGAAATAAACTAAATCAAATTAAAATCAAATAAATAAGAAATGCAATCTCAGTAATAAAATTTATTAAGTTAAAATATACAACTGTTTTTTATTCTTTCATTAATATTGTACATATCATTTTTTTAAAATTCAGATATTAATAAATATTATACTACTGTCAAATATTTAATATTGTTTTAATTATTTTAAGATATAATTAATTTACCTTATATTTGTAGGATAGATTTAACTAAAATGTATTGAGCTACTCCTTTTGCTTTTCACATGTGATCTCTAGAAACAACAATAATAATACATTTTTCCTACTACTTATTAATTTAGATATTGTTTTTCTTTTATTAATGCTATATAATTCAAATAGGCATTAAATTTAGATATTAACAGATATTATATTACAATTCAAATATTTATTATTTTCAGAAATTTATTATTATTTTTGTTTATTTTATTATAACATTAAGATATTTATTACTTTGCGATACTAATGCTTTACATTATATTTGTATTTATAAATTTAACTGAAACAAGTATAAGTAAAATCTAAATCATGTATAAGTAAAATTAAATCTAATTTGTACTTTTAGGGACATTGGAAGGTGGTCCACTGTGCCCTTTGTTTTGGTAATAGATTATTTCATGAGAAGAAATATACATGGATTTTATCGACAATTTTTCTTAGAGTATAATCCTCGAATTTTAATTAGTATATTTTATATAAAGTTAATTTCGTTTTGAAAATAAAAGCAACATTTTGCTACACGACAGTTTTGCAATGGTATTATTAAAATGTTCTAGACTTCAAAAATAAATTAAAAAAAAAAGTAATACTAATCTCGAAAAATGGGAAACAGGACTGTTAATAAAAGAGCTTACTTGTATTTCTTTTATATGATTATCTATGAAATAAAATATATGCGATATGCTTTTATTAACGACTTTTTCAAAAATAAACTAGTTGGCATAGGTGGACTCTGCTTAGTTCCCCATCATATTTATGTTCTCATAAATTTCTAGTTTGAGAGATATAATCATGTTAAAAGAAATGAATTTGACAAAAGCTTGATACAGTGACAGAATGAAAACCCCGCCTAATAGGCTATCCACCGTTCACTTCGATATATTTATCTTATTCTAATCTATTAATTTATTTTATCAGGGTCAATTCCGTTGTTTAGTTTTCATGCTACTATGTCCAATGCAATAATCCTCAAAATTCATATTTATATGAAAAATTTACAATTTCTCTATGTTGGTAAAATCGTAAATTACGAATAATTTACGAAATTTTCCTATTAGAATATTTGTATTCAATCATGTTCAAACAAATATCATAAATGTAATTTTGAAGTTTTCTATTTATGAGCCTCAAAATTAAAGTTTATGCTCAATTTTACCTTATTCTGGCATTTTAAGTAAATCGTAAATTCCAAATAACTTACGATTTTTTTTAAATTGGAAAAATCATAGTCTATGATATTCATGCCAGTATCCTAAATAATATTTCGAAAGTGGTTTGACATCTTTACGATGAAAATATCCCTCAAGATTGACGTTTATGTGAAATTTTGCTCTATGCTGCCATGTTAAGAAATTCGTAAATTTCCAATCACTTACGAAATTTTTATATTGGAAAATTCATAGTCATTAATATTCATACCAGTGTCCTAAATAATATTTCAAAAGTAGTCTGGCATCTTTACGATGAAAATATCTCTGAAAATTGACGTTTATGTGAAAATTTTCCCTATACTGTCATGTTAAGGAATTCGTAAATTTCCAATAACTTGCGAAATTTTCAAAGTAGCATATTTATAGTTACTGATGTTCCTTCCGGCATCCAAACTGATATTTTAAAACTGGTCTGACATTATTACAGTAAAAAGTTTCCATTTAATGCACGTTTAAGTGAATTTTTGTCCTATTCTCCCATGTTAAGAAAATCGTAAATTTCTAATAACTTACGAAGTTTTTAAATTGGAATGTTGCAAATAAATAGGGTTCTTGCCAGTGTCGAAAGTAATATTTTTAAACTGATCTGACCTCTCTGCGACAATTTGTTCTTGAGATATCGTGTACACAGACTAACAAACTAACGGACTTACACACTAACAGACTAACAGACACCCTACAGACAGACACCATAGAAATTTTGTCATTTTCGGATTCCTCACACCTGAAAACGTGTAAAAAAGTCAAAAAACCGAGGTCGAAAATTTTCACGATTACCTAAGTTCCCCATACCTATAGTATGATGGGGAACTAAAAATTAATAAATTTTAATAAAATTATATTAGAATATTTTTGTAATCTTAGAGAAATATGAAATGTTCTTTCTTTTGTTAATAGGTATATTTATTCATGCATTACATGTAATTTAAGCATGAAAAAAGTACTACCAGAAATTATCTCCATTTTAATTAATAAAGTTTTTATTAATGACAACTATATTTATTATATATTTCAACATTATAAATGTTACACACATAGTTTACAAATAGAAAAAATAAAATAAATAAATAAATAAAATAAAATAAATAAATAAAAATAAAATAAAATAAAGTAAAATAAAATAATACATTTTATAATAAAAATGGTATTTCTAAAATTTATTGCTAGAAATTTAAGCGAATAAAATTTAAATTTTGTATCCGTAAAACAAATACATTATTATTGCATATCTCAAGATAAAAGTTATTTATATTTATACTTACTTAATATACATTTATATAATGTTAGCTGTTGGAAATTTTTTTTTAACTTTGAGAACAAAATATGTGTTATACATTTTTCTTTCAACCGTACTTAATATTTTGCTGACTTTTTAATATCTTTGATGCTGCTAACAACTCTCAAAATAATAATAATAATTAAAAAAAATTCTATTAAACAAATGTTTGCATAACGTATTCATAAAGTATTATTTAACCTAAATTTTGTAATCTTAAAAAAAAAAAAAAAAAAAAAAAAAAAAATTGTTTATCCGTAAAACATAAAAATTAACGTAAATATTTTAAGAGATTATTCTGTGTTACTGAAAGATAAATTAGAAACTTTGAAAGAAAGTTCTTTAGGAAAGAGAAAGTTTAATTTTATTTCGCGCTGAAATTCTTGTTTTAAAAATTTAAATATAAGCTAATAATAATTTTCTATGTTTAAAAACTAAGAAAGTACGTTATTATCCTGTTATATTTTTTAACATTTATATTACTTAAATCATTGTTTAAAAGGTATTATTAAAGTATTTGATATTTCAACTAAGCAACAAAGAAACAGAAACTAATAATATTTTTTTTCTGTTTAAAAACTTGGAAAATGTGTTATTATTTGTGATATTTTAAAATTCTAATAATATTTTGAAAAATGTTTAATTTTAATTTTAATTTAATTTAATTTTTCTTTTTCTTTTTCTTTTTCTTTTCAATTTTAATTTTAATTTTAATTATTTGTTATGTTAATTTAATAAGAAAGAGAAATACAAATTTTTAAAGCTAAAAATGATTTTGCAATTCAATAACAATATATTAAGTAATTTAATTATGTCCATCATACGACTACCATAGCTAAAGAAAGAATTTTATTCAATTAAAAATTTCGATGTTGAGTTTTTATCCGATATACATGTTTTAAGATCTCCTGAGTCCAAAAAATTTATTTTTGGCAATTGGTCTGTGTGTATGTATGTATATATGTGCGTGGAGAATTTTCTAACTATCAAATATCCTAAGCTAATAAAGATAGTACGACAAAAATTCAGAATTGAGGTTGTGAACACATGATTTTTCCAGTTTTTGATGAAAATTGGTGTACAGATGATTTTTCTAACTTTTAATGAAAATTGGAAAAGTGGATGTAGGAAATTTGAAACCGTAAATGGGACCGTAAGTACGTATTTCGAAAACGGCTCTAACGATTTCCTTCAAAGTTGTTGTATAAATATCCTATTAAATTCCTTTCGTATGCATTAGTTGATTTGTTCAAGAAAATTTATAAGCTTCCTGTATAAGTAAGTCAATTTGAAGTCTCACAAGTGTGTTCCTTTTAAAACGACTGTATGATTTTTTTTTTTTTTTCAAACTCGCCACATTCATTTATTTTTAGATATCCTTTCGTACGTGATTGCGGTTTCCCGTTCAACAATGGAGTTTGCCAAGATTTGGTGAATGTTGGTATCGTAAAATGGCTCGAATTGTTTTTCATTAAAATTGTTTCATAAACCCCCTTTTAGATATCCCTTCGCATGTATTAAGTAGTTATTACAGGAAAATTTACAGTCATCCTGATTAAGTACTCAGTTATAGAGCTGGAAAATGAGTGTAAAAAAAAAAAAAAAACACAGCTCCACCGTATTTTTTTTTTTTTTTTTTTTTTTTTTTTTTTTTACTCGCTACGTAAACTTTTCTTAATATATCTTTACACATCTATCAGTTTTCTCTTACAGGAAAATTGTTAGATTTCTAACTCTTCAGGTCAATTTTATGTCTTTTGACCACATTATCTCCAGGAAGTTCATATACGTGTAATAGTGGGTAATGGAAGTCGTAGGATTGTTGCGCACCAGATTTTTAAATATAAATTTACAGATGCAATATTTACATAAAAAAAAAAATATATATATGTATATGCATCCGTTTGTTAAAGTTTTGCATCTGTGACTTTCATTTCCATTCACGGTACATAGAAATATATTAAAAAACGACTAAGATACAAAAGTATTTATTAACATGCATTGTATTATAAAATGAATCCGGAAACATTTTTTTAAAATTATATACATAAACATAAGGAAAATTAAATTAGACAATTTTTGAGAGAGAATTTTAAAAATATATTATCATTCGGTATGCGACAGTACATATTTCTTATATACTTCAACAAATACAAATAAATTCGATATAACGTATCGGATATTCTATGTATTTTTGTAAGTAGAACAGTGTAACAATGCTTCCTAAAATATACCACATATGCTTCATTTCTTCATAAAATATAACACAATAAAAGATTAAGTATATGTTTCAATTTCAAATAATAACAATATTTTTACAAATTTAGAGTGTGAACATTTAGACAGAGTAGCCGATATGTTACATGATGATTTCAAATAAAATATTTTCGACTATGTTTGTTCAAAGTGCTAATTGGAATGTGAAAAAAAATATGAATATGCTAAAAATGCTTTTATTGTTTATATTAAGAAAATTAAATTGCTATTTTTTTATAGTAATTTATATTTAAAAATATAAAGTACTGTCTTTACAATATTCCGATGCAAACATCTTTATAAAATTGGAAAATGAAAATATTAGGTACTGTAACTAATATATGTAAAGATTATTGTAAATCATAAATATGATTTTTAATTATATTGAAAATATTAAAGTAAACATTAATATAAAAGTCAAAAAGTTTAAAATTCATTATTAACAATAAAAATAAATAAATAAAAAAATAAACTTCTGCATAGCAACATAAATAAATTAACAATTATATGAGTATGATCCGCATCATTATAACTTTTATTTAGTAATTTTTTTAGGTTATTTAAATATTTTTCATGCATTCTCTTACGCAAAAAATCTTAACTTTCCATTAAGATTTTATTTATACCAATCCAAAACTTCATGATTTCAATCTAGCCTAATCGCTAAATTTTCAAATGCTCCCGAATGTTTTACGTTGAGCAAATTACATTTCTTTTAACATTCTTCAACGATATCTTTAATGCTTTCTTTTAAAGCAATTTTCATCAAATATTCTCAAATACTGCTTCCTTTAATTTACTTGGCTTACATGTATCACTGTGATATCACAGATTCACTGAACAAAGCTTTCCGGTATCAGGCGATCAATACAATATTACTGCAGCATTTCCATTTCCTTGATCGTCGATTCAAAATTCCAGCCTTCATACACATCACCCCTCATCGATATCTTTAGCAGGAATTGGACTCCCAAAAAAATCAGATAAAACAAGGACCGAGGGAACGCCTTTATTGTCTGGAGGGATTCAATGCACAATGGGATTGCAAAAAATGTTGATTGATTTTGTGTCCTTCATTTGTTAAGTTAATGCGGTCGAGCAATCGACATCAAAAGGAATCGATGCTTAATTAGGTGCACTAAACTGACGGGGGTACCAGATTAGGTGGAGGGGAGGACAAAGATATGGTGCAATACATTGAAAAACATAAGTGAACAGGAGAATCATTTTACTGTCATGAAAGCAGATATTGAATTCAAAATTTTGTAATTTTTATAAGTTTTTTTTTCCGAGTGTCGATTATTTATGACTTTTAAAGCTTTATGCAAATTAGCGTTTTCATTATCAGAGTTATCACACAATAAGCGGAAGTTTTTGAACTCACAAAAAGATTTTATATAGAATATTGCTTTTTGCTTTTATTACATTTATCGAAAATCTAAATTATCGATAACTGTTTATGTGAAAGAGAGTGATAATTTGCTTCTCAAAACTCTATCAATCATTTTTAAATAAATTGTTTATTTTATCTGTTTTGTTTATTTATTAGTTTGCCATATACAGGGGTGAAAGTGTTGGTATGTTTTGTTACCACTACTTTTATAGAAAAATGCTTAATGTATTTCTACACTAGATTTTTGCTATTCAATATGATAAAAAATATTGATAAAAAATAGTAGTGTAAGAGTATCATCTTGAGATGAAATGTTTTTCCCCCTTGGCTATATACATAATTGAAATTTTTAACGTTGCGATTTCATCTGTAGTAAATTATGAATAAATTAAAACGTTTTAAAAGTACACAATATATACAAATGCGTGAAATTCAGGCACAAAGTGTTTGAAATTTGGACTACGAAAGCAATGTTCATATAAACGCCAGACGAAAAAGCTACTCAAATTATAAGAATGCCTCCTAACTTTTGACGTTTGGAAAGTACGTCTTTTTTCCTAAGCCAACGTGAATGCATGGCGTTGGGATAATCCGAATTAATATATATATATATTTTAATCAATGAGAATAATTTTAACCAATTAATTTATTTTTAGAGATGTTTCTCTCCAAGCTGAATGCAAGCTTTATTACGGCTTTGTGTTAAAGACGGACACCGACGTGGTTCTACATATCTAAGGATTTCGTAGATTTTAATCTTATGATTCACACTGATGCTTGCGTCTTTATCTGTCTTCTAATTTTTATTTTTTGTTAGTATTTTAATTGACACTGTGCGAAAGGCCGTTTTAATATAATTATCTGCACTCCTGTTGATTTTGCCTTACATTATGTGGCAAAACCTGTAGAAAATTAAAAATGATATTCATTTAAAGTTTATTTTAACAGTATTTCTTTGAATGGAGCATTCATTGTCCTTATAATTTAAGATTTTACTTTTTTCGATATCGAAGAACATTTATCTGCACCCCATTCATCCATATGTTTTTGGAAATGAACGAACACTAGCAGAAAATATTTAAATGTTTTGCTAAATGATAAAATGATATGCGAATTATCCACCAATTACGAGCCGTAGTATTAAAACAACTTCTTATTATTTTGCTCCTTTGTGTAAATATCTTTAAAAATAAATATCTTTAAAAATATTTATGCAATTTTTATAAACTATTGTTATAATATTAATTGTCGTATCACGTTTGTGAATGCTTGTATCACAGTTATTTAATTTCTGTTGATTTCGTGTCGTTCCTGTCATTTTAAACTCCACTGTATTTTGTATTTATATATTAAGTGAAATAAAATAAATAAATATATGTATATATATATAGGAATAATTTCATCCCAAATTTTAAAATTTCCATTTCACACAATTTAAAAAAAAAATTCTAAGATTAACTAAAAGCCATTAACAAAATAAAAATGTACTGAAAAAATGAAATTATAATTTCACACACACACACATATTCAAACACACTTCTTAAAAAGTTTTATTTGAGTAACTGTAATATTTAAAGTAACAGAAATTTTTTTTTATAACGATATATATGATGTTTAATATAACTATATATATATAAATAAGGAACACCTGCAGAAATTAATCAAAGAAAATTTATTATTTAAAAAAAAAAAAATATCGCATCACAATTTAAAAAAGGAACAATAACAATAGAATAATTTATTCCAACATAGTATCGAATTATCCATGCATTTTCAAAAAAACTCTTGTAACAGGTTGTCTAACCAGGCTAATGTGATACTTCTAATGTAAGGTAATACTCCCCACGAAGGGGTTTCTTATCGGGACGAATAATCCAAAAACGTTTAATGCAATCGTCATCCGCAAAGCTAAATCAAGATTATACGAAGGATAAATAAAAATTTTTGACTTGAAAAACACTTGAAAATCTGCGGGTGTGAAGGTTCCATGGGTCTAAATGTGGTCGTGCAGTAACAACCTATTCTCTTGTAGTGCTTCTTTTTATTTTTGACGTACAGCTTATTTCAGCCGCTTGTCATTGATTTGACAGTATGTGTTTCATTAATCGACGTACAGTGTTCCAGAAGTTCAACATGAATAACACTCAAATGCCCCCAAAACAGGATAGCCGTGTTGTTTTTAATGGCAGATGTTGTTGTGTTAAAATTGTTTGTCTTCGTTAACGATAGATATTTCCATGTCATGCTTTGGTGTTTGGATTCAGGTATCTCTGAGATATAGGAGAGCCCTCATTCGTTTTGATATGAAAAAGTGCGTTTATTTCATAAACATATCGTGTGAGGTGTGTCAGGGAAATGCAGATTTGGTGCTTTTATTTATTATTATTATTATTATAATTATTAATATTATTATTGTATATCTTATTTATAATCTTTAGTACCTAGTGTGCATACACGTATCTATAATACAATTCGTCAGAGGTGATACTGCTTATCTGATCCACTCATCTGACATATGCATTTGCTATATTATCCAAACCCACTCTCCTATCCTAATGAAGCATACTATCGACTAAAGTCACATTAACCTGGCACTACTCGTGCCGGGAAAACGGCCGGGATTGCATCCTGGGTACGTGATACTTATGACGGTTTCCTTCTAGTTTATACCATAAAATCTACATGAAAAATAAAACAACAAATGTAGTTTTAAATATATATTAAAAATGGTATTTATATTTACAATGAATATTTCCTGTAGATACTTGATACATATTCCATGAATATATGTTTCCACATTTTTCCCAAATGAACTTACATTCCTTTAATTTTTTCACGTTGTTTGAGCCAATATAAACGTTAGGCTGTGGCAGAAACTTGGAGAACCCTGGAACTCAAACTGGAAGATGTAAGAACCTTTTAAGTTTTAAACTAAGTGGGACATTTTTTAAAACATGCATTTCCAAGGAGTTCGAAAAGAAAAGTGATAATTCTAACATTAGTTAGAATCATCATTATAACTCATGAGTTATAACTCATGAATGAATTCATGAATTCATTCATGAGTGAATTAATTCACTATGAATGAATGAATTCATTATGAATCATTAGTTATAACTCATTTATCTTTATTCTATTTTGTCAAATATCCTTTTCTGTAAAAGTCATTTCATTTGAACAGGAAACATTTCTATCTAAATTAGATTCATATTCAGTGAAAGAATCTGGAGCTCAGTGATATTTTCCATGATCTGGCTTTTTATTATCTAAAACCTCAGTACCTTCCTCGATATTTTCATCATCTAAAGAAACAATATCCAGTAAATTTCTTACTTTCGTATTTCTTCACAATAATGCATGTATTAATATTGCATTTTATAATAACGCGATAATACGCCATTAGATAGGATAATCTAAATGCGCCTTCCTGTACTCAGAACACTAACAGAAATGCTCGCTCTGGGTGTGACATATACATGCGTGGCAATAATATAAATGCCTATTTTTAGAATCCTTTTCCTGATTCTTTCCTTCGAGGATTATGACCATTCAGACAGCTACTCGAAAAATCTTTCATTTTTGAAAAAAAGTTGAGAAGTAACAATGCATAAAAGGAGACAATAGGTACACTGTTAAAAATTTTGGTACATTTTTGCTGCCACCATGTGATGGTGAAACCGTTTACCCTTATTTGGTGCTTTACTAAACCAAGGCTTGGTACTGCAATAGCTAAATCCATAAGATGGAGAATTGTTTTACCATAATTTGGTGCTTTTTTCAATCAAGAAACGCCAAATCATAGTAGAAGGTTTCACCATCGCATGGTTGAAGCTATACTTGTACCAAGTTTTGGTTCAACCTAGCAAACTGAAGCTACTGTAGTACCAACATTTGGTTCAACCTTGAACTGAAATTTTTAACACTGTACTATGTTTTGGTTCAACCTAGGACAAAATTTTTAACAGTGTATGACATACCCTGCGCGATGAAACTCGGCTTAATATTGATGATGAACGTTCCTGTTCTGCCACTTGTGTCATCATCTTTCACTGTAGTTCTTAAAAATGCGTTACACCACACGCACACATGTTTTTTGGACATAAAGCTGTTCCCGTAGCCATCCTAAGATTTTCGATGAATGTTATATGTTTTTTATTTCCCTAAGCCCCTATAAGATGAAAGACACTGACACTTCTATCTTGGAGTACAGTTCAAGTCGATGCGTCATCTTTGATTTACACTAAGGAGAAGTTGACGCGAGAGTTTTTACAAGTCGTCCCATTTTTTTTTTTTTTCACCTTGTATCTGCAAAATATAGAACAATTAATTATGGACACAGAATGTCTGAGCATTAGAAAGAAATTCACCTTACTCTTTAATATGACTTTGTATAATAAAGAAGTAAAGAAGTAAGAAATTATTAAAAATAAACTGCTACAGAGTATATACAAATTATGTTGCAATTTTTTTAAGCTGTAAAACACAAGCATATTTCACTTTGTAAAAATCTAGAAACATTCCTGAAACTCATTTAATACATATTAATCTGTTTTAAAAACGAAAATGTCTGTAAGTCTCTTCTCGGATGTTCTTAAAAATACATGCTTTCAACCGACATCATAAAACATTAATTATAAAAATATATAAATAACTCATAGAAAAAAAATATAGAAAGGTTTAAAAATTTATTCCAAATCTTCAAGAAGACCATTCGTCACTCACTAAAGTTTCTTCATTTTCAGGTAGAAAGCTATGAAATTGCGTTCAATACTTAATTATTCTCATGACTCTTAATCTCTTCCTATTTTCCAAGTTCATCCTTCGAAGATGAATCTCTTTCTAAAAATATTACCACTCCACTGAGAACAAAAAGTAAATCATATGCAGATAAAATTTTTCGTTCTCTTTTCCTATGCAAATGGAATTTACCATTTTCATTTCGCTACACAGGCTAAATGTGAGAAAATTCTTTTCGGTAACTTGAATGAATGAATAAATAAGTGCATTTGATGTAATTTCTTTTATTTTCGGTCCAAGAAATCGCACGATAAAGAAAAAAAAAAAAAAAAAAGTGATTTGATGAAAAACATGATGGATTTCTTCCAAGTATTAGACGTTGAGAATTTCATTTTATTTTTGTAGAGCTTGAAAAATCTTATATTGGTATTAGTGTAATGTCTATATTTCGTATATTGCATATCATTTTCTACCATTGTTGAAATGATAATTATATTCATGCGCTTCATAATATATCTCATATGGAAAATCTCACTTTATGTTGATTTGAAACATTTGAAAAACAAAACTCCTAATCTATTCTGACACGAGGATACATATTTATTTCAAATTCATTCATGAAAAATTTCAATGGTAAAATTTTTTTCGTTTTATTATCATTTTTATTTATTTGCATCTGTCGAACGGTATTAGTTTCCTGTATATTCTTTAATACAATGCAAATTAACCTGTTCCAGTTATAAATTTTCTCGTATTTAATGTTTCTGTCTTACGAATATATATATATATATATTAAAGTTAGAGAAAACTTTTAAAATTAATTTTAAAAAAGTATGTTTTTAAAATGCAAAATCATATATATATATATATATGTTTTTTTTTTTGTTATTATTTTATCTTCCATTTTCTATTTTTAGTATTAGGTGTTGAATACTGCTATTGTAATATAACAATATTTCACTTTATTTATACAAAATACAAATGCATTTTAGAATAAAAGTGATATTGTATTAACTTTAAACAATTTCATTAAAGTAAATAAATTCTCCAAAGACGGTAGATTTTAAAACTATAACAATACATAACTAATACACTATCTACCAATAAATATTTGGAAGCTTTCAAATTTAAATGTTTGGCAAATATGTTGAAAAACTCTTTGGGAATTATCTTGAAACTATGGCAGACTATACAACATGTTATACATATATCATATATATCAGATAAGGTTTTATCCTGAAAAGGAAAAGGAAACCAATAAAAAAATAAACACAAATCAAAATAGTTTGAATCACCCTGTAAAAAATAATGCTTGAAATGTGTTTTGGCTGTAGCATGTGATTATAAGGATTCTTTTAATTGCATGTGTATATTTTTATGACGCTACCACATATAATCATGCTGATATAAGGGTTTCTTAAAAAAAATGCAAAAAGAAATATCACTTTTTTAATTATAACACGTAGAGTATTAGACCCATTGAAATCCATTTTTAGGAAACTTGGTATACAACATTAGACACAGCATACTGCAAACAGAGTGAAAAAAAAAATGTTAAATACCTTATGAAATATGAGCATTTTTACTAAGAAATTTTTAGGTACGCATGCGCAAGCTATATAAAAAACATTACTTGCATAAGTTAATAGCCAAAGGTATTGAGCTACTTATATGAAAATCCCCAAAAAAGTGTCGTGTAAATTCAAAAATTTATCAGGATAGAATGAACAGTATTTTAATTCCTGTTCCTCTCAAAATAAAAACGAAACTATAAGGGGTTTTACTCACATTTTTATTTTGATTCAATCAATTGTATACAGTATTTGCTGGTTGTAAATAAATATTAAAAAGCCTCATATCATCTTCTTCTTTTTTGAAAGGAATTAAAATTATTTTCATGTTTCCAGAAATTTGTTTTGCAATGGGTGTAATACTCTACGCATTACAATTAAAAAAGTAATATTTCTTTTTTGATATTTTTAAATAAACCGCTATCTCCAGAATATATATGGTAGCTTCATAAAAATTTACACACATAATTAAAAGAAGCACCAGTATCACATGCTACAGCCAAAACGCATTTCAAGCAATAATTTATACAGGGAGATCCAAAATATTTTGATTTTTACTTAAATTTTTACTGGTTCCTTTATCTTCTTCAGCATAAAACCTTTTCTGAAATATACAGGGTGTTTAGAAAAAAACTACCCCGATATATGAGACCATAGCTATCATACAGTTCCAGGAAACTGAATAAAAATTTGGTGGAAGGTATTTTGAGGTATGCGCTCAAGAATTATATAAGAAACAACAAATAAACTCTAACAGTTACGGTTACAGTGACAAAATTTCGAAAATTTCAAATGACAACACCTACTTTTTTTTTTATTGAAATGTAATCTCCATAAAAAAAATCCATAAACAGCGTTGAAACGGTACCTCTAGCATGAAAATCACCAACGCTAGACATACTAAGAAGAAAAAGAGAAAATGTGATGTGCCTACCAGAGCACGACTTACATTTTTTTAATGATGTCACATTTCACACTCAGTCTTCGGCTCTCACTAAAGTCTACTAATTCGGCTTCGAAACGAGAAGAATAGACCACGGTATCCTTAATTTCATGTAGGTCTACTGAATAAAGGTTTTAATTTCGTTATTAGTCGTAAGACACCGTCATGCGTGACGTGATCACACTAAGTGAAAAATAAGGCATTGTGAAATGCGGGATGTGTATCTTGCTTTCTTGCTCTGTGAACAACATGACGCTCATTGGGAAACATCATTATCATCATCAAAATCGGTTTTGATTGCCATTTTAAAATGCCTTGTTTTTCACGTACTGGGATGACGTCATCATGACATCGTCTTACGACTAACAACGAAATTAAAGCATTTATTCAGTAGCCTTACACGAAATTAAGGCTACCTTGGTCTCTTCTTACCGTTCAGAATCAGTAGACATTAGTCTGAACCAAAGACTCAGTGTGAAATGTGACGTCATTAAAAAAAATGAAAGTGGTGCTCTGGTAGGCACTTAACAGTCGTTTTTTTTTTTTTTTTTTTTTTTTTATTAACCTGCTAGCGTGAAGGTGTTCACATATATATGGTTATATTTTAATTGAATTTTTAAATAAAATAAAATCTAATGATAAATTAATGCATTATTGCAATAAAAAAAATTATTAAATTTTAAGTGAGATATTATATTCACATAATTTGTTCTCAGGCATTTAAAAAAAGAATTGTTTTTAAATCTCAACAAAAATTACACAATTTTAATTATACATACGACCTACACTATATATTAACATAAAATGATAACAGACATCATTCAGTGATCTAAATTTTATATGGTTTTATATCTAGATCGTAAATAGAATGAGTATTATTTTAAATAGAAAAGTACTTTATTTTATAGGATAAAAAATAAAAAAAAAATAATATGTAATGAAATTCTGACATTAAACATAATTATAAAAAAAAAGTGTTCTCAAATATTCTTAAACAAGAAAACTCATTGTCAGAATTAATATATTTCAGCACCGGATGTAATTTATTTGAAAATTACGCAATATTAATGAATTCAGTTCATATCGGTCATTTCTTTAGTCAATCTGACGCTTGGCATAAACGCTAGGGTTAATACATTTCATAACCGTCGTTTATAATTCAAAAATTAACATTGATTTATTCTTCAAAACAAAGAATTAGAATTGGCATGCATTTTGGCGAAAATAATGATAATGCAAACAGATGACTTCCCTTCCGGGCTGATCTTCCCGTGTCATCGAAAATGCGGACCCACAGTTCAGTTTTGCTCTTTTTATCGGATAGTTAAGACCGAAGATTTTTCTCTGCCCTCTCTCTCTCCCTTGCTCCTCGAGAATTTCTGGATTTTTATTCCTGAACAATATTTTTTAAATATGAACCTGTAACTCTTCATGATGTGACTTTTTTAAACAAATATAATAAAGACTGCATTTGAATTTCAAGACTTGTAATTTTTGTATTGCGGCACAATACTTCAAGGAACAATAATATGACTTGATTCAAACAATTATTAGTCTATGATGGATTTCAACACCACAGAAACCTGGTGCTCAGAACCAGTTTCCGGGAATGCATCGGTGGAGAGAGAGAGGGGCCCGCTTAACTGTGTCAAATCTTCGAACTATAATAATTGTATTTCAAGGAACGTTTTTTTCGATTTATGCGTTTTCGTGCTAGAGGTACCGCTTCAACGCTATTTATGTTTTTTTTTGCTATGGAAATTACATTTCAATAAAAAAAAAGTAGGTGTTGCCATTTGAAATTATCGAATTATTCTCACTGTAAACGTAAACAGTTAGAGTTCAACTGTTGTTTTTTATATAATTCTTGAGCGCATACTTCAAAATATCTTCCACCAAATTTTTATTCAGTTTCTCGGAACGGTATGGCAGCTATGGTCTCATATATCGGGGTAGTTTATTTTTCCAATCACCCTGTTTGAGAAATAACATGGTTTTTATGTTCCCAAAATTTCAAGATAATTTCTAAAAATATTTTCGTGATAATTGTCAAAATGACTAAAATTGAAAGTGTTGAAATACTTATTGGTAGATAGTGTATAACGAAAGTTATTGTTTAGCTCTTTAATGTTTCAGCTTATTAGAATGTAAAATGAAAGTGAAATCATACGCATGGTTTAACAATAAGAAATAAACAAAATATGAAAACGTTTTTTTTTTTTTATTTACAAGGTTAAAGCATAACTTCAAGAATAGCACACACTTAATTCACTAAATATTTAAACATGTTAAGTATTAAAAATACATATTTTTATTATATATCTATGTCTTGATTAGTTATATTTCGTGTAAACATTTTCTTAATGTAATATTAACTGTTACTCACTTTCATCGTGAATTTAAATGAGCACTAAAGGAAATGTTCCATTTTCTTCAATACCTGAAAATCTACCGCATTTATTAAATACCTAAATAAAGGAAATCATTTGGACATTCTATATTATGATATGGCAACATATGAAGATATACTACATATATATATATATAGATATATATTAAAAGTGTTTGCATTACGTTTTTATTCTAAAAAGCTAATCCTTTGAAAATAAATAATTTCAAAAACTGATAGTTGTGAACCTTCAAGTTTTTCAAATTAGTGTTTCAGAAAAGTAATTTTTGTTTGTATATAAAAATAAAGTATTGTATACCATCCTAAGAAAATTCATTAATGCGTATAAATATATATATGTATATATATATATATATATATATATATATAAATAATTTTTTGTTTATTTTTTGGGTACTATACATGTATGTGAAAGAACTGTTCAAATTACTTAATACTCATTTCAATACTCATTAATACTCATTTCAATATTTCCATCAATATTTATCACTTTGATGAAAATCTTTCTCTCTATATATATGTGCGTAAGTCTGTTTATTATTTTATTCAGCATTTGTATTTTTTTAACACTTAATCCGAGTGGTATGTTTTTCTTGGTGCAGGGTTTAAGTCTAGTTGCCTAAACTAAAGATGATCAGATGAATTTATGAGTATGATCTATACTTGTCTATACCATGGAAATCTCCTAATGTCTAGTCCTATTACCCAGATTTGAGCACGGTGTTTCCGTCTCAGAAGCTTTGAGTTTAAAATTTCTCAATTATTTGGTTAAGTCTGGAAGTTAATGGACATTTTTTCCCTTTTTATTATTCTTTTACTTTTTGATGGTTTCATTTTTCCGTACGGGTAGTGCATATTAATTAATTTCCTTTTAGAAAATGTCCAAACTTGTATAAAAGAACAAAAATAGTTCCAAATGTTATTACTTAAGTCTGAAATTGATCTGTAACGAATATCTGAAATTGATCTATCTAATCCTTTCAGAGAAATAAACGCAATAAAGATTATTAATTAAATTTTGTTATCCTTATCTAATATTAAACGATTTAATCACGTGACTAGTTATATATATATATACTAGCAGGCAACGCCAGCTTTGCTGGTCCCTATTTTTAAATGAATCACTATAATGAATTCTCAAAATTGCATTAATTTTTATCACATGAAAAAAAAGAGAAACAAAATCTGAGTAGGAAAAATGTCGCACCGGGTTCTCACTGCCTTCGGAAAAAATTCCCAAAATGCTCTAACTCTTATTTCTATTATTTTCCCACTTCGCCCCCCCTCCTGTCTATCCTAATAATTTTACAAATTTGAAAATATCCGCAATCGATTTGTAAGTATCAAAAACCTCTATGCACCAGTTTTGAACGATATATCTCTATTTTTATTTTTTTACCGCTCTACTCCCCCCCCCTCCCAATAATTTTAAACATTCGAAAATATCCGCAATCGATTTGTAGGTATGGGAAACCTCTATGTACCAATTTTGAATGATCTAACTCTATTTTCTTTTTTTTTGCCCCTCTGCCCCCCCCCCTTCCCGGCCCTCCTAATAACTTTACACTTTCGAAAAAATCCCCATTCGAATTGCAGGCTTCTAAAATCTATCTGTACCGATTTTGAACGGCCTAACTGTATTTCTATTTGTTTTTGACCATAGCCCCCCCTTCCCGCCCCACCTAATAATTTTAAAAATTCAAAAGTATCCGCAATCGATTTGTAAGTATCGAAAACATCTATATACCAATTTTGAACGATCTAACTCTATTTTTATTTTTTTGCCCCCCCTCTCCCCTCCCCCTTTCCCGGCCCTCCTAATAACTTTACACTTTCGAAAATATCGCCATTTGACTTGCAGGCATCTAAAACCTAACTGTACCAATTTTGAACGGCCTAACTGTATTTCTATTTGTTTTTGCCCCATAGCCCCCCCCCTTGCCGCCCCCCTTCCCGCCCCTCCTAATAATTTTACAAATTCGAAAATATCCGAAATCGATTTGTAGGTATCGAAAACCTCTATATACCAATTTTGAGCGATCTAACTCTCTTTTTATTTTTTGCTCCCCCTCTTCCCCCCCCCTGCTGCCCCACCTGGGGGCTGAATTTCTAAAATTCCAGAAATTGGTTTTTAGATATTTGCATCAGCTATATTTTAGAGCAAAAACTTCACGCATATCTATTTTTTTGTTTGAGATATATAGGATTATGCGAAATCACGTTTTTACGCATGTGAAATCACGTTTTGCCCCCCCGCCCCCCTTGGAGACCGAATTTTGAAAATTCCCGAAATTGGTTTTTTGACATTTGTATTAGCTATATTTTAAAGCAAAAATTTTACGGATATCTGTTTTTTTGTTCGAGATATGAAGGATTTTGTGAAATCACGTTTTGCCCCCCTCCCCCCCTTGGGGGGCGAATTTTGTAAAATCGCTTCTTAGTGGATGCCTACGTCATATCCGAAATCGATTTGTAGGTATTGAAAACCTCTATATACCAATTTTGAACGATCTAGCTCTCTTTTTATTTTTTGCCCCCCCACTCCCCCCCCCCTGCTGCCCCACCTGGGGGCTGAATTTCTAAAATTCCAGAAATTGGTTTTTAGATATTTGCATCAGCTATATTTTAGAGCAAAAACTTCACGCATATCTATTTTTTTGTTTGAGATATATAGGATTATGCGAAATCACGTTTTTACGCATGTGAAATCACGTTTTGCCCCCCCGCCCCCCTTGGGGACCGAATTTTGAAAATTCCAGAAATTGGTTTTTTGACATTTGTATTAGCTATATTTTAAAGTAAAAATTTTACGGATATCTGTTTTTTTGTTTGAGATATGAAGGATTTTGTGAAATCACGTTTTGCCCCCCCTCCCCCCCTTGGGGGGCGAATTTTGTAAAGTCGCTTCTTAGTGGATGCCTACGTAATAGAAAGAACATTGTCACAAAATTTCATGCTTCTAGGTCCAGGGGTTTGGTCTGGGCGTTGATAGATCACCCCCTCACTCACTAACTCACTCAGGAAGTGTTCTTTTATATATATATATATATATATATATATATATATATATATATATATATATATATATAATTTGGGTTTCTCGGAAACGACTCTAACGATTTCGATGAAAGTTTGTGGTTAAAGGTTTTTTAGGATGAAATATCGACTGGACTTATCTCATTTTAAGGAAAATCTGCGTTTATTTTTAATCCTTCGTCCGAGGTTTAACACATAAGACAGAAATCCATTTTACTTAGAAATATATATATGATATGTAGGATATGTGATGTATATATATATATATATATATATATATATATGAATATATGACTTGGGTTTTTCGGAAACGGCTTTAACAATTTGGAAAAAGTTTAGAATTAAGGATTTTATGGTGTGAGAAATCGATTGGACGTATCTTCATCATCAGGAAAATTTGGGTTCGCTGTTAACGAATTATCAACCAGTTCAAAGTATGGCAGAAATCGTGTTTACTCAGAAATGGATATAAAGAAATCGATAAAAATTTGGTGTTAAGGATTTTTTCACGTAAAATCAATTGGACTTATCCTTATCTTAAAACAATTGAGTTCAATGTTCACTATTCATCTCCCGGTTGTAAAATATAGCAAATATTGCATTTACTCGGAAAGGGATATAACGATCTGTAAAATGTATTGGAATTAAGGGATTTTTAGGGTGAAAAATTGATTGGACTTGTTTTCATCTTTAGGACAAATTGAGTTCGCCGATAACGCTTCATCCAACAGTTGTAAAGTATAACATAAATCGGATTTGCTCAGAAATAGTTATAACAGTTGAAGGTTTAGAGTTAGAGATGAAAAATACATTGCATTTATTTTCAGCATCAGGGAAATTCGCGTTCGCTGTTAATCTTTTAACTTCCGATTGCAAAATAGGACAGAAATTCAGCTAACTGGGAAACGAATGTGACTTTTTCAATGAAAATTTGGTTTTATGGGTTTATTGGGGTGCAAAGTCTATTGGATTTTCCTTAGCTTCAGGAAAAATAATATTAGCTTTTAACCTTTCACTCTCCGGTTGAAAAATATGATAAAAATCGGGTTTTCAAGAACAGACATAACGAATTTGATGAAAGATTGGGGTGAGGTATATTTTTCAGAAAAAAAAAAAATCGATAGGATATATTTTCATCCTCAAGGAAATTGGCGTTTTCTGTTAACATTTTATTCGCCGTTCGCAATATATGGCACAAGTTTTATTTACTCAGAAACAAGAATAACAAATTCAATGAAAGTTTAGGATTTATGTTTTTGGGGGTGAAGAGTCGTTTAAACATATCTTCGTCTCAAATAAAAGTAGACAGTTTAACTGTGCAGTTAAATTTTGTACATAGCAACGCAATTCCATTAATTATAATTTTTAAACTGTCATGATTAATTATTGATTTATTGTTATTGTTATTTGATAAATTATTAATAATTGTATTTCAATTTTGTTGATGTATTCGTGAATAATTTTATAGTCAATATTTCAAAAATATAATGATAAATTTAATCAAATTATTTTAGTTAATTTACTATTTATTCTTTTTTGTAATACTCTATCTATAGTAACTCGAATATATTATAAATGCATATATTTCCGTAAACATTTTTGTAATAATAATAATTATTTAATTACTAAAATGTTTTATATAGAAGTTTTTTTGGTCATCAACAGAATTTTCTAAGATTGAAACACTTTTGAAATATTTTGTTTCATCGTGCGATTAATTTATGACTAAGTAATAAAAAAAAAAATCCTTTTTGACACAGGAAACATCTTATATACTTATTAAAACACAAGGCTGTCTTGTGAGAACAAAATGAAAGCATTTGAATTCGTGCAAATATTTTTGATCCAACCCGAAGCAGTCAAATTTCTCCTATTAGAAAAATATCCATAAGTACCATTTCCTCTTATTAGCGGTATGAGCAATATGAATCAGCCATTTATTGCATATAATGTTTTTAGCAGTGAATCTTTTGATAATTACGATATAATTTAGACCATTTTAATACATTCTAATGGAAAAACATAAATATCCGAAATTTTATTTTAGAAATTATTTTCAAGAAATTAATATATATACCGGTTATCGCAAAAGGCTGTAGACATTTTAAAAACTCATAAACATTGAGAGAAACTGGGGGATATTTTTTGGTAAAGAAAAAAAAAAAAAAAATAGTTAACATTTTCGCCGATAGACGGCGTAGAAAAAATGTGTAACGAGAAATATCCAAATCATAGTCCTATAAATTTCACGGTTTTCCAATATTCTTATTTTCTGCCCTATTTGTACATACATAAAGTTTTAATTGCGATAGTGAAATTTAGAATAAAGCGTTATTAGTGAAGATGTTTTATCTCATATAAAAATCGCCGATTGAAGCTGCAGTTAACGGCGTTCTAATTCGTTTACAAACTTTAATTTGAGGTGATATCGGAACATAGAATAGCTATCATATGCTATAAGCATTTTCATGCAGATGAATATAGTATTTCTCGAAATGTGCAATTTGCTCGCACACAGCTGTTTATCGATGAAAATTTTAAATATTATATTTTTCATTATTTAAAAAAAAAAAAAAAAAAAAAAAAAAAAAAAATGATCCTTCACGAAAATAATTTTTTATTAAACCGAGTGTATTTTTTTTGTGAAATTTAAAATGGCTTACAAGATGTGAGATAGATATAGATAGATAGATACATATTTCAAATGTCGCATTATGTTCGAATTTCACCAAGATTATCTACAAAATTTGAAAAAGTTTTGAAATTTCGAAATCTGCGATTTTTTCTGCGAGCAGAAACCAAAGACTTGACGAAACTGTACCTAAAATGACTTACTTTGCAACACGGGAAAATTGCATTAAGAAAAGTAGGGATTTTAGCTAGTAGTTGAGGTAGAAAAACCATTTCTCGACGAGTAATTATGAACTGCAGACACACTCCCCATCCCCCTCAAAAATAGAGTGCTTCACCTTTAGACTTTCATCTAAAACAAGACAATATTAGCAAAAAAAGGAAAGGGGGAAATTTTGCGTATTTCTGATTAAGCCGTCAAGTGTCGTAGTCGTATGTGATCGTAGCATTTACCACACGGAATGTTTTGAACAAAAGTTTTAAAAAGTTAACACGAAAACGTAAAAATATTTTATTAAATTCAGTTATATTTTAAAGAAAAACCAAAAGACGGGACCAACTGCTTAAAATATGAAAATTTGTCTAAACTCAAAACAAACTTGCTTAACGAGAAATTATTTTTTCAACAAATTATGCATTAAACTTTTCTGTTTTTTAGCTATTTTTCTTTTCTTTCTCTGCCAATTTCCTTCTGGCCTTAATCCGTTAGCGCCCACCGTGCTAATTTGAGGACAGCTAATAAAATGGTATGTATATTTGTGATTTCTTGGAAAGATTTCTGCTTTTTAGTGACAGTTTATAGTGTCACTCTAAATGATCCTTGGAAGTTTTATGTGCCTACTATTAATTATTATTTCATAATTCGGATAGTCATTTTATGATTTTTCATTCGTCGCACATATCTTTGATTTTTACGCAGGTATACTAACTTAAATCAAGTTGAATAATAATATATATTATAATACTTTACATGCGAGATCTTCGTCAACATATAATAGGAAGTTAATCTGTTATCTCAAAGTTTTCTCGCTAGAACATTAAACGTGAATAAATGGGATAGTCGTTAAATTTAAAACTATCAGAAGAATTCTTTAAGTTATTATATTTTACTGTCAGTTGTCTATATTAATTTAGAAGAGAAATAATGAGGTAATAATATTTTGCAAAATTAATTCGGAAGTTAACGGGTTAAAAAGAGAATTTTAAATGTACGTACATGTCTGTTGAGTACCTACAAGAAATATTATGTTTATTTAAGAAATTTCTCTGACGTTGCTTTTGAAAAACTTTTCGAAGGCAACGGAATTAACTAGAAAAATGCAGTTTCCTAAGCAACATGAAACAGGTGTGTGTGTATATATATATATAAGCATATATTACATGCCTGTTTTTTTTTATATATATCTTTTAAATTATGGCAAAATGTCAGCCTTTAAACAACGAAAAATATATACGTATATATATTCGCGTGTTAAATGCCGATAAAAGACATACTTTGCATTTAGTTACAATTTAAATGAAAAGAAATAAACCTAAACGAAATTATTTTATTTTTTAAACAACGAAGCTTTATTCTCTTCCAAATTTATTCCGATAAAAATAATTATTCCTTTTGTTTTAATGTTTCTTTTTACAGAATCTTCTTGATAAATCCTGAAAAGAACGTACAAAAACTTATCAGTTATATGCTTCACCACCTTAAATGCTACTTATTTAAAAAGAAAATTCGTTTCAAAGTATCTTTTACAGAATTACGATGGAACTTATTTTTTTCAAATTTGTAGTTGAAAAGAGTTTTTTTTTTAAAGCGAATATAGTTAAATTTTCCAAAGCATACTAAAAAAAGAAAAGAAAAATGCATGATCATATATATTTGAAAAAAAAAAAAAAAAAAAAAAAAAAAAAAGAAAGAAAGAAAGAAAGAAATCCAATAAATAATAAAAGAAAAAAAAATGCTACTTTGGGAAAATTTTACGATAGACATAAAATTTAAAATTTTATTTTTATTCCTAAATATATTCTTCTATATAAAAAATATGTTATAATTAAAATAATGAACATTAGATAGCTAATTTAATTAGATAAATATTTCTCAATATAATTTGAGTAACAAAATACGAAAAAATATGTTATAATTAAAATAATGAACATTAGATAGCTAATTATATTAGATAAACATTTCTCATTATAATTTGAGTTAGTTGTAAGTAAAATTTTTTTAAACGTATTTCCAGCATTGTTTTACAACTTAATTACAAATGTTTATTTCATATTAAATTTATGAGAAAAAAAATATTAAGAAGAAAATGAATCACAATAAGAAAACATTAGAAGCAAAATATTTTCTGTATAAGATTAAGAATTGCTTCAAATTCTTTTGAAGTTCATTTTAATAATTGCTTCGCAAGAATTGCGTTGAATTCTTTAAAAAAAGTGCCCCCATAAGCTTATAAAATTTAATAATTCTTAGCGTGCTGTATTTGGATTAATGCAATTTCGGTGACAGCAATTTTATCTTAAACTTACATCACTTTTGTAAATTTTTCGTCCTGTAAATTTATAACACTGTGCAGTAAACTTTCTGCGACTCCAAAAAACAAAAATACGACTTACCTCCTTCCGAACTCCTCCTTATCGAACTCCATCCACCAGAGTGAGAGCTTTGTGCTTTACCAACGGCACCGTATCATCACTTTCAGTTTGTAGTTACATAAATATGGACTGATAGTTACACGATTTTAAGAATATTCGAACGCTATGAATCTTATTATATAAGACTTTTTAGTTTATTTATCTACAAAATATTCCAACGAGTCCAACTAACATTATTAAAATATTTTACTATTATTTTTAAATCATGAAAAAATTTGGAAAGGGGATCACTGTGATAAGCAGAGATTTGAGAGTAATTTACAACTAAATTTTACACAAATTATTATATCCAGAAAAATAGGTAAATTTGTACCCCAAACCCATAGATGTCAACAGTTAAATTTATTCCGAAGTATTTGTAGTCCCGTCTCTATTTATCACCACTTTATTTATAGAAAAAAATTCTCCAATATATAATTTCGATAAAATAAGAAAAATCTACTTTAAAAAAGTAAGTGGTATGGAATAAAGGCGGGGCTAAAAATACTCCGGAATAAATTAAAATGTTGGCATCTATGCAAACCTACAGAATTTCTTGAATGCTTTGGAAACACAATATGTAGATCGTTTGTTTAGGTTTTAAAATTCTTCTGCTATGAAGTCAATTACTAATAAAATAATTGACTTTAACCCTTTGTCGGCCGTAACGCTCTAAACAGTATTTTTCAATTTAGGAACTCTTTCATTCAATTACCAGTAATAATTTTGAGGAGTTATTTTATCTATATAAATAACGAATAGTCTTTGAAGTGATTAGGCAATCGCTATATTTAAATTTTGGTGGTGGATATTAAAAAAGTCCCTAACTTTGGCAACGCTAAACAGAAGACTGAAATGCAATAGAACTGGCAATGGGTTAACCTTTCTTTCTTTCTTTTCTTTTCTTTTCTTTTTTTACTTTTACATGTTAATGTTTAATGGTTATAATAATTCTTATTTATTGATTTAAATGAAATTACGCACTAAATAGCTGTATTATATTTTACTGTTATATTTTATATGTTATTTTAAAAGAATGTTTTCCATTACTTTGTTTTAAATTCAAATTAAAAATGTTGATGCTTCAAAAGTTTGATGCTGGTGGTACAATATATATATATATATATATATATATTTACAAAACAACTTTTAACATTAACATTTTTATTTTCTGTTTGTCAAAAATCTCGAACGTTATTTTAAAACACAAACTTAAATAAAATGACAAGCATAAATTATAACATATGATATTTCATGGTCAAAAGATGGCGAAACAAATTACAGCACACTAGCGAAAAGCAATGTAATTTTGGGAGACTGAAGCCTGAAAAACGAATTTACGGCATATTTTTCTATATCCGCATCCGACATATATATATATAGAGAGAGAGAGAGAGAGAGATAGTAGATAGATAGATACAGCTGCAAAAATCGATAATTTTCTGTGTATTGTTTAATTTAGCATCGTAGTAAGAAAAAAATATATATACATACGCAATCGCCCTCAGCATTTCCTAAAAAAAAAAAAAAAAAAAAAAAAAAAGTTGTCATATACTAAAAATATTCACTATCTTTAGTTAGTACAGCAGAAATGATATGTTACAGAAACTTCTAACCGAGAAGAATTATTCGTACTTGATATTATTATATACATAAAGCTAAACACAATATTTTTTTTCTTTTTGTTCCAGTGAAAAATATGAATAATTTATGCAGAGTGTTTAATTTAAGTTACATTAGATAAGCTTATCATCTAAGCTTATCATCTATATTTAGAGTAAATCTTGTCTTGTAATTAAATACGAAATATTACTTTTCTTTTAATATTTTTTTCTCATTGAAAATGCAAATTCCCTATAACAGATACGTATTTTTTTAAATTCCAGATAAATCTGTCAAAGCTCTATTTCCTAATACTTAATTAAGTATTCTTTTTTTCAAATTTATAGTCACATTGTAATATTTTAATGAACTCGGAGCTTATATTTTCAAATAATAATCTAACATTTCGTTTTAATATTCATGATACATTTGAATTTAATACAATCATTTGTAATGATATATATATATATATATCAGTTTATTATCTCTGATTCTCTTAGATGTTTATTAGATATAATATTTTTTAAACAAATTATTTTGTAACCTTTTTTACTTTTTTAATTAACATAGTAATATTTATTTTAATTCAATAAAAACATTAAAAAGATTTAAAAAGATTTTATATAAAAAAAAAAAAAATAATAATAATAATAATCGTTTCACAATGACATATTTTTTTTTTTATATCGAATATCGTCTTTGCTCATATTTTTATAGATATATACATATACGTCGAAACAAATTCATAAATGAATGCCTTGATTAAAATACGATAGAATAATTTCACAGAAAGTCGAGAATCAAAATAAAAGCCAATACACTCCCTCTTCCCCCCCCCCTGGAAATTTATTTACAGAGAGACAAGTGAATTCTAAATTATCAAAAGTTTAATTAAACTGTAATAACGGCCGTGTTTTCTCCCACGTACTTTATTAATTTTCTTTTCCTGCGTTTAATTTTTCTTTCTTTAGAATGGATGGCTTTTTTTTTTTTTTTTTTTTTTTTTTTTGCCGTTCTTTTTACCGGTGAAGTCCTTCGCATGTTATGAAGGTCTGCCATCGAGACTCCTTTTTTTCCTCCTCTTTGATCAAAGAGTTTATTTTATTTTATTTATTTATTTTTTGTTTGTTTATTTTTATTTTTCGAAAAATGATTGGAGTTTTTAAATTGAAATCATATAGCTTTCAATTTATCTCGATTTTTTATTTATTTTTTTATTAGAAACGTTTAGTTGTTGTCAATGATGATTTCCCTGTCAAAAGAAGGTACGTAATGATATGTGAAAGAAATGCATATAAAATGAATTCAAACAGCGTCGGATATGAGCATCATTTGGAAAAAAAAAAATTCTTTTAAATTTGATGGCGCAGATTTTTTTCTAATTAATGCTAATTACTTTTTCCAAGCGAATCAACATCTTAATGCTGTGATGTTTTTAATTTTAAATACTGAATGATTATTATTATTTTTTTTTCTGTGATGTCTCTTAAAAATATTGACTAGAAAGAAATAAGAAAGAAAAAATGAACTGACTAATGAAGTTAATTTCAGGATAAATTTCATTCTGTCATCGGTATTATTTTTTTAATCTGAACTCACAATTTTTTTCGAATTATTATACTTGTAATAAAATATATTTCAGGTATTGAGATTTCACTTATGTTTATAGTTTTCGAATTAATATTTACTATCGTATTATTCAAAAATTGCAAGGCTACAGCATCTTACATTAAAGAAAATTCGATTAACTTAAAAAATGCTAAATGGTGTGTGACATACTCACATTATTTCATTATTTTAAAATTGTATTGTAAGTATAAACAAGGAAATATATTTTGCACAAATTGTATCGAATTAATTGTTGAATCAAAAGTGAGATATGAGATTTAGAAAGATAATAATTTAAGAGAACTGTCAGGAAAAATAATAGAATCACATTATCACACAAAATAACAAATATAATTCTTTTTTACACTTAATAATAATAAAGAAAAAAAAAAGAGAGAGAGATTTTATCTTCTAAGATTTATCTCAATGTTATCTTTCTTATAATATGGACTTGTAGAGGTTTTGGGGAAAATTGATGCAACCTGCTCAACCCATTTTAAACGTAGTGGAATCTGCTCTTTCATATTGTTATATGAGTTTCTTTTATTTGTATATTGTTCTTTTTCACATAGTTTTCAGATCATATATTAAATATATGTATTCATTTCTTATGCATGTAGGAACTAATGCTCTTTACTATATATAAATAAAAATTTAAAAACTAAACCAAGTATACAAATAATTTATGTATCTTCTTTTTACGCTGTTTATTGTAATCTATGCCTAGTAAATCTAGTTTAATAGCAAAGTAATTTATGTCATTTAATGAGAGAATATTTAAGATTTGTTTAAAAAAAAAGATATATATTTTTCAATACATACACTGGAAGATAACTGCTTATAATGATATTATTATATATTCATCTTAAAATAATGCATTTGTATTTCAAAGGAATATTTTGCAAGATTTTTATATCTGTTTGCAGATTCGCAGATTTTCGCCTATTTTAATTATTAAATTTGATCTGAATATCATGTGAAATTAATTTGTATTTCTCTCTCTCATTTTATATGATTAAAATGCTTTCGTATATTGTTATATTATTATTGGTAGCTCTAGACTGATAACACTGCCCAGCAAAAAAAGAAAAAAAAATCGAGCACTGATACCATTTTTGCTGATTCTTATGTAAAATGATCTCTTGAATGTGAACTTCATTTTCTTTAATCGCCTACTATTTTCTCGGGATTCCCCCCCCCCCTTCCCATTTTCACCACTGTTCCGCAATTTTATGGCCATGAAAAAATGATTTGGAGAATGGGAAAAAATATTTTAAAACTTAAATATATATACACATATATATATAGATATATTTATATTTAATGTATAATAAATAATAATAATAATTTATTAATAAATTATAATAAATGCAATTTACAATTCCAGTGGCAAATCCCCCCCCCCCCTTTAATTTTTTCCCTTGCTCATGTTTTAGCCTTTTTCATTGCTGTAGCACCTCAGAAGATATTTAACAGTTAAAATATTCCTTTCCCTCTCTACAGATCAAATAGGGTAAAATGGCCGTCGTATTCGGATTCAGGATGTTATTTTACATAAGTGTTTGTAAAAATGGTGTTGTTGCCAATTTTCACGCGGAGCATTGTATCCTCAACATATCTGAGAGAAAAAAAAATATCCTAATAAAAAATATTTATAAAAAAAATAAAGATCCAGATTATTTTTTGTTTGTTTAATTGTATGTTAGTCTATGAAATAGAGCACTTTCTGTGGTATCCTCAATCTTTTTTAATGCATCCTTAAACAGAGAAATTAAGATTACACTAATAATTAAAAATTATTAAAAGTTATGTGAGGCAAGTTAATCAGTAATGGATTTATATTCATGCTTCAATTTAACGCAAAAAGAACTACGTACAACACGTTTGTCACGGCGAAGAGACGCAAAAAAAAGTGGATGTCACCTTAAGATATTTAACAGTTAAAATATTCCTTTCCCTCTCTACAGATCAAATTTATAGCCATAAAATTACCGATAAGTGATAAAAAATAGGGAGGCATCTCCTAAAAACTAGGTTATAGGGTAAAATGGCCGTCGTATTCGGATTCAGGATGCAGAGCTGCCAACCTAATCCGGCAAATTGCTAGTACCGCCTACTTTTCTACACCACTTTATTTTTAGAGTAATTCACTTCATATATATTTACGATTAATTAAGAAAACAAATACTCTAAAAAATATGTGGTGTAGAAAAATGGGCGGTAATAACAGTTTGCCGGATTAGGTTGGCAGCTCTGAGGATGTTATTTTACATAAGTGTTTGTAAAAATGGTGTTGTTGCCAATTTTCACGCGGAGCATTGTATCCTCAACATATCTGAGAGAAAAAAAATATCCTAATAAAAAATATTTATAAAAAAAATAAAGATCCAGATTATTTTTTGTTTGTTTAATTGTATGTTAGTCTATGAAATAGAGCGCTTTCTGTGGTATCCTCAATCTTTTTTAATGCATCCTTAAACAGAGAAATTAAGATTACACTAATAACTAAAAATTATTAAAAGTTATGTGAGGCAAGTTAATCAGTAATGGATTTATATTCATGCTTCAATTTAACGCAAAAAGAACTACGTACAACACGTTTGTCACGGCGAAGTGACTAAAAAAAAGTGGATGTCACCTTAAGATTGATATAACTGCTTAATAGGTCACAATCTAATTGTACCTACCATTCTATAAGTCCTAACAGTGATAAATTTCTTTAAAAGCTGACTTACAGATCTTAATGGCTGTCAACTCACCTACTATATATTAATTATTTATTAAATTTATTGTTAATATATATATCAGACTTGTATGCTTGACTCAATTCCGTTTGCATATCTTCGTCAAGATGAAGACAGATAGCACATGATAGAACGCGTAGAACACCTTTAAAAATCTACTTTAGAAACTCCTTTTTTTTCGTTAACTATTTCGCTGCCAGTTGTTCACTGATAAGCTGTAGTCTGACGTCAGAATCGTTTATCTAAACTTTAAGTGTTTGCTAGTTCAACATTCAACAATTTAAACCAAACGTCTTACTTCAGTTTCCAAAATTCAGCCTAAATCCAAACATGTAAACACAGTAAAATTCTGAAAAACTTCACAACTGTCAAAAACCTCAGCTACTACCCGTGTAAGAGTGCATAATATCTAACAAGTCAACGCATGAGCATTTTTCAATACACAGATTTAATATCTTGAAAAAGCGCAAAAGTTACAGTTTGAATTTTAGTGAATTTTTTTATTAAACGTAAATTTTATTTCGAATAATAAAAGTAATGTTCACATTCTATACTATATTTCTGATATTTTTTTCACAAATGCATTGCAATAATATTTTTTCTAAATGTATTTTTTAAAGAATGTTTGTAAAAAAGACTAGACTAAAATAGTAATATTAAACTCTGAAAACATTTTTTTTTTCAAACATTTTGAAATTTTTATCTTACAAACTCATATCTTTAAATTACTATTATTATACAGTCGGTAACAAAAGTGTCCGAACACTAGCAAAAATTCCTATGTAAAAAAAGTACACTTCATACGGTTTGGTTAAATAAATTCTCGTCGAATCTTGTTCTTAGTCAGTGTAAGAACATGATTCGATAAGGATTTATTTAACAAAACCGTATGAAGTGTACTTTTTTTATATAAGAATTTTTGCAAGTGTTCGGACACTTTTGTTACCGACTGTACATGGATAATAATTAATTAATATTTCCACATTTAAATTAATGCATTAATAAAAAATATCCATTCTTTGAAACTGTTAATTAGTTGTTAAAAATTTAGTTCTTATTAAACTAGTTATTAATAAGTTATTAATATTTTATTATTAATATTTATTATCTATATTTATTATTTTTTATTATTAATATTTATAGTTATTAATATTTTTTTCTATATTGCAGTTACTTATGATTTATCCAACAAAACCGATTAAACAAAATTGATATTTTTGATTTTACAAGACATACTATTACTTTTACAATATGTTAGGTTTTTAATATCACTGTAAATGAAAATGCTTCTAATTTTTATAAAAGTGCACTCATTTAAGGAGTTTTTTTCTTTCGTTTCTTGCAAAACTTACGCTAATGAGCAAGAAAGGTCTTTTACTCGGTTCAATTTCGTTCATATCATTATGCAAAATTATTTATTTAATTCCCTTAACAGTTGATATGTCAAATGTTGTTAGTTCCGAACCATTTGTTGCGATTAACAAGAAAGAAAATCTGAGGGTACCGACCATGTCGTTCATTTAACTAAGAATTGCACGCCTTTAGCCTTCATTATTGTCACCTGCCTCACTTCATTACCCTCAAAGAAACAAAGTTGTTCTCGCTAACGAGCCAGTTATTCTGGAGACTGAACCTTCGTATCTCAAGAAAATTTGATAAAAAAGAGAAACAGGCTAAAATAATGAAGTTAATCTCATTAATACGAAGTTCAAAATTAGTTCTCGTAGTGTAGTTATTTGAGAAAGTGTACCAAGCGAGTAATTTGGAGGTAAGTCTTAGTGAAGAAACTCGTGTGTTTGTACAACGTAAGATTAAGGAAACGTGTTTTGATTTAAAGTAATACAATAAGCTTTTCTGTTTATTACTTTATAGATTAGCTGTCGTGTAATCTTAATGCATAAAATTTTTAACCATGAATTACTTACATTTTTGCAGGACTTCGTTACTATGTAATGTTCGTTTGCTTTAGTAAAGCAATTTGTTTTTATAATGATCCAGTAATTTATGTAATCAAGTAAGGCTATTTTTTCTCTTAAATCTTCTAAGATCTATATAAAAAACATATTCAATTTACAACAATGTGAATGATATTTTTACTTTCTTTTATATTCAATAGAAGAAAGTACTGGATTCGTAAACATTTTCGACCTCGAGTTTTTGATGGATTTACACGTTTTGAGAACTGTAGAACACGATTTGACCATTATTATAAAATGTCTGCCTGTGTGTGTGACACAATTTTGTGGAAACTGTATCTCAGGTACTACTGCACAGAATTTCATACAAATTAGTATGTAGTTACTCATTGACATAAATTAGTGCCTATCAGCTTTTGGTAAAAATTGTCCAACAGCTTGCGTTGCCATCCCGCTTTTTCTAAATTTTTAAGATTAGGGTATAGGACAAAATTTTGTATAAATGTGCATAAAGAGAATTATTTTTTAATAATAATTATGAAATTTAAAAGAATTATTTGTAATAGAGATAGTCAACTGAGAAAAAGAAAATTGTGTATGTAGAAGCCTCGTCTCTAATCGAGGGGAGTAAATTTTTATGATGGGTATCTTTCAAAAGAGCTCGCCAATAAGTTTAAAACGAATGGTTGAGCCATCGATATGCAATAATTTTAAATAATGTTATAGGTTTTTTTCATTAAAAAAAAAAAAAAAAAGTAATATTGAGAATAAAATTGACTTTTTTGGATATATATATATATATTTTTAATAATAATTTTAATAAATTATTTTTACTGAGTGAATTTGTATAGGAAAATATAGAAGAAAGTTATGTGATGGCCACAACATAATAGTTTAATTACATGTCAACGTAAAAGTTTGTGTAATCAAATAATTGCAATGCATAATATAATACATTAATTTACGAAAAATATGTTTGTTAAACGTGAAAAATTTCTCTATTACTGGATCGTAAATAATCCAATTTACAAAAAAGGAAACAAAATTAATTAGAGAGTAAAACATTAAAATTTGCAAATTATTAATGTATTTAATCTCTGTAAAGAAAGAAAAAGAAAAAAAAAAAGACATTTAGAAAAATAATTACAGTTTTTTAGAAACGCATTCAGTAGTTTTCCATTTAGTTATTTGCTTTCCCTTTTTTTTTTTTTTTAAATTTTAGGTATAAAGTTGAAACTCTTAATTTCCATGGAAAAAGATAAATGTTTATGCAAATTTAAAAATAAATTTTTAAAAAGGAGAATAAAATATAAAATATAGACTTCAGATACAAAATTACAAGCACAAAATTCACAATGCCATATATAAGAAAATAGTCATATTATGTATTTCGTAGTTGTAGAAATAGCTTTGTAATCGAAAAAATAAGTAATCTCAAAAAGAGTAAATTATTATCTTTAGTTATGAAGGTAAAACTCTTTCATATATGCAAAATAAATAATAACATCTAAAAATTTACAAACTCATATTAATTTAAGATATAAGGCATATTCTTATCAATTAAGCAATCATAAAGTTTATAAAAATTTATAAATTATAATTTTAGAAATATATGTAAACCTGCATTATTATTCAAATCTTTTTCACCAAAGTGTGCACAAATATTTATTTTACAAATCATTGAAATTTTTAATTACAACTATTATTAAAAATAAATAAATAAATAAAAATTTGATAATGTTAGATAAAATAAAATTTTAATTTTTTATGTAATTGTCAAAATAAATAAATAAATAAATAAATAAAAATAGAATTGTATTCTGCGGTCATGCACAAATTTAATATAAAAAAGTCTCTTTGTTATATGAACATATAACAGAGTTTAACAAAGTTTTTTTTAACAGAGTTTTTTCTTAGAGGGAAGAAAAAAAAATGCTTTTATCCATTAAACCGAGAAAGAATAATGAAACGCATATATTTACACATTGTTAGTGATTTAATAAAATATATAAAACAGTTAAGAAATATTAACACAGAAAAAAATGAATATTATTTAATATAATGATAGAATATGTAATATAGTCTGAAATTTTGCCGGAAGGATTAAAAAAAAAAAAAAAAAAAAAAGTCGATTGTTTGTATACAAAATGTTAGGCACGATCATTCTACAAATAACTGTTTTTTTTTATTTAATAGAAAACAAAAGAAAAAAAAACTGAGAGCATTGTTTTTTCCTAAGTAATATACATAAAATTCTGAACAAAACATAATTTAACTTTGTGAGTACGACAGGACTTATTTTAATCGTTTCTTCCACATAAAGGCATGCAGTAACTGTATTTCAATAGATAGAATCGGTTACTATATTCATTTCTTAAATTTACGTTAGTATAGCTTTAGCTTAGGAACTCCTTGGCGGTTTTTATATTTTTGTTGTCATTTTCGCGATGAATAAAATTGAGTATCACAACTGCGTAAGTAAAGAACTTGTCGAGAAACGTCCGAGCTAATTCGGTGCCAGATTTCAAATTTTGCAAAGGAGTTCTATGCTGAAGCTGTTCTATTTATTAAGCACAATTTCTCTCAATTTATTTTAATTAGCTAAAAATAAATTTTTGCGGGTTCTTTCTTTCTTTTCTTGTTTTTACTTAATGCTTTTTGAATCAATTATCCGAATAAACTAAAATATACAGCATTAACTACAGTTTGTCCTTATTAATACTTTTACCAATATTTGATAAAATCTAATTATACGGACAGATACAATGACAAACTTCCAGCATTATATATTTTAAATAAAAACAAAAATGTTTGCACTTTCTTTCAAGATGTAATACAATAAAAGGCGACAGCACAAAATCACTGTCTGAAAAGATCAGTCCTGTTATACTAAAAAAAAAAAAAAAAAAAAAAAAAAAAAGAACTTTTGCTTAGTAAGTAATATGCTCGTCTAAATTATAACGATGTACATTTATTTCGATTATTTATATTTTTGAAATATTATTTAGTTAAAATGCATTTTAAATACAATCAATGAGAAACCAAATTATATCCAATTTTTTGAGCATCCTGATAAATGAATTAAAAATGTAGTAGCACAGAAAATTAATTATATAACATTTTATACTTTTTGGGTAAAATAATACATATTAATTCTGCTGTAATTGAAATTGTGTGACATCTATAAAATGCTCCTTTGGAAATTTTAAAATTTACTCAAATCATAATGCATTGTATTTGTTAAGTATACCCATGAAAGTGAATGATAAAGATTTCTCGGTAAAGTCTCAATATGAAATATATTAAACCTCAAGAACGTATACATATTTTGAGTCTACACCGTGTCCCAAAAGTTTAGACAATCAATAAAATTTGCATTAACATAAAAAGTAATAAGGTACAATTAAAATTCGCGAGACAGATAATAAATAAAAACTGTTTTGCTGATATACACATATAAATTATGATCAAAGGTTTGAAATTATAAAATATACATTAAATTTTATAAAAATGCGCTGTCCCAAAAGTATAGGCACCTGTAAGTGTTTTTGTTTTACATTTATAGAAGTAACTAACAACTTACTTTTAATATTGAGTTGTGTTGCCACGACACTTTATAACATCAAATACTCGTTGTTCCATAGAATTAATTAAGCATTGCATTACAGAAGGAGATATTTCATACCACGCTTTGTCAATTGCAGTTTTCAAGTCATTTACACATGTATATTGCTTTCCATTTTCATATATTTTACGAGATAAGATACCCCATATGCTCTCCATGGGATTCAAATCCGGACTAAGTGCTGGCCAGTCTAATAGTGTGACATTGTTTTGCATAAACTACGTTTTCGTTTATATGGAGGTATGGATGGATGTCCCATCTTGTTGGAAAACACAGGCCGGTCCTGCTAGAAAATCCATAATTGGCTGTAAACTGCTACTTAAATTATCCTAATTATCCTCTGATTTCATTTTTCTGTCCATAAATCCTAGAAATGTTTGCCCTTTGAAACAAAACCCTCCTCAGGTCATTACGGGGCCTCCGCCTTGTTGTTTGCTGAAACAGTTCTTCGGTTCTTTTCTTAAATCATACGAGTAAAATTTATAGCCGTCAGGGCCGTCCAAATTCCATTTCTTTTTGTCACTAAAGATGACAAAAAGCCACTTTTACCGTATGACATATGCTTTCTAGCCTACTTTAGACATGCATCTTTATGTATCTGCTTTAAGCAAGGTTTTGCTTTCGTTCTCCTGTAAACAATGTGTTTTGAAGCTTTAATTCTTCTGTGTACCGTACTTTTTGAAAATCTAGAAGTTGATGCAATTACACGTACATATAAATTATCAACTGAAGCCTTTTTTAAAAACATTCTATCATCACGTAACGTTGTTTTCTTTGGTATTCTGACTCGCTTTCGAGTATTCCATGTTCCACCTGATCTGAAAACTTTATAAATACTGCTCAAGGATCTCTTTATTCTTCTCGGTATTTGTACAAGATTTTGTTTTTGCGCTTTTAACTGTAAAATCTTAATAATTTCATCTTTAGAATGCGGTATTTTTATCAGAATACGCAGGAAACGTCTTTTCCGAATCACAAACAAAACAATACATTGAACTCATTAAATTATTATGCTAAAAATATAGCAAATGGTATTCCAAATAAAGGAAAAAATTATTCTGCATTTATAGAAGCAGACAACAATAAAAAAATTTTATTTGTGAACAAAAATGTAAAAGAAAACATGTAATACTGCATTGTGTCTATACTTTTGGGACAACACATTTTTATATAATTTAATGTACATTTTATAATTTCAAACCTTTGATCATAATTTATGTGTGTATATCAGCAAAATTGTTTTTATTTATTACCTATCTCAAGAATTTTAATTGTACTTTATTACTTTTTATGGTAATGCAAATTTTCTTGATTGTCTGAAATTCTGGGACACGGTGTAAAAACTAAAATTGTTCATTTCTGTATACAAAAAAAATAGAGGTGAGCTTGAAAGAAATACAAACCTATTTCACAAATAATAATAATAATAATAATAATAATAGTGAATGTGAAAAATTATTAAAAATAAACAATGTTAATGTTTACAGGACTTTTCGGTCTTCGTCCACCTGAAGGTCAATATTTTCAAATGAACCTATTTTCAAATAAATACAGGTGAGATTGACAGATTATACATGCTTATTTCATTAAATAAAAAATTAATTAATTAAAAAAAATAGTGAATGTGAAAAATTGTTAAAAATAAACAATGCTTATAAAACTAGTCGGTATTCGCCCACCTAGCGGTCGATATTTTGAAATGAACATATTTTCAAATTTGCCCTATTTGCCAACTCAAAAACAATGACCAACTCTCGTGATGAATAACGAATAATGAAATGAAAAAAAGAAAGAGAGAAAACTATTAATGTATCTGTATTTTTAATCAAAATAATGGAATTCGATTCATGAAATGTAACTTAAATTTAATTATTTATGAAAATTAACTTCAGTACAAATTCATCAAAATGTCGTTGATTTTTGGGTCGAAGGGTTAATACCTAAATAACACAAATTTATTACTTTTTTTAAATCACTTTGAATTTATTATTATTATTTTTTTAAATATTATGGATATTATTAATATTATTAAATCTATTACTTTTTATTATAATCATTGTAACTTTTTTTTTTTTTTTTTTTACGTTGTTCTTCAATTCAGCTAAATGTTTTGACCATAATTTTGCGGTTTATAGCGGTCGCCGAGAAAGAAAATCTCTAAATCGCCGATTTCATGTCCTTATTTAGAATTACATGTATTCTTTTAAATTATCAGTTGATCTTTTTTTTTTTTTTTTTTTTTTTTTTTTTAATACGAGTAAAATTTACTTTTTTTCAATGTATTGTTGTAATTATGACACTATTTTTTTTCTGTTTAATCATCCTTCTTCCATTGTTTTATTCATTCTTCCAAATTGCCAAATCAAGGATACAAATTTTATTTATTTATTTATTTATTTTATTTATTTATTTTTTCAGTAAAATGCTTTAATAATAGCAATACTTCAGAGCATTAATTTCCAGAAAATTGATTTTATTTTATTTTATTTTATTTTATCTATTTATTTATTTTTAATTGAGAAAGTATTACTTTTCGCTCAAAGTTTGCAATTTTTTTTACCCTTAAATGAAAGTTAAAATATGTGTAGTAAAATGAGTAATAAATTCACTGATGCTGTAGATATATTAGGATAAATCTTTTTTAATAGCTGTAATTTTATAGTCACAAAGTTCGAGTCCTAATATGAAAGCAACATAATAAGCTAATCATACTTAAAAAATAAATAAATAAATAAAAATAAAAAATTGAAATTGAAATTGAAATTGAAATTTAGAAATAGGGTTTTGACTTGAATCAATCCAAATTGAACTGCATCTTTGTATGAAATTTGAAAATTCTACGGTCTGCCGTCTAGATTTATCCATAATAATGCGGACAAATAAAGAGACTTAACTACAAATAACTAAAAAAAAAAAAAAAAAAAAAGTATGAATGCACAAATACTTTGGCTACTTTACCACCCCTCCCAGCAAACATAACGTGACAGGAATGGATATTTCATAATCTATTCAAAATATGTCTTTTGCGAAAATAAATTTCATTTAAATGGAATCTAAACTTTCGAAGCAAAACTAACAGATGACGCATAATTTAGACAGGCTTGTGCAATGAAGCGAAAATACCTTTATATCAGCACTTCATTATAACCATCTGTCTCTCTTTGTTTCGAAAAGCTGAGAAAAGAAATCAAGCTTTGAAAGACTAATATTTCACTCCCGTATTTTGGAATAAATTCAAGTAGACAAACGCACCTTAATTAAGAATACATGTCTGATATCCAAAGATGAAAGAAGGAAATATTAGTTTTATATTTTCTTAACGATGCTTTAGAAAGAGGTTTTAGAGGGTATTTCAAAATTTAAGGGGAGAAAAACTGGAAAAGCTGATAAATGACTAAGACTTTTCTTTGCTATATAATAAAGGTTTATTGTATTTTAAAAGGCAATATTTTATTTTATTCGTTTATTTTATTCTTATTTTAATGAAGTAAACTTTAAAATTTTCCTATATACAATGGTAGTAATGTAAATAGTTTACTGACGTATTTCTAAATCTTATTAAAGTATTTCCTCTTTTAGAAGTTATTAGAAATGCACGATGGAGTTAGAAATTTCGTGAAATTTGAGAATGGTATTAAAGTTCTATTTTTTAGTTTGTTTTTACTTTGTCTGTAACTTTTTCTTACGTTGCATTTATTAATGTAGGCGTTGATATTTTTATAAATAGTAAATACTGTACTCATACGTGTTAAAATATGTGTAGTTGAAATTGTATAAAACTATAAAAGAAGAACGATGGATGAAATATCATAAATTTTTGTCAACGTAAAATGATATTTATAATATATAGAACAACATCTTTTCATTCTTTCTTTCTTTCTTTTTTGTCATTATAAATATTTTAGAAAAGGATAAGAAAGTCTAAGTAAACTAAAATTGTATTTTTATAAAGCTTTGCCTTTTATTGCAATAAATCGTTATTAATCATATCTTAATAAACTAATTATTCATAAATAGATATGTTTTAAAAGATATTTATTTTCTAAATATACCTAAAGAGTTTTAAATACACAGTCCCATAAAGAACAGGATTTTATTAATTGAGAAAAAAAAAATGTAGATTTTTAATTATATAAAAGTATACAATTTGTTTCATCAATAAAATGAAGGTTCGATGTAGAATTCATTTTATTTTATCTTATTTTATTTTATTTATTTATTTGCTTATTTATTTATTATTATTATTATTATTATTTAGAAATACATTAGTTTTCCAAATCATTCAGAAAATTTGTGGGTACATTAAATTGAAAGTTTTCTGGAGGGCACCATATATTATTTCTTTATTTTATATTTTTAAGTATATTTACATTTAAATGTACTCATATTCCTCAAACATTATGTATGTGATTACAAACTTTGTTTTGTGTTTCTTTCATTGAATACTTTCTACTGGAGATAAAATAAAATTGGCAATTACACTCTTAATCTACATTTATCATAAGATCAAACAGAATGTTTGAAAAAGAGAGACATATTATTGATCAGGGTTTTAATTTTGAAAAATACAAGAAAGGCGTTTTAAAATCTACACTTAAGGATGAATGAAATAGAATTAATTGGATAGTCTTTTCAAAGCATCTTTTATTAATTTCTTTAAAGAACTCAGACAGTACGAATAAAAGAAAAAAAAAAAAAGGTATTTTTCGTGATTCAAAAGCTGATGACTGCGTTTACTTTAAATGTGATTCCTTTTTAATACTTCTCATTTCTTAGATCTTACCCGCTGCTGCTCTTTCCGCTTTTTCGGAAGCGGACTTTGTAATATGTTCTACTCGGTTCAGTGTTGTCTTTCATTTCAATTAAACCTCCAGCATTGGGAGTTTATATTTTGCTACCCCTCTTCTTTATTTTTTCTTCTTCTTCTAGTTCTCTTTCCCAGTAATTTTCGCTTGAATACTTTCTTTCGTTGCCTTTGGCTTGTTTTCTAACCGCATGTAGGGGCGGTAACATCGAAAAAGATTGCTGATTGAAAGAAGATGCGGACATTTTGTATTATTTTACTTTCTTAACTGTATTATGTTGTTTCTTACAAGGAAAGAATTGTATTGATTGGAACGAAAATGCATGAGTGCTCAGAGGTTTCCAGAGGAAGTTATCAATTTAGTACTTTTGAAATAGTGGTATATATATATATATATATATATATATACTTTTTTTTGTAGAATTCTCTCTAAAAAAAAAAAAAAAAAAAAAAAAAAAAAACTTAGAAGTTTTATCAGGCTTAAGCATCAAACAATTTATATAATCAAATATTTGCTTTATCTCTTTTTTCTTTTTTAACTACATATCAGAACCACATTGAAATCTTGTAAAAACATATTGTTTTCATTATAAAGATTTTCTACTTATTTATTTACACACACACACACACACATACACACACACACATATATATATATATGTGTTACTGCTTTTTTTATGAATGTATATAAATATTTGGATGCCAAAATTGAAAGATAACCTAATGAACTTCGTACCAAATTCTTTAGCATACCAATAAACTAATAAAATTAATTTATAATCAGAGAGTTCTTCTCTGCATTTCACTTATATATTATTTTCCCTTCAACGAGAGATTTTACTTAAATTTACCAGATAATCATATTTTTATCCTTTCATTCTTAAAAGAATGAAAAAAAAAAATACTTGTCTATTTTTTATTAAACATTAATTACAATTATAGATAATTATTGAGATTCATATTTATTAGCTGAAATATTTATTAACAATTTTTCTTGCGTGATCTGTCAGTAATTCGCCTTACCACAAAAATCTAAAAAGTAGAGTTGATGCGTGAAAGTTGTTGATCTTATTCGTAGAATAGATAATTAATATTTACTAAAATGCAATCTGTCAGTAATTCGCCTTACCACAAAAATCTAAAAAGTAGAATTGATGCGTGAAAGTTGTTAATCTTATTCGTAGAATAGATAATTAATATTTACTAAAATGCTATCTGTCAGTAATTCGCCTTACCACAAAAATCTAAAAAGTAGAATTGATGCGTGAAAGTTGTTAATCTTATTCGTAGAATAGATAATTAATATTTACTAAAATGCTATCTGTCAGTAATTCGCCTTACCACAAAAATCTAAAAAGTAGAATTGATGCGTGAAAGTTGTTAATCTTATTCGTAGAATAGATAATTAATATTTACTAAAATGCTATCTGTCAGTAATTCGCCTTACCACAAAAATCTAAAAAGTAGAATTGATGCGTGAAAGTTGTTAATCTTATTCGTAGAATAGATAATTAATATTTACTAAAATTCTCTATTACGATCTCTAACAGCAACTGATGTTTTGATTCGGTGCTAAAATGGAATAATTAGTAGTCTGTCCACAAAAATTAATATAAGTTGTTATTACTGTTAGGTAGGTGATATGAGATGTTTAATTTGATCTTCAAGTATTTATCTTAATTCGATTCCAAAAATTTATTTAATGATGTTTGTGTATAATTTATGTTCATTTTAAATATACACACATATATATATCGGAATTAAGATATGGTTAAATTCTAGGAACTTAATATATTATCAATGCTATTAAATGACCAACTTAATCAAATACTTTTTTCCTTGTAAGTGACAAATGTACTGGTAAATGTGTGAGCATGTTTTAGCAGCGCAATTCTAAATTTACGAAAGTTTCTAGCATTCTATATTGATAGTGCAATTAGATCCGACAGTTTACGGGATTAAAAAGGAAGGTAAAGTCATTTTTTGGACAAAAATCATCCAAGGAAAAATTAGTTTGCTGCGGGAATCGTGTTGATTATTAAGTCGATTGGTTATTCACACATAAATATATTTCATATATGTGCATTGAAATATAAGTTAAATATATATTTATATTTTTAACAATATATTTTCAATGAAAGCAACTGTTTGACTGAAAAATTGAAATGGTGAATATTAACCCTTTGAAGCAGATTTCTCATCAAACATAATTTTTACACTTTTTTTGATAGTTTTAAGTTATTTTCGATCTAAATAAGTGGAAAATGTTATGTTTAAAATTTTAATTAATTTTGGTTCTAAAATATAGAGTGGGGCACCGGTGTCCCTTTCTGCGTTAAAGGTTAATTCATCATGGGACACGGGCGTCCCTGAATAAATATTTTTACAAATTGCACTTATTTACAATTACTTAGATATAGGAGTAGCAATAATTCATTACTGATCTTTTTTAAATAATCAAATTTAATTAGAAATAAATTTTTAAAATTGGTTGATAAAATTTATTCAAACTACTTTTATTTAACATTTTTATTTTAGTAAAATATTTACTCATATCATCTAATAGATTTTTTATAGTAACTATTAGACCTTCTTTTATAATAAAAAACTATCATATAATAATAATATTTGTAATAAGAGAGTCAAAAAATAAATAAGAAAAAGGGACACCGGTGTCCCATCTGCGTCAACAAGTTAAAATATATTTCATTCATGACATTTCATGAATGTAAATGATCAGTTACTAGAAAAATCCTATTTTGAAATTATTATTATAACAATATATATTATAGAAGAAGAACAAAGGAATTGTTATCAGTTATCCGCATTCTGACCGCCACGACTGGATATATCCGTTCACCGAGATGATGTTTTCTCTAAAATACACTTATAATTAAAAGTTGTTTAATTATGAAATTTTTACTTTTTATTTTAGTGTCAAAGTCATATATAATAGTCATAATGTTTTTCCTGAAAGCATAAATATCAAAAGCATAACAAATTTTAATTTCAAAATAATATCACTTTCGTTTTAGGACATTATAAAACTGTACATAGAAAATAACATTAAAATTTTGTCCTTTTCTAACGCGTCTAGGTGGTTAATCCTCATATAATAATTATTACTTAGGAAAATTTCTAAAATTTGTTTTAATGATTATGGCAAAAAATACAATAAAACTCTAAGAATTTTTCACTAAATAGACAATTAGTGGGCAGTTCACCCTATATAAATATGTGGATGTCGAAACTGAAAGCTAACCTAATATACTTCATGCTAGATTATTTAGAATTCTAATAAGGTAATAAAATTAATTTATAACAAATGGTTTTTTTCTGCATATCACTTATATGTTATTTTATTTTTATACGTAATTTCACACAAACTTTCCACTTAATCATAATTTTATTATTCAATTCCTCGAAAAAAAAAAAAATAAATAAATAAATGAAATAAAATGGGGGAAAATGGAGTACTTGTTTAAATTATTATAAAATATTGCTTTCTTTTGAGTTCTTATTCTTCACCAAGTTTCACAAATTCTTTTTCGGATAAAACATTTTATATAAATGAAGAAGGGCACGCGTTAATTTTTTGTAAAAAATACCCATGTTTTTTATTTCGATCTTCTTATCATTGGTTAAGTATTGCATAATCCGATATGTTGTAATGTTTAAGATATAATTGAAATTTTATGAATTCTTAGTTTAAACATTCGCACAAAAAGTAATAAAATCCTATAAAAGCAAAATTAAAATAAATATCTGAATAACTGAAAACTTTTCTTTCTTTATTTTTATTTTTTTACCCAGAACGAAAAATATGAATGAAAAGTTCTCATTATTTTTTATTATGATTAAGAATATTTTGACCAAGCCTTGAAAAATATAGAAAGTAGTATGAGATATATTAACAACCATATATTTTATTTGTCCATACTATTTAGAAATATTAAAGAAGAGTAATATATCATGAAAATTACATTGTTATTGTCTAACGTATAAATTGTGCTAAAGTACTGTTCAACAAATAACTTCTTTTTTCTTTTCAAAATTTTTTAAGTTTAATGGTAGACTTAGTATTGAATTTTTATTTAGCGTTATTTAAGTTTAGGATTAGATAAAAGTAATAATAATAAAAAAAAAAAATCAGTTGAGAATTGATGATCATAATCTCAGTACACTACAGTAAATTTTATTGAAATCTAATTACCATTAACTCTGTGGTAACTATAAATATACATAAGATCAATCGTGAAGTTGATTTTTTTCCCCTGGATTTAAAAAAAAGCATTAGAAAAATATTTGGAGTGTCTCCACACGACTTTCCGAACATTAAGTAATAATTGATTGTATAAAAAAAAAAAAAAAAAAAATGTAAGAAAAGTGATTAGATGACCATAACAGAAAATTATAACAGGGTGTTTGTGTATTTTTCTTCATACATTGTGTTGTTTAATTTAACGGTATTTCCCTTCAAATAATTTAAGCCCATATATCTTAATGTTAAAAAATTCTTCGTTGTACCTCTGTAAAAATCTATAAGTACTAGATTCACCAGAATCTATACGATTTGTACGACGGTCATCTATGACATATTAGGTGTAAGGGAAAGTTCTGCCGTTTTGGAACACGTGCTCTTTTATGCGCTGTCGATTATCGACTGAAACCAGTTTAAACAGTTAGATTAGAGTATAATTGATGATTTAAATACATTTTCCCGTATTTTAGTCGGTTTTTTCAAACTTGTAGAACTGTCACCGTGGGTGAAGAAAAAGTGCACTTAAGACATTGTACGAGTTCCTAAAAGGGAATAACGCGATGAAGGCAACAAAAAACTTGTGTGACGTGTTTGGAGAGGACACAGTAATAGCTCGAACGTGCCAAAGATGGTTTGCGAAATTTCGTTTGGGTGGTTTTTCTTTGAAAGCTGAACCCAGATCAGGAAGACCATCAGGTGTCAATGACGAAGTGCTACAGTATGGTCAGGACAAATCCCACGTTAACTTCCACAGAAGTGGGCTTCAAGTTTGGAATTCAACAGACTACTGCTTTGGATCGCATTAAAATGTTTGGTTTCGTATCGAAACTCTCTGTTTGGGTGCCACACAATCACAGAACTTTCCCTTACACCTAATATATATAATTTTTCAGCTCAATCAGATAAGGCACTTCGACGCTATCACGCTTTCAATAATTTGAGTACGTAAGCCACAATTAGTAAGAATTTTTCGTTGTATCCCTGTAAAAAAAAAAAAAAACATGTGTTCATTATACCACTATTTGTGAAGCGTAATTTCTTCTTATTTCATCGTAATTACATATAGAAGCAAAGGGATCTGAAAAAGAGGCAAATACTCGTTGTATTCCGGAAATTTTTTTTAACTGTTTCCAGTTATGATATAATAAATAAATAAAATCTGAATCAAAATGTTTTCATTATAAATACATTTTATAAAAATCAATTCCTTTCAGTGTAATTCAATGTGTAATATTTTCAAATCAAAATGTTTTAAAGCGCTCAAAATGTACCACTAGCTATTTAAGCAGCCGGACTAAACTATTACAGGATTAGTATTATACACTCTCTCATTTGATGGATACCTCATTATCTCACTCTACAACCATTCCGCCGTATTAGGCGTACGATCAGTTCCGTCACGTGGATCCGATTGGAAAACTTATCAATGTGGTAGTTGCCTAGGTAACGAGAAAATCTGTGATTAAAGCAAATCTTGTTTGAATGTACAGTCGGTTTTGTTGAGAATATTCTAATCTGGTATATATTTTTAAAGGAATTTAGAATTAAAGCCTCATTTCTGTAATATGTTTTAAGTGTTTAGTTTTAGTTTTTTTTTTTTTTTTTTTTTTTTCTTTTAAAATATTTTCTTAAAGCAGATATGAAAATTATTTTAAAATTGTTTATTTAGGTTAATTTTACACCGACGGAATTTAATTTTTAAGATAAACGTAGAAGTGAACTAATTTGTTTGGAAATTAATACTTTTAAATAAATAAACAATTAAAAGCATTTGTTTTATCATGATTCTTAAATTCCGTATTAGCTTATATCCTACGAGCTTTTCGGTATCCTATAGCAACGTTAATTTCAGTCAATTGTGATATGTAGGAATAAATAAATGCACGACAATTGTAAATTAATGTTAAAATAAATTTTCAATTAATCTATTGACTATTCAATTATCTGAAAACAGTTTACACTTTCGCTTGAGAAAAATTTTTAAATACTACAAAATATTTAATTATTTACTGTCAAATTTCTTTAAACTAGTTTTTTTTTTTTTTTTTTTTTTTTTTTTTCAGAATAAAGCAATAAAAATATGTTTGTATTTAATATTTACACAGCATAATTTATAAGAAGAAATGAAACATATAGGAAAGTATTAAATTTGTTGACTGATAAATATTAGTTAACTAACATCTTTAGTGAACTAAACCCATTAATGGGTTTTTAGTGATACTTTAATTGAATACCAACCGCTTTGTATTTTCTCTTACCCATATAAATGATAGCGAAAGTTTTTTTTTTTTTTTTTTTTTTTTTTTTTTTTTTGAGGGGGGGGGGGGTAAATTATTGAAATCGAGTTTTTTTTATATTTACGCTTTTTGAGGTCACATGAATCCAAAAATTGATGTATCTGTATGGCTGTATGGCTGTTATCAGCATATATAAAGAACAAACAATAGCAGAAAGTTGAAACTTAGTATTATAAATATGTATCATATAGAGTAACTACACTAAGATTTTCGTTGTTATCAAACAAATGATTCGTGTACAAGGACACCCAAAAGAATTAAAATATCTTACGTCTATGGGGGAAATTGCAGGCAAGTAGAGTCTAACATCTATAGTCTGCACTAAACTACATGTAACGAATATTTATTTTTTATATGTGTAAAAACATATTTCATGGAAATTATAGTACTGAAATCATTCTCTGTTCGTTTACAGGGTTATACAAAAGAACTAGATTATAGTGCGACAACACTTGAAAATTGATAAAGTGTATATCAGGTTGTGCCGTGTGTTATTAATATAGGATTATATTTATGTGCACCATAGGGTGTGTACATGATCTTCAGAAGATATACAGTGCTGACGGTATTTAAGCCATAACATTATTTTATATTGTTAGAGGAAGTGCTTTACTATAATATTTTACCCTGTCCAAGAAAGCTGCTCAGGAATTGAAATTAATTCCTCATGGCCATATAGTTAATAATGTATTTTTTTAAGCTAAATATTCATTGCTTGATTTATATATATATATATATATATTTACACGTTTTAAGGCTTCCTGAATTCTGAAGTTAAGCTTTTAACGCTTTATCTTTGTCTGACTCTCTTAGAGTGTATTAAAAACGAATAATTTCAGGTGGTCCAAATGTTGTATTTTAAAGTTAATAAGTGTGATGCTAGAAACGTTTGATCAAAATTGATAATTTTCAGGAAATCTTGCGTGTTAAAAAATATTTGAGTATTATTAAATAAATTTTTGAATTTAATAACATATTTGAATTCTATACAAAAGTCGGTACAACCATAGCCTCCTAAACTAGATGCCTATCGTGTAGCTCGAAAACTGGGCAACAGTTGAAACGGTAGAGAGTAGGGCTGGATTATTTATCAATATATCCCCATGTATCGATATTTTTTTAATATCCCGATAACAATATTTAAGATCTAGCTCCGCCGATATATCCCTTTAACGATATTGCCTAGTGCGCACCCGAGTGAACGAAACTCGAGCGTACGAAACCCGATCAGCCAACATACAACAGCGAACGAGACCCGAAGAAAAAAAGCGCCGAATATCTTATTCTAATGCCCGTTCTCTTCTTTCCTCTTTTCCTGTCTTGAAAGAAATATCGCAATATATCACTAATATCGATATTAACTTGGTGATATATCGCGATATTTAATTTCCGATATCGTCCAGCACTAGCAGAGAGCGCCACCTGGTACAGATTGCGCGACTTTTTTATTCAGCAGTCACCAAAAATTTTTTAAAGTGGGATATGATATACATAAAAGGCTAACAGAATCGAAAAAATGCCGATTATATACATAGTGTATCACTTCGTTAAATTATTGGTGAAAGTTGAATAAAGATGTCCCATAATCTGTAATAGGTGGCGCTGTCTACCGCTTCAACTGTTGCCTAGTTTTCGAGCCACGCGACAGGCATTTACTTAAGGAGGCTCTGGTACAACAATAATAATAATAATAAAAACAGGGGATTGTAACATTAATAATTCGGTGTGAAGGGGCTAACACTCAGTCACACAAAATTATTTTTCAAATAACATTGGTTTAACATAGGTTTATATAACGGTATTCGTTATCTTACCCTTTAATCTTCAATCTGTATTTATAGTTTTAAATTTCAGAGTAAGAGAAAGTGGTATGATTTACACGACAGATTATTTTATATAATAAACTTTATTAATCGTTTCAAGTGCTTTTTTTTTCAATCGAATAATGTGATATTAAATAAGAAATGTTACATACAATTAAGGGACCGCTAAAAGAACAATTTTTAATAAAATTTGCAAATATTTTTGAATAAATAAATAAGATTAATACATAAAAGAAATGTATATATACATATATATTTGAGATTTAAGTTTTGAAATAATTCTAAAACACTTCTTTTTCTCATATCTTATGATATTTTGGTGCCTTGATTTTTCATTTTATTCTGATATTTGTGACAGCTATGAAAATATAAAAATGAACCTATCGAGTGAAATTTTAAAGAGCAATTAAGGGAAAACTAAATAAAAGTTCTGCATATAACAATTTATCTATTTATTTATTTATTAATGATTTAGTATTTACATAATAGCATTCAAATATAATAATTTTACAATTTCTTTTTTCTTTTCTTTTTTTTCCCTTTTTTCTAATTTTAGATTTCAATTGCTTTTCTTCCGGCTTCATAATAAACTAGCTGGAACCCGTCGAATTCGACGATCATTTTATTGACCGTAATGTTTCAAAAAACATCGCATCATTATTTAAATATATTTCAAGTTAAAACATCTAATATAATTTACGACATTTCGATTAAAAAAAAAAAAAAAGAAAGTCATAAAAAATGCTTATAAATAGAAATACTATATATGACATCACTTTCAACAAAGTGCAGTCAATGTGACGTCAAACGGACTCCAAATAAACAGTTCCTGTCTTTCATTTTCTATTTCGTTTAATACTAAGACTACATGTTAGCTGACCGGTCCGGCGTTTCCCGGGCCCATGGTAATAACCTTAAATGAACCTTAAATTTGTATGGTTTTACATCTTCAACTCAATTTTGTTTGAATTTCTATTTTTAAATAAAAGCATCGTGAAAAAATAATCAGCTGTAACCAAAAAAATTACCTCGAACCGAACGAAAACTCTGCCTTGTGACCTTGGTGCCTTCGGTAGCGCATACGCCGGCCGCTAATAACATAAAAATATTCCCCAAAATTAACATGGAACCCAACGAACCCGCTCGGTGTTGCCCGGACCCATGATACCTTAAATGAACCTTAAATTTGTATGATTTTATACCTTTAATTCGATTTAGTTTGAATTTCTGTTTTTAAATGAAAGCATCACGAAAAAAATAAGCAGCTGTAACAAAAAAAAAATTACCTCGAACCAAACGAAACTCTGCCTTGTGACCCCGGTGTATGCGGCAGCGCATACGCCGGCCACTAATAACATAAAAATATTCCCAAAAATTAACCTGGAACCGAACGAACCCGCCAGGTGTTGCCCGGGCCCATGATACCTTAAATGAACCTTAATTTTGTATGATTTTATACCTTTAACTCGATTTAGTTTGAATTTCTATTTTTAAATGAAAGCATCACGAAAAAAATAATCAGCTGTAACAAAAAAAAAAAAAAAAAAAAAAAAAAAAAACCTCAAACCGAACGAAACTCTGCCTTGTGAACCCCGGTGCCTGCGGCAGCACATACGCGGGCCTCTAATAACATAAAAAAATTCCAAAAAATTAACCTGGAACCAAACGAACCCGCCCGGCAATGACCGGGCCCATGATAATAACCTTAAATGAACCTTAAATTTGTATGGTTTTATATCTTTAACTCGATTTTGTTTGAATTTCTATTTTTAAATGAAAGCATCACAAAAAAAAAAAAAAAAAAAAAAAAAAAAAAAACCTCAAACAGAACGGAACTCGGGCTCGTGACCCGGTGCCTGCGGCAGCGTATATACAGGCCGCTAATAACATGAACAATTTCTCAAAAATTAACCTTGAACCGAGCGAACCTCTGACTCGTGTTACCTCTGCCTGTGACTGCTGCACTGTATAGCAGGCATGCATGCTACACATGCGTTGCAAATTACACTTTCCTCCACCGAGGGGTGCAGTATGTTGTATACGAACATCACCAATCGTCTTGAATTTCCAAGACTTTTCAAATAAGGTGTCACTGGTGGTGTCAACTGCAAAATCCTTTAGTTGCCCTTTCCACCGCCATGGGGCACAGCGTGTTCTATACGAACAACGCCAACAGTAAGGAAATACCAAGACTTTTAAAATAAGGTGTAACATGATAGGGTCGACTGCAAAATCACCTAGTTCCATTTTTAACCACCAAGGGGTGCAGTATATTGTGTACGAACATCCCCAATCAACATGAAATTTCAAGACCTCTATCACCAATCGCCTTGGATTTCCAAGACCTTTCAAATAAGGTGTCACATGGTGGTGTCAACTGCAAAATACTTTAGTTGCACTTTCCACCGCCAGGGGGCGCAGTGTGTTCTGTACGAACATCACCAACGGTCAGGAAATACCAAGACCTTTAAAATAAGATATAACATGATAGGGTCTACTACAAAATCACCTAGTTCCATTTTTCACCAACAGGCGGCGCACTATAATGTATACAAACATCCCCAATCAGCATGAAATTTCAAGACCTCTATCACCAATCGCCTTGGATTTCCAAGACCTTTTAAATAAGGTGTCACATGGCGGCGTCAGCTGCAAAATCCTTTAGTTGCACTTTCCACCGCCAGGGGGCGCAGTGTGTTCTGTACGAACATTACCAATGGTCAGGAAATACCAAGACCTTTAAAATAAGATGTAACATGATAGGGTCTGCAGCAAATTCACCTAGTTCCATTTTTCACCACCAGGAGTCGCACTATATTGTATGCAAACATCCCCAGTCGATATGAAATTTCAAGACCTTTAAAATGAGGTGCTACATGCGTGGGTCTAGAACGGATTTTCCTCTCAAACTAATTCCCCCCCCTCTCCAAATCTACTTTCCCCCTTTTCCCCCCTTTAAAATCGAAAATTCCAAATTCGCAGAAAGTGATTTTTTAGTATTCGACTCTAGTCCCCATATGTACAATTTCTTCACCGTGAAGTAATTTGAAGCTTAGTTAAGCTCGTAAACGTGTTTTTAACCCGGGGGGGAAACCGTTCGACTTTTTTTTATTTTTCTCTTCTCATAGCACATCTACAGACCAAGACCTTTTTTTAGACACCTCAACCAAATTTTTACACCAAGTAGTTCTCTAAATATAGTGGAGACAGACAAAAACATGTTTCAAATTAATATATAGATTTCTTTCTGATATATGCAAAATACGTATAGATATAAAAATTACTTTTTTTTTTCAAATTTTTCGACACATATATGTTTATCGTATTTTAAATATATTTTCTGCGTTTAAATGGGATAGAGTTACAGAATGAAAACTGTGTAGCAAAAAATTTCGAAACTCTCATTTCTGTACATTTGGTACCCCTTTAAGAAAAGTGAAACAACTGCAAAGGCAGTATTTGTGAAAAATGAAGTTAAAGAATACCATAAAGTATTGACTAGCCTTCGATAAAATTGACAGAATTATTTCTAAGGTGGATAAATTCAAAATGTATATGTGATGCATTTTGTACACGTTGGGGCATTTCATTCACAATTTTTCAATTACATCAATTGAAAATTCACAGTTTTTATCGCATGTCACTTTTCATGCGATATGATTTAATAATTATTTAATAGTTTATTTAGATTTATTTTAATTATTTAACACTTGCATCAAAAACTATCTTTAGGGTCAGATTATTAAAACGCCACTATATATTTTTTAGTTATTCAATGGCATAAAACCACACCTTCTTTACATTAAGAATCTGTAAAAAAAAAAAGTTATTTTAAATTTTCAATACAAATTTATCCTACTCAAAAAATAAGAAAATAGAACACAAACATTTAAGCCTTCAAAATACCCAATTTTAGTTATTTTTCCATTCTAGAATTGTTAACAATTGTGATTACATAACATCATTTACGTAATACATTGAGTTTGCATTAATATATTTATATATTCTATTATAACATAGTTTGATGCTTCAAGAAAAATGCTGTACATTTGTTATGCGCTTTAATTTTTGTGTATTTATAAATGCACCCACAATTCCACTCAGATATTTCAAATATCTCCCGTTAAAAAAAATGAAATAAAATAAAGTAAAAAATAAAGTGCCAAATGATCTCATTATTTTTCCCTAAGAATACTTTGCTACTAAGATCGGCCCCAACATGCAACCTGATCGGAAAATTCATCTATGTTCGGTTGCTGTGGCAACGATAGAAGCGGTGATTAACCTAAATCCTGTTGCTGAGTATAGTCGGTTTGTTTCGAATTAGGTATGCTGATTCGAAGCCTAAAATGGATTTTAGATTATGGTATGCTTCAGAATATTTCCTAAGCCTATAATCTGATCACTTGTTTCGAAACGCTTGGTTTGCATCATTGTTTTATTCCCTTTTTTAAATTAAACAAAATTGATTTTTCAGACATTTATGAAGACAGGAATATTCGTCAGAAAAATAAGTAACAAAATGAAGTGTTTTCAGGGAATTAGAAACATGGAAATATCATTTGTTTTACTGTATATTTAATTCAACTATCAAAATATACTTTCATTCAATAATTTTATCCGTTTTTATGTTTCTATACAACAGGTATTACAAAGTTTTTTTTTTTTTTTTTTTTTTTTTTTTTATGTTTCATTCAAAATACATCAAGTTAATTTCTGTAATTCCTCTTCTTTTTACAGAAATCAAGTTATCAGCAAAAACTAATTTTTCAAAAAAGAAAATTACCACGACTTTAAAAACTTACTTTTCATCCGAATATTTTTTCAATATTTTCACATTTTATATATTCACATTTTAAAATACTACATAATCTTTAAACAGATATTATAAATTTAATTATTATTATTTGAATTTTTTTATTATGTTACTGATTAAATATTTCTAATTCGAACATACCATACTTAAAAAAGCGTGTGCTTTCTAATGAATTTTTTCATATAATTATATAATAAGAGACGCATCGGCGTATATGGATTCACGAATCTACGTTAGTGACATAGGTCGGGGTAGAATAGGTAGACCTTCCCAGTGATCTTAGACGAAATTCACGCAAGTATTCACGTAGAAAAAGGAGAATTATAAAGAGCTAGGGCATTTTCCGTGATTTGGATTTGAAACCAGCTCCACAGGCCTAACAGGTTTAGAACAGCACCTCATGACCTCTTGTGAAGCAAAAGTCTCATACAAATAATTTCATTATACATTTTATTTTCATTTCTCCCTTCCAACTTTAATATTATTTTAATATAATACAACAAATAAATTATAACGAGTAAAAAACTTCCGAAACAATTTGCTTTAAAGTAATCAGCAAAAAACGCATAAATTATAAATTCAAAATTTAATTTGTCAGAAAAAAATAAACTAAATTAAAATCACAATGAAATACGGAAAATTGAGCACTTTTCTGATAACAAAAGTTTAATTTTGATTTTACTTTTCTAAGTAAAAATTAAACCAGAAAAAAACCAGAAAAATTAAAAAAAAAAAAAAAAAATTGTGGGTCAAATAAAAAAGGCAGACATATACGCACTTTATTTACAATGAGTTTATAAACTTCGGGAAGTCTGTTCAAACATTCTTATATACTTCAGTTTACATTTAGTTTTATTTATTTATTTATTTATTTTTAATAATCAAATATTGCTAATATTGTTTAAAAAATCCTTCAAGTAAATCATTCTTGTTAAAACTATAGGAAAGAGTTTTACATTAGAAGCGTGAATGTTTACTATTTTTAATGCTGACTGAATAGAAAAGTAAATGTGTGACGTTCTAAAATTTGTAAAAATTTTTTCGTTACATTGAAATGTTTTTGTAGAAAAAACAAAACAATATTATTATTATTATTATTATTATTATTATTATTTTCATTCCATATTAAATATTTTTTAAGTAAAAAAACACCATGTTTTCATTTTTAATAAAATAAATAAAATAAATGAAAACACAATGCCTTAAACAAAATAAGTAAAATATTTTATGCACTACCTTTTAATATTCTCCATACTCTCCTTATACTCAAGTTTCCCTTCATTTCTCAATACTCTCCACATGTGTTGCAAATTTCAGATTTAGGAATACATAACGGACATTGCATAGTAAATTCTTCGTTAAAATATTAGAGAATTTATTTTCATGTTATACCATATTGAATAAAAAACTGTTGTATATCAATGCATATAAGTATGTGAAATGCAACTTTATTCATATGGAAACTTTACCCAACATATCAATTTTGAAAATTACGTGAACATCAAATATTTATTCAAAAGCATTTGTTAAGCTTTTGTTGTTTTCATAAATTCAAAGGATTAAATATATCAAAACATATTTCTGTGTAACGCGTAATTAAAAATTTATATCGCGTTTTACATTTTTTCCTTGTCTAAACAGAAATATATATATTTAAAATTTCAAATAAATTCAACGTAAAATCGTTAAATATCGCTGTATTTAATGACATTACGATTTAATCCTGCAGTTTTATAGCAAATTTTTATTATTTAAGTGTAATTCCACTAATTTCAAATAGCATTTTGGTATGTATTGCAAAATTAATCTCTTTATTTCACAACCTTTGCTAAATAAGTTATAAATTTTTCTGTCGCGCTCATTTTAACAAAATGAAAATATTCAAAAGTTTGTTATTGAAATTATTCAACATACATAGAATATATTTTATTTTTGAGAGATAAAAGAATGTTATAACCATACATTTATTTAATATTTAAGTAATGTGGTTAAAATAACAAAATTAAAGAACATTTTAGTTAAATTAGTGTTATAGATGTAATACACTATAATACATAAAAGTCTTTTCTGATATTTTTATTAATGAAAAAATCCTCAATTTATGTGTTATAGAAAGAACTATATGAAACCCATGCGTTCTTTTAAAAATATAGCAATTATTTTACATGTAAGATTTGGAAGGTTTTTTGGATTTTCTTATTAAACATATATATATATATACCATTCATAAGAAAAAGTTGACGATACGTGTTAGTATCTTATAAGTATGTTACCAAAATTAAATTGAAGTCAAATTTTAGGTCTTTAAAAATTCAAAAATACATTTATGCAAGGATGTCTTGAAAAAGATAATTTCGATTAAAAAAAAAAAAAAATCTGGAAAACGAAAATGGATAGGAAACTGGTACAATTTTTTTCTTTTTAAAGCTGTAGTATTCGTGTATAAAATTTGAATTTTAGAAATAAAAGTTGACAGCAGTTGGCGCTGTATGCTGTAATCTAAATATGGAATCTGGATAGATAATGCTCCAATACATTTAGCAATTCGTTGTTTCATTGGTACATCAAGATTTTAAGTGTAGATTTGATCACTCTGCGCACCGAATTGTATTTTGCGATTTTTTTTTTTTTTTTTTTTTTTTTTTTTTATAATTACATAAAAATGTATCTTAAATCAATGCCAAACATTTTTTTTTCATTTACCTTTATTATTTTAGAAATCAAGAATCTAAAAAATATATACGTCTCCCTCCCCTCAAAATAAATAAATATATAAATAAAATAAAATAAAATAAAATAAATAAATAAATAAATAAATAAATAAATTAGGAGTTATCGTGTACTTTAGGAAAAAAATAAAGATAGAAAAAGAAATACATTTGATCATTCCTATATTTCATTTATTTTAGTTATTTTCAAAAAGACCAAAAGCAGGAAAAAGTTTTTTTTATTCTTTTCATATACATATCAATTACTTTTTTGAAAATTCTTAAAGTATAAACTCTTGCGTTTTATAATATCCCTTAAGAAAAAAGGTATTTTGTTACACTTTGTATTTACAAATTTATATATTTTACATTTCTATAAATGACAGGCCACTTTTGATTTCAGGCCTTTTGTAAAATATATCAAACAGTTCTTCACGAATCAACTTTAGTTGTGTAAAGAACATGTTATATACCTCATACATGAACGTTTTGCTACAAATGTTAAAGTGGGATTAGTAAAAATTAAAGAAAAAAAGAAATTATTTGGGAGTACCCTGTAAAACGTAATTCTCGAAATGTGTTGTAGCTGTAGCATGGGATTATGAGGCTACCATATATACTCATAAAGACACAACGGTTTCTTTAAAAAATGGGGGGGGGGAGGAACCGACACTTTTTTAATTATAACATGTAGGGTTTTAAAACCAGTGCAAAGTTTTTTTTTTTTTTTTAAGAAACTAGAGGTACTAGATTTAGAGACAGCATACTGCAATCAGAAAGCAAAAAACATTAAATATTTAATGAAATAAATATGAGCATTATTAAATAATTTTGAATTACGCATGCGCAAATCTTAAATAAATTTCATTTTAATTATATAATGGATAAGAGTATTGAGCTACATGTATAAAAATCCTAAACAAATATCGTGTAAATTCAAAATGTTTTACCCGATAAGATGATCTATATTTCACTTTCTCTCAAAAATTCGGAAAATGGTAAAGGGATTTTAATAATCTTTATTTACATTCAACGAAAACTATATTACAATTGGTTAAACAAAATAAGAATGTGAGTAAAAACTTTATAGTTTCTGTTTATATATTCATTTATATATATATTCATTTATTCATTTTATTTATTTATTTATATGAGGGAAAAACTTGATATCAGTTCATTCTGTCGCGTACAATATTTTGAATATTTTGAATATGCACGATATTTGTTTGGAGTTTTCATATAAGTAGCTCAGTAGTTTTGGCTATTAAACTGTGCAAATAAAATTTCGTGAAAATTGCGCATGTGTTTTTGAAAATTATTTAGTAAAAATATTAATATTTCATTAGATAGTTAATATTTTTGCATCGTGATTGTAGAATGCTGTGTCTAATGTAGTATGTCAAGTTTTCTAAAAATGGGTTTATATTGGGTGTAATGTCCTGCGTGTTATAATTTAAAAAAGTGGCAATAAATTTAATTTTTTTAAGGAAACCTTTTCATTTCTTTAAATAAGTGTGATACCCTCTTAAATCTTTATACAGAGAATAAGAAAAATCCTTATAATCACCTGTTATAGCCAGAAAGCATTTCAAACATTACTTTGTACATTGTGATATGCAGTTTTTTACTATTTCTCCTTTCATTTTCGGAGCAAAACTTTCACTGAAATACATGCTATATAACATGTTCCTTACACTCCTAAAGCTTCGAGGTAATTCGCCCAGTACTTTTAAAGATATTTGACAAAATATCTGAAATCGAAAGTGGTGTCTGGTCATTTATGGAAATGTAGTGTAACTCTAAATGACATGCACAAATTCAATGCAAATTTATTTTATTTATTTATGTATATATTTTTTTAACTAATTAAACTAACTTTTTAACTAACATAATGATTTAAATAAAATCGTAATGTAAAAAATAAATATTAATAAAATAGAATATGGTAACAAAATTGGAATTGGAAAAAAAAAAAAATGAAACTATTTAACTTTTTATCTACTGCATTATGAAAAAAAAAAAAATGTATTCGAAACATATTTTTTCAGTTATTTAAGAGTACATTTAAAGATATATGAATAATTATGCATATCACCACATCATAGTAATAGATGAGGATATTGTGGGGCGGTAAGTTTTGTGTACCACTGGTACGTAGAGGTTGAAAAAAAAAGATATATATATTTACATATATATATATATATATATATATATATATATATATATATTTGGACCTTTAAAAAAGTAAAAAAAAAAATTGACACTGTTGTTTTTTGATTCTCATTTTATTTTTTCTAAAATTGATGGAAGAATCTTGAAATTATATAGGAATTCATTCTAACACACGTCAAGAATGCTAAGCAAAATCAGCAAAAAGACCCTAATAAAATCCTTACTTTTGCATAAAAACTACTGCATGTAGCGTCTAATGCCTTATAGTGAGATTAAAGCGTTGTATGTATGTTCAATTCTTTTAAATATTTTTTACATGTCTTCCATAAAATCGATTTCACGCGCTTTTTAAACTAATGGTTCTTTAAAGTACCGTCGGTAAATAAAAGGTTAAAATATTTTCATGGCATTTTAATGGGTAATAATATCTTTTATTTAATTAACAATAATCTAGTTCTTTAAATAACGATGATCTACAAATGAATTTATGTAAAAATTCCTTTACTGGAAATTAGTATTATATATTTTAAAATATTTATAATTTTAATAATGTAGCCAGCGTTTGTAAGAAAAGGATATTTTTATAATTTTTTTATTCAAAATATAAAATTTTATAATCTTGAAATTTAAATAACAAATATATATATATATATATATATATATATATATATATATATATATATATATATATATATATTCACGTTTATTCGATTTCGCGTCCTTATATATTTTTAAAAAGAAAACAAAATTCCTAAACAATCTTATTTTCTTAAAAAATCACTAGGATGTGGGAAAATTATAATATTATAATTATCTTTTAACATATAAAAAAATACATATATATTATAGTATATTTCTCTTTTCCAAATATTCTGTTTCAAAATCTCATAACATCTCTAGTAGTAATTAAAAGGCGAATTTCATTCATCAATTCTCCAGCTTAACAACTCAAGTGCAGTGGATCATAATTTTTAATCAATCAAATTGTGAAGCCATTTTCAGGACGCTGATTGCAAGACAAAGTACAACGAATCATTCCCGGCCATCTAATCCACCTTCTTCACCAATTACCTCCGAAAAGAGGATGCCGAAGATTATTTCGTTCGGATTAACTTTAGTTGTAAGCGTATCGCAATTACTTGAGACGCTGGAAATTTGCTGATATGTTTAATTTATTGATTGATAGTAGGAAAACGAGTCTTTGCCTTGTTGACTTATGCAGTTGTTTATGCAGGCGGAAAAATCTGGTAGATATCATTAAAATTTGATCTGGTGAAACGCAGGGAGCTTTATGATCTGATACACACTGAGTGGAAATTTAAAGGCATATAAATATTTACAGACGCATTTCCAAAGTTAATTTCATTGCCTCGCAGTGAATTGTGAAAGAATTAGTAATGTATTTAATGAAAATCAAGGCTTTTCCATAAAAGTACAATAATTCACTTGTATTCATCTACGAAGGAAATGTGTTTCTGAAAATTATTAACTGAAATGCTGTTTTTGTATTAGTTACTTATGACATTTTATACTAGTTCATTTTCAACCATTTTTTGCTTTATAACCGATGTACAGTTTTGATATAAGGAAAATCAAGAATTTTCCTTAAAATTACAATAATTCACTTGCATTCATCTAGGAAGGAAATGTGTTTCTGGAAATTATTAACTGAAATGTTTTTGCATTAGTTACTTATGCCATTTCATTTTAGTTCATTTTCAATCATTTTTTGCTTTATAACCGATGTACAGTTTTGATACTTAAGCGTTTCAACAAATTCTCTTTTAAAAATTAATAAAATAATTTCAAAAATGGTTTTTAAACACACAGTTATTCATAAATATGTAAAAAGAAAAAAAATATGTATATCAATTTTAATATTCTATTCCTAATTTCAAAATTCTTCAACTTAATCTAATTTAAACTAAATAATAATAATAATATATATATATATATATATATACACATATATACAAAATTTTGAATGTAAGCACTCTAATTCGTAAAATCTCGTGACAACTGTTTCGGGTCAAAATAATACCACTACTCTTTAGGTGATAAAACTAGACATAAACGCATCATCAAAAGAGGAATGTGTATTCGAGCTTACTGAGAAATTTAAGAGATATCAGCTTTTGGATTTCTCAAAAACATCATTGGTTAAATTTTGAAGTAGTGCTGCTCTTTATTTAACAAGGCATGATCAAAGGTTTAAACATTTATTGAAAAAAAAAGTAAAAAAACATATTGAAAAATTGCGGCGTAAAAATTTTTGCCAAATATCTCAATGTTCAGTTTTTGTGCTAAACGTGTGTGTCAAAATTTATCAAGCATCAAATGTTCATTCTAACTCGACGTTGTTTAGAATACAGAAGAAGGTAATCATTTAAAATCAGTTTGAGGTAGCCTTTTTCTTTATTATTTTTTTCTGCTATAATTGTATTTTTGTGGTAATATATAAGGAATGTTAAAACAGAACTGTGTTCAAAATTCTTAAATATTTTGAAACAATAAATCTAGAGAATTTTTAAACAGCTTTAACTGTTAACACGTATAAATAAAATGTTTACATATTCGCATGCATGCATTTTGCTGTGACATAAAAGTATACAACAAACCAGTGCATTTCTAGGAATATATTCTATCGAAAACATTTCCTAATATAAAAGTATTAAGAATGTCACAGAAGACTAGGACATAAGAGGCGAATGTACATTTTATCTTTCACGAATTTCAGGATTTCCTAATAATAGTAATCCATGTCTTTTCGCACTCAATAAATGCATTCATGCAATTCTGATATGATCTACAGAATCATCCCGTCTATGATTCCCCAAGCTTCTCCCCTGTTCCTGAATGAGAGATAATTCTTCCTTTTTCAGGATTTCTCCGGGGATTTTTCATGGTCACGTGACATTCTAATCTTCCGGATGCCAGATGTGTAGTACAAGAGGGATGTACCTTCGTCGTCATACATAGATTGTTTTATGAAGGGTTCTGAGTGTCACTATCTTTCTATATCAGATGATTACTTTCTTAAGACCTGTTTATAAATCCAAAGAAACGGAATTTTCTAAATAAAACTTTAAAGAAAAATTATTTTCCATTTCAATAGATATTGTTCCTGATTTGTTTAAATGATAGCTTTTCTTTTTTAAGAAATAACAAAAACAACATCAACAACAACAACAACAATAATAATAATAATAATAATAATAATTGTTATTATTATAATCGCGCATTTTAATTTGTGGACTAGCCATCCAAAATTCAATGACATCCTTTCAAACATTGTTTAATTCTACCAGATGTAATATTAGGTATTGAGAAGCTTAACTCTGAAGCTAGAAATTTCTGTTATGTGTTAATAAGAAAAATAAACGTATTTGTATTCCTAAAAATTTTAAGCAGAATTATATTTATACGAGTTCATTTACACTAGTTTTATCGCCCCCCCCCCCACGCCCAATAGTTTCTCAGAATGGGGCTCTCCAAGCTGGTACGAGAGAAATGCTGTGTTCAAGCCTGGCCTAGCCATTTATGAGTTTTCCTTAGTTTTTTGTTAAAATATTGTTAAAATAGACTAGGAACATTTAGAAGAACTTCATCCATATCTTTCTGCGCAATCCAAGGTCACCAGTGCAAATAATGGACTTTAAAACATACACTATTACACAATCATCATTAACTTTTGAATAAATCTATATTGGGATAATAAATCACAGCTATAGTAAAAACATTGTATTTTTACTATAAAAACATATAGTATAAAACATAGTTCTTTTACTGTATGTTTTTTACTTTCTCTTACCCATAAGGTAGATAAAGTATTGTTTTTGGGTCAAATTTCCGAACGCGAGATTTTGTTATATTTACACGTTTTGAGGTCCCCTGAATACGAAAATCATGTTTTTAGCAAATGGTCTGTGTGTTTGTCTGTGTGTCTGTCTGTGTGTCTGTGTGTCTGTCTGTGTGTCTGTCTGTTATCAGCATATCTCAAAAACAAATTATGGCAGAAAGTTCAAACTTGGTATTCTAAATGTGTATCATATAGGGATGCTACAGTAAGTTTTTCGTTAAGATCAAGCTAATAGTTTGTGTACAGGGACAATCAAGAGAATTCTAATACATTACGTCTATGGGGGAAATTGCAGTAAAGTAGAGTTTAACGTCTATAGACTACACTAAACCAAATGAAACGAATATATATATATTGTAATAGAGATAGTTAACTGGGAAAATTTTTTTGTGAATGTAGGAGCCTCGCCTCCCCTCCTGGGGGGGAAGTCCCCCCTCGAAGGGAGTAAATTTTCATGATGGGTATCTTTCAAAAGAGCTCGCGAATACCTTTAAAACGAATGGTTGAACCATCGATCTGCGATAAATTAAAACAAAGTTATCGATTTTTTTTACATTTAACGAAAAAAAAACTTAGAAAAAAAAATCGTACTTTTTTTTTTTTTTTTTTTTTTTTTTTTTTTAATTTTGAGAATAAAATGGACTTTTTTTGGATATTTGGTGTTATACTACTTCTCTAATATGGAAATCGTCTGCATTATCATGAAAGACAATTTTTTTAAATAATAATTTTAATAAATTATTTTTTAAAAACAGACTTATTTTTTAATAACCGAATTAAATTCTATATAAATGTAGGTGCATTAATGAAACGGGGGGTCCTCACACAGAACTAATTATCATATAAAACTCTTCAGAAGCCTAATATGAATTGTTTAACATAGGTTTACATAACAGTACTCGTTATCTTACCTATTAATCTGCAACCTGTATTTATTGTATTAAATTTCACTGTAAGAAAAAGTCGTGTGAGTGACACACCAGATTATTTATTAAATGTTTTTCTACCAAAACCTTTTTTTTTTTTTCGTGCCTTTCTTTTCCTTCGCAGTGGCATTCATTTCTCTCAAAATCTCAAATTTTTTTTGAAATAAAAATCAAATAAATTTTCAAATAAAAACTTTTGAATTCTACTTATTTAGAATATATTTTAAATTGAGTATAAAAAAAAAAAAAAAAAAAAAAAAAAAAATCATTATCTGAGATATTACTTCAGTAAAACAATAATTACAAAATTGAAAAATGCTATATAAACTGAAAATTTTCCAAAACAAAATTTATTTTGAATGTGCTTTATAATAAAATTGCTTTATTTAATTTCTTAAGATGTAAAATACAACCGTATACCCATTCAAATATATTTATTTATATGTGTGCATACGTTTTCGATTTGTAAGAGAATTTTACTGTTTTTATTAATTGCATATGATTATAATACTCATTATTGCAGCTTAATTAAAATGAATTAATTACAGATCATTAAATAATAGTCTTAAAATTTCAGATGAATTTTATATCTAATCTGAAAGTAATGAAGAAAAAATAAATAAATTTCTCAATACTTTTTCCCGAAAGGTTTTTTATGTAAGAAAAATAAAGTATTCGCTTATGATTAGTGCATTTCTGACGATTTTGCTAATTATTTTACTAATCTCGTTAAGTCAACATTTACGCAGAGGCTCCCATGGTCGCAAAAAGCATGGTTAACGAATAGACACGCAGACAGACATTTTATAAAAATTAATAAATCTTGTTCAAAAAATTTCAAAATGTGTAAATCCGTCAAAAACCGAAGTTTATAAATCCAAGACTTTCTTCTTACATAGGTATAGAATAATGTAACAGTAATAAGGAATAAAGTAATTGTATTAACTAGACCGCATATCATGAATATTTTGACTGTATGAACGCATTTTTCACTGAATGAATTTTCCAAATGCAAGTTTCTTTTTATTTAATCCAAAACCATCATTCAACACACAATCCATTTGAACTACAGATTTCCATTGAAGAGTAGAATTTTAAAATTAGGTTTATTTGAATAAAAATGACCGTACACATTTCATAGCGCCAATAAACACACTTGGGTATTGGATGGAATGGAAAAACTATAATCTCAAATTTCATAAATCAAATAAATGTAGACATTACGTTAAATAAAAAAAATGTGTATAGTTTTAAAAACTGCATACATGAAAGTTTAAGATGTATTATTATTTTTAACCCATTAATTTATTCTTTATTTTTCAGTTTTCGTGAAAATATTATCCATTTGTTTTACTATATATTTTTATTGGTGCAAGAAATCATAAAAATTCTACAAGTATTTTTTTTTAATCTTTTGTATTTTTAATAACCTTACTCGCCGTAGATTACTAATGGAATGTTGATATAGAGTACAGTACTGTCCTGTACGAGTTAGGTTTTACCTTACTTTAGCGCAACAGATAAATTTTAAATCTACCAGAAACAAGATCTGAAACCGCGAAATTAATTTTCATAGATTCTAAAACTATTCAGAACCCGCAATAGAAAATTTCGAAACAGAGAACTAAATGAAAATTAATAATCATGCAAAAATCATGCAAAAAATTTTAAGCTGAATTTTAAGCTAATTTTCATTGTCATACAATTGGTAAACAATTTAAAAAATGGTTGAAAATGTTATTACTAATTATTAGTACACTAATTTAAAATTTTAAAAATCTAAAAAATCGTGAAAAATAATAGTTTATGATTTGTTTAGTGATTATATTGTGCAATCAGTGCATTTAAGCATGTGACACAAAATCTGAAGTTTTTTGCAACTGCTGCTCTATGGATATTGTTTATGTATTTTTTTTTTTTAATTATTATTATAACTTTTATTTTTTAAAGATTTCTCGCAAGATCGGACGTACAGCTACAAAATTTTGACTTAGTACATTTTTATAGATTTCGAAATCTTCTGAATCTCGACTCTCCGAAGAATGTTCGTTCCCTGAAGAGAAATCCTTCTAATTTTGAGTATTTTTCTACTTTCTATTATTTCTGTCCAAATTCTTTTTTTTTTTTTTTCTTGTTAAAGTTTTTCAGCTTAAGCGAACATTATTTAATCTTGTGGGTAATAGTTTTAATCTTGATGAATATTGGCGAATGTAGGCATTGGGTTTTATTGAAACGAGAGTATTGTGATTTAATTAATATATATTTTAACTATTCCTGACTATTTTTATGTAAATTGTTTGGATGAATTTGCCATTGATAATATATTTCTTTTGCATTAAATATATATACTTTTTTTTTTATTCATTAATTTTGTCCATTATGGATGTTTACTTTACTCTAATAATTTGGGTACACGGATATTTAATCGTGTTTATAGTATGTTTATATCATATTATCAAACCAATTTCTAATTATTATTATTAATTTCTTTCCAAAAGATATGCTCTACTTGACGCGACTCATTTAAAATTAAACCTGACACGCAAGAGAAAAAAAATCTTACGTCAATATATCCTTAAAACGTGTGTATTCTCAAGCAAAACAAATTGAGGTTTCAACATATAACTCTTTAATTTTTGGCATTTTTCATTTTAAGTCCCGTTTTTTTTTTTTTTTTTTTTTTTTTTTTCTTTTTAGCACAGATAAAATTATTTAATTCAATTGAAATTTGAGAACTTTTATAAATATATTTAAACTTTGAAATTTCTTCAACAAGATATTTTAAAGAAACAAAGGATGATGAAATTTATCAGAATCGGTGCATTTAATAATATACAGATAATTGTTATAAAACGTACAAGGGCATATACTGTATAAAGCTATATAATACTTTTAAAATAATACCATTTTGCAGTTTCTCAAATATATTAAAAAATAAAATAAAACTTTTACATCAAAATGTAAACTTTAAATTTATTTTTAATGGCTTACAAATATCTGGAATAACCAGCAACTTTTAATGCAATTTGCAAGTTTGTTTTAATTCAATGCTTTTAAAATTTTCTGTGAATGCTAACAAGTATATTTGTCACAAAACTGAATAATTATTCTGAAATCAAGAAATTATTACCTTTATTACGAATTTTAAATATCAGTCGCATGACGAAAATTCATGGAAATTTCGAACTTAATTTTTGGTTTATAACTGACTCTGTAATTGAGAAAAAATTAAATAAACAGACGTGTTTATTTACATGTGAAAAACACATAAAACAATAGGAGAATTGAGATAATTTAGAATTTGCATGTAGCATTTTAAAATAATGCATTATTATTCATTTTGTCCCCATAAAGGAAGCCTATGCATTGTTAAAATTATTTTTTATCCTTTAAAATACGATATGTGCATAACAATGATGGATTTCATTTCAGTATATGATTTAGTCTATGCATGATAGAATTTAAAACGAAAACAACACAGGTGTATAAAAATAATGTTGGCAAAATTTGATTTGATAATTTTCTCTGCCACATGTACATCTTGATGTGCTAAAATCGAAAATGAAGCCAATTTTTCTCATCACTTATAGATTTTTATCAATACAGGGTAATAGCATAATTTCTCCATTTTTGGTAGTTTCTAATATGCTTCCATGATTAATTATAATTAATCATAGAAACATACTCTTAGGGCCGTATTCACCAAACTTCATTGATCAAGGATTAAACCATAGATCAGCAAATCTGAGAATCAAAGCTAACACTGGATTAAATTCCTATGGTATTCACCATCAGCCGATTACGTGATCCATGGATTAACTGGAAAAGAAATAAAAGCTTCGTTCTGATTGGCCAAGAACGAAGATAGCATTTATTCACCATGCGGCACCAATTAACTAATCAATCAGATTAGGAGATTAGAAAGGGTAAAAAGCAAATTGGCAACACTGATACTCTTGTTTACTTCGCTTTTGTTTATGCAATTTTACTTTAGAACATTTTTAAAAAGAATAATCACGCAGACGACAACTGTTTATGCTACGATTTAAAATTTTAATTGTTATGATTAAGAGAAATTTAAAGCTATTATCTTTTTTCTGTCTAAGTTAATGCATTATTTTCTAACTATTTTTCAGCCTATTATCTAAAATTCGTAATAGAAATTCTACGGAATCTTTATTTAATCGATTCCGATATCGAAATGCCACATTATCCAAATCATTTACTCTAATTTGATGCACCGTCCTTTTCTTTATTTCAAATGTTTCCAATAGTTCTAAGCTTTCAATATCATCTAGTGAGAATAGATCGTCAACGTCAGCCTTGTTTGGTATTTGTTTACGAAGCTGAGCTGCGGAGTGCGCATGCGTTACGAAAAGATCCGAGAATTAACTCTGTTAATCCTCCGATATTCGAGGATCAAAAACGAAGTGTTAAAGTAGCCGGTGAACTGCGGATTTTCGTTGGGGAATACCGATTTTCGTATGATCGAGCGATTACCGCTGATCCGAGGTTTAATCCGAGTGTTAAGAAGTTGGTGAATATGGCCATAAGAGTTATCATAATAATATTGGAGGAAGAGTCACAGAAGAAATTGTGTCGGTAGACACCCTGTATTAACAAAAATCTGTGCATGAGAGAGAGAAAAAAACTGGCTTCAGTTTCAGGTTCAGCACATCAAGAAACATGAAAATCAGCCAAAATTATAAAATGAAAATTTTAGATCTAGACCTGTGTCATTAATTTCAATAGTTTTGACTCTTAAAGACTTAAATAGTTAAAACCCGAATAAACTACTAATTCGGGTTTTCATTTTAATTTAGATGTAGGAAAAAAAACAAGCAACAAAGAAACATATTATAATAAAGTCCATTGTCTTAAATTAAAGATTTGTATAAATCTTATGCCTAAAATATATATTTATATAATTATATCATTTGTAAGATGATGCAACCAAAATTAATATTAAAGATATAATTTATCGCTAAATACTTTGATAATGATTGTGTTAACTATTTAGAACATATTACTTTCCAAGATCTAATAAATGCATCACATCGGATGATTTTGGCTAAATATTTGTTTTATTCTCCATTAGCACCAAAGTTATCTTTAATCGTTTAATTTTTTTGTTGGTTTTTCGAGTTAATTTCACGCATTTCATTTAATAATATCACACGTAAAAAAAAAAAAAAAAAAAAAAAAAAAAAAAAAAAATGATCTTCATCATCAATAAAAGTAGACGAAAGTATTAAATCAAATGTATCAAAATGCATTCTCAATGTATTGCATAGCTACAGAAACAGGTGCAGAATTTTCATTATTATTATTATAACTACAGAAAGAAAAACAAACATAAGAAATTTTCGTTATTTACTTCAATGTACTTATGGAATGAACAAGAAAACCTTTTCTTCTGCATTTCTATACATCACGGAATGTTTGAAGGTACCATCAATTCTCACAATTTCTTCTTCAAAGATTATTTTCTGTGGCATACAATGGTCATGAATGGTTTTCAGTCCGAAAAACTATTCATGGCAAATAACAAATGGTATGTGAAAAATTTTTGAACTATGCTAAAAATATAAATATTTTGAAATATATTTCAAACACATACTTTTGAAATTTAAATAATAGTTCTTTTTGTTTACACCCAGAATACCTAAAATGTAGATTTCTATGATAATATGCAATATCTTCATTTCCAAGTGTTGAAATTAATTCATTTTTAAGTAATGATTATTTATGTCTTCAATTTTTACAATAAAAATATGAATTTACGAGCAAAATTTAATTGAATATATTTATTAATATTAGAACTGAAAATGGCCGATAAAATTACCTAGTTAATAAAACATTTTTTATGCGACACAGAATAAAATTAGACCAGATGTTACTTACTTTTTCCAAAGCAAATTATTACTTGGTATTGCGAAATTTCTCCCTTGAAAAAGCATATATTTTAATTTAAGATGCATAATTTTGTGTTTATAAATTATTTATTAACATCTATAAATGCGACTTTTACTTTTTAATTTACATTAGTAATAAATCCTATTAGCGAAACAGAAATTAACATTACAATATTTCGAATCAAAATTTATATTTAACTTAAAATTAGTATATAAATTAGTAACTGATCCTTAAAATTTTGCTTAAAATTCCTTAAAAATTCAAAATAAAACTCTTACACAGCTTTTAAATTAAACGTTACTATTTAAAAATAATATTAATTTTAATTTCTGAATCCTGTATTATTTAGAACAGAAAGGAAAAGATGAATTTTTTAAAACCATTCCTCAGTTTCATTTTTATGTCAGTAACATTTACGCGTTTTAAATACAGATGTATTTACAAACCGGTATCTCTTCCTGTACAGCATTAAAAACAAATTTTGTTTAAGTTTCGTTTGAACAAAACCGTACTGCGTCTTGTCTCTATTTGGTTACATCGTTTTACAAAATAGCTTAACGTTATTCATTTGATGGCAAACTAAAGTTGTACTGTGCTTCTACATAGAATGAATCTTTAACTGTCTAATACTTATATTAAGCTTTTCTGTTTCCGAGTACCCAAACTCATCCGAGGAAAATTAACTTTGTATTCCGAACAAGTGTAAAAGAAATTTCTTTTCTTTGAATTCTTTCCATCACCTGTAAGCGAATTTATCCTTTTTATCCCCCTTTTATCTGGAAGCTGAGGCGATTTTCATTTTCTTCATTCGCTGTTTTTTGTTCTTGTTGATGATGATAGTTCAGCTTTTCTCTGTCAATGATAAGTTTTCTGGGAATGGCAGCACTTCAGGGATTTCAAAAATGGAAAAGCATTTTGTTAAGGCCAATGTTATTTGATGAGTTTTATTTTCAACTTTTTCTTTCAAAAGATAACATAGACGGCAAAAATAGCATTTTCAAATTTTGTTTATAAACTTATTAACATTATTTATTGATTTAAAAAAAAATGAATGTTCACGCTAAATTAAAATATATTTTAATTTAGATGTAGCAAGCTCTACTAAATGATATTTGTTATTTTTAAAATTATTTTTATATGAAAGTTATTCCCTGAATTTAGTTCGAAAGCAATGATTTTATAGGCGTATGCATTAAGCAAAGTATACATAATCATAAATATAACATAAGAGTTTAACCCTAGATAACTAAGCTTAAAAAAATGTTACTCTGTAACTAATCATTCGACTTATAGACTAAAACTTAAAACAAGTATATTTTTATATTCCCTTTATTTATTTCAAATAAATTAGCATAACTTAAAAAAATATATTTATATAATATTTCAATTTGAAAATAGAAATGCGATAAAAATTATCGTTTGAACTCATCACAGATGTTAAAATTGTGCTCTCTACAAATAGCCTTGTTGCAGAAGTAGCATACGTATTTTTTCATTCTGCGTTTCTTAGTTGGACAGAAACTACAAATTCTGCATTTGTTCCCTGCACTTTTAGTCGTGTCTGCTGTGGACTTTTCCATATTCGAAATATCTTCAATATTTATTTTGATAATCACTAAACATTTGACTGTTAGACGACGATTACAGCAAATCTCGAAAAGTAATAAGTGTACATCCGTACTTATCACCTTCGGTTAACTCATTTTTCTAGTTATGAAAGTACTGTGAGTGAGGTGGTGTGAGCGCAACGGGAACATCTCAAATTCACAAAACAGGCAGGGGTCAGTAGTCTATTACACGAGTTATCTAAGGTTAAATGATTACATGTAACCAATTGCAAGACACGAAATCTATTACATCACAATATATATATATATATTTAATAAAATGAATTATAAAGAGTATCAAACTTGTGTATATTGTTAAAAATAGCTGCTGCTTTACAGTTTTTTTCTAACTAGATAATTATATTTTAAATTGCAGTACTGTTATAAATATTGTGATTTCCTGCTAAATACGAGAGACTGACAATAATACATGTTGATTCAAAATTAGTGTGACCAATTTCAGAGCATCAGAAATTTTTATTGAATTAAGTTATTTACATGAAATTTTCAATGTAGTTTCCTTTAGCATAGTACATTTTACGTAAATCTTTAGGCCAAGCCAAAAGTGCTTTTTCGACCATTTTTAGGGGTATTTTTCCAACTTCATCTTTGATTTCTTTTTAAAGCCCTTGTAATGTTCTTACTTTACGACTACTTAATTGTTTTTTTAAGTATCCATATAAAAAATAATCTCAAAGAGCACAGTTAGGGGATGATGGTAGCCATTTATCAGGAGGGAAAAAAATATTTTTTTTTTATGTTTTAGGTTTTAGCCCTTTTATAGTTGATTTTGCAGTATGACTTGGTGCAGAATCTTGGTGATAAACAAAGTTTCCTTGGGGTTAAAGACGTTTACTTTCTTTGGTCATATGCTTCAAAACTTTATTCTGATAGTATTTAGCATCAATTTTAGCCTTTGGTTATACAAAAAAAAAAAAAAAATGGTTTTGTTAAGCCTTGGGAGGACATTCCCATCCATACCATAACACCTGACGGCCAACTTGCCTTTTGCAAAACAGTTGAGTCTTTGCGACGCTTTTCGAGTGAAATATATTGTATCTTCGTTTTGCCAGTTGTGGATGACAGATAAAACAAGGCTTCATCCGATGCTATCTATATTTTGTATCTACCTTTGCGCAACATTAAATACAGAGGCCAAGAACGTTTTCTTAGTTTTTCTACGGTCTATACAGACATTTGATGACAGACTGGTTTATTCACTTTTTTTTATAGCCAATCTTCTTTATCTGACGACAAATTGTCGATTGCGATACCTGTAGTTTCTTTGCTAAAGTTCTTTGAGGCAGAGGATTTTCTACAGCGATAAGTCTTTTCAGCTTTTTTTTTTCTTTTCACCAAGGACATCCTTTCGTCCACATTTCTTCCCTGGAGCTTTCGATTGCCAGACAAATTTTATTTATTTTCGAAGTTTAGATAGTAAGCCATTAGAAAAATGTCTTTTCTGATTCTTAAATGCTTTATATATAACAGAATTTGAGCAACCATCCTACAAAAGCTTTAATATTTCATTTCGGGTTTGAGGATCTAATTTCGGAACTATAATTTACTTCCACTAATAAAAATAGTTAAAATGGTAGTTTAAACGTCTCACTTTTAAAATAAATCTGGTAGTAAAGCGATTAAAATTTACCATAAACAGTTACATGCTTTTGAAATTGGTCACACTAATTTTGAATCAACCTGTAATCTGTTATTGAAGATAACTGATAATTTGTTTTCAGTATTACCATTTCATTGACAGTCATATGCAGTCAAGAAGAAAATAAAAAACAAGCGTTTACAGTCTTTAGCAGCAAATATCGTGTTTTTCAGTAAATCATTGTTATTTATGACCATAAACCATTATCGAACAGTGGATCACGGTATCTGGATTAATTGACAACGGCCTAATACAGTCATTTATGGTCTCAAAGTGCGTACTGTAATATTACAGGAAAGTGCAGGAATCTGTGGCGTTATGCTTTTTCCGTTATTGAAGTTGAAATTTTTATCAATGTATTAAGACATTTTTTAAATTAAGTTATTTTGGAAATTTTAAAAGCTATTAAAAGCTTATTCAGTTTTGTTTATTTAGAAATTCATTCAACAGCAAATAATATTCTTACAACAACGAATATTTAAACTAAATTTGAAATATTCTTTCGAAATTTATAACATTTGTGATACGCATAATTCATGTATTTCTCACAAATAAACATCGCACAGCAGAAAATCGTATACATAATACAATACGGTTCGTTTTAATATTTAATATATATATATTAATCTAAACAAACGTGGTGATTTTATTATATATATATATATATATATATATATATATTATAAAAGAAAGAAAAAAAAAAAAAAAAAAGAAAGAAAATCAAAATGATTTATTTTTTATCAAAGGCCGATATTTTATTTTAATCATTTTTGAACATATGTTATGTAATACTAGGTAAAGTAACACGAATTAAATTTTAGAGTGTTGATAATTTGTATATTATTCAGAAAATTTATTATTATTAAAATAAAACAGAAATTGAATTAATGTTTTAAAAACTAATTAAATTTTATAAATCCGTATTATTACGTTATACATGCATAAGGTTGCGGTGGGCATTGAAACAGTTAACTGTCACTGTTTTAATGTTTCACCATATCACACATTTAATATTTATTTAAATATAGATATAAATAACTTTTCAGTTGTATATCCTCACAGATAGTAGATACATAAGATAAAGAAGAGCTTTTATATTAAGCCTATGAGAGAATAATCTGATATTAATACATTAGAAAGTAAATTTCGATATTTCCATGAGAGTTTTTATTTTCCCGAAAATTTCACAATTTTATTATTTTATTATTATCCTTAAAGGTATCATGAATAACAACAAATCGATTTAATATTTCTCTTTTAATGTAAACTAAATAAAATCAAACGTTTTAAAAAGAAGAAATATATTCTTTCGGCAATTTTGAATAAGATATCGCTTTAAATTTATATCCACAACAACCTTGATATTTGTTACATATATTCTATCAGTAACTTCGTATTTAGATTTTCTGCTAAATTCTTTAAAAATTTCATATCGATTAATAAATAAGAGACTCACCAGACTATACAGTTATTCTACAAAAAAAAAAAAAAAAAATCGACACTACATTATTTTCTATTTCTGGATTCTACATGTGTGTTCAAAAACAGGAAATGTTTCCGGATTTGAAAAACACTACAAAAGGAAAACATTTTCTTATCAAATATGCATTACTCGGTGATATACCTGTGATGTCAACGAATCACTTTTTATTTTTATCACAGTCGAATTCATTTCTTCTCTTTGAGTGGCAACATACAGAATAACAAGAATTGATCATATGTCCTCTGTCTCGATAAACCAAACCAGAAGCACTTCTTGAGTGAACGTTCCCTCTTCAAGATCTCGCTTTTAAAACATTTCATGCATTTCAAGACATTATGAATAAAAAAGAGATCCGTTTTTATTGATGCATGTATGAGTGGGCTTTCTTGTGTGCACCATTTTTCAACTTAGGTTGCAAGAGCTTCATTTAAATGTACTGAAGCTCTCAGAAATGTATACGTATATATAGTTCTTCTTCTTATTATTTATATTTTCTTGTTGTGAAATATTTTTGTGACAAAAATAGGTATTATCGTAGTTCGCATTTATCTTTTGATTTCAGGAATTTCGGCACAAATTTTAACTATTTCAGATGTAACGTTAAAGAAATTATAAAAACTTTTTTTTTAAATAGAATATAACTGCTTTAATTCTAAACTGTTATAATGCTAAAATATTTTTGTTTGATCTCCTTTTTCTCATTCGTCGAAACGAGGAATATAAAAAAAATAATGAGAACTAATCTACGAAATTTACAAAATATTTCTGTATATTTCACCTTTAAAATTTTCGGATGTTGTGTCAAATTTCCTATTGATATTGTATTATTATCGCATGTATTTAGAATTAATTTTTATATTTTATTTTTATAATGAATTTTTTCATTTAATTTCGTTTAAGCTAGTTTTTGAAATTTTGATACTGGTTTTGAAATGGTAGAATAAGATTACTGTTCCTTTAAAAAAAAATCTTACATAACAATGTCGATGCATTTCAGTTTGAAAAATTTGCATTTTGAATTATTAGAGCAATATTTTAATTTGTAAGCTAAAATAAAATTCTTGAAGGTCTATGTAATTTTTAAATATCTCCAACGCAATTAAAATTTCTTTGTGACATTAGTCCGCCTGTCTTCTTTCTAACTTTCATAAATAAAGTACGGGGTTCATTAAAAAATATCACTTGTTTCCTATTGCAAATTAATATGCAATTTTTTTCCCCCATTATGATATTAAAATTATTTCAGATACGTTGTTGTCTGTAGATATTATTTTCTGGACTTCTAATTTAAGTAATTAAATTGATTTAAACAAAGCAAAAGGAATAAAGGTCATAGAAATTCAACTTTACGATTTTTCTGTCGCACGTTTTTGCACCTAGTATTAACATTTATTTTACACTGACTCAAATAATTTTTTATATAGTTCAATTAGTTATTTATATATTTATTATATATGAGCAATGATTGTTCACACTCTAAGGAAATAGGAATAAGATATTTAATAGCATAAAATGTGGAATTTACTGTAAAATGCTATATTTTAAAATATGCATGTTAATATTTCTTACTTGTACAATAAAATAGTATAAATTACAACGTATGCTTTTCTTTTAATTATTTTATTTCTAATCTTTGAATTACCAATGTCATCTGGATATCAAAAATATTTTAATTTGGTACCTAATAATTCATAAAATCGTTCTAATAAAGACATTTTATGTTTGATATTCTTCTTGATATACATCTTCGTATTTTTATAAGTAGTTAATTTTTATTTTTTCAATTAGCCTGTAAAATCTTCTATAATGAAAATCTACTAAAACAAATATTTATTTTATAAAATTTATACTTCTCAACTTTGAGAACACAATTGATTAAATTGATATTACAATTATATAGTTAAAAATAGAAAAACTTAAAACAAAATAAAATTAAGCTTGTTGAAAAGTTTATACAACCAAATATTATAATATGATATAAATATTAAGTAGATAGTAAAGCGAATATAAAGAATAATGATAACTATTGAGTGAGAGAAATATATATCTCTATAAATCATTGAAATTTTGTTAAACATATTTTGAACAGAAATAAATACAATGGATACTAAAAATGTTGATCACTGGTATAATGTCTTAAATATTAACCTTAGAAATGTATACAAATTACAAAAATGCGTAAAAAATACATTTTTTTAATCAACGAAAATTTCGGAAGATTGACTTTCAAGAATTTATTTTTTATTTTTTATTTTTGTACGAAATTCGCATTAATAATAATAATAATAATAATAATAATAATATAATAATAAAATATCATTATTAAAATCTTTTTTATACTTAAATTGAATTTTTGAATATTTCCACTTTCTTGATTATGTTATTTATTAATATACTTTATGATAAGTTACAATTATTACATATGCAATTTAATAAAATTCAAAACTGCATCCAAGTAACTAAATGGAGAGTCAATATCTAAATTATATGTTGTAAAACGGACATTTAAATAATAAAAAAAAAAGTAAAAGTTTTATTCCTTTTATTCATTATTCTTTTAGTTTTTACTTTAGAAAACTGATGTCAGTTAAGCGAAAACTTTTTAAAAAGATGTTGAAATTTATAATTAACAAAATGAATCCCAAAGGAAACGTCTAAAATGTGAAAAAAATAACTGTCGAGCCTTTTATATTTTTTGTAAGATGGAACAGAATAAAAATCTGTTTGATTTCAAAAGAAGCACGCAATAAAATGTAAAGACGAATCACAACAAAAAATTTCTATTGTAATTGTATGAATCGTACATTTCGACATTCCTAATTTAATTAGATTAGCTTAACTTAAAATTTTTGAGTTTTACTTTCAGTATTATGTAAGAAATATATTTGATTTTATATCTAAAATAAAAATATGGAAGTATGCAGACCAATACATAATAAAACAAAATGTATTTTATCATTATTATCGATATATATATATACTCCGCGACAAAAAGATAAGAACAAAGGGTTTTTTCTTTGATTTTTCATAAAATAACGTTATCTAAATTGTACTTATCATTTATTATTATTATAAAATAACACTATTCCTGGACTAATTTTTGTTTTAAGACTAATTTAGAAAAGTTTTAAGACTAAAATTTTTCTAATTTAAGACTACACTCCGCGACAAAAAGATAGGAACAAAGGTTTTTTTTTAACTTTTCATAAAATAACATTATCTAAATTGTGCTGATCATTTATTATCATAATAAAATATTATCATATCAAAAACATATTAAATATTTGAATCATATTGAAAATATTCATATTCAAAATAATCATATTCAAAAAAAAAAAAAAAAAATGTTCCTATCTTTTTATCTTTTTGTCGTGCTGTGTAGTCTTAAATTAGAAAAATTTTAGTCTTAAAATTTTTCTAAATTAGTCTTAAAACAAAAATTAGTCCAGGAATAGTGTTATTTTATAATAATAATAAATGATAAGCACAATTTAGATAACGTTATTTTATGAAAAATCAAAGAAAAAACTCTTTGTTCCTTTCTTTTTGTCGCGGAGTGTATATATTTTAACCAACATTTTCGTGAGCGAAAACAGAAAGGTGTTAAAAAGGCAGAAAAAATGACACAAATGAAAAAATAGGAGGTACAGTGAAAAGTATGAGAAAACAAGTAAAAATTAATTTCAAAGAATACACAAAACTTAGTTTAAAAGTCTAATTCTCAATAATCAGATTTATATTTTTTACTTTCTTCTATATTCTATAAAAGAATGAATTGGGTTCGTAAAAATTTTCGACTTACGGTGGATTTACACGTTTTGAGAGATCCAGAGCACGGTTTCTTTATTTTTAGAAAATGTATGTCTAAGTGTATGGGACAAAAATTTTGTGGCAACTATATCTCAAGAACCACTGCACAGAATTATATATAAATTTATACATAGATGCACCTTGACCCACAATTTAAAGGAAAGTAATATCTCAGGATCTACTTCACAGAATTGCATATAAATTTATATGTAGATGCAACTTGACATAAATTAGTGTCTGTCATGTTTGGTGATAACCACTCAACAGGTGTCGCAGCTATACAGCGATTTTCGCGATTTAAGGGAAGGTTATATCTCAGGTTCTATTGTGTATAATAAAACAAAACTTGATTTGTGAGAAGGTCATTGACAGACATTATGCTAATTCAATTTAGATGTATATCGGCCAATAAGTGGCGCTACTATACTGCACTTTTTCCGACAACGGGAAGGGTGCATCTCAATTTCTATGGCATATAGTTGTACGGAACTTGATACGTGAAATAAACATTATGCAAACGCATTTTTTAAGATGTTGCTTATAGAGAATAAAACTATCTTCCTTTGGATATTTAGTGTTAGTCTTCAATAAAATGAAAACTGCCTGCATTCGTAAATATAGATAATTTTAATTTATAATTGTTTTAGTAAATTGAAATTGTTTTATTAAGTTGAATTTTAATAAAGTGAAATTGTGCAGAAAAATATGGAAGGAAATCTTGTGATCGGCACAATATATTATTTTTAATGTAAGGCTTGTAAAACACATTATTATATATATTAAAATTTCAATAAATAAAACTTTTTCAAACTTTTGTTTATAATTTTAATAACGTATCTTATCTTAATGCTTATTAGTTCAATATATTTATCGATAAATTAATTTTATTCCATATACTATTTATTTGTATAGAGTTATGTAGAAAATTACAAATCCAATTTTTATACATTAAAAGTAGCATTCAAAAATTTCAGATAACCATCTTTAAGGGAATGGTGGCATGATAAGTTTGTTTTGGTAACGATTGTTTTATTATGAAAACTTGCATATGCATGCATTGAAATACAACAGTGTCGAGCATGTTAAAATTTCTTGAAAATTATTCAAATTAATGAGTAATATTTTTTTTTTTCTTTTTTTTTAAAATCAATTTTCAAAGAAAAACTGAAATCTGTTCATACTTGGAATATTTTTGCCGAACTTAATATTTGCATTTCAAATTTTCTTGCAAAATCATGAAAAAAAAAAAAAAAAAAATCATGTATAACCATCAAAGCTCTCAAATAATTCCTAGTCACTAAACCTTAGCATGCGTAATTTCACACATGATTCGAATGTTTTATAATTACTCTTTTTTAAATTATTAAATGGACATTTGTAAATAATTTACTTTTATATAGAATTATTAAAAATATATATATACCTTAAAAATCAATTAATTTCCTCAACAAAATTTCTCATTTTTAACACGTTTTTATTAGCTTCACCTGTATGTATGTTTGTATGTATGTTTGTAACCGCTCTGGGAGCAAACAAAAATTCTATATTGTAAAAAAAGACTTTCCTACGTGAGCGATGTGGCTGAGAGGTAAAGCTCCGGGCTACGAACCTAAAGATCCAGCGTTCGAGCCCAGTCAGGGGATATTTTTTAAAAATGTTTTTTGTTTAATTCTAAATTATTTTAATTAAAGATTTAAATGTATGTAAATATTATGGTGTGTCACTCGCTCGATTTTCTCTTACCCTGCATTTTAATGCTAAGATAGATATTTTGTACTTTTAAGTTCACATTAAGTTAAAAAAAAAAAAAAAAAAAAAAAAGCTATTGAATATAAAGGGACTAATTTTTAGAAATTTGAATAATTTAGATATCTTCATAATGATTTATGAAAATTTAAAAAGCGACGATTTTTATATGCTGCTTCACCGAAGTTCTATTTTTTGACTTACCTTAATTTCCGTTTGTGTGTAATTTTTTCTTCGTATTCCAATTAATCTTAAAGGAATTATTTTCATTTCTCAAAACGGACCCTCCACTTAAACAGCCTTTATTTATCTTTGTTGAATGCGACAACAAAGCGTAAACAAAGAGACAAAAAACTTTAGTAATTAACCTTTTTAGACCACAAAACAAAAGCTAAAAGCATTTACATGTTGTACTAATTTCCTTCCCCGCTTCAGAAACAGCAACTAAAAAAAGGACAGTTTTTAAAGCTCCATTTACTCTCATCAAACCTACGTTCCAAAGGTCTTTCTTTGTGCGAAAGTGGTGTGTCAAATTTAAGAATTTATGCTGTGTGGGAGAATAGAATTAAAATAGTCGCAAAAATAGAATTTTTTAAAAGTATATTTTAAAGTTTATTTAATTTTTTTTCTAATATTGTTTGAAAGCAAATGTACTCGTTTTTTGAACTTTTTTTTTTCTTTCAATTGATGAATTTTTAATTAAATATATTTACAATAGAATTCTTCGCCATTTTTTCATCGTTAAGTAGGTTATAAAATTTCTATTTTGGACTTTTTATTTTATTATAAAAATAAAGACTTTCTTTGAGCAATAGATGTTTTTATTAATTGACCTTTTTTTATGAAATGTAAGATTTTTTGTTGGTTACAGACGTTTTATAAATTTTTTTAGGTTTTTTATTTTCAGTGATTTTTTATGAAAAATTTTACTTTCGTGAACATACATAGATTTAATCTAATTGAAGAAAATTATAGCGTTTATTTAGTTTAATGTTTATATAATTTTAAAAAGTAATTTTAGGTAATAGCAAAGATTAATATATTAAACTGACATTTATAATTCCTTTGGTTTGATTTTAAATTTTCTGCAAAAGCTAAAGAGATCTCTAAATTTTTAAAAAAATAAAGTAAAATCTTCATTGAAAATAAAGAAGAACATTATTTTATGTTACATTAATAATCAGAATTCTATTGGGTGGTTCGGAAAGTAATTTCGTTTTTTCCGTTGAAAATGAAAGACGATTATCTTATAATGTAGAAATATTTTATTGAATTATATATTTTCTACATTGATCGTTTTCTTAGCGATCTCACGTGTTGTTAATTAGCAGTTTTCGTAAATCAATACTTTATTTTGTCTTCATTAGCATAAACTGGTTTTTAGAACGTAATGCATCTTCAACGTAAGGATTGCCGGAACAAAATTTGGTAAACCAGTTTGGACACTGTCGTTCTTTAAGTAAATTTTCTGTATACACATCGTATACTTTTTTCCTTGTTTGAACAGTACTTTCGCCTTTTTAATAGCAAAAAGGAAATATGCAGAAAATGTCGCTTCTGATTTTCTTTATTTGATAGGGCACCAATCAAAACCTATTGAGCAGAATAAAACGAATTTTTTCACAAGCAAGCCTTGCTTTATCAGCTGTTACAATATATAATGCAGCTTAATGGTGAAGATGGTGTGAAAAAAAAAATACATTTAAGTATTCTGCTGAGAAAAACGAAATTACTTGCCGAACAACCAAATACAATTGTTTTAGTAAGTGTACTTTTCAACTGCATTATTTATTTTCCTTTAGTTTTATTATTATCATTTCTATTTGTTTAGTATTTTCCATAGCGCTGTATTAGTGCGACGTAAAACCCTATCAAACTCAACATCAAACTATATCTTTAGTGTGATATAGTATGCATAAATTGTCAAAATTAGGGAAATTTAACGAATATTAATATCATTATGTGGAAAAACATATAGACGATCAAATAAATAGTTCTTGTACTTAAGAAATTTTAAGTTTGGATTTATTTCACAGAAATAAATTCAAATATATCAACTAATATATCAAGCGTTCCATTTTAATAAATTCATATTAATATATAATAATAATAATAATAATAATAATAGAACAAATAGTTTACAAATCGATTTGTTCTGTTTACATCACTTTCCAAAATAAACTACATAACATATGACTATATGGAAAAATATTAATATTTTATTAGGGATAGTAAAACATTTTTTAATCGAATAAATACGTCTTAGAGTAAAAAGGAATTTTAAATTTTGTTGAAAACCAAGTTGTAAAGCTGGAATTCTGTGATGAGAATATTTCAGTATTACCGTATTCCCAAGCTCTAAAATGGATATATTTTTCCTTTTTTAAGAATTTCAGTGATGTTATCATTGGCAAGTTTTCTATATTTATAATTAACGATATATGACATTAGGCAAAATGTTGAAACGATTACCAAATAGGCTTACTGACAGCGAAAATTAAAAATATCTGACTCCAAGAAATTTCCATTATTTTAGGGAAAAAGCCAAATGCAATTCATATTTCAGTATAAATATATTTAAAAAAAAATGTATTTTTTATACTTCTGGTTCTACAGCAGGTTCTTTTAAATATTTATATCCACCCTCATATCTATATTTGAAGACTCTGCAATCACATAAACATTTTCATTTTACCATATATGAATAGAAAATAATTAAATAACCACGTGAAGGATAATTTTGCGTAACATCACTTTTTCTCAGTATACCATTTATAGTAATAATAATAATAATAATCCAACTTATGTTCTGCATGTCTCAGAAAAGTTAGTGGTGAAAGTGCTCAATTTTAGAATATCCTTTCTTGAGTAACCTTAAAGGAAGTAACCTTTTGCAGAAGAAGTCATAAAAGTTGATAATATATCTGGGCATTATTGTCAAACATTGTTATCATACAACAAAATCGAAAGATATTTCTTTTATATTCCAACAAGGTTTCAGCAAAATTATGCTTTTATTCAAATATGCTCCTTGCATATGCACAGTCTGTAACGGGCAGTTCAAGGAATGTATTGATCAGATCCAATTGTTACAGAAATGTTTAAACTATCGCTTGTTAATCCAATTAAGTTCTTTGAGAATTTTACAATAGGTGAGCTCATCGCTGCCTTTTAAATATAAAAGAACTCTTTGCTTGAAAATTTGTACTAATACTCGTTCAAATTGCATATTTCATTACCACAAATTTTATATGTTTTGCATGTCAGATGTAAAGCTACAAAAAAAATCAAGATCAGCGCAATCTTAGTTAAAATATATTTAAATATAACAAAAGTATAATTACTGAGCGTATTTTAGTATCAGTGTATTTAGCAACAGATTTAGCGACTACCCCCCCCCCCCCCCCGTTATTACACTACGGTTATCAGGTAAGTAGTAAAATAATTATTGATGTTAAAAATCAACAATTCATAATATACGCAATTAATTTTACAAAACTTCTTAATATTATTTAAACAGGTTTTTAATTTACATCTATTGCAGATAGCACAGTCTTTAGAAAACATATATATCAGCTGAATGTCGTGCATTAATTAATTTATGCGTAGAATGTTATTTTATACTTGAATTACCCACTTTAAATAACAATACGTAAGTTCAATAAATAGGTTCAATACAACATACAGAGAATTTTTGTTCAATAAATTTTACAACTGTGTGGAATCTGAGTGTTTACTTAAAGTTAACATATTACACATTGCCATATATAACATATTATAACATATGTTAACATATTAGTTAACATATTATCTTTTACACATTGTTTTTGAAAATGATTATCTATAAAGAATAAAACAAAATACCAATGCATAATTCCTATATATATATAGATACATTTTATAATACATTTTTCATGAACTAAAACGCAAAACAATTAATATTAAATTTATAAAAATAATAACGCTTATTTTTATTTTAGGACCAATTTTTTGTAATATACACATTTATCAAATAATTTAAAAAAAGTAAAATTAGTAAACTTTATAAAATTTCAAAAATATCTTGGATAATTGTCATGAAATTAAATCGCTCATGTATGTGTATATTAACGTGTTGAAAAAAAAATAAACAATTAAATAATACGTTGCTTTAAAAGTAAATTATGAAACAAAAAACGGGCATTTCTGCTATTATTTTCACAATATAAATTCTTTAATTTCATTTGTAATTATTATAACATTTCATTTCTCTAGTTTGGTTGTACAATGGGGAAATTGCACATTTTTCATTTTGACTTGTAAATGATAGAGCATGAAAATACAAACATTTTGATACCATTTTTATGCATATTTGAAAACCGGATGCTTTAATAAATTAACTTTAAAAGACGTAGTTCTCATGTTGGCGGGAAAACGCTGCGTCACATGATAAAACCTATCGTGACGTCACTATCCATGAAATGAACTGCCGGCTGAATTTCTCCCTCTTGTATTGTAAAGAAAAATCGTGCATTCAGTGAAATTTTGTATTCTTTCTTTAAAAAAAAAAAAATATTAAAACTATTTGAACTCATTAAACATCACTTCATTCTATAAATGACACCAAGTTTCAATGATATTTTTTTGTACTCGCCTGCTGTTATTAATCCAAATTAAACTATAATCGAAATAATAGTTGATCAATAGAATTTTCTTAAAGAATGTTTTTAGTATGCTATGCGAAAGATGTATCTTTTAAATACTTGTTTTGTTTCATTTTATTATGTTTTATAGATTTATTATTATTTTATTATTATTATAGACTGAGTAGAAATAAAATATTGAGTAATAATATTTAACTGAATAATATGCATATTTTCATTGCTTAAATAATCTAGAATAGTTTATGCTAAATTAACCTAAATTAGATTACTTTTATAATTATGAGATGCCAGTATATCTGTATATATATATATATATATATAACATTTTTAATACATTTCAATATTATAACTTAACAATATTTCTATTAAAATAGCAGCTGAAGATTGTGAATAATTAAAAACATTATAGTGATGCAGTTTGAGAAATTGAAAAGTATTTAAGGAAAATTACATGCGCTTATCCATTCTAAATAAATAAATAAAATTAAAAGAAGGTCTCCGTACAAAAATATTAATATTATTTATATATGTATATATATATAGAAACGCGTTTAGTTATTTTTATAATGTAATTACTTTTTTATTTGGAAAAATTTAAAAATAGAAAGAAAAGATTAATAGAAATAGAAAGTAATAATAATAACAACATTTAGCAATAGGAAAGATATAAAGTACTTTAAAATAAAATAAACACATGAAATATATGTTAAATGTAATAATACCTTATAAGTTATACATGATCTAGTTATAAATATGAATGGTATTAAATAATTAATTAAAAATTTGCAGTAAATTTCAGCAATCAAACGCAATATATACACTGGTGGACAATTGCTAAGGACGGATGACAATAACTAAGCTATTGTCATCCGTCCTTAGCAATTGTCCACCAGTGTATATATATATATATATATATATATTAAATTCATTTATCAATGAAGCCTTAATGTAAAATCCAAATATGTTTAGAATATATCAGGGGTCGATCCAGGTAAAAACTGGGACCCATTTGCTTCCCCTTCACAAAATCCAAATATCTAAAAATGGGCCCCTTTAGAAAATACAAATCCATAAAATGGGTCTCTTCACAAAATTCAGATTCATAACAACAGGCCTTTCTTAAGATTTATTTTTAAAAAGATGATGATTTTGTAAAAGTTTTCCACGTTAACAATATTATTTTTAATGAGTGTGTATACTTGGCTCAGTAATATGCTGTTAACTTGATAATGAACATTAGATAGAGTAACTTCTTAAGTGAAAGGTTTCGTGTGATAATTCTTTTTATCACAAAAAGAAATAAATTTTCACAAAATTATTTTGTTTTTCACAAAAAAAAAAAAAAAAAAAAAAAAAATGTTTTTCACAAAAATGAGCCCCAAAAGTAAACCTGGAACAACCCTTGCATATACTATAACTGACGGTCTTCGCCTACTTCGCTGGTCGCTAAATTTAATAAATTAACAAAAAAAAAAGAAAAAAAAAATTATTTCTTTTATATTATTCTATAAACAAAAAATAAATAAATAGATAATTAAAAAATAAAATCATTGAAATCGCTCTTAACATCGTTTTGGTTATTCGCAGCCTGCGGCAACTTCTTTCCCTCCAGTGTACCCTGCTTTTTTGGATCTGGGTTCTTATTGCCCGCAGCAATGTCTTTCGTGGGCACTTCAATTTGTGTACACATCAGGAGGCGAAAGCTGCTATTATTCAAAAACTAAGATTTTAAGGATAGCTGTATCTCAGCATCTATTAAATATACTTTAATTTTGGCACCATGTACTTTATTGCAATCACTTTTTCTGCTATATTACCATTTCATTTCGATTAGTACAATAAATAAATAACAAAAGATTTTCCTTTCAAAGGCATTAAATAAATAATAAATAAGTTTTTATTAAATTTAAATTTTAATAAGACTAATCCTTTATGCGATATTAACATTTTCCCGATAAAAGCATTTTATTATATTTTCCTTTTGAAATGAATTAATTAAATAAATAAATAGTTGTGTAACAGCCGTTGCTAATGTAAACAACGTAGAACAATATAATTCAAATAAATTTAAGAAAATTAAATGGAAAAATAAATGGATAAAATTGAAATATATATATATATAAATTACTTAAAAAATTATAAAAAGTAAACTTTTTTTTTTTTTTTTTTTTTTTTTTTTTTTTTTTTTATAAAATAAAATAAAAATAATAAATAACTAATGCAATTTGAAAATAACATTTTTTTTTCGTTGCAAAACATGAAGTAAATATTAAATACATAATTAATGACTGCTCTATAAAATAATCATATATAATTTATAAAATAACATAATTAAAAAATTCTGGTTAAAAAAAATAATCATAAAATAAATAATCAGTAAAATATATTTTTATTCACTATGAAATTTTAATGAATATTTTAATTATAATTAAATCTTTAAGCATACATTATGAAAACAGAAATATTCTCACATACAAGCATCTAAAAAATTAGAGAAATGTAAAAAAATACTACTAATATATTAAAGCAATGCTAAAATTCTATTATGAAGACGTTTATAATTTTCAAAATATGAATACAGAACAAATCTAGATCGTTTAGCTTTAGCTACTCTTATATTTATGCGCTAATAAAATCGAGGTTTCTTCTCAAAAATGAAAATATGGAAAGAGCATCTATTTTCGGAACATTATCCGATTGCTCTTTTACAAATCCAAAATCGACATTATACAAATAAAAATAGAAATATATATATATATGAGATATAGTATAGTTATGGAAGGTTTAAGTTATTTCTTACAAAAGGTAACAATTTTAAGAATAAACTATAAAATACAGATTAGAATAGAGAGAACAAAAAGAAAAGCAAGCGGTAGAAGAGAGTAAACATTCACACTTCGTGTACTGTGACGTCAATCCCTTCACGGAGCGTTTTCGGATCACGTGGTTTTGTTTTGGTTTTTAGCGATTTTAAAACGTTAATTAAAAGTTAATTTGAAATAATTTTACGATTTTAATTGGATTTTTCGGATTCCCAAGATTGATTTTATCGATTACAATTAAAAGAAATTGTTTTTCCTTCCGTGTGCAACTTCCCCATTATAATCTTTCATTTTTCCATAAGCTTTTCTCTCTCTCTCTCTCTCTTTTTTTCTTTTTATTTAATATATTACAAAGTAATTAATTCTTTTATACAGTTTTCAACTTTAATATAGAAACTTTTATGCATACATTTTGTTTTCAGTTTAGACATTATTTTCATTTGAAGAAACACCAAGAAAAAAATAATAAAGTGTTATGCTTATCACCTTTTTAGTCAAAACTACTGCGTTACTTTCATTGAGCAATTAACAACCGCAGAATGAGTTGTTTATTGCTTAACAAAACTCTATTCACTATAGGGAATAGAGTGAGTGATGTCTACTAAAAGACTGTCAACTGTGTCAAGATAAATAGTCGTTCAGCTCATCCTAAGGGCTTTCGCCTTTATCAAAGAATAAACTTTTTAGTTATTTCTTGTTACATAGACCTATTTATCCTTTTTTTTTATATATAAATTTTTCTTATCCCAAAAACTTGTATCGGAAAAAGAAATTTATTTTACTTAATGTCTGGAATTTTTTAAAAAATGATTTAAATAAGTGTAAGAGATAAACAATTTTAAATTAAGTACATTGTATTTGACACTTTAAAAAATTGCTTGTTCATTTTATTTTTGAGCAATAAATAATTGTTTTTATATTTTACAGAAGCCGGTGAAAGTAGATAGGGAAATTGAAGGAATTTAAGTGAAAAGTTCCTGAAGAAACTAGTTAAAAAAAAATCGCAGACTATATTTATTTTTTATGTAATAGATATAGAATTCTGTACAAAACAAAATTTTATTTAATACTATAGGGCTTTGTACAAAGCTATTCTTACATATAAAGATATGCATTAACTGTGTTTCATTCCTTGGCAATGGTTATTAATTTCTGAAATTTATTTTTGTACAGATTTAGTATAGTAAAACCCTTTGGCGGTTTTTAAATTTTTGTTCTGATTTTGGCGAGCAAATAAAATGGCTATCACCATTGTGCGAGTAAATATCTTGGCGAGAAACGTCCGAGCTACAGTCGGCTGCAAAATTATTCGAGCACTAGCCAATAATTCCTATATTTAAAAAGTACACTTAAGACTGCTTTGCTAAGTAAATCCTTGTCGAATCATGTTCTTAGACTGATTAAGAACATGACTCGACAAGGATTTATTTAACAAAGCTGTATTAAGAGTACTTTTTTTTGGCAAGGATTATTGCTAGTGTTCGAATAATTTTGCAGCCGACTGTACTTTGGTGTTAGATTTCAAATTTTCCAGGACGCAAACCAGTAAAGTTGTCCCACGTCTTTAGCACAATTTTTCTCAATTTAATTTAATTTAATTTATTTTTTTTTTAACTTGACGTCAAAAAAAAAAAAAAAAAAAAAAAAAAAAAGAGAAAGAAAGAAAAAAAAAAAAAGAAATTTCTTGTTCCTCAGTTTAAAAAAATAAATTGTTATACTTCCATTTTTTTTCCTTGACATAAAAATAAATATATTACCTGTTATGTCGAAAAAAAAATTAACGAGCATTTATTTATTTTTTTTTTAATCATTTTTTTTTCTTTTTAATAATTTTAAAGTCAAAGTGGTGATTTTTATTTAATACTTTTTGAACCAATCATCCGGTTGAGCTAAAAAATATGGCATTAGCTATATTTTGCCTTGATTTACATGTGTATCAAGTTTCGTATCAGTAGGCTGAATGGTGTACTTTGTATAGGAAATTAAACCTGACATATGTATATACATGCTTGATTCAAGGCTACTGCAAATTAACGTAACACTAAAATCGCTGTCTGAAGACATTAGTCCTGTCGCACTAATAAAATGAAAATTTTTGTCATAATCATTCGCACAATTGGAAAAACAAGTATATTTCGAATCGAATATTTTTATCTCGTTTTTCCTCATTGAAATATCATCCGTGGATAGAAGCACAAATCTTATGTAAAACTGCTGCAAGTCCATGCTTGAAGTCGTTGTTTATTTCTTTAGCTTTAGGAACTGAAATTGTTTTAGTTCACAAGTTTCAAAACATTTTAAAAATTTAATGAATTATAATAAGAATAATATCCAAGTAAAATATTACACGTTATTAGTACTACTGGTATTTAAGGGCTAATCTCCTGTATTCCAACCTATTTTAATGCGTTAAGATATTCTTTGTCAACCATGTAAAATAAAATAAATGTTTGTAATGTAATGTAGGTATATATTAAAAAATCTATTTATATGTATTTTCATGTACAGAATATTATCAGTCTTTACTCTTTAATTACGTGTCAGGTGCTGAACATTAAAAATATATTGTAATAATTTGACAGGTTTTGTAATTGTTACAAGCTTTTCCTCAAATTAAATTATTAAGAAATATTCGCTTTTTTAGTTACATGAAGCCACGTATTTCACTCCAACATTGAATTCTATACTAATTTCTTATTTACGTCAAATAGCATTTTTGCGAAAAATTACACGAAAAATTAGTTGAAAGGAAAATACTTTGATACCGAAAATTTACTTCAGATAGTTGAATTCAAGCCAAAAATACCACGTTTATGCATTTTGAAATTTAGTTGTGGATCCAATTTTATATAAATGTTACAGAATTTACAGAATCATAGGCTTCAATACATTATAATGAGACTGGGTAGGAAATCATTTGCTTACGTTTGTAAAATTTAAATTTGTATTTTACTAATTTCCATATGCTTGAAACAGGTATGTGTAAGGGAAAAATAATGTGTGCAAAAATATAAAAATAGTAAAGGTAATGAGTAACATTAAATATGATTACAAAATACCAGAAAACTTAAAAAAAAAGTCCATGTTAGAGTAATTTTATTTGGAGAGATGTAAAACTCTTTGAAATGTTTATAAAAATCATTTTTTTGGTAGACATTTAAATATATATATATATATATATATATGTATATAAGAATGTCTGCATACTTCTCTCTCTCTCTCTTTTTATGTATATATACATGTAGCTCATGCCAGACGTCTGCGATAGACAAGTAAAAACGAGACAATATGATACAGAGATAAAATTTTTAATAAAATTCATTATATTGTATTTATCTTGGATTAGTACGATATTTTATATAAAAATATATTGTAAAGGACATATAGATAACAAAAGTGAATATATATATAGGACATGAATATTATGAGATTTAACAGAAGTTAAGTTTTGTCTATACCATTAAGTTTTGTCTAAAGATAATTTTTAAAATGAAATCTTTAGAACAATTAGGTAAAAAAAAAAAAAAAAAGGTTCAACAAAAAATAAAAATATTATTAAATATTAACAATGGTAATGAAAAGAAACTAAGTGCATTTCATCTTCATTTATCTCTGAATTCTGTGTCATTTCTATCTGAAACAAATCCCTCTTGCACGATCCAAGTAGAATTGTACTCCCCTTATATCTGCTAATTACACTTTCAAATTCTCTCTCTTAAGGGCATAAAAAAATCAGCTAGCATTATTATTCTTATGAGAACAAGTTTTATGATGTATAATGTAACTATCTCGATGTAATGAGTTTTTAATTAAAAAGACGTTAGCTTTTATCCTCATAGATATGGGACTCTTTGTTTCTTTTCTATCGGAATATTTTGCATTTCATGCAGTTTACAAAACTTTGTGAACCAGTTAATTATATTTCGAATCATAAATGCAATAAAGTATTTATTAATTAGCGTGTAAATTAAAACAAACATGCATTATGCGCATATCATTAAAGTTTTATGATGGATAACCCGTTTGAAAATGAATACGTACACTTACTTTTCTAGTGAACAGCTTGTTAAACACGTTGTCAAAGAACTTAATTAATTAAAATATTTATACTTCATTAATTCTTTTTAATTCATTCTATTGATTCATCTTTGTTAATTAATTAAATGGATAATTACTTTAAGTCATTACGAGGTTTAAGAGCAGTTTTTATTTATGTGACAAAATGGTTAAGGTTAAATACATTTTTTTTTTTTAACTAGCAAATCAGTAACTTACATTTTAACTATTTGCTAATGACTTTAAAAATATACAGGTAAATGTAAATTGGTAAATACATGTTTGAAAACAATATACTGCATACCTATTTCATAACCTGTTTTGACTGGCAGAATATACTTATGTATTTTACATCTCATTTCTTGTTCGTTTACGAATTCAAGTCGTAATCTAACAACAGAAACTCTTCTACAATGAAAAAATGACTGTTGCGGCTACGCTGGTGGTAAAAGAACGATCTTCATCAGAAATAAACATCTATCTGTTTCTTGCTCTTCTTATTTTTATAAAATAGCTACAAGCCTGGCGCATGTCCAATAACTTGGATTCCACTCCGATCGAAAAACGGACAGTAACTTACAGCATAAAATTTACTAATAGTTTAAGAACCATTCGAGTATTTAAAAAAAAAGAAGTCTCACAATCACATCTGAAAAATAACGGTGAATTTTAATAAAGTTTGTTACAGTTACTTAATACAATTAATAAAAGGAAAAAAAAGTCCTAAATTAAAAAGAGAAAGAAAGAAAGAACAAGCGCTGCAGATCGAACTAGTGAGTTGTGGATATGTTTAAGAGTAAAAATGTGCATATTTGCACATGCTTATAATGCGCATGTAACATGCAACTCTGCATTATTCTTTTGCCAACTAATAAAATCAATAGTGAGATTCAGTGAAGTTATGACTTAATAAAAACGGTAGATGGTTGAAACTTCTGAAGTGACTAATTAGTAGTGATTGTTACATTTTTAAAATTTAACGCGCCAATTATTTATTTTAAAAGTATTTTATCATATAATAGTGGAAACTTTTATTTATTTATTTATTTATCTTTTTGAAAAAGCTGTGAGTTTTTGTGCATATATTTTCAGTTCATATAGGATTAATTTAAAACACTTAAATACATAATTGTTTTGCGAAAAAGAAAATGTCCATGAGGATAGTATGGTAAGTGAAAATTTCTACATGTAAACGTTCAGTTTCTTATATGAGTAAAAAAAAAAAAAAAAAAAAAAAAAAAAATGCATTTTGAGGCACATTTTAATAACGAAAGTTTACGGTAATGGTTTAAAAGAAAATTCAAATTTGTAATAATAATATTAACGTAATACAGAATATTATTGTCAATAATAAACAAATTGGTTATACGTTATTTATAAAATATATGCATAAAAATGAATGAAGTTTTTGAAGGAACAAGTAACTCTGTTTTCGAAGAATGCATCAAAAATATAAAATTATTATAAAAAAAACTTAAGCAAACTACCATTTTTTTTTTTTTTTTTTTTTTTGTTTAAATGTAACACTTTTTCAAAAAGTAAGACATACACACACATACATACAATAATAACAATAATAATAATAATAAATAATTACAAAAATCACATTTTATTAAACTCACTGATTTTAGCTATTTTATATATTCAAACCGACATTGTTTGCTGTGATGAATACAGTGATAAATCAATTAATGAGAATCTCATTTGATAATTGCTGAATTTTGTTCTAATTTTTAACTGGTAGCCAGCTGTCAGTAGGTTTAGCCAATTTTAGTAGGTTAGTCCATAAGAAAGGAACATTGTTCAACGTTATTCAAAGATTAGTTATCTCACACACTGTAATTAATTTTATGATATATTACACAAAAAAGGTTGAGGCATCATATTTGCCACAACCACGTGGAGAAATGTTATCAGCTGTAACTGTGTAATATGCTACGGCTATTCCTTACACTGGAAAAAAAATATGATATATTGCACAACAACGTTGAGGCAGCTTACTTGCCATGTAGAAAAATGTTACCAGCTGTAACTGTGTAATATGTTACGATTATTCTCTACACTAGAAAAAAAAATTCTGATATGTTATATAACAACTTTTAAGCAGATTACTTGCTACAGCCATATAGAGAAATGTTACCAGCTGTAACTGTGTAATGTGCTATAGTTACACTGTATAGATGGTAAAATTTCTCAACACGGTTGTGGCAAGTAAGCTGCCTCAACACTGTTGTGTAATATTACGCAATTCTTTTTACAGTGTAGCTGTAGCACAAATGTCAGTAATTAAACCATAAGGATGATTTTATCTGGTGATAGGCTCGAAAACTTATATTTTTAAACAATAAAAAAAAAAAAAAAAAAATCCGAATTTTTAATTTTGGGCTTAGAACTTAAATTTTGAATAAAAATATAATTACAGCATCATTTTACAGTTGTACTGTTTATTTATAATACAGCTTGAAGACATAGATGATGTTTCAATTATTATATACAAAGATTATCAAACAATAGCAAGATTTTAAATGAAAATAAATAAGTAGAAAAAATATTCTGGTTTTAAAGAATATGTATAACTTAAAATCTATCTAAAAATCTAACTAAGCAAACAAAAATATAAAAATACAAATAATGAAACGTTTAATAAGCCTTTTATCGGTTAGATCCTCAAAGATACTGCAAATATATCCTTTTATATCGGATAATGCTTTTCCCTGTGAGAGTGATGTATTCCTATGATGATGACACTGAGTCCCCCTTTGATAAATATTACTCGTTTCCTATATTCTTTGTTTAGGATAACGAGGTTTTTATGTTTTTCTTCTGAGCATACGATACATTAGCTAAAAGATTTTTATGTGGTAAACTCTTATTGAATCAGATGATGTAGAAAAACGAGCGGCTTGTTTGCATTGTGTTGGTTTCTAGCAATAAAAATAGAAACAAAGAAATATGAATATGTTTATCTTAACGATGCATCGTCAAATACTTTTTCTTTACTAAATGTGTTTCATATATAAGATCGGGAAAGTTCCCCTTTATATTCATATTCCTAATACATTTAATTTAGATTCTTCAATATTTTTATGATTAGAATATTTGAAATACAGCCAAAACTTCTAGAAAGAAATATTGACGAAGAGTAAAAATGTTTATTGAAATATGTACAAAATTACGCCAGATTTATTTAATCTGTTATATGTTAAATTACTAATCAAAATCAAAGCACTCTTAAATAAATCAAAAAAGTGTTTGTGAAGTTATGACTTAGTGCCTTTAAACATTACTGTAATGTACAACTTATTAAAATAATTACTAAATGATTAATTTAAATAAAATATCTTATTTTCTATATATTTCAATATATCGCATTGAAAACAAACTGAAAATTTCTTATCATATCATGGATTGAAATAATATTTGATATATTTATGCTGTTGGGATGGGAATTAAGACCAATTGTTTAGGCTAACGTCCTAGGCCTGTATAGAATGCCCTCACTGTGATGTTTTTCTGCAGTATCCTAGTCATATTTATGCGAGTTAAAAAAAAAAAACGGAAAACTTCGAAAGTTTAATCTGACAAACGCGACTTGGGCCCAATCCACCTCAAGTAGAAACTTTCGGTCATTGATGGAATAATATATTATTTATGAGATTGTGATATTTTAATATCATGTATTTCATTGCTCATTTTCTTTGCACTTATGTTAAACAATTTAATCTGTAATATGATTTTTCAAAAGTTTTTCTAAATGCATCATATGATTGAACATTGAAAATTACCTTTAATTTTACTCAAACAAAGACCTCATACTAGCCATTCAGAACAAATAATTCAGTATTTTTAAATTTGAAAAACCTCTTCACACACCATAAAATTAATGGAAGCTCTGCCGGTTTCTAAAGGACGTGGCCTTTTTTCTTCAGAAGCGAAATACGTGCTACTATCCTGGAACCAAAACATTCAGCATCCACTCAAAAAAAACATGTCATGGGCACATGTGTATTTTTTATATATTAATCTAATTTCTAAGCCAAAGTTTTATAATAAACATTTTTATTCGAACGGTAGGTAAACGTTTTAAGAATTTCGTGTCAATAAACTATATAGTTCATGGTAATATTAAAAAAAAAAAAAAAATCCTTAAGCAATAGGTTACATATATACATCAAAATTTATATAAGTAAGTTCTTTTAAAAGAACAGATTTCCTGATAGGGCATAAAATTTACAATGATGCTCATATTTTGTTATATGTCTGCAGACCAGGAACATAAAAGATAAAATCTTTGGGGTAGGGGAATACAAGAAGTGTTTTACCTTATGATTTACTTTAAAAAACTAAACTAATTTTAATAAATTTAAACATAATCTATACGTATCATTAATACATTAAAACCAAAGTAACATTTAAAATGAGATAAAGAATACTAAAATTTTAAAATAAAAAAAAATACATTTTAATCAAAAGAACATTAAAACACAAAACAGACGTTTCGGCTAAACACTAGCCCTCGTTAGTGTCATAAACATACAAAGCACAACATGTACTTTTTTTTTTATGTTGTTCTTTGTATGTGTATGACACTGAAGAGGGTGTAGCCGTAAAGTCAGTCTTGTGTTTTAATGTTCTTTTGACTAAAATGTATTTTTTAAATTTTTAAATTTTAGTATTCTTTATCTAATTTTAAATGTTATTTTGGTTTTAACCTAATTTTCTTTCTTTTACTATACAATAATAAATTTCACAGAAAACATCTTAAGAATCTTTCCGCTGCTAATGTGATGCCAATACTTCGTTCTATTTAGCTAAAAATTTCAATGATATATAATCGATTTAAATTATTACTATTTGGTGAAGGTTCAATGTAATCTATTTGAAATAAAGTACATGATACAGTATATTGGCATAAAATCGGAAATCGATAAATGAAAGGGATTTTTAGGAGGGTATATGCAATTTTTTAAATTGTTTAACATGCAAATGTAATAGTAGTAGTAGTAATAATAATAATAATATATATATATATATATATATATATATATATATATATATTACATATTAATTAAAGTGTATTTGTATAAAAATGGCGCCATAGGCAGCACTAAAAATTATACAAAAATATTTAATTTTGAAAATATGTTAAGACTTGAAGGTAAGTGGGCGTGGTTAACAAGAAGAGAAAAACGCTAATAAACTTAAAACAACGAATTAAAGTAACCAAAAAGCATTTGTAAAAATAACATTACATGTGAAAACACACCCTTCTGCTTCCTCTTTCAGGTCTGGGTGGGAACATGACGATCTAGCATGTCCTTTTATTAAATTACTTTTATCACAAATATCGGATTTATATTTTTTTTTTCTATTATATTACTTTGGTTATGTTGCTTTTATCAAGCATTGATATTGTTATATCTAATTTACCATTAATTTAAGCATTACTATTGTTATATATAATTTACCATTAATTTAATCTTGTTTTACTATTTCGTTGTTTTTTGTTGGGAGTATGCTAGTTACGTCATGTTTCCGGAACTTGTTAGGCGTTTTAAATTTACTTAATTGTCTGTTCTGCTGCTCCCACCCACTGAAGAGTAAGCAGAAGGGTGTGTTTTCACATGTAATGTTATTTTTACAAATGTTTTTGGTTACTTTAATTCGTTGTTTTAAGTTTATTGACGTTTTTCTTCTTGTTAACCACGCCCACTTATCTTCAAGTCTTTACCTATTTTCAAAATTATATACATATATATGTGTGTGTGTGTATATTTCTACGTGTAGGTGTGTGTGCGCGAGTGTTATTATTATTATTATTTATTATCTGTATATTTGTACCTTCTTTACATAATGATTACGAACTGTACGTTAGAAAATTAAGAATAAAGATATTAAATTTTAATTAGAAAAAATTGCAATCCAAATGTTTAAATCACTTTGTATAATCAATCATCCACTAATGGTCACATTAAAAAAACAAATAAATAAATAAATAATAATTTACCCTGAGAAATTCATTGAATTTTATGTTTGGGGCTTCGTGGATACTTGTCCTTGAACTCACAATCACAGGGATGGAACACGGGCGCAGAATTCATACCACTATCAATGTCAGGAAATTTTCTACTTCTTAAATCAACGATATTACAGGTAGAGAAATGTCTTAAACGGATTCCGGTATGAATTCTGCGCCCGTGTTCCATCCCTGCAATCAGGTTTTAGTATATTACATCTTTCATGAATGTATATCATAAATGTATATCCGATGAGCAAATATATTTCATGTTTACTGAATCTAATAATAGCACATTTATATCAAACATTTTTTTTTAAAACTCTATTGCTTAATTTTAACGATTTATCTACTGACGGTTTTTAAAAGTACCATTAGATTAAAAATCGCATAAAATTGAATTAATGGAAGAAATGTTTATGGTATTTTTAAGGATAGAACATATATACCTCATTTTATTCTTAGTACAGTTGGGGAAAAAAAAAACGCAACACTCAACGTAACTTCGTTACTAATCGATGTAGAAAAATGTAATAGGTATCATTCGACGGAGAATTGTGAGTAGTTTCAGAAAATGAACTGAAATTTTGAATTGGGGGTCGTCTCCATAATAAAACGCGCACCAACTTTGATTTTTTCAATGGTAACACCCTATTTTTATTTTATATTTGAATTCCTGGGATCGCGACAACGCGAAAAAGTATATAGGTTGTATATTTTACTTATTTTTTCACAGAGTTATAAGCGTTCAAAGTTTGAAGGTGCTAATGTTAAATTCATATTTTAAACTTTTATTAATATCTTCACAAAAAATTACTTGATCGATATAATTTTTTTTTACGAGATACAGTGAATAAACCCGAGCATAATCCATCATTACTTTTGATTCTGAAAAATATTTTTAATTCTGAAAAATATTAATAAATCCATATTCATAAAAAATATGAATTATGACCTATATTAATTTTTACATAAAATGAATCCTAATGCTGAAAAATATGGGTGTGCAAATTTGCAGCTCATTCCAGGTATTAGTTTTCGAGATATAAATAAATCTTTCTTTTGGAGTGGTTTAGGGGGCCGTCTCTTATAACGTTTTTCATGAGATAACGAATCAATTCTAAAAAAAATAACAAAGAAAATTAAACAAAATATTTTTATTTTTTATGAACGGGTCAAATTATGTAACAACGACGCCAAACGCAAAGAAATGAAACAAAAATGAGGATTTTTAGACATTAGTGTTATTATCAAGAATTTCTGTTCTCTAAAGAAGACAAGCCCCGCCTTCATCGTTCTTCAAAACAAAACAATACTGAAAAGGAAAGTAAATGTGACATTGAGTATTCGTGTTAAACTCCTTATTTTATGTTGACAAAAATATGCACAAGGACTATTTACTTCATCCATTAATTAGTGATACATTTTGAATCTTTTAAACGAACACTAGAAGAAAAAAAATTAACTAAATAGGCGGGGTTTACTGCTTTAAATAGAAAAATAAGTTTAATGTGAAATTGTTAAATATAAAAAACGAATGGAATTGGAATGCAAGACAGACTTGAAAAATCGTTTCTTAATTACCGCCATAGTTAAAAAGAAGCTTAATCATTTGCTTCATATATTGTTTATTTTATTTTATTTATTTACTTATTCATTTATTTTGTAGGGGGGAGGATTATTATTTTAAGGACACTTTAGTCTTTAAAATTTTATTAATACATTTTAAATTTATACATTTTTAAAAACATACTTTAACTTTTATAAATACATTTTAAAACTATTTACGACCGCAGGATTTTGTCTTTTTGACAGTTAGACCCGCCTACAAACGTTATACTCTGAAAATAAAATATTTCAGAACAAATTTTTTGTATTCACAATTATATTACAAATGGATATACATTATAATTATATTCTTTCTACTCAATATATTTCTATCCATAGTATATTTTATTGCAAAAATATTAACACTGTGTACACACTTAAGAAATATGTAATACACAAATTACGAAAGAAACGCCCACTGACAGAGTTACAGATTTTCAAATGGCGTGAATCTACGTCAGCAGTCGCGAAAGGGTTAATTAAGAAATTATATTTTCATAGAAATTATAAAACGAATCGTACAGTTCCAAAGAGTTCAACTGACCCAAAACTGGTAAGTGCTTAATATTTACTTCATGAACCCTTACAATAATTTATCCGAAAAGATTTAGTTTATGCGTTGTTGTATATATATATCTATCTATATTATTTCATTTCGTGTATTATGTTACACCTACGAAAGAAAATTTAAGCTTTACTGGTGATTAGTACAGCCATAATAGACACTTTTACTTGAAAAATATTGCACTCTTTTCAAAGAGTACTGCATGGACTTATCGCAAGTGTAATGTATATAAATAGACCTAAAATTATCTAAAAAAGTACTGAAGTATATACAAATCTAGAAAATTGAATTCAGGATAATTAATTAACTAGAAAACACGAGTACGTTTTATTAATTTTTATAATTATTTTTTTCCTGAAAGATTTCCGGTTTGAAACATTAAAATTTTGTCTCTTTCTTATAGGATCTTAATTTTATTTTTCTACATTTACAGATAACCCCCTAACACATTTTTGATTATAACTCTATAAATACTAAAGATAAAGTATACAAACAGTATACTTTTCCGCACTGCCAGACTCTCAGAAATTCGAAAATGTAGTCAAAATTGGGTGTTGCTATTGAAAAAATCAAAGATGGTGCTCATTTCAATATGTAGATGACCCCTAATTCAAAATTTGACGACATATTCAGAAAGTGCTTTTAATTTCCTGTTGAAATATGTCTATTAGATGTTCCTCCGTCAATTAATAACGAAACTACAACGGGCGTTGCGTTTTTTTTTTTTCCCCCGACTGTACATCACCCTAGATGCTACGTATAGCCATTCTTGTTCAAGGTAGATTTTAAAGTTTTTGTCCCAGTTTTTCATTGAAAAATATTTCCTGATCTTCCCGAATGTCATAATTAGTTTAAATATTCATTCGAGAATCTTGTCCTTTTCATAATGTAGTAAATAAAGGGATAACTGGTGAATATTTGCATTTTTCCTTATAGTATTTTCTAGATTCTACATGGATTTTAATAAATTCTATGATCTGTTTATATTTAAAAATAATAATTATTATTATAAAATATTCTAGCAAATTTATATAAATAAACATTTGAAAAGATAAAACATATTCTAATAATATATAATATATTACTGTCTTTTAAAAATAATATAATTTTAAAACTGAAATTATATTATATTCAAATAATGTTTCTTTGTCTAAAATTGAAATTACATGCAAATTGAAATTATATGTAGTATTGAAATAATATTTTATTGGAATTTTATTTATTAGTCTGAAATTGAATAAATATGTAATACATATAAAGTATCCTGACACACATTTCAACAAACAGTGATATTTTTTTCATCAGTATGGAAGTAATAACATGTGCTAGAAATATGTTTCCCTCTTTATTACCAGAATGGACTTTTATTGAATCTTGTAGACATCAAGGCACATCTGGGAAAATCGGAGGCAGAAGAAATGAATTAAGAATCTATACATGTACGACCTATGATTAAAAAGGAAATGACAGTAAATCGTAGACACTTTTGTGTAAGAGTTTATTTCAGCAATATTCTTATAATTTTGGAAGCTATTTTATTTAATTATCAATAATGGTCTTTGTAAATTTATTTTAAGTTAGTACAACCATTTTCAGAAAATTCATTATTCGTATTGAATAAAGAATGTTTAAGGTGTAAGTGTAAAACACGAGCTCTTTGTAAATCAGAGTGTCTATTCTCCGTACAGTTTCTATGATTCTTACACCACAATTTTTATACAGTAATATTTTATAGAGTGTTTCTGCGATTAATTAAAGGAAAAATTACAAAATTATATATATATATATATATATATAAAGTAATTTTATTCGTGTACTTTATCACAGACTTAATAAATTAAAAACAAAGTCAACGTTGTTAGTTTTTCTGAAAACTGAATAACTCGTGTTTCTCTAAATAAAAAGAATAATAGTTAGTGGATTTCAAATAAATCATTTTTAAAAAATTGATTTTCATAGCTATGAAACTAATTTCTTTTTTAAAGCATGAGTATGGCTTAAAGTTTAATTGTTAAAATGATATGAAATCCCAAAACTTACAAAAAAATTTACAAATAAGAGTTAAATTTAAATTTAAAAGCTAATATGACGTTTTATCAAGAACATTTTAAACCTCAAAATATGAATTTAAAAAAAAAAATCTATAAAAAGTTAAAAAAATTTCATTAAATTCCTTTAGATATTTCTTTATTTATTTTTGCTTGATGAAGTGTCGTGCTATCATTTCAACCCGAAACAATTGTTTCGAATTTTTTACAGTTTATGGTGTTTTCTTACATTTATTTGTTAGAAATTTTGTGAATAAATCACATATAAATCACATATTTTTATACTGTATAAGTGAAAATTATTAACTTTAAGTAATGTAAAAAAGAATCTTCAAAGACATAGTCCTTACTGTGCAGGTATACTTTAATTAACTAAAATTGCAGGAATATGAAATCTTTAATAATAGCAATTCTAAACAGATTGGATAAAAATTAACACAAATTTAGGTGGGGGGATACTATCACTAAATTTTACAAATTGATAGATAACCTGGAGATTTCAACGTTTAAATTAAAAAGGATGAAGAAGAGTTAGTAAATTAGCAACATATTTCTGAAAATTTAAGGAAATACTCTTTTTTATTTCAAGTTCCTTTTGAAAATTCTGGATTAACTTATTAGTGTTTACAGGGTGTATCAAAAGTACGTTAACATTTAAAAGAAAACTTATTGAAGACAAAACATAAGAGTAACATAAGTAAAATATAAGAAAATATACAATTTCGAAGAAGGAAATATTGTTTCAGTATGTATTATTCACTTTACAAACAGTCTATGTGAGAGCTATATGTGGATAAACACATATCAATATGATGATCGAACTCGTGCCAAAACTTCCTAACTTCAGAAGCCTTCATAAAGCATAACAGAAAATGTCACATGATTGTAGGAACCTAGAAAGCTATTTTAGTACACTGATTGGTTGCCCCACTAAGAAACAGTGAAACGCTTGGTGAGCTTTGTGTTGTTTTGGCCTAATAAAACGGTAAAAATGTCGAAAAGCCCACTTAACTAGAATAAAGATACAAAGTCGTTTACAGAAACGGCACGAAAATATATAAATAAATATAGAACAACTAATGAAAGTGTTCCGTACTGCTTGTTCATTTTGTATTGTATATAAATATCAGGTTTTACCTTTAACTTTGTTTGTATTACACTAATTTTAAATAGAAATTATGCCATAAAATAAATCTTAACATTTAAAAAGAAATTCATTTTTGTGGGAAGGTGGTGAAAAATACCTTTTGGTCTGTGGAAATTCTATATAAAATTACATATTGAAAATAAATTCGCGATATGCAGCAGAAATCACTTTTTTATCTGTGTCCAGTTATAATGAAGCAGAAAATAATAGTAACTTAAATTATTATTTTATGAAATAAAAATTTGTTATTAAGAATTTAACTCTTTAATTAATTTCAATATATATATATAATATATGTATGTTATATTTTGCTTCAAAATACACTCTTCTATTGAATATATCTATATCTATATCTATATATATATGTATGTATGTATGTATATATAGTATAATTGTTTCGTTTTGTTTAGATATCTAATTCAGATAAGAATTTTGCTTAAGGCAAAAATATTTCACAGCAAAGCACTAAGAAAGCCATTAGTAGAATTGGGCAAAAAATATAGTACCGATTTTGTTGTTTTCCTTTCGGTAATTAGGGTTCAAGAGGGTAGAAAAATATGTTGCGCCAGCAAAAGTAGTTTTTCTTTGATTTGGTCAATGCATTCTGGAAATTATAAGTCAATTTTTTATGAAGTATGGTTATAGTACTTTAAACGTAAGCTTCTTCGTGTTTTTTGCTAGTTGTAGACGTAATAAAATGGCTCAATGAATAACGTACAATAAAATGAGGGGAAACATTTATTATTCATTAAATATAGAACAATTTTCTTTCGTTTTATTGTATCGAGTATTCAATGTATTTTTAAGTAAATTAAGGAGCTCACAGTTATTGTAAAATAAACGATGAAGTTAGGAATAGCTAGGGTTATTATATTAGATGACAAATTCTATTTTGACCAATTCTATTAGATAATATGAATTCTATCATATTCAATATATATATATATATATATAGATAGATAGATAGATAGATAGATAGATAGATATGAAATACTCAGTAATATATTTATATTCTGTTTATGACTTCTTAGTGAAATACATTGTAATTGGGAAATATTTCGCCTTTTAAATTATCATGTGCTCATTATAAGGTTAAATGATTTTTTTTTTTTTTTTTTTTTTAATATTACATTCGATATCGTAACTAGAAGTAGGACATAATCACATCACTTTCAAGGAGAACAAACTTTTCTCTAAATAAAGTTCTTAAAAGCATGGGGGACCAGTTGATTTCTTTAATACTGAAGATGTAAATGAATATCAAAAACACTTATAACACTTATTTTTATTATAGTTATATACTGCTTACGAAATTTGTATGAAATCCTATTTAATTAGGAGACATTTCTACTTTTAAATATTATAGGTATGCATTGTTTACAATTTTGGGAATGAAATTCTTTTTGGTTGAAAGAATTTTTTGCTTTTAAGTTCGAATCTACTCATTATGAATCTAAATGATTATTTTAAAATATCGCAAATTGGATTAGGACATATGCACATACTTTTGATGGAAAACAAACTTCCCTCTAGATGAATTTCTTAATTGCTTGAGTGGCATGTTCAATTAAATTATTTAAGTGTGTTAAATATTAAAGATATAAATGAATATAATAGTTTAATAAAGAGTTAAACTTTTGATACGCTTAATATTAAATCTGCAATAATATTTCATGAAATTATACTCGATATCGCAGCTTCAAATAAATTTCTCTCGAAGGACATACGCACATATGGCTGTCATAAAAGAGAAACCTCCCTCTAGATGACGTATTTAACAATTTAAGCAACAAATTGTGATAAATTAATTGAATCCGTGCAATATTTAAGACATTATTTAACATAACACAATTACGTAGCTAAAACATAGTTCTACATTATTTATAATTTTTATTTAAAATTTCTTTTAATTTGGGAGAAATTTCCAAATAAAGAGTTTAACTTCTGATCCGCCTAATATTAAAGCTAGAATAATTATTTTCTGAAATTACACTCGATATCGCAACTGGAAATAAATTTCACTCGAGGGACATATGCACATGGCTGTCATCGAAAACAAACTTCCCTCTAGATGAAGTTCTTAATAGCTTGGGTGACAAGTTCTAGTAAATTAATTCTAGGAGATGCTAATGTTGAGGAATTGGCGGAATTCCAAAACCAATGCCAAACTTTTCTAACAATGAAAACGGAATGAAAATGTTCGCTCATACTTCATTCTTCTTCTGAATAAGACCAATATTTTAGAAGAATGTGTTCTTAGTTAGAACATTCAAATCTTTAGTTTTATGAATATGAGCTTGCCCTAATGAAACAGAGCGGTTGTAATTCATCAAAACATGCCGAGTTTTTAATTAAGTGTTGTTCTGCTTTAGACTTGTTTTGCATAATTAAAACTGCTGTCTTTGGTCTATTTCTTACTCAGAATTTTCATCATAACTAATGTTTCTTTGTTCCCTCGTAATTTTGATCTCTTCTCATATTCCATCTCTTTGAATTTGTTTGAAAATTATTTTGAAGGAAATTAGAAAACAGATATTAATAGTGTTTTGAAGTTATATTTTAATTATAAAAATATTTTAATTTTCCTAAATATTAATTACAACAAAAAGTTTCATACTTTATTCAGTATTATAATATTGTTTTATGATTTTGATTAAAACTTATAATAAAAGACGACCATTTAAAACATATACAACATATGTGGAGATTTGTACCATATTACGAAGACTAAATCTTTAACATTTTGTCTAATCTAAATTTAAAAATATAAATTAATATTGTTATATATTATGATACGGATTTAGATAATTCTGAAGGTCATAGTTCGCCAATGTAACAGTCATTATTTTTAACTTTGAAGGGCCGTAATACTTGCGTTGTATAAATTCAAGAAAAGGTGACACAAATCCAGATTCTCCGACGGACAGATAACATAGACGGACATATATATAGATATAATTTAATTCTGTTCAAGGATAATTTTGACTAACTGAATAAAAGTACGTTAGTGCATTAGACTATGTTTTGCGAGGAACATAAATGAATGAAGCCATGTGTTATTCTTTGTAAGACGAAATTATATGAGATTTTGCTTGCTGAGTGATTTTCTTATACATTTCTTTCTTTTTCTTTTCTTTTCTTTTTCATTTCTTTCTTTCTTTCTTTTTTTTTCATTATTATTATTATTATTATTATTATTTTATTGATGAAGACACAATTCGGTGATTATTAAAGATTTATATTGAATAAAAGAGTAAATTATCATATAAAGCATTAAAATAGATTTGGATTAAAATTAAATAGAAAATTTTAAAAATATATGTGATTTCTAAGTCATAATAATTTTATGTAGATATATGTAATTTAATATAGAAATTTACCACTTTTTTTAACAGTCGTAAAAGAAAATAATTTTACACTTAAAAAAAATTATTTTTCCTGCATGTTTCTTACATAATCCTCGTACACACGAAAATGTATATAGAAATCATTACCTAAATTCATCGTTGATTTGTTACGTTAATTAATTTATCTGAGAAACTGTGCAATTAATTTGTTATTTATTTTTAAAACTAATGTGTATGTTGCTAAAAATTTGATTATTAAAATTCAGTTTTAGTACATAATATTTCGTTTATAACTTAAAAATCAATGTATGATTTTTCAGTATAAAAGCAAAAGGTCATCTATAAATGAAAACATATTATTTTGCTTCATATATTTTACAAGCGTAAACTTTCTTATATTATTAAAAATTAAATTATATTGTTTTTCCGTTAAATTAAATTTTGAAGTTCATTTTTTTAACTGCATTTAATTTTTATAATAGTTTTCTAAAATTGTTTTTGAATAAAAAAAAAAAAAAAGAACGTTGAAATTTGATATATTTCTTGCAAAAATGATGCAAGAAGTTTGCATTTTTTATAGTCGTCTATTCACGGAATCCCTTTTTTTAACCCCCTAAAAGTTTGATAATCATTGTTACTTGTCCCGTATGCTACACACCCAATAAATCATCAAATCAATATTTCCTATTATATAAATTTTCAGAACAGAGGCAGTATATATATTTCATACGTCATTATCAATAACTACACTACAATTAACAAATTGATGCATAATGCACGAGAGGACAAAAGGACGGGGTCTCTCTTCTTCAGGTGCAAAAAACTCGTGCTACTACCCAGGAGGCAAAAGCAAGACACTTCCATAACCATAAGCTATCCATAACCATAAATCGTCAATAGATCTTTATATATATATATATATATATATGTGTTCTCTGTTTCTCTACCATTAAAAATATTCGTTAGTTATTTTAAGTCCTAAAGATCATTTATACGGTAATTTTCACAACTGTGGGTGTGTTTCTGGCTACTCTGGCAATTAATTTTGCTTTCAGTCATTTTTGATTTTCAACAAGATACAGTAGGCAAATCTAAAAGTTTTTTGGAGCGCATTTAGATTTACTGATACTTTGAAATCTTTAAAATTCCTATACCTAATGTTTACTTCAATATAGTTTAAGTTTTTATTATTCTACGAACGACGAAATAACGTGCAATTTTTATCATATTTAAGGAAGAAAAGGTGTTAATTCTGTTTTTTGTAAACATTAAAGTGGCTCAGAAATTAGTAAATAATATCCGCTATACGAAATCAACGATGTTGCTATTTTTTTTTTTTTTTTTTTTAATCAGCTCCTTTCTCCTAAAAGGTTCTGAGAAAGCTACAGAGTTAAATATGCATGCTTTTTACTTATTTGTGAACGCAGCAAAATTTTCCGATTGAAAAGGAATATATTGGATTTAATCTTTTGGTTGTGTTTGACACTTTATTTATAAAATTTTAAAAATTTATTTAAAAATTTAAAATATTTTATTGCTAAATATTACTAATTAGATACCACTGAAATCCTTTTGCTCACTCCCATGGTTCGGTTCTTTGTCCAATGATTCTATACGCGAAAAATTGACTTACAGAAAAATTTGGAAAGATAAAGATTATTAAACGCTTGAAATTTCTGTTATAGGTATCATTATTTTTTAATGGTATATATTTCTTCCTTTAGAGAACATATACCTACTTTCAACATAATTATGTACAGTTTTATCTCAAACCAATATCAATCGATGATATCAGAATTATTAATCACGTTTCTTACGTCAGTTAAGAGATCAATATATCACTTTATTTCAAGGTCAAATTTTACATTCATAGATTTTACTGCACAGAAATAAATGTTATTCCCAAATCTACATATAATGTCTGATATAAAAGAAAATCTACATTACGATTAGATATTAAAAGTAACTCGGAAGGGAAAACATTTATATTTGCAATAATTATATATATATATATATATATATATATATCTGTGTGTTTATATTATTTTAAAATTTGGAATTTGTGAGATTAGTTCAGCAAAGCTGATTTTTTACTATGAATTTTCATTAAATTATTATTATTATTATTTTTATAGTTTCGTTTATTTATCAGATAGATTTAATGCATGCAAAGTAAAAATGATTGTTGTTGTAAAATCAGAAATTATGAGTTGCATATCTACATTAAGCCATTATTATATAAAAACCTTTAGATTTTGTTTTTCCATATTATGAAGTTATCCAGTTTTTTGACAAAATACTATGTGAAATCAGGAATAACTGAAAAACATTAAAAACATATTATATTATTTTTCAAGATGTATATTCTAATTATCATTATTGTTATATCGCATATGTATTAATTTCATTAATTTATACGTCAGATTTGATTTATTTCAAATTTGAATTTGCATAAATTTATATATTTATTTATATATACACACACACAGAGAGAGAGAGAGAGAGAGAGAGATAAATAGATGGATGAAGTATATATAGATATATCTATGTTTTTGTGTTTGTATGGTATTTAGAATAAGTTATATATATATATTTATCTCTCTCTCTCTCTCTCTCTCTCTATATATATATATATATATATATATATATATAGAGAGAGAGAGAGAGAGAGAAATAATAATTAGTTTCCATGCACACATGTCATTGAGGATTGTGTTGCCCCACAGTCTATGGTTAAGTAATTTTCCGTGCATAATTTTTCTATCTGAGCTCCGCTGCTCATTTATATTAACTGATATACGTATATATATATATTCCTATCTTGAGACAACTAAAACATGTAGAAACGATCATATTTAATATAAATAATAAATCTGAAAAAAAAAATAGGTAAACAATAAACAAAAAACAGTGTATTTTCTAATTTTTGTTTTGTTATATCTATGTTATAATAACAATAATAAATTCTTTTGAAATTTAAGCAGTTTTCTAAAATTTGAAGTTAAACAGTATATTAAAGATATTTTGAATGAAATTTAAAATCTTTATTCCTGAATATACATTTTCTCATTGCATTAGTATAAATTTTCTTTCATTCGTTCACGATCGTAATATATACATTTTCACCCCAGTGATTCAAACAACAAAGCCACGTAAGCGCTGACGGCACAACTAATTCCTCTACAACGAAACATATGCCGTGGCAGCTCTGCCAGGATTAATAGCCCAGTGCAGCCTCGGGAGTCACACAATACATCGTCGCGTAATTATTGGACATTAGGAGATAGCCAGAAGACAGCCGCCATCAGATTTTGACCGCGAATCGGTGCTGGGATCTGATTAACGCTACAAAATAGAAGCGTATGCCTTGTTTCGAATTTAATTTTAATTTCTGGTAAAGAAGTTAAATTATTGTATGTGACATCATTTAGGTGCATAAACTGATGCATATATTTATATTTACAGTTTACAACCTGACAACTTCAGTTTGCATACACATTATTAAATATGAAATATATCATTTAAGTTATCGCGTGCAGAGAACTTAATTTAAAACTTCTGAGCAAGTAAAAAAAATATTAATTTAAATATGGTGCGAATTATAAATTAACTATGAAGGCTTCGAATTTTTTTTTTTTTTTTTTAATTTTTTACGCGTATGTATGATACTGAGCAATCAATTAATTTAATAAGTACAAAACTTTGCATAAACACTTTAAAATGCAAGAACTCGCAACAATTGTTTCGAGTCGAAAAAGAACATGAAGCAAACAAAGTACGCACTAGTGCTACAAACAAAGCAACCACTTTATTTTGTACTTACGAAGGGTATTGTTCTCTTTCGATCCGAAACAATTGTTGAGAGTTTTTTATTTTTATGGTGTTTATTCAAGCAGTTTCCACTTCTTGGAGCTATTTCTAACTTTAAATTGTAAATAAACTGGAATATGACAATTTTATCATTTCTTCATTTTTACTAGATATTAAATTTATTAGCATTTTATTTCCAATAGATATGTGTATAAGTTCTGACCTCCACTATATGTTTTAACAAAATTATCTTTAATAAGGAAGATTTTTACACTATGTTTTGAATGAAGATGCTTATGGAAAATTCATTTGTAATTACTGAAGTCAAACACGATTCAAATAACATATTAATGTCACAACTTATGAAGATTATTAAAATTTTATATTAATTAGTGTACTGTAGGTATGCAACAGTGAATTATGTAACTTTTAAAAACATTAGACCGAAAGTGAGCGTAACATATATCTCAAAAGGAAGTGAATGATTTTTAATCTAAACTATTTAGATGTAAAACAATCTTATCGATTATTTATAATACAGAAATTTTACTGTTAAACCATGCCAAAAATAGTCTTATTAAAAAGGAAATCTATTATTTTGAAAAATCATAATTGCATTTTGAAGTGAAAAAAAAAACTGTATACAGTTTATTTTAAATATTCTGAATATCATATTAAAAATAAAATTGTGAAAGGACATATTGTGCAATATTGCTTTATCTGAAGGATTATCAAATATTAAATTATAACTCAAGTTTTATATTTATGCGTCTTTATGAAAATGGTATATTTTAATTATACTTAAGTGCTTTTGTGAATACACTGTTCTATAACTAAAAAATTAATAATTGATGTATTTATATGCAATATATTCATAGAAATAAATTATTGGGTAATATAACTCATTTTAATATTAAAGAGGAATCAATAAAGATATCTGAAAATGAGGATACCTGTATTATATTTTTTAATTGAAAGAACTATTTTTATGAAACACCTGTGGAATGAAAAAGTAGTAATTTATGTAAAAAAAAAAAAAAAAAAAAAAAAAAAAAAAGTATATCAAAATAAGAGTTTTTTTTATAAAATGAAGATGTATCTGAATAAGAAATTTTAATTTTATATAATATACGTTTGTGCAAATGTTTGAACAAAACTAAAAAATTTGAGCGAGGCATTACTTATACCTTAAAACTAATTGCATTGTGAAGTTAGTACATGAATACATAATTTTAAGGTTAGTTATCTTATTTTTATTCTATCTTATATTAATATTTTAATATAGTATATACATATATATATATATTTAATTATCTCGTATATGGAACACGCCAAATCTTATACAAGTTCCAACTTTGGGATAATAAATTTGTGGAAGGGAAAATAAATCAAAATTTGATAGTAAATAATATTAAGAAGAAAGAAATTTTGCGTGATTATTATTTTTTTTTTAAATTAAAGTATAAAAAGACATTCTGAATGAAGTCTTCGATATATTTATGTGGTAAAATATTAACTGTACACAAATGTTTTACAGATACAATAACGTTTTAGAAAAACTGTAAAATAACAAATATGGAACGGAACGTCTCTATTTTTTTTTTCATCAACTCTTGAATTTAAAAAAGAAAAATATAGATTATATGAACGAATATAAAATATAAAATAAGATGTAAACAGTTATTGTTAAATTAATTTCGCGAGCAAATAAAATATAGATAATATTTCTTCTTTTTCTCTTTACATATTTATTTATTAATGAAGATTTAAAGTATATTATAAGGAAAAACCACGTCTTTGCATGGGGAAAAAGTCAAGAATAAAAATAAAAATAAAAATTCTGATTTGAAAAAGCGCTGGAAAGGAACGCTTAAAAAGAAAAATCATCTGACACCGGTAACATAATGCTCGAAAAATAGATAAGTTAAAATCATCAAAGAGTGGGAAGCAACCCAAAACAACACTCTTCAAAATACTGAAATTTAAAAAAAAAAAAATCTTATTTTTTATTTATTTTTTAGTTACATCACAGCATTTATTTGGAAAAAAGTTAGAAGAAAGTAAAAAAATTAAGAAAAAAAATTTCAAAAAAGCATAAATACGAAAATGAAAGAACAACAACGTAAATTTATTCTTTAAACCATTACTTGTGCCAATATTAAGTATTTATTTGAAATTTAGAATTTTTCTTTTATAAATGTTATTAAAGGAAAGTACTTTACTTATTATAAATTAGTTTGTATAAGAAAATTTAAATTTAGATTTGATTACTAATTTTTATAATAGAATGTACTGGGTCATTCTCAGATAATGGTAAATATTGGTTTCAGAAAAAAAAAAATAATAATAATTCCTGATTTTTTTACATTAATGCAATTATCCATGCCTGCTATAGAGGAAAAAATTACCAGCAGAGATCGTTTGCCTTAATTACAGATTAATTAATTTTTTAATTTCCATTGCAACATGGTAATGACATTTGTGAACATGGTAATGACAGACAGAACCACAGAAATGACCAATGGCGAAATAATTACACATTTATTTATGGATAGCTGTATTTATCATTCTAATTTGTAACAGAAAAATTAAAATGTCTAGATGATATATAGTGGTGAGATTTCTTGGAATAATTTTCACTATACGAATCCTATAGCTGTCTGTTTTAACAGGCGACGTAAAGTGATTTACACTTTACTGCCCAGCAGTCATTACCATGTTCCTATACATCATTACCATGTTCCTAGATATCATTACCATGTTTTCAAAACACCTTGGTAATGACTTTTTTAATGTTAAGCCTATTTATGGCTAAATTATAGCAATAAAAGTTAATGCAATATTCATTCTGTATGTGGTCCCAAAGATCTTTATAAATCATTCAGAAAATTTAAATTTATTAATTGTGTATTTCCGTAATAATGGACTTTGTAATGACACACAATAAGTACACTGACTATAATTTTAGAACAAAAACAGCAAAATGAAATAATTTGTATTTACTTAAACTAAAAATCCGTGTCTGCTTGTAAGGGCATGAAACACTTTACTTTTGACAGGTTGATAATTATGACAGCACCATCTAGTAGTGAGGTACTGAAAAAAAACTTACACACCTTGATAATGACAATTACCTTTAGGGACAAATTTGAAATAAGAATAATTAATAGATTTCTTTTTTTTTATGCCTAAAATTCCAAAGATATTAAAAGTAGAAAAGTGAAATATACCTAGCAAATTGTTAGCTTTGTTTAATTTTTTTTCAATTCTTTAAAATAAAGGTTCAAATAAAAAGTTTGGAGTTTGGGACAAGCCTTGGTAATGACATTTACAACTTTAAAATTCTTTTAAATATTGAAATTTTACTTTTTTTGGTTTTCAAATTACTGCACAGTGTAGTGCGTGAAAAGAATTGTTGAAAAAAATTTTAATTTTCATAGTTGAACTTCTTCAAGTAACATTTTTTAGCCAAGGACACAAAATTTACCATTATGTGAGAATGACCCTACTAATAATTCTAACCAGTAATAGGAATAATGTTTTTGTGTTTATTAAACTGAAGATATAGTAATTAACAATATATAAAGTACTTTAAAAAAAAAGAAAAAAGTAAAGTACGAGATTCTTGCATTTTCGTAATTTAAAAATTCAAGATATGAAAAGAAAAAAAAAATAAAATTGCATATCTTAAATTTTCGAGCTTCTTTTTAACGAATATATATATATATATATGTGTGTGTGTGTCTGTGCGTGTGTGTGTCTGAGTGTGTGTGTGTGTGTGTGTGTGTGTGTATTAAACTGACAGAAAAAGTTTGTTTTATTTAATCGCAATTGTTTAAGTTTTTCCACTGAGAATAAACCAAAATACATTCGCTGACACGTCGCATTTCTTCTAATCTGTTAACGAAAATTAGATACAGATTATTGAAAAGAAGTATTCCATTGTTATACAAAGAAAATTTACGGAGTTGTCTGAAAATTTAAATTGCAAATCTTATCATGATTTGTAAAAAGAAATGGTATGAAAGGAATAATACTTTCTCACCGAATTAGAATGCATTTGTAAGGAGTTAAAGGAAAGCAAACGAAAGGTTTTCGAAAGAATTTCTTTTGTAGGCATATTACATTTGTAAAAACTTCTATTTCGAAATAATTTTCAAAATGGATTAGGTTTTTTAATTTTAATATCATTTGAAACATTTTTTTTTAAATTGATAATTTACAATTCAATTGAGAATATAAAATTTATAAAGCAAAACAATGCTTATGCATGAATTACGAAGGAAAATATGCACTTTAACTTTATTAGAAAACTTATTAATTATATTTTTACTTATGCCTGTAAATTGCTAAATTCTTTACATTGTCTATTTTCCTAATTAAATTCCATTTTTCTAAAGTTCTATGATAGTAAATGATATTAATATAGATTTGTGGTGCCTTCTTTAAAAGAAATAACCACGATAATAATTAAATATCCTTTAACTGAATAAATATTAGATACATATAACGTACAATTTAAACATTGTATTTAAATAAACTTTGAATGAAAATTATGATTATTACATTCATTTATTACATTTTGCATGTTAGAAACGAAAGATATAAATTATACTTATAGGACTAAATAAGCAATATGCTCACCTTATCATATATTTCTTTTTTTAAATAGATAATCAAATTAAAAAGACATTTTTATCTTTTTTTTTTTTTTTTTTTTTTTCAATTAAACTTACGCTGTCTTAACTAAATAAATGGATTTACTTTTACTCATTAATAACTGAAAAATTTATGCTTTAAATGTGCTATGCTAAGTATTATTTGAATTTTCCCTATTTAGCTACTTTCCTTACACAACATATATATATGAACGAAAACTTTTCTATATACAAGAAAATAAATCAGTAAGAATGTATGTACTTACATACATTCTTTAATATGTTTAAAAAGCTAATGTAAAAACATTATAACACTTTAAAACAAATATTTTCTAAAGATTTTTCATTGCTAAGCACAACCTAATCAAATTTAAGTTTCCGTATAAAAATTGGTTGGAATTTCACCAAAATTCGTGATAAAAGGAAGGAAAAAGTTGGAATACGGAAAAAGACAAATAGTGGGGGTTCTAGAATTCAAAATGGGGCAAACATTTGGCAACATGCCTAGATATAGGAATTTTGTTGAAACTAACTGTTGTGAGATATGAGAGAGCGCTTAAAGAATATAAGTGACAGTTCATAAAATTATGTGAACACGAAATAGCTGTCAGTAATTTCTCACAAATGATGTTAATATGGTTTCTATTTATGTTGCACTTACATAAATAATGTCACTGTATTTCAAATTAGTATTTTTATTTACTATTACATTATCATCGCATTTAATTCTGTTAAGAAAATCTAAAATAAATATTTGTTATACCCAGTTGTAATAGATATGTTTTTTTTTTTTTTTTTTTTTTTTTTTTTTTTTGTCTGTGTATATCTGGGTACGTATGTTAAATTACAAGTTACATTGTCAACCACAATATATCGTTAATAATAATTAATTATTAATTTTGTGTCATATATATACAAAGAAAGTATATATTATGATATTAGGATATCTTATTTATGACATGAATGTAAGCATATTTGTAAGAAAAAAATTAAAACACTCATATTTACTAATATATTTAAGGTATACATATATTAAAAAAAAAAAAAAAACATATTTAACTGAGAAAAATGTTAATATTGACGAATTAATTTTTAACAGATATCGTAAGTTTCATTTCAAAACTTGTTTTTGATCATATTTGCCTAAGACTTAAAAATAAGTTACAATTGTTTTTTGGGCAGTTTATTTAATATAGGGAGACCGTGGTACAATGTACCATGGGGTAAAATGAACAACCCTTATTATTTATTGTGTTTATTTATTTTTATGGTTCATATTTTGATACATATGTAAAAACACTGCAGTGATAAAACCTATATAGCAACTTCATGACTAACTGTCAAATTATTCATGTTATTCGTTAAATTTAGTTTGTGGTGGCCAAAAGTAAATATTTCTAGCTAAACATTTTTTTCTTTTCATCATTCAGGAGTTGTGATCTGGAATATGTCATTGAGCACAATAAATAGCTATAGTCATCTATTATTATATTTAATCCAACTAAAACATTTTTAAAAAAATATTTGTTATATATATATATATATACATATATACATATATATATATATATATATATATTATATATATATATATATATATATATATATATATATATATATATATATATATATATATATATACTGTTTTTAACCTTTGTCGTCACAGTTCGACATGGGGTAAAATGGACCCCTCCGGAACTGGCGTACAATGGACCATGGTCTCTTTTACCCAAGTTCTCCGTCATAATAAAATGATTTACGAAATCTAAATTTTTTGTGATAGCTATAAATTATACTTAAAATTTTTAGAGTTAACCTTAATTAGATCTATTATGTCTTCAAACATAAATAAGCAAGCAATTTACTTTGAGGTTTCTTCTTATTTATTTTTAATAAACATTCAGTTACTTTTGTATTCTTATATTTTTGCAAATATCATGCAACTATAATGAACTGAATTAAATTAAATAATGCAATTAAAAAGTAATGATACACATAAGTTATTAATATTTTGAAAGTTTAAAACAGTTTCACAGATCTTGTAAACTAAAAAAAAAAAAAAAAAAAAAAAAAAAAAAAAAGAAAGAAAGAAAGAAAAAAAAAAAAAAAAAAAGAAATATTGAGCTATGAAGCAGGAAATATAAAAAACTATGTGTTCAGTCTTTAAGGCATCAGGCATTTCAAAAACAACTCTCACATGCGTACAAAGGCATAAAAATTCTAAATTACCTAAACTGGAAAACTATAATAAATCAACTATTAGATTTAACCCAAATTATGCATATAAGCAGATACTTTCGGAGGATCCAGAAGAAATGGTGGAAACTTTTATATTGGATGCTTGTACGACGAAGTAAATTTCAATCACTGAGTGAAATATCTGCATTTAAAAATAGTATCTTTCAAATTGCGTCCTTTCCCGATAGCTTCCTTGTTCAAGACGACAATTTTTATAAATAAAGGTGCATTAATAATTTTAATTGGTACACCAGTAAAAAAGGCTATTGAAAGAGAAACATAAAATTAAAAAAGAAATAAAAGAAATAAAAAGAAAAAAAGGTCGTATTAGTTAGAACCAGAAGAATTTTTTTTTTTTAAGGAAAGAAAAGAAAAGAAAAATTTCAGCTTCTGTTGTAGATAAAAACATAATTGAAGTCTCACATCCTTTTAAAAGCAAAAATATGTATTAAAATGTTCGGTTTTTTTTTTAAGAATATGCCTGTTTATAGTGATACAAAATTCAGTGATAAGGATATAACTTCACAGCAAGATGCTAATTTTAATACTAATAAAATAGATGTAAAACATTTTTCGTGTAAAATTTCACGAAAGAGAGAGTTTTACATTTTGTTGACTCACAGAAATAAAAGATAAAGAATTTTTATCAGATTCATGTAACGGAAACCTAATCAAGGTCGCTATATTTTTCCTGGGAGTGTTGATACATCTCTTGTAAATTTTCAAGCTGTTGTAAAGATGAGCCTTTCGGACCCTACAACTCCAAAAGACAACAGCAGACTTTCAGTGATACAAAATTCTTTCGGTGTATCGTTTTCTAATTTTAATGTCTATTAATTGCATGAATCAAAGATATAAATAAACAAATATAATACATTTTATACTATTAAAAAACACACTACATTTATTATACTTTTTAAATTTCATCTGTGGTTCATATTACCCCATGCCCTGGACCATTTTCCTCGGGCTTCGGATAAAAGGGTCCACTTTGCCTGTCGCTATTTAAAAAAAAAATTATATAAAAAAAAGTACGTAATTATTACTTTTGACGGAGTACAATATGAACTCCAATATATAGGTAACATGCACACATATTTTCAATAGCCAAAAATCATTACTTTGTAAGTAGCACTTAAAATTCACAAAAGTGGTCCATTTTACCCCAGTCTCCCTACAAATAGTCCTATGACAAAAATAAAATAAAATAAATAAATAAATAAAATAAAATTATTTTTTATACTTTTGTATCTCTTATAATGGCTTTATTAGTATATTTGATCATGTAATAATCATTTGTTCAATATAAAATTGCTTAAATTATATTCCTAATTAAATATGTTGCTGAAAAGAAAAAAAAAATAATAATATAATAAAAAGATTTAAAAATAAATAAATAAATAAATAAATAAACCTTAGAGCTTATAACACACGTAGGAATGAATTTCTCTTTAATTTTATTCATTTATTTATTTTGTAGGGGCAGGAGGGTAGAGAAATAAGTTTCCTATAAAGATATAAAAAACCTATGTAGAGAAAGTATTTTAATATGAGATTATGCACCAGACGTACAGTCTAAAAGTACAGGAAAAGACAAACATTAAAATACAGGAAAATGTAAGCCATAAAACAACAGATAAATTTATATGATATAGATGCATGAAAAAAAAAAGTAAAGTCGTAAAGTTGTAGAAACAATCTTAATAAAAATTAATTTATACTTTTGAAAAGTAATATTTCAATATTGGTATGGTATGCTAAATTAGACAAATTTATAAAAAATATTTGGCGTTGGAAACTGAATAAAAAATTATTGCTAGTTGTCAATACAAAATGCCTATAACATACACATAATATATATATATACATATACATATACATACATACATACATATATATATATATATATATATATATATATATATATATATATATATATTTAGATTACTTTAAAATTTTGGAAACCAGATTTTAAGAAATATATTTTCATTTTTTAAATCAAAGATAATGATTAATTACAATTTTTAATAAGTTAACAGAATTTCTTTAATCTCTTTATTACATACACCATTAGAGTTGCATTTTTAATGCGTAAATAAATAAAACATTACTAAAACTTTATAGGTTTTACGTTATTCTACTATTAATATTTTGTAGATACAACGAATGAGAAAACTGCATTTTTAATAGTTATATAAATAAAAAATAAAATAAAATAACTTTCTTTAGTTAAATTACTTTTTTCACTTTTCTAAGTAATAAAATACATCTATTTAAAGTATATTGCAATAACATATTTAAAACAAGTTCTTTGGGTAACGACATTTGTAAGCAACAATTGAAGGTGTTAGTACAACACTGAATAAACATCATAAAAAGCAAGAACTCGCAATAATTGTTTCGAGGCAAAAAAAAATCCACTTTCATCAGGCGAATAAAGCAGGCATGAGTGCTGCAAGCACAGCGGTTTGTTTATATAAACAGCTTCGTCGAATTAAAAAAAAAAAAAAAAAAAAAAAAATGGATGCGTTGTCTTTTTTTTTTTTTTTTTCCTCGATACGAAACAATGGCGAGTTCTTGCTTTTTATGGCATTTATTCAAAGTTTAGCATTAATTACTTTTAAACTCTAGTTCTGTGGTGCTTTTATGTAATTTTTTAACAAGAAAAGTTGTTTATAGTTAATAAAGAAACTGCTAAATAGTATTTTGTTTGACAATTGTACCTTTATTTACCAAACATATTATGCTTGCAGCGCCAAAATTTTCCCCAGGAGTGACTTTTGGTAATATTGGTAATATTATTTTTCATTAGAAATTAAAAGCGCATTTTCTTTCGTGCCTTTGCAAAATGTTTTATTACATTCGATTATAATATTAAGAACTATAGGGTCATTATATCTCACGTTATTTTATGTCTTTTATAGCAATAGGACTTGAACTGCTGTCCATATTTAAACAATTTGGTCTAAAGTGTTTTAAACAATTTTAACCTTTAACATGAATGAAACATCGAATTTTTTAGCGTTAAAAGAAAAACAAAAAGTTGTGTAATATACAATGAAAATGCAAAATATGTATTCGAATAAAAATGAGCAGTAATGAATGAATTGTTCGAAAAGTTTAGATCGCAAAAATATTTATAATATTTTTAGAAGTTCAATAGAATTAAATAGAATTCTAATAATTTTCGAAAAATATTTTGTTTAAAATTCGAAAGGAATACTAATACTATTACATGCTATTTAAAAAAAAAAAAATACAGTTATAAATACATAAATCTGTTTTAATAAAGTATATCTTCATAATGAGTACATCTTAGTATTTAAATTGATTAATAAAGGCTTAAAGAAATTGCACTTATAAGTGTTAAAATTTATGTGAAATTGCAACTTATTTGTCATGAATGTGTCATTTGTTTTTAGACAGCACTATTTTGTTGGCACTTGTTTTTATTTCAACTATTTCCTTCCAGGAAACGAAAAAAAAATGAAAAAATAAATAAAAATAAACTTATGAAAGGAGGAATATGAAAATAATGACACGTATCAAAATAAAAATTGCACCCTTTTTTCTTCGTCCTGTCAAATATGTCTTCCATACCAAAAAAAAAAAAAAAAAAAAAAAAAATGCTAAGTAATGCAAAAAATCGTTTCATTTCTCAACAATGCTAATATTTTTGAGTAAGACAAATGAAGATGAATCAGAATATATTATTGCCCCCAGTCTTAGTAAATTGGATTTGGAGATATGCCATTGCTTTGCCTTTGTTCTCCAAAGAATTAATTAACTTGTCACGAGTATTTTAAAGAAATTCATTTTGGAAGATGTTTATTATTATTATTATTATTATTATTATTTTTTTTTTTGTATTCCTAAAATATATTAGATATTTTCTAACAATGAATTTAAGCATTGATTTTGATTACTTTTTGTTACATATTTATCACGTTTAAGACTAATGATACTTTCGAATGATATAAATATGTGTACAATAAATCAACAGATTAATCGAATATTTTTAAAAATCTTATTAAAAATCTTTAAAAATTCTTAATACCAGTTTATTTTAAAATTAGGTAGCAATTTTGTCTTAAAAATAAAAATTTATTATTTAATATATTTCACATTTCACGCAATTTTATTTATACAAGTATTAAAGTAGTATACAAAATAAAATAGTAATATTTAGTAACTGCTATAATATGCACGGTGTCAAATGATATTTTAGGAAGTTTAAAACTTTTCCGATGAATCTGTATTGTTAAGCTGTTTTAATATGCGAAAATATTCAAAGATTTTTGCCTTATCTCTAAAAGATATATTAACGTTATATTAGAGATTTGTCAGTAGATAATTACTTTTCGATATGAAATGTCACTTACTGTATAGAATATATAATTTAATTAGAAAATTAAATTACGTATTTGACAACTCTAAGTCATTTTTGTTTCTTTCTTTCTTTTCTTTTTCTTTTTCTTTTTTTAATTCTTTAGAATACAGTTGGATGAAAAAGATAATAACTTTTAATTATTTAAAAATATATTTGAAAATCATATCTATGCATATATATGATCATAGTTGCATATATATATATCGCATTGTTAGCAGCTTTTATGTTATGAAATTAAACTGTTAAAATATTTGTCATCTTACTGTTGTTCCATAATATGCAAATGCTTTATTTTAAGAAACTCGCTTATGTTAAGAACTTTTTCTTATCCAAACTTACCAGTTATTTCAATCGTTTTTAAAAGCTCAGAGGTTATTTAAATATTTGTGTAACTATTAACAAAATAATATATATTATTAAGCTGCAAAATCTAGATTTTACATTAAATTTATTTTCCCAATTTACAAATATTCTGTTATTCCGCAACCATTTATAAATTAGTTTCATATACATATTCTCATCACATTCCTCTATCCGCCCAACAGCATATTCTGATAAGCGGAGGCTACACAAACTAATTCAGCTACAACGAAACATGGGCAAGCCACAGATTTCTCGCAGATTAATAGCGGGATGTGGTGCGAAAGCTATGATCCGGGGAGGGTTTGGGGGTGCGCCGAGTTATATATAAAGGATGACATGTCGAGTTTAACATCCCTTACGAGTTCTCTAGATTTGCCGCTCTACTGACCATTACTGGATATCGTCTAAATATTGCATTACACAGAAAAAAAAAACAGACGTACAGAAACTTAAGATAAATTATTTTTAAATGCCTGTAAAATGTGCTTTTTTTATGTAATATAGTTTGTTGAGATCACCACAGATATATAAGTCTGATAAAATTAATTTTGGGGTGGATTCAATTAAGCATATTTTATTTTGAGGGGGTAAAAAATAAAAATAAAAATAAAATGTATGCAAACAGTGAAATTAGTATTTATTTATTTATTTTATTTACTCGAATCAGTTTTATTCATTGCTTAAAGCAAAAAGGGATGTAACTACGTTTTAAAGATATATCATATTTTAGTTTTGATTTATTTCATAAAAGGATAATTTAATTGTCTATTTTTAAAATATATGTATATAAATGAGTTAGAAGAGGAATAGACCAATAATTGGCCTTTTAGTGGAAATTTCTTACAGTTTTACCCTTTTTTTTTTCTCTAATAAAATTATAGATAATATGTTTTGGAAATTTTTCAACAGAATAAGAGGATTAATAACTGAAAATAATTTCTGTTTTTTATAATTTTTATTTTAGCCAATAGCAATTTATCTCCTACGTGGATAATGAAAATTGTGTTTCTAGACCACCCTTAAGGGTGAGTCCCAGACCGTAAACAATTGTTCATGGAATAGCACATGTGCGATGTAAAACTCACTCAACAGAACTGATCCCCAATAGTAGTTTCGAAATGATGTTTTGCTACAAAGTAATCATTTAGATCCATTAAATTATCCTAGTCATGTTAGTAATTAATCACTTCAATTTTCCAGTTTAAACACTACTTAAATTAAAAATTATTGATAAAAAATATATTTATAATATACTTGAATGTAAATACATTAATTTATACTAATAATTAATACTAATCAACTTACTACTTAACCCTTTTACTACAGCCTTAGATGTAAATCCCTTATCATCACCAATTGGCTTTTATTTTTTTTTTTTATCTCCAATAATTGTCCATTCATCATTCTCTCCAGCAAATAAATTCTTCGTTTGATGATTTTATCCAAAAATGATTCCAATGCCTGTCTAAACCACTAAAGCCGTCAGATCCAAGCACGCTTTAAAATTTAAACACTAAAAACATTCGCAAGCTGCGATAATTTAAATGACATCTCACACATTTAAAAATTAACCACATGGGATGAATAAATAAAAGTTGAAAATAAAGAAAAATATACTAGTTGGCCAAACAGCTTGCTGATAATTTATTAGTACTGATAATATTTTACCTGCCTAGTAATTGACCACCCTTTAATTCCTATAAAAAAGTTAGTTTATTAATAAAAATATATTTTTTTTTAATTTACAAAAACATAAGGGCCTACATACCTCAATAAATAATCTTCTGGGGTTAAATTCAGTTTTAATTTTAAGATTAAATTAAACATCTCATAAATTATGGGTAAAAATAAAAGCTAGTTATTTTAAGCTCAGTAAAGGATTCTTCCGTGTGGCCATCGAATTAAAATATAAGTTGCTATTGATAATTGAACATACTATTTTATTAGATATTAGTTACGCATTTTACTAGAAAGATTATGGACTTTAACACATTATTGTTTTTTTTTATTTTGTTGAGAGATCCCCTTAAATGAAAATAATAATAATAATAATAAGTTGCAATTGCATGGCAAATTAAAGGGTTTTATGTTAAGCATAAAGGAAAATATACTCACAACGCTAAAACTAGTAACCGATTTTTTTTTTTTTTTTTTTTTTTTTTGTGTAAATTTTTTTCATTGCGATTTTATTTGTGTACACATATACACACACATATATGTATATATATGTAATATAAGTGTGTGTTTGTGTACATATCGTATTCTTTCCATAAAATCCATACCTTTTACTTATCTTTATTTTTTTCATACTTTTTACATATATAATAAGGCTGAGGTGTATTTCTACATTGATTTCTAGGCAATTTAATTTCTTGGTAATAGTAAAAATTGATGAATAATTTTAAAAGATACTGAAGAATTGTTATACTTTTTTAAAAAAGCTTTAAAAATTGTTCATTAATTGTGAGGACACTATATACATCAAGTTATTTAATTTAAAGGTATTACATTGCAAAGTTTCACAACACGATATCATTCGATATCTTTTATCTTAAACTAAGAGTCTAATATTAAACAAAAAACAGTCTAATATTAAAGAATAATGAATAGCTTTTTTAAAATTATCAGTTTTGATGTTCTAAGAGCTAAGATGTTTAAATTACAGCGTACGTATTTCCCATACATAAATCATTAAGTTTGTAAACAATTGCTGGTTCATTCTTGAAAATCATTCATAAAAGACCATAGAGCATTGTTGCAAAACGAGGGCAAAATGGAAGAAATATTTTATTTTATTTTATTTATTTTGACTATTTGACCTTAAAAGGAATTTTTAATTATGTTACAAAGCCCAAAATGTGATATAAAAAATAAATAATGATTAAATTCTTTTGAAAATTCCTTTAAATTTAGTGACTATCGAAGCGGACGTAGCCTGCTAGTTAAACATAAAATATGAAATATGTTTCCTTTAAATTATACTGTTGAAAGAAATGTTGTGTTTTATGTTAAATTAAACTTGAATAAGTAATATTTAGCAAGTCTCGTAAAAGTGAAACAAGTCTCCATGCATATTTTATACATTCATTATAACACAACATACTTTCTTCATTTACTTACCTGCGAAAATTGCTGTCGTAGTCGACAAAGGTATAAAATAGGAGAAAATCTCTGACTTTTCATGATTAATAGTTTTCACACTCACGTGATATATGATAAGAAAAATGTATTCTATTACATCCTTTGAAAAATGTTGAGTAAAAAGCAGAATAAATTATAATATGATTGTTTAACAAAAAAGTTCTAGGTATAATTTTCGATTCCTTTAATTTGAATTAAAAGAGAAATTCTACAAATCAAATGCATTAAGTGCCTGACAAAAAAAAAAAAAAAAAAAAGCCAATTATCATTCGCCACGTACCAATTAAACATATAAACAAACAAGCTAAAAAAAAGGCGATTTAGAAGATAAATAGCTCAACATTTTTTTTTCTCTTGTGTGCATTATAACCACGAACTTTATTAACTGACCTTCTAAACTCGAATATTTTCAAAAATTTAAGCTAAAGTTAAACAAAATCACATATATAATCATGAATTTCAGTAATCAGCTTTAAAGCATGTCTGAATGCTTTTCACTGGTCGTAAAATAATAGCCTATTTCTGCCCTTATTGTGGAAAAATATCAAGTTTTTCAGTAATTACTTGCAATGAAATGTAATTTGCTTTAATCAGCAGCGAAACAATTCTGTATTTCGATAATCGGCCGCAAAATTTCACGTCGTAATCGTGAATTGTTTACAAAATAATGCATATTTCATCAATTAACCTTAGGAAAAAAACATTTTCTCCAACCTTTTATTAAAAAAACTGAGTCCGTATACAAACCCTTCAACATAGCTGACACTCTTGAAATAAGTATTTTACAAAATTTTACAAAATTTAACAAACATAAAACAGACCTTACAAACCAATAAACATAAAAAGGATTGTCATAAAATTGGGCTAACTTAAAACAGATCATTGACAAAACTCATACAATTAAAAAAAAATTCTTAGAACAATTTGGACAAGAATCTAATTTATTAATTTTATTTACATTTTTATTTTATTTAGCTAATTAGCTAAAAAATTTGAAAAAAAAAAGGATTAAATTAAAGAGATATATCGACCATAGTTTTCACATTATTACTTAAAAACTTTGAATAAACATCATAAAATGCAATAAACTCGCAACAATTGTTTCGGGTCGAAAAAACACACGACCCTTCATCAGGCACGAGTGTAAGTAAGCACGAGTGCTGCAGTCAAAGCGGCAACGCACGAACAAGTAGAAAACAAACGGTAAAATATGAATATGAAATGAGAGGCTCAAACTCGAGAAGATAATAGCATAAATTAACAAATAACAACAATAAAAAGAAATAGGAAACACTCGCAAAATTACTTACTCGATGCTAAAAGCCCAAAAAAGCAACAAATTTAATAAAGAAGCACCACAAAACTGGCGTTGTAAAAATTATTACTTACAAACTTTGAATAAACACCATAAAATGCAATAAACTCGCAACAATTGTTTCGGGTCGAAAAAACACACGACCCTTCATCAGGCGAATAAAGTAAGCACGAGTGCTGCAGTCAAAGCGGCAACGCACCGAACGCCAGTTTTGTGGTGCTTCTTTATTACATAGTTTTCACAGTTTTTGTTTTCAGGTCTCATAGTTTTAATTTTCAGGTCTATCAAACGCGCATGCTTCATATGAATTTTTTTCAAATCGTTAAGGTAAAATGCAGTATTTCACATAAATTTTAATGTAAACATATTATAAAAGCTGCCTAAAAATTAAGTTCAATTAGGATTATTTGTAGCTAAGCCTCGCTTTCTGTTACACTCAATTAGGTAATACAAATGTTTGACATATTCGTAATCATGATATGATTGTAAATATATTTAAAAATTATAGTAATTAACAATGTATGTATTACATTTGTGACCACTATCTGTTAATTAAAACTATATCCGAAGATGCTTAGATTGATCGTTAATTTAAAAAATTAAAATAAATATGAAATGTTAATGTTGTTATTCAGATACGGAAAAATATCCAGAAAAGGAGAATATACTTAAAAAAAATAATAAATTTTCATTATAGTTTTCAACGACGATTACAATTAATGGAAATGAGAAATAGTGCAAAATAAGTGTCGACATGCTGTAAAAAAAAAAAAAAAAAAAAAGAGAGAAAGAAAGAAAAGAAAAAAGTAAAGAAAATGAAATTTATCATTTGAAAAACAAGAGTGGTTTATGGGCTGTAATACTTTAACAATTTTTTATATAAAATTCCCAAATACAAGTTAGATAAGAGTCTCTGTCGAAGAAACACATATCTTAATATATGGTCTTTTTTGTAAAAATATTTATGCAACAAACACTATTGTTTTCGATATTTATTATAAATCAAACTGCCGATTAGATGTCTCCATAACCTTTTATTCTCATTTGTTTTAAAATTTGAGTCAAATGTTTAGTTTGGCCCGTATTTATTAACATGGGAAAAAGTAACCATTATTTTTTACAATTCCGTAAATCTCTCTCCTCATGAAATTTAAAGTTCTGTAATCTGGTCATATTATTATTAAAAAAAAAAAAAAAAAAAAAAAAAAAAATTACTATTCTTTTTTTAAAGTTTCATTGAAGGTTATTAAGTGTTTACTCTTTAATCATATAAAAGTATAAATTACTTATTATGATGAAGAAAGTAAATTGATTTAAAATACGTACATGTATTATAACTGATTCACTTATTAAATGAATGTGTCAACGTCTCCGAACTTGGCACTTTCTTGGTTTTATCTCATTTTATTTAGAGCGGGGAATCACAAATCCTATTTTCGGGAACCGAGAAAAAATATTTGATAGAATTGCTTTCGATTTCTTCTTCTTAGTTTTTTTTTTTTTTTTTTTTTTTTGTTCTTCTACTCTTATTTTTTCTTGTACAAAGATCAATTTCTTACGTTAGATTTCTAAGAAAAAAAATATATATAGATACTGTCTATATCTATAAAACAGGCAAATATAGGATCTAACTTTTAATGATTGATTATATATTATATTATATGTTGTATAAGATTTATATAGAGATACTTTTTAACGCGTTTATATAAAGTTAAATTCATAATATAAAATTATTTGTATTATGAAAATTTAAACTCATAATTTAGCTTCCAAATGTTCTTGTGTATTAATACATATTGTAGCAAATTAAGACTGAAATGTCCTTAATATTTCACTAATTCAAGAGTGTTTATAAGATTGTTCTTGTAAAATTCCTTGTATTGAATACGTACAGTATATTCCGAGTTCATATCGTCCCAATAATGTCACTCATATTATGTGTTTTTTTCTCATATAATACATGAGTGGGGTTTGCGCACATTAATTTTTTCTATAAGCATGCATATCCATATATGCTTCATTGTAAAATAGATTTTTTAAACAATTGTATTTAAATATTTATATCCAATGTGTTTCCAATTTTCATATAGTAATATATTTTATTTTTACTTTATAATAGCATATTTTCGATATACAATGAGAAAAATAAAATATATACCGCCTTCATGTACAAAGAATAATGACATAAGAATAAGACATTTCCTGAATCCCTAAACTAGAAATATACCAGATTTCCGAGCTATCCACATAAAATAAACAAATAACTAGAATAGACGAAATGATGTAGAATTTCTAGGCTATGGTTCTTTAGATGGTGAGACAATATTATGAATCTTTTGTATTGCGAGAAATTCTCGCTCGATTTCCTAGAATTGGGTCATAAATCATAATTATAGTTATTAAAACTTGCGTCTTGTATTTGCATTGATTTGCAGAAATTTTTAAATAACCAGGAAAACGCTCTAGAATTCTAATAGCTGTTTTTAGAATTCGCTACCAAAATGTGCTAGAATTTATAAGGATGACATAGGATTTTTTTTTACTAGAGCCACAATTTATTTTCTAGATGTCAGTCAAATATTTCTGTTTCATAACCTTTTCGTTACCAGAGCCTCAGGAGAAAAACCGCCACCACAGCCGAGACGTCTTACTATTTAAATATGATAAAATTGTCATTTATTTTTGTGGGATGCATCTATAACGTTCTAACTAAAATCAATAACATCATGTATCTATTTTATTGTTTTATAACATAACCCGTCTGTGTGCGACATGATATGATGCGAACAATTATCATAAACTGATAGTGAACACCCGTCACATATTTGTGACGCCGGGCTCAGGTAAGAAAATCGGATCGTCACATATATGTGACGCTGGTAGCGAAAGGGTCATGTATAATTAGTTGAAGCTTACTTACATTGAATAATTACCATAACCTTTTTTTTTTTTTTTTTTTTTTTTAATGAACTAACTAATTTTCTTTACATAGATACACATTTAACTTAAACTGTACTTCAAAGCCTTATTGCATGAAATACCATGCAGTTTACAAAAATTTAAAAAAGTATTATTTTAGGAAATTTAACAGTAGAATTATTTTTCTACTCCTTTATATTATAACAATGGAAGATAGGATATTATATTAAAGTAACAGCAAAACAATTATATCTATAATTTTCTAACATTAGTTTTAAAAAATTCTTTGCAAAAGAACATTGTGGGTGAATTAAGAGTAATATTTTACGCTTTTGCAAATTTTTGTTTTCGCAATATCAGTTATGTGGGCACTATTTGAAATTTCTTAAAGTATGTACTTGAATATAAAATGATTTCTATAAATGTTAGTAATATTGATAATAATCTAATGAAATATTTTCCTTTTGTTATAAAATGGCGTGGTTTTAATACGTATATATGTGTGTGAGATTACAGTTAATAAAATTTTGATTTTGATTAAGTAACTTCTTTAATGAAATGTTAATTCTGATTATTTCTTTAAACTTAAATAAAATATTCAAAATGTTTAAAAGTACGCATGTGACCATTTTTAAGCTAATTGTGTTCTTATTTCATTTATAAATACATTTCATGCCACATGAAATGCATTGAATCTATTTAAAAGTAATTAAGATTTGTGATTATATAGAAAATTAAGTCAGGATTATTGTACTACATGACAAAAGTAAAATACTAATTTTACGTGTATATATATAGCCTATATGCATTTGTTCTTCCAGGAATGCTGTAGAACTATTTCTAGAAAGTTGAAAAATCAGAAAAAAGTATTTAAAGACCTCTGAATATTTAAAATGTTAGAAAAAGCTACTTGGTGAAAAAATGTTTTAAAGGGGTAGCAGGGTGCTAAAATGGGTTTGAAAGGGCAGCAGGGTGGAGCACCCTGCCAAATTAGCCTAGAGTCAGCACTAATATAAACAGGGTCAATATTTTTGCAAGAAGTTTCTGAAAATATTGAATTATCACAGAGGATCAATAATCTTAACGAAAAAAACTTTTTTTATTTATTTTTTCTTTTAATGATTTCTTATTTGGATGTATTATATATATATATACGCGTGCATAAAATTATCAACTATTTTAACTAACTTATTTCTACATTCTTTAACAAAAATAAATAAATAAATTAATTAATTAATAATATATACATACATATATATATATATATATATATATATATATATATATATATAAAATAAAGTTATTTTAATACAATTATTTATTTTTAAAACATATTTAATAATTTTTTAATTTAATTATTTTATTAATGTTATTAATTAATTTAATTTTAAAAATAAAATAAAATAATTTTATTAAAATGAAGTTGAGCTGTAAGGATAATGATAATTCTTCGAATCATTGTGCTAAAACTTAAGCAATCTCCCCTCAAAACAATTATATTATTTCAGATAACAAATAACTCTCGTATGGCTGTAATCTATGAAAGTTGACAAAAGTTGCCCTAAACTTTTAAGTCAGTGAAAAGAATAAAATGATCTAAAGAACTTGTACTAATGGGGAAAACAAGAGCCTCCTTTAAAAAAAGAAATAATACAATAAAAGAAGTAACAGAAGTGAATCCTAAAGACAAAAAGCTATCCAACTGAACGGTACCAGATGGAACCAACCCACATTGGCTCCGAAATACCCACCAATCGTTGAACCAGCTGCAGAGAAGTAAAAAGAAAAAAAAAATGTAGCATTGTATAAAGCAGTAGTTCTCTAAAAAATTGTCATGAAATATGGCAAAGAATAAAATTTTATCCAAAATGTTAGCAGAAGGAAGAGAATTTGTAGAGGATAAAAAGGAATAAAAATGTTGGTGATATGTCTTTAGTCTATATCCTTTTTCGACAGGAAAAAAAGATTAGTACTTAAAGATTAGATAACGTACTTCATATAAGTATGATTTAAAACATATTTTATAAGAGATAATATGCTTATATATATATACATCTGTTTGGTGTTCATTTGCTCGTAGAATTTAATAAATTTCAATACAATGAACTTAAATAAAAGCAAAGAAATTATATTCTTAATACACAGATTAGTTTAGATTTTTAAACATCAGATGTACTTGTAAAGTCTCCGTTTATACTTCAACTTGATTCATATTCTTAAATTAGAGTAGAAAGCAATCGGGAGACTCAGATTAAAAAGGCATCGATCTTTATTTTAAGTTTAATGAAAAGAACGGCGTTGGGATATGAAAAAACTCACTAATGAACTTAAACTAAGTAATTTAAACTATCATAAAAATAGCTCACCACTTGCAGCTTGCAATACTATTAGTCGAAATGGCCGAGGGTTTTTTCTACTTACTCCTGATTCTATTATCTAAGGAAGAAATTCTAATAATTTTTCAAACATATTCAAAAGAGGCTAAAGATATAAGATACATATAACGTAACTTAAATTTATTCCTATTATATATTCGTAATTCCTCACAACATATTTCAGCATTACAAATTCTAAAATCAATTAAAAACTTTTTTAAATGCACTTCAATAATATACGTAAACATATGAGATTTTATATATAACATTAGAAAAAATTCATAATAAATCAGAAGTAAAGATTTTAAAAAAATCACAATTTTGCCACAAAAAATGTTAAGTGAAGAAATTTAGACAAAAGGAAGTAGAATAAATATTATTGATTTATAGCTATCATTTTCTTCCACAGCCTCTTTTTTTATTATTTAACAATGTGTTTAAAGTCTTTTTTAATAGTTATGTTCTACAAATCACAGTATAAAATAATCTAGAAATATCACACAATGCGTTATAACCAATTGGTATTACATAAAAATTTTTAAGTGATTAGTTATTCTATATCTTATATTATATTATTATTATTTTTTTATCACCTTTATTTATTTTTATTAAATAGTCTATTTCAAGAATACATTTCACAAAAAAAAAAAAAAAGGATCTTTAGATTTTTTTTGGTTAAAGATTTAGCTTAGACACACCTTTTCTTTACTTTAAATATTTTTATATTAACTAAGTAATAAAAATTTTAAAAACATAGGTTTCAATATGATTACTAATATAGTAAATCAAAATCGAGAGATTTTCATTTATTTTCTTAATTAAAAAAAGTGAACTATTTTAGTTGAATTCAAATTAACAGAAAACGATTCAGTATAGATGAAAGTTAATAACCTAATGTTCATTAATTTATAATTCTTTTCGACTGTAAAATGTATAGATAAACTTATGGATAATATTTCGTAGCCGTCATACAAATCTTCACACTGTATAAATCTTACTTTTTTTTTTAAATACTCAGAGCATTTCCATAATATCTGGATAAATCTGATTGTTCGATTTTATTTCCTTCCTCTTTTCCTGATTAGTAATTAATCAGCCTTTTTCTGAGAGGGAATATTTTTTATTTGATTTTACGATGTTCGGCCTCTTTTATCTTATTTTTCTTCCTTATAGCTCTAGATTGAGCCATATAATTCTGTTATCTTGATGTGTTATCGATTATCTGAGGATAATGATTCCGTAATGGCTACGAAGAAAAGAATCTGTAACAAAAGAGGATGTAACTTTAATGCACAGAAATGCAGATTATTGTCATGATAGTAGTACTACAAAAAATACATCGACAAAAGATATTAAGCTTCAGCATTAATAACTGTTTAAAAATCGCATTTGTTTAAATCTTCATTCTTGCAGATATTTAGGCAAATTTCTATATTTAAATGAATAAATATGTTAAAAGTACTCATTTTTTCTAAGAAAAAAAAAAAAAAAAAAAAAAAAAAAAAAGCGTTAGGCATAAAGAAACTCGGTCCGTTAATTAATCTCTTTTGATTTATACATATGTTAACCCTTAAAGGCATTACTTTTTATTTGTAATAAATAACATTCGCAATTAACGAGCAAATGGTTGCAGTTAATGGGAAAAATAGAAAATCCGCATAAGTTATAAAAAAAAAAAAAAGAAGAAGAAGAATTATATTTCTACATCATCAAAAAAAAAAAAAAAAAAAGCTACATTTTTCTTACGTAAATTTATCAGTACATGCTAAAATTTAAATAATATTCATTACTCTTTCCCTGTTTCTATACGGAAGCAATTTTTTCTGTATGTTTTTAATAAATCTTATATAAATAATAAATCTTATATAAATAATTCGTAACACTCGACGAAAGGAAATTGTACGCCAAAATTGTCGCCAACAAAGGAAAATTGTCGCAGATAAAGAAAAAAAACTGCCAAATATTGTAGTTGCGTTCGGAAACGTTAAATTACTTTTGGTAAAATAAATAAAAAATAAATAAATAAATGCAAAGATATACATAAAGAAATATGAGGTTTTTAACATAAAATGCAGATCTACATCGCAATCATTTATGGGTAAAGAATACTTTTAGCTTTCTCGTTCGATATCGTTTTTATATTTATATTTATATCTTTTAAGTTTTGTGGCAATATTAGACGTAAAACTATAAATATTTGGCTTAAAACAACTCCAGAGTCTTTGAAATCTTGCGACACAATCTTCGAATCTCTTCTTTGTCCTATGAGGAATAAACGTTCCCTGAAAATAAATTCTTCTAATTTTAAGCATTTTTTACTCTCAGTATTAAATTTGTAAAAGTGTTCATATTGGTGAATACTCCTTAATTTTAATGTTAATAGTTCTATTCTATTTCTTTTTGGTGTAAGTGGGTTTCATTTTTCATTAAAGCGGAAGTATTGTGGTTTAGTTGAATTTTAACTATTCATGTTTATATTTATATAAACCTTTTGGATAAATTTGGAATTAATAATACGATTCTCTTGTATTCTACATTTTATCAAGATATATATATATATACATACGCTTTCTAAAACTAATTGAAGGAATATTTATTTTTTAAACAATTATATTTTTCTATGTTAAATAATTCTCGGCTTTAAATTTAAAACAATCAGAAGAATTGTTTAAGTTAATATATTTTACTGTCAGTTGTCTATGTTAATTTAGAAGTGAAATAATCACCTAATATTATTTTGCAAAATTAATTCGGGTTTTAACGGGTTAAATTACCGTGCATTTTTTCGCTGGTACCAGTATTATTATTATTATTATTATTTACACTTGTGACTCAACGTTATTTGTGTGTGTTTTTGTACGGGTTTATCTTTTATTTTTTATTTTTTTTTTTTACATTTTGAAATTTTTTCATATTTTATGAAAAAACGAGAAATATGTCAAATAAGCAGAAAAAAAAAAAGACGAAAACCCGCCCCATTACAAGAGAGAAAATAAAAATCAATCGACATCTCTTAAAATACAAGAAATTCATATGTATGAATTTCGCCAAGGCGTGGTATCAATTGAATCGCTATTGTAATGTTAGTCAAGGTTGTGGCTTACTGTTAAGACACCGAGAAAACTTTTAACTTCTTCAGCAAATATTTCCATATTTTAAAAACTATGAATGTAGGTGTGTATGTGTGTGTGTAAAATTTTCTTATAACTTATTAGACAGATTCTAAACAAACGTGGTCCAATTTTAATTCACCACAACACTCAGTTTTTACATTATAAACGCAAACAATATTAACAAATAAAGAAAAAATATGCATTTTTTACTTTAATTCTAGGACTAAACATCTAAGAATTTGCTGATGTCTTTTAATATACGCAATTAAACATCAGTAGAAAGAGATTTGCAAATTGATATTGTTGTTAACACTTATCTAACGAGTGCTTCCATATATTATAATGCGAAATATTTAAATATTAAAAATAATACAGAAGCGAATGAAAAACATTTTTTAAAATATTTATTCGCATTTACTTATTAACGGGGGGGGGGGGGACTTTCTAAGGATCCTCATTTGTATTTACGCGAGTTTCTGGAAAAAAACCCGAAAAACTGCAAACGGCTAGGTCGACGAACGGGACCTAGGATCAAACCTGGCACTTCACGTCTACCAGCTTTGAGTGCAGAACTGCTCGGCCACGGCTGGAGCAGGAAATAGTGGGATAACTAAATAGTGGAAATTTTTCATTTGATAAATAAAAAAAAATATCATATCATGCTTTCTGCTGAAAATTTATTACAAAATATCTAGTAATTCCTGGTTTCTTTTAATTTGTATAGTTAAATCACTGTAGACTGAAACTTAAAAAACAATGTCAGGGTGTCAGGGATAAATTTATCTAAAAAATGCTTCAAAAATTGCTGTTTGAAGTATTCGACTTGAAAAAAAAAAAAAGCAAAAGACTTTCTTAAACAACTGTTATGCTAGTTCACGATTTTTATTTATACATTTATTTACGACATGAGAATTAAAAAACATTTTTCTTCAATAAAAATGTTATTATTATTTTTAAATACCCCCCCCCCCCCAAAAAAAAAAAAAAAAAAAAAATATTAATATAAAAAATAATAATTAAAATATGCAAAATGAAAGAGAAGAGAAAGTGCTAGGATATCTAGTAGATATATTTAACTGACATAATATAATATGTTTTAATTGTTAGCTTCTATATTTTCGCCACTTTTAAAAAGAAAGGTACTTACATTTTTATTTATTGTGGCCATTCGTTGTTCACGAGATATACGCACAAAGAATACAAAAATGGCAACTCATGCATTCGACATGTCTTACAATCGCTCCAAATTTTATATTTGGTTAAATCGATTAAAGTTGATGCTGATTATGTTTTCAGATATATCACACAACATACGTATTGCTATACGGCAATTTCTCTCATCCATGTGCAGGCCATATCCCTGCTTTTCTGGTGTGTAAGAGAAAATATTTGATATGTATGAAAATCATGGTGTAAAATAGTGTTGATGAAATTTTTGTGCATATCGGAAAAAAGTTGACGATACTATATTACAATTTAACCCCGTTTACGGAAAGGTTATGCCTCAATTTCCATGACAGATAAAATCACCAAACTGTGTATGTGAGATGGATATTATAAAGTAATATGCTTATTCAATTTGCGTGCATATTGTACCACAGGTAGCTTTGCTGTTTTTCAGTATTGCAGTATTGGCAATTTACGGAAAGACTATATCTAATTTTCTATTTAGTTCATTTTATTTTGAATTTAATAATAATAAGCTTGAGATGGGATTAAATGCTGATAACATTTCATTTCAGCTATTGTTTACAGTTTACCAGATGTATCACACACAAATAGTGGAAAAAGCAGCCCATTCAGCTTTTTTCTCGGTTTAAACTATATATTTGTTTAAATCTTAGAGTAAGGTCGACTTCTTATAATTATAAATTATTCGTAATGGTAGAACTATCATCAACGCTAAAAATTAGCTATTTTGCACTTACATTGTTGGTGATACTCATGAATTTTACACTAAAATTTCAACAGAAATAAAATAATTTACAAATAAACAAGATACTTAAGATACCGCAGCTCCTGTATATGATAATAATATTTATGCTTACATTTAATTAAAAATTTTTTAGATACAAGAATTAATTATTTCTTTAAGAAAGGTACTATGTTTTAGTTTTATTTATCTTCGAAAGTACATTTTAAAAATATTTTTACAGATATACGTATATTTTAATGTATATTTCATATTTTATTTAGAACGAATGCAATTTTAATATTGCGTCATGGAAGTAACTATTCAGAAACTATTCATAATTCTCAAATCAACTTTTCCTATTCCGTTTCCTGTCCTTATCCTTCAAAATATCTGGAAGCAATCATTGTAATCGAAGCTATCTTCTATTCAGATTTTTATGGCATGAAACTTTCTCCTTACAATTTTGTGGCTCAATTCCGAATTTTCTATAGATATCGAATTTTTTTACCTATTTCTGTGGCACGCATACGTGAAAGGAGCATGTTTCAAGAAAAGAATAGAAATTCGATTTTCTCAAATAACATTTTTAAAGTTTTGTTTTTTAAAAAGTGATTTTGTGGTTTGAGTTCCTATAGCTTTTACATCACTTTATATAAATCTACTCTTTTTAGTGACCGAGTTACACGAACATCTCTATATTTCAAATATGAAATTGCATAAAAGGAGTAGAATTTTTGCAATTCAATAAAAATATTCTATGCAAATATTTTTGCTGAACTTCAAGGATATATAATATTTTATTCACTATTCTCGCCCGCATGAATTTATTCTTATCCTAATGCATGCGTATAAAGCACCTGTAAAGGGTTTATTTTTAGGGTTATATATTTATTTACATATATACATAGCTGCAAACCGTTCTGAATTTTGGATTCCGGTATTTTTTAATAAAAAAAATTACCTTATTTAAGCCATGAAATATGCAACATTTTTTTAAATCAGAAAAATATTTCCGATACCTAAAATTCGGAACGGTGGGAAGCTATGTATAGATAACACTAAGTATGGGTGTTTATAATATGCATGATAGTACCCGTAACTACTACTGTATCTAAGCTGATATTTTATGACAAAAATGTTTATCTTTTTTTTCAAGTTCTTACATTACCATTCGAATAAAAACTATATTGCATAAAATAATAAGGCACAGAAAATTATACAATGTATTTCTGTACGCAAATTAAATATATGAGAAAATATAAACTTCCATATCTGTTTTAAAATAAATAAAATGTATAAATAATATAATAAATTAAAATCACATGAGAATCATATATTTCATATCCTTGAAGGAATTATTCTTAAAATTTCAGGAATATCTTAAAACAGACATAAATATCTCATTGCACATACAATTATTTCTGGAATATGTAGTATAATACAGAAAACTTAATTATCATTGGAAATTAATTAAATTACGAGTATTTTCTATTATTTAATTTTATATTAATAAGAAGAAAATAATAAATTCGTTAAAAAAAATACCTTTTGTTTTTGACGGTTTTATATAAAAGTTCCTGAATACGTTTTGATAATTTTTGTAATGATGTATTTCGACCAACGCATGCGTTAAAAATTCTGTTGTAGATCTAGCATAAGAACAGAACTCACAGAATTTCGTAAAAAATTATGTTTTTATGTACATTTGTAGAATATTGTATCTAAATGTATTTGGTTCATATCGCTAAACACGTGACACTGTCATCCCGTTTAATTATATTTTTTCATATGGCCACACAGGACTAATTTTATATAATTGCACACAAATGGGATTATTTTGAAAAAATCATTGGAAAATATGAAAAGTAATAGTTTTACCTAAACTAGGGTGAAATTTATGTGTATGTTGGAACCTTGCTTGCGTCCATAGCATGTAAGTTTTCCCTATGAGAGTTCTTGCTCGTCAACTAGTGCTTGAAATATATATCACCAACAAATTGAAAAAAAAAAAAATTACCGATTATTATTTTTTTTTTGTGTGTGTGTGTGTGATTTGTTACCCAAAAAAAAAAAAAAAAAAAAAAAAGGAAAAATACATTTCCTGTCGTCTTTAAACACCCCCAAAATTTATCTTCTTTTAACTTTTTAAGTTATATTTTTTGTATGAAAATCCTCTGCACTAACCATGAAAAATATGATTTCCAAACTCTAGAGACTGTGACTTGTTTTAAATTACATGAGTTTACATCGGAAAATAAATAAGGAAATAATATAAGACATGTATATCATTTATAGTTAGTAATTAATTCGGCAATGTATTCCCTTTCAGTCTGTGTAGCAAAAGCAAGAGGAGGCCAGCTAAAACGAACAAAAAGCATTAAAAACGCACAACCATTAAAAGAAAAACATTGGCCAAAATATTCACAAATGACAGTTAAGATAAACGCATCAAAGAGCGGAAGGGACTGTGTAGGAAGGAGCACAGGAATCACTGGCATCGCTAGGGACATCCAGTTTGTTGTAGTTATCCTCTGACGTGAAAAAAAAATATTTTCGTGAAATTGCTAAAATTTTTAAGATTTTTTTTTTTTTTTTTTTTTTTTGTTCTGTTTTTTCCAACGAGTTCTCATATTAAATTTTCTAAGACTTGTAGACAAAAAAAAAAAAAAAAAGTGATGTTACACATACTTAAAAAAATCTATAAAATTTTGAAAATGGGAAAATTAAATTTCCTTTGTTTTACTACCTTATAAGTCATTATTTACTGTTATGTGCATAATTTTTATTAAGCAGTAGGCAGGCAACATCTAAAGACATCTAAAGACATGTAAAACACTGCAATATTATGTTCTAAAAATATTGTAAAGCAGTTTACAATCTGTATATGATGCGTGATTTTTATTTCTTGACCCCATACAATTATTTCTTGATATCAATAATCAATAATTATTTCACATTATAAGTTAATTACGAAAATTCTGTAAATTGTCGTATAAATTATAGATTCCAATTATCTTTTTTTTTTAATATATCTTATGTATTGTTTATCATATTTAACAGGAATAATATTCCTTGGAACTAGAAATTAATCCATTTATTTTTACCACCATCTACGCTACACTAAATTACACACCCATCATTATTTGCTTTTCATCTCTTTAATTATCTGCTTTTAAGTAGATCCTGTCTTTGTTTAAGTACATTAAATATTGTCCCAATTATACAGGAATGCACGAATTCCTAAAAAGTGATATAATAAAAACAACGGAAACCATAAATTCGAAATAATTTTCCACGGACCCGTTCTTTGCATTCTTTCCATCTCGAGAATAAACCACAGTTATTTTGCGACGTGCATTGCATTCAAAAGATTCCTGGGCCAACTAATTTGAGAATATTTGCTAATGAGGGAAAAGTATATGAGTTTAGGAGAACGGGATAAAAAAAAATGGAAGTAAAGCGTTTCCAGGAGTTTCGAGATAGCTACCAAACCCTGTTTTCAATTTCTCTTTTGCATTCTGACCACACCCTATTCTAATGTACGGGGAGGGTTAGTTCAGATTAATTAAGTGTTACATTTCATTAGTGGTAAGTTGAAGGAAATAAAATACTTTTTAGAGGTGGATATGCCGCGGTTCTATTAGAAAATTTATGTTCAGTGCGGAGATAGAGGGTATATTTTAGGATTATTATAAGCGTAAGTGTAGTTGAGAGATTAATATTAAAAGAATATATATATTTGTGAATATATATAACAAATAATGTTATTTTATTTTACTTTTTAAATAAAAATTGAATGAAACAAGTTGCTTAATTACAAGTAAAAAAAGAAAAAAGAATGCACTTTTTTAAGAATGTATATGTATATATATATACAAAATTGCAAGTGCAAATGCAAAATTCACAAATAATAATAATAATAATAATAATAATAATTTTTAAAAGTGATGTGTTGCGGTTCTGTTGCAAAAAATTTGTTTAGTTCAGAGATTAATGCCATATTTAAGGATCATTATTTGAATAATTGAAATATAGTTTAGTTTAGAGGCAGGTAAGTAGTAAGTACACACGTAGAATACATATTTTTTGTAAATAAATATTATCTGTATTTAATTTACTAATTTTCTATTATTAAAAAAATGTTATTTTAGAACATTCGCATAGTTTTTATCATTCGAAATATAAAACAAAACATAATAATAGAATAGTTTTTCACAGGATCAGATTTTATTGTTTTATTTAAAAATATGTGTTCAGTACACAGATGACTGGAATCTTTTAAGATGAATAGAAAAAAATATCATTAAAAAACGGTTTTGTATCAAAATATATAAGTATACTATATATATATATATATTTGTTTTGTTAATGAAAATTAAGTATATTTTAATTCCTTACTTTTTACTATTAAAAAAAATACGGTAATACATCAAAAATTATTTTCAGTACACAGATAAATAGGATAATTCAAGATCATTATTATAGTATGTGATGAATAGTTTAAAGTCAAATAAGTATTGAAAACCATAAGGTAAACCTAGTATTTTGTTTTCGCTATGCTAATAAATATTAAATGTATTTTAATTCAATAATCTCTCTTATCGTGAACAATAAAAATAACAATGACAAATAGCTCTCTGAATTTTTTGTCTCAAATTTATTTATATTGTAAACATTGTTTATAAAATTACAAAGGAAAAATTCAATTTTTTAATAGGATACTTTATAGAGGTTAATAGTAAAGGATATTTTTAGTCGTTTATAGAAGAGTGTGATATATTGTTGGGAGACAAATGAATATTATAAGATGTAAACGTAATCAACAATTTTGCTTTCTCTTTTGTTAACGAATATGATTTTTTCTTTAATTCAATATTTTTCTTATCATTGTTTACGTTAAAACAAATAAAAATTTCAATTCATTAATGAAATATACTGATGGCCATCCAAAATGCAACGACAAGAAGGAATACGAAATTCAGAATGATATTTATTGGGCACATACATTATAGTAGGAAGAACAATTGGTTAAATTCTCAGAAAGTTTGGAGTGACACATCCTGAGAATTCAATACATGAAGCAAAAATCTCTATGAGTAATAGCTGCACTTATCTGCATAGCATATAACTGAACAGCGATTATATGATATATTTGGCTACGGTACTTCATGAAGCTTTAACAAGATGCCATAGTTCATCGACCATAGTTACTGGTGTGTGGTGGCATGTCAGTAGTTTTTCAACGATTAAATAGTCGTTTTCATTAGTTCGACATCGGTAGAACGTGCTGGCCAGAACAACAGTACAACACATTATCTATTAAGGAAGGTCCAGACAATACGAACAACTTCAGGATGCTGCTTAAATGTTCCTCTACAGAGGCCTCGAATATAGGGCAGAGCGACCGGCCTTAATTCATCAGAAATGTATTGGCCGCTATTCAGAATGACGGGATTCACACCAAGAGACAATCGTGACGTCTATCCAAAGGTATCACATGCCATCATTCTAGGTATGTAGCTTCCAAAATTCGGTTACCCTAAAATCTGCATGACTGACGCCTTTAATGTGTGGTCACCGATGAACTTGACGGAAGAATGGCGTTACGTCGTCTTTCAGACAAATCACAGTCCTTTTATTGCATCAAGATTGTCGTCTCTGTATTTAATAGCATTGTGAATAATGCACATTGCCAACTGGCATTCGACATTTTCGTACGGGACCACCAACTGGAGTGATTGCATGGGGATATGATACATGTCTCAATCACTTCTTGTTCGCATTCTCGTCACTCTGAATAGCTGCCATTACATTTCTGATGAGTTAAGACCCGTCACTCTCTGCCCTATATTCGAGGCCTCCGTAGTGCAACATTAAGGTAGGGCAACAAACGACTACAAATTGTCCATACTATCCCTTCCTTGTTACAGAATGCGTTCTATTGTTGCTCTGTTTAGCACGCTTTATTAATTATTTTCTATTAATTATCTGTGAAAAGTAATACGTTGACCTTTGGAGGATGGACCCCATGACCTTCGCGTTATTAGCATGAGGCTATAACCAACTGAGCTAACGGACCACGGAAATACCTTTCCCTTTTAAGTCTTTATCTCTAAAACTGATCTTCTCAGAACTGTGTAGATTTTAATTAATTTGAAAAACAAAATAATCAAAATGTCAGAAATAGACCTTCGAAGTGCGTCAGAAGAGGTCAAATCAGGCATCTATACAACATTTTGTATTGTGCAATCTGCCATTTGCATACAAAGCGACCAAACCACTCCTATGTTTAACTTTCTTTTTATCCACATTTCCATCTTCTTATTATTTAGAATATTTTGAAAATACTGAAAAACTTTCTTCTATCTACTGGAATCTTTTCTACTAATTATCCGCAAAATGTAACGTATTGGCTCTTGGAGGATCAAACCCACGATCATCACTTTATCAACCCGACGTTCTAACCAAAATAGCTAACGGAATATGCAGAAAGTTTTCAATTTTACGTGTCTATCTCTACAGACAATCTTTTAAGAAATTTATAGATTTTAATTATTTTTAAAGACACTAATAATTTTTTTTTTAAATCGGGCTTCGAGATGCATCAGAAGAGGTCAACAAGAACATCCATGCTTTGTGTAACTCTATGGTGAGTCATTTGCCTAAAAAGCGATGGACGTGTACACACACATGCACACATACATCTTATTTTATTATATGTAGAGATATAATACGAATTATTTATATTGAAGCAAACAAAATTTCAATTTATTAATAAATAAATATAAAAGAATAATTAATAAAATATATAATTTTATAAATATATATTTAATTGGAAATGCTGCGATTGTTTAAACAAAATGTGTTTAGTGTGGCAATGAAAGGAAATATTTAAAGAACATTATTATAATGTGCGAAGTGTAGTTGAGAGAAAAATAAATATCAAATGCATAATGCAAAAAGCATATATATATATATATATATATATATATATATATAAACATATTTTCTTTTTGTTAATAAAGTATAACTGCAGTTTAATTAAAATTGTTTTTATGAGTTATTAAAATTTTTATTATGGAAAAAGCATAAAGTACCCTTATTTATTTTAATTCATATATATTTATGCTGTACTCAATATTTATATCATTAAAGAAATGATTTGTATATCAGAAACGTGCTTACTATTTAAAAACTCAGAGATGCTGTGATAATGCTCGAAAGATGTGTTTAGAGCGCAGATATGAATGTAATTTCAAACTTTCAATTTTTTTTAGTTCCATATACTTTTTTATTAGGAAAAATCAGCATAGAAACGACTATTAACTTTATATCTTATTAGACCACACCCTTCAATTTATTAAAAATATGAACTAAAATTCTCCATAAGTAATTTATAATAATTACATGCATTTCTACGACAATTGTTAACTTAAAAAAAAGTAATATTTTATGGTGTAGATACTTATGTTAAGAATTTGAGTTAGAACACGCAATATTTCAACAGTTAAAAAAATAAATGTAAAATGTTCAGCTGGAATACGTTAGGAGAAACTTAACAGGCAGTCGCTTTTAGCTTTAATATTCACTCAAAATGTAGTAAGTTAATCACCCACCGTTGCTCCGTTCTCTAAAAGATAAATGTAGTGCGGCTATCAGTAACAGTGAAATCCTTAAAAAATATGCTGCATGTATCGATTTTACATCATAATTGTTATAAATGGCTTTAAAAGCGTGGCTTTTACGCTATCCATTTCCATTGGTGGAAAAGCAATCTTATGATGCCTTGGGTGTGGAGAGTTTACAGGATTAGGCGAAGTCACATCACCTAAAAGCTAAAGTATGCCATTCTTCAGTTTGCATTTTTTATGTTGTAAATCTTCTTATCAAACTCAACGAAAATGATTGTTTGATTGCGAAAAATTATTTAAAAAAGAAATTTTGAAAGAAATTTATCATTATCTTTTAATATACTTTTAAACTGCCCAATCTGAATAAAGTATTCTAATATACAAAAATGTTTTAAAATATTCTAATATACAAAATATCCAAAAAATCAATTTATTATAATAAATTTTTCTCCAGAGCAACATATTTCAAAAACACATAATTCAAATTCCTTGTATTCTCAGAGCGAGAGTTTTTACTTTTTGATGAAATACATAATGCTTAATTTCTCTCACAAAAATACTAACATATTTTAATTAAACTTAAATAATAATAATAATAATAATAATAATAATAATAATAATAATAATAATAAATGACCAAACAATCTTTTGAAAGACAAAGTTAATCTTTTGAATTAATTTTTAAATCTTCAGCCTATTCGAAGACAAGCACAGATTTTTTTTATATATATCTTTCAGCAAATAATTACTGTTAAAATCATAAACTTATACTAAGTGTGTGCTACTGTTAATTTTTAATGTGAAAATATGTAGAATTTTAACGTTTATAGGAATAAAAATAACCTTGTAATTATGCCAGAAAACGTGTTTTATTTTAGTCGAAAAATTTAAATCTGAGATCAACTTCTGAAATTTTGATTTAATAAAAGAGTTCTCCAATTCATATATATATTTTACATTTTTTTATTATTATGAAATATTGTGCTTATGTAAATAAATAAAGTAATTAATAGTCTTGCGACAACGTTGACATTTTAAAAATATAGCATAAAACAAGTGTCTATACAATATTCTACTAACGTAAACAGACACATTGTTACCAAACTATTTGTTAAAAAAAAAAAAAAAAAAAAAAAAAAACTTTTATTATTTAAGCATGACTAACTCATGACAAAGTTTATTTTGATAAGTAAATACGACAATACAAACTTAAATGAAATGTTCTCAATGATATTTTTTCCATTCAAATAACTTTCATTTTTAACAGAACTAAAAATGTTGATATATACTACTTATTATTTGAAAAATAATCCTTATAAATAAAAATAAATTGAACTGAAACAAGTTTAACGTATGTCAAATGTGTAAGAAAATTCAAAAACTTTTTATAAAAAGAAATAGGAAATTGGCTTAAAATAAATAAGACATTCTTCCTAACAAGTAACATTGCTTTGTATTACTTCAATATTTGAATTTTTTTCTTTTTACAATGAGGAATAATTTATTTTAGAAAAATAAGTATTAGATTTATGCTTGCTATTTTATCATTAGAATAAACTAAAACATAAAAATTGATTTAGTTCGCTAACAAAAATTCAAATTATTCTCAGTATATATGTTTTGTTTTCAGTTTTAATAGATATTGAAAGGTAATTTTTTAATAGGAAATAAAAAGTTTACTTTTTAATAATTTGTATATTTAAATTCAATTTTTTCAGTAAATAAAATATAACACAATGGAAAGATTCTTGTATTAAATAAACTTTATTTTTAAAATGGATGCAATATTGCATTATGTTAAAAATACGTAACTAAATATATGGATTTTTTTTTTTATTTAACATTTGGAGTATTAATTTGGAGCAGATTATTTATAAAAGTTATAAATACACAGTATACAGAGAGAAGTGATTTTTTAATTGAAAAGTGTGTCTGATAAAAAAATAATAATTAAAACATTTTAAGTTAAGGTTTTAATTAATTGTTTAATAATTAATTAAAACGTAATATTAGTTTATAAATTAAAACATTTTAATATATATATATATAACGCTATATTTATTATAAAAGGAAAGAAATTTCGCTTAGATGTTTAAAAATGTCTAAAAATGTTTTTAAAGAGATATTCCAGATCAAAACTTTCATTCATACGAAATAGATATTTTTGATGAAAATTAATTAAAAAGAAACAGCAATTCTCTCACAAAAAAAAAATTGTTTTTGCTTCGGAAAGAGTTAATATTGCTTGCTTTCAAATCGAAATTAAATCCTGTCTTATTATGCATGCATCAAGATTGCTGTGATTTTACAAAAATAGTGGTGCGAGTAAAAAACGAACATTTATGTGTTATCATCTACAATCACTTAGCGCCTGCGAAGGGTCAACAGTCACCTCTTTTCAGAGTAGAATCGACACTTATCATTTATGACTGACATTTGTGAACGAAAACTACAAAAATGTTTCAGCGATTGCCAATAAAATGCTTAAAATAATGTTTTGCGTATTATAAAAAAAGAAGTAAATTGAACGTACGCATTATAATCATAGTAATCAGTATTCAGAGAGATAATGAGATGTATAATGTTTTAAATTGTGATATGAAAAGTTTTATAAATTTACAACAATTAAAAATATAAACAAAATAAATGCATTTCGTTCGTATTGTTTCTATGTATTGTTCATTTATGTTGTTATAACCCACACACCACATGACATCCTAAAATCATTCAGATAATATTATATTCAGAAAAGTCTTATGTCCTCTGCATGGGTAAAATTGTCTCGTTACAGTTTGTCCCGTGGGTGTCATGGTGTCACACTTATTTTCCTCCAAAAGATGATTTTCAGATTACAATTAGAACAATTATGAGAAACGCAGATAGCCTCTGAATGTAAACAAATTGATAAATAGATATTGTTGCGAGTTTGTAAATAATTCTGTTTATTTTTGCAGAAATTCTTCAAAGAATCTTAATAAAATGATAAAATGTTAATTTTCTGTATTTTTAGTTTGTTTTAGCGTTAAAATAGCCTAATTTTTCCTTAAAAACGCATTAGAAAGGTCCAATAAGGCAGGTAATGGATTTGGCGCCAAATTTGTCCACTTTTCCCCTACTTGGCGAGAAAATCCTTATTATCGATATACCAAATATGGAAGCTGTAGTCGCATTGGCTGACCACTTTTTTGAATTTTCTACACTTTCTAAAAATGTTCATAGAAGTAGTAAAGTAAAGAAATATAATTTTGAGGGTTTTAAAGTTCAACGTCTCAGTTGCTACAAGATTCGATGTTAAAAAAAAAAAATAATAATCTATATAATATTTCTCTAACGTGGACCAGTTACAATTATATTTTGTAGAAACGATACGATAGTGACAATAAAATACGTAAGAATAATACACAAATAATATTTAAGCACGCGGAATCAGTTCAGGGATTTAATAATAATAATAATAAAATGACTACATTTGTCTGATTAGATCATTTTATAGAAACATTTATTTTTAAAAGTTGTATCTTTTTACAATTCTCTCAAGCGTCATTTAAAACCCAGTAATACTTTAAAATATTTAATTTTTTCATAAATTGACTAAAAATGCAATAATAAAAAATATAATCGAAATAGGTACTAAGTGTTTTTTAACAAAAAAAAAAAAAAAAAAAAAAAGCCAAAATGAATAAAATAAAAATAAAAATAAAAAAAATAAATAAAAGGGATCTCGCCAATATAGCAACAAAAATTTAAAAATAGCCATAGGGGTATTTTATTAAAGCTCTCTTGCCTGGGGAAATATGAAAACTGGGTCGTGAAACATGAACTTTATTTTGAAACTTTTCTTTGAATGATTTGGTTTAACTACATTATCGTTTTATTCGACAAAAACTTATAATAGTTTGGCTTCTGGTGAATTAAAATTTTAATTGGATGGTGAAATTGGTATAAGACTTATAAGTTTCAAATTTAAAGGTAAAGAAAAAAAGAAAAAAACTGCGAAAATTTCACATGGGTTTGCTAGTAATATTAATAAAAAACAGAAAGGCTATATTACTTATATGGGATATGTGCGCATGAATGCCTGTTTAAAATAGTCACCATCTATTTTAAGAACAGTGTTACTAGATAGCGTCTGTCAAGATATCTACCATCTCTTCTGAGAACAATAAGATTGAATAATTCATTCTCAATATCATCTGTGTATCCATTCATATCTGACATAGATTATGACAACTACAAGATTAATAGAATCATTTTAGGACATCGAGAGGCCGGTTTTAGTTAGTTACCTGGTAAATTGTTATATGCATGAAACAGTCGTTGGATATTAAGTCAAAAACTTGGTTATAATTAATGAAAGTAAAATGCAGTGCTATTTGAATACATATATAGTATAATAAAAGTATAAGGAAAATGGCTCAAATATAGTTAATCAATTTATTTATATAGGTAAGAATACAAAGAAGTATACATTTAAATTAATCCGGAAGCAAAAATGATTTTTTTTTTTTAGGAATGTTAGAAAGTTTATATAGCTGATATATTCTTATAGTAGAATCTTAAATACTTACATATTTTTCTATAATATTAAATATTTTAAATATGCAAGAAACATTTTATAAATATGAGTCTTACATATAGAGTAATATATCCTTTATATTCTGATAATTGGTACAAACATCAACTGAAAAATTAATGGACTGTTTTAAAATACAGCAAATGAAAAGCAAATTATTGATCGCTTTTCTTTCAAATACCAGAAAAATAAAATGAAAAATACAGTGGAAATATTTGAAAAGCAGTACAAGGGAATGTAATGTTCTTTGACATTTCGGTGAAACCAAAAGATTTCTAAACATTGCATTTATCTCGAAACGTCAACGGAAACTGGATAAAAGCTTGAGCTCGTCCATAATAGATAATGTAACGATGTGTGTCACGTGACAATGGTAAAGGTGCGGTCAATAGGATGTCAATATTTATTAACTGCATGTAGGTCTGGTTCGATCTACTACCCTTGGAAGGGGCGAGGCAAATCATTTTTGGCTCCATTCTTCTTAATGGAGCTACTACATAATTACTTCCTGCAAGCTGCTCCAAGTAGAAAATGCATTTTCCATTACCTTTCTAGACTAAAACGAAAAAAAAAATCATATTTCTAAAACCATTTATAATTTTTTGAAAGAACATCTTAAATTTTCTCATTGGAATTACAAAGAAACTTTAAATTTAACAACTGATTATTAATTTTCTTTGTTTAAGCCGTAAAAAAAATCGTCTATTAATGTATAGCCATATAATTTAGGATGCTTATAAATAATCCACTGTAATCAAATTTTGATGCTATTATTTAATTAGTCAAAAATGTTTAAGAGAAGATTTTTATTTTTTCGCCCTTTAAATCATCATGTGTGGGATAATTTGATTTTTACTCCATAATTTTCACTTAAATTTATTTTTCTTTGATATATGCGTTTTATTTTAATTATTTATATTTTATCGCTTTTCCTAATAAAAAGTAGTAATAAAGTACATTTTCTTTGCTTTCAAGGACATTTTTTATCATGGAATTTTGGTAATATTTATTTTCATTTTAGAATTTTTAATCATTTGAATTGCCGTGGTTTATTTTTGTGTTTAGTCTAGCCTATTTACATTATTATTTTCTTAATCTTTAAAATTTATTGCATGTTTTTTACACTATAATGAATGTCCCCATATTCACACATGTTGAAAAGTTAAGCAAGATACGTATAACAAAATCCTTGAAATAATATTTTGAAAGTTGATTATAATCAGTTGTGACGTATTGCAGGATAAGTTATTTACCGTTAGTAACATCATCTGTGAATTCATTCTTCTAAGTAATTGAAATTCACCCTGATAGATTATACAGGATTCATACTTAAAAGTAAGATACTCTAGCATGTTAGTCTTCTTGTCAGACGAACAATCTTGTTTTGGCCTGATCAATCTCCCTGACGTTCTATAACTCGTAGATGCACGCACGTTTATTCCGGGTCTTAAGACATCGGCAGAGAATTGAACAAGAATGGTACGATGTAATGTACAAAAACAAAATCAATCTTCTAATTGAATATCTTTGTTACACACTATGTAGAATGCATTTTCATAGTAGGCGTAAACGCTTGGTGGAGGCATGGTTTTAGAATTGTCTCGAGAGGAACTATGATGAAATTGTTATGAAGATTCGTTAAGATCCAGGATACAGAAACAAATATTACCTTAATGAACGGCCAATATCGATGGCCTTTATTTCCGCAGATATTAAAAATGAAAAAAGCAAATAAATTATATGTTAGAACATACTATTAGACATTTTTATGATTTAAAAGGTAGTATTTATTTCAAACTATTTTATATCCATATATATATATATATTTTTCTTTTGTTTTTAAGTAAATTTTAATAAAATATTTTTTTAGACAAAACTGATTGCGTCGAAACGAAAAAGCGTATTTATATTTGTCATTCTAGAACATAAAAATATGTTTTTTTTTTTCTTTCGTTTTCCGCTGCTGAAATATATTTAATGTGCAATTTAAAAGCATTTTTGAATTTACCACTATTTTTGAATTGCGTTATGACATATGCCGAATGCAAACTTCAGAATTACATAAATAACATTAATTCAGAAATACAAAACGCTATATTTAAAAAGCTTATGCAGCAAATAAAACAAAATGCAAGAAGAAATCTTAAATTCAATATTAGAACTCTTATAATAAAAACCCTACTCATGCAACGTTCGCAAAAATTTTTGTTCTAAACGTCTTTCACATTTCTCTCTCCCTGCTTCTAAACTTTTTTCTTTAACTCATATCTTTTATTTGAGCTTTTTACATATATAAATAACCATCATTTTTCATAATAAAAAGTTTCATATTAAACATTTCATTTTTTTTTTTTTTTTTTTTTTTTTTCGTTTTCCATAAAATATAAGAAAAAACTGAACGCATTTGGTTCATATGTGAATATAAATATTGCAATCATTTAAAAAAAAGAAAAAAAAAATCGCATATCTTATTAGAGACGTGGATTTGCAAAGTGAAGAACATGCATAAAAGGTATAATTTTTGTTCTTTCAAAAATATATGGATTCAGCATTATTCCGTTAAAAAATACTCTGAAAAATTCCAACGTTAAGAATATAAGTAACGCTTTACATTATTGGTACAAAATTGCGCTTGAATTTATTTGTGTTAAAACAATTCTTATGATGGCTATTTAATTGTTAAAGATAGATTATTAAATAAATAATAATATTTATCAAATCAAGTATTTTAAGTTTTTGTAGTAATTTTTTATGTATAAAAATAAAAAATATTAGTTGAAATTCCTCAAACACAAAAGTATTACTATACTGGCAAATGTATACAGTAGTAATTTTTAGCTACTTTTAATTTTAAAAGTCGAAACTCAATTTAGAAAGTATAAAAACTAATTAAAACCATTAAGCAATCTTATTTGAAATTATTCTTCAAAATTATCAATTCAGAAATAAATCTCCTTAAACTAGGAAGGAGGACATACGCGTGCGCAGGGAAATAAATTGTAAGACCAACTAGAAAAAGACTGTCCAGGACGCAGACATTACAGTTCTCTTTGTTACACACCCTTCTCACATCAAAAACATAAAGTTAATCAAACTCTTAAAAAAGACTGTAAAATGATATAAAATACATGGAATATGATATTTTCGTAATCTAATTGCAAAAAATTGACACACAGTTAAAATTTAGGTAAAAGAGCCTTACTTCTATTTCATTTAAATTATGGTCCACTTGAAACATATTTATACAAGATAAGAAAAACAAAGTTTGTCCTATACTTCTACTGTTAATTTAAAATAGTCCATCACAGTTTTTATATTGAAAAATACGAATTACATAAATTATTTAGTACAAAATAACGATTTTTTTTAATTATTATTATTATTATTATTATTATTATTATTTAAATCAATTCTCGTCTTTTAACAAATTTTTTGCCGCAGTTGGATTATATTCTTTAGGATCTACATTAAATGAGACAATATTAGATTTTTAGCCCGTCATGATAACTATTGATAAGGCCTTTCTAGCTTCGAGCACAACTGGATGTCCAAATGTCCCAAATGTCTGGAGTCCTAAATGCCTGGATGCTTCTTCGAAATACTGTTTCCTTATTGACAGGTTATTTATTATTTTTTGGCATCTACGACAACGAGAATATAGATACTAAGAGAAGATTTAAAACAGAGGAGTGTTAAAAGCCTTTCAAAATATCTTTCTTTTATGATTAGGAAATCGTAAATTTTAAATAACTTAAGTTCATTTAATTCTAAGTGACGTGATTTTTTTCAGTGTAAATTTATTCAGAAAATGAACATGTTTACTTTAGTACCTCTAAACTGTTACTGTTACTTATACTTTATTCTACTGGAATGAAAGGTAGGTATTTATTTGAAATGGAAATATAAAGTGAATTGACGTAGGTTAGTTTGAGATTATTTTCTTAAAGTTGATGTCAAAAGCTGAAATGTCAAAGCAACAGAACGTATTTATCAAAGAGCCCTCTGCTTTTAGAATTTATTTCATTTTAGTGCAGGTATGCTGGATAGAATTTTCTTTGTTATTTCCATTTTTTAATGCAGTGTTCGAAAGCAATGTATAAAAAAATATATTAGTTTAATCTGGAAACGGAAACTTACAACAACGATTTAATACATAAATATGTACAAAACATTCTTAAAATACCAATGTTTTGATAACGTGATAAGACATTTTTCTGAAAAAAAAATTGTAAGCATATATTAAACAAAATTAAGTAAAAGTGATAATTATTTTTAACAAAGACATGGAGATAAACTATGTGAATTATACTGTAATAAATATTTTTTTTTTAAATCAAATGTATATTTATTTTCATCGTATCTTAACTGCTATCCTACGACGTAAATACAAAACTGTAATGAAGAAAAATTAATTATTGGAAATCTATATGTTTCGTTAAATGCCTGCTGTTAAATAACTGCTTTTAATCAACTTTGTTCAACATCACGTGCTGCCTTTTCATCTTTCTTCCACAGCAAACACAAACTAAACGCTTGTTAACGACTTATTGTAACCATTGATACACGTACATAAGACGTTCGTGAGTATTTTACGACAGTTTCTAAAGATTAATGATAGCTGATTTTTACTATGTTTGTTTGATTTATGGATAAAGTCATATTTGCGCGGCTTAAATGACGCTAAACAGCTTAATAAAGCTGAAGTTATTTGATTTATTTCGTTTTAAATGTTAAAAATATTTTTTTAAAGTAAAGACAAAAGCTTGAATGTGCATTCCATATTGTAAAATTGTAGTTTGTTTATGGATGTAATCGAAGTTTTCTTCGTCCAGATAAAAATAAACTAAACTAAAAGTAAAATGTACATCCATTGCTTTTATAATTGATTGGTGAATAAAATGCTTCTAAAAAACCATTTTTTATTAAAATAAAGAAAATATAAATAATAAAATATCTAAGCTCACTGTAAAAATAAATAAATAAAATAATGAAAATAATAAAAACATCTTTTTACTTTACAGTAAATTACTGGCAGGAAAGTTGCCAGAAAATAACTGTATGCAATTCAAAACGTAGTTTATTAAAAAAAAAAAAAAAAAAAAAAAAAAAAAAAAAACTGGAACGGAAAAACACAGAGAATATTTTCGTACACAGCAGATATTTTCCATAGAAGATATTGTACAAATCCTCACATTAATAATATAATCTCCAGTTCTGCCAACGAGGATCAAACCAGACACCATCGCTTTGGAGGCGGTAATGCTCCATCTCATCCACTGACGCACAGTTTGTTTTGCTACTTAGAACTTCTCAATCTTGCTGTGATGCCAAATTTCTGCGTATGCGAAACAGAAAAGAAAAAAAAAAAAAAAAAAACATGTAACCACCATATGAAATCTGTATGAATGGTATGGATTCTATCTGTATACTGAAAAATATTTCTTTTAACAGACTGAGATATAACTTACAGTAAATTTCTGTAAATCCAGGAAACATAAAATTTATGCAGGAAATTTAAAAATATATATATATACCAGTGTCTCATATGTCTGCTGACTTTTCTCGTGAAGGAAGATATATTTTTAGTTAAAAAAAAAAAATAGTTAAAGTTTTCGTTGATAGAGGACACTGCACAGATGCATAATGATAATATGCAAAACAGAATTCTATAAATTGCACAGTTAACCAATTTTAACATTTCATTTCTTAAATGTCTATCTCACTTGTGCATATAAGAAGCTTTAATTGCGATGCCGACTTGGTGGATAAAGCCTTATTGGTAAAGAAGCTTTACCTCATCTAAGAATCCCTGACTGAAGTGGCATTTAGTAGTGCTGTAACTCGTGTGCAAACTCTAATTCGTGGTGATGGCGGTTACAGAGAATGAAAGTTGAATGTTTATAAACTTTTACATGCAAGTAGATATAAAGTTTCAATAGAATGTGTGATTTGTTCACGTACAGCGTCATCTACCGATGAAAATTTTAACTATTATTCTTAACATCATAATGTATATCTTCTTTCACGATTTTTTTTTTTTTCGCAAACTGCGTTCAATTCTACCAATTCCTTCAATTTTTATGATTTTTTTTTTCAATGTCAAGAGACTTATGGGACACCCGCCATATATATTTTTAGTGTTGAACATTTCCGGTAGATTTACTGTTATATCTTTTGATGTGAACATGATGTATACGTATCTTACATACGTCACTGTTAAAATTTACTGTAAACTTATGATAATGTTTATTTAGATGTAGTATGCTTTTATATTTGCTTTTATTGTTACATTAATTGTAAAAAAACGTTTAATATAAATACATGCATAAGTGTGGATAACATTTCAATTCGTTTAAAATTGTAATTATTGGATAGCGTCTATTTATCTGTTTAGCTTTCCATAGGGATATTAATTTATTGTTAATTATTTTATTTAAAAATACATACCGTGATATTGGTAGTGTGTGTTAATCAAATTCAAAAGATAAATTTATATATTCAGATTTTAAATTCAAAACTGTATTAACACAGTTATTATAATTTTAAATTAACACTTATACAATTAAATAACATTTTCGCGTGCCTTTAAATTAAAAATGAATAATATTATAAACTTTATTTCTTATAAATAATTCTATTAAACTAAATTCATATTGTAAAATAAAAATTCGTGTAATTTAGTTTAAAGAAATCATTTATATTTGTTAATGTGGGTAAGAAATATTAAAACTTTTAATACAAGTAAGAACTTTTGCTTTTTAAAATCACCTACACTCCTGATAATTTAGCTCAGTAATGAATTCAAATTATATTCATCTATTTTATTTTATTTCTGTTTATTTATTTATTGATATATAATTACTATTAATTCACAAATAGTCTAATTTTAAAATTACATATAATATAACTTGATAATTTATCTCTGTAATGAATTCTAATGGATTGATTCATTCAATGAACAAATTATTATTTTTTTTCTTAAAAATTATGTTACTACTTATTTTTATAAAGCATTTTCAGTTTATCCTGATAATTTAGTTCTGTAATGAATTTAAATAAAATTGTATATTCATAGGCATTATTATTATTTTCTTTTGTTCCTTACAAAAAATAACTAATCTCCACTATTAGCCATCTATTTTTGGAACGTGAAATAAATTTGGCTCTTTTCCAACATCAAATTCTTTTATTAAATTTATGAGCTGCAATCCACGCATTTTGTTTTCTGAAATCTAATTTTCAAATAAGGTAACAAGCTACTTTTGTCTTCATCTGCATTAAAGACTGAAAGCATGAGTAGTATGCACTAAGTTTGAAAGAATAAACAAGTTGTTTATTCCCTCTTGAATTCTTAATCAAAATTTTGTTTACCTGAGAGAGAATTTTAAGACAAAATTCTTGTTACATAGTGCAGGTGCATTCTCTCAAATCTTTTAATATAATTCATTATCTTTCTTTAATCTAATTTATTATGCTAATTATTATATACCAGTAAAGAATGAAAAATGAAATTTCCAGTTACTTTATGAAATTATACTATATTACTCTTAAAATATTTCCGGTAGACAAAAGGGGCATTATTATGATTCTTAACATTAAAATGTAGATAAAGGATATATGAGATCTACCGGGTTTTATTTAAATAATTTTACTTTATTATTATTATTATTATTATTATTTAAAAATTTACATTAAAATATTACGTTCAAATATTTACATTATATAACTTGATATAGAAAAATATATATTAAAATTTAATTATAGTGATAAACATTAGGATTAAAAAACTTAAAATATAGTCTTTGATGGGGTCGTATAGTATATGTAAAAAATAATAATTTATTACACTCACCAATCAGAATAAACAAATAGCGAAAATCGAAATACCAAATGTTAAAATTAATTGATTTCTATATTTAACTTAAAAAATTTATTATTATCATTATTATTATACGTATTATTTTTGTTTTACATCTTATATAATACTGATGTAGTGTCGTTTATACGAAGTTTTATGAAATGCATAAAATTACACATTTAGTGAACTAATCATTGCAAACCATTATGATAAATAATAACATTACCCTGGAGTAAAATAATTAACATATAAATTGAAAGCAAAATACATGTATATAATTGATATACGAAAGACAAAAACTAATGGAATAAAGACTTTTATAAGCGGTATTAATTACTGCAAAAATGAAAATTCAATTTATAAATAAGTGTAAATATAGTTCTCAAGATATTGTTTGTCATAATTAAAAACCGTTAAAAGTTTTTAATTTGGAAATATAGGCCAAATAAATTTAATTAAAGATTAAACTAAAACATAAATGATTATTTTTAGTATAAAATTGTTATATAATATTTATATAATAGAATATTAGGTTAAGCGTAAATGTTTCTATAGTAATTGAATATGTGTGTATATTATATTAAAATGCTGTATTATGAATAGTAAAAAAAAATGTTTTAAAGCATTGAAATTATAGGACAAGTAAAATATGAAATATGATAGTATAAATAAAACTATATATATATAGTACTTATTTATTTATTTATTTATTGAGGCACAAAAAGTCATTGTGGAATTATAAATTTTCATGGTCTGCAACCACACATTTTAGTGAGTGGTATAGGCAATCTAAATCAAAGATTTCTGAATATATTATAAAGATAAAAAGTGATAAAAAAATTATCTTTAAAAAATAGAGCAGATAATTTTAACATCCTTGAAAGATTAAACAAAAATGAGTATGAAATCTTTTTAAGTTGATTCTTAGAATTATTTGTACAATATAAGTGAATTTCCGAATTTTTAATACTTTGTTTACCAAAATACAGGAGTAATTAAATAATTTTAATAAGGCTTTTTTCTTCAATGAAATAATGCAAAAATAATAATCATTAATATGAGAGAGTCGAAAATATATAAATAAAAAAAGGCCCTCTTTTTTTTTTTTTTTTTTTTTTTAATTATTGTGTAAAAATTTAAACATATGCTTTTCAAATCTTTATGTAAATTTTTCATTTGTCTTTGTAAAAGGAATAACATCTTATGAAGTTAAAAAATAATTTTCAAAGCTGCTATGTTTCTTCCAGATTTTGACAAAAATGCTGTACAAGAAATATTTTTTATGAAATATTTTCTCCAAAGCATTTAAACGGATTTCCAATGGTGGGGTAAATTATGGGTAAGAGGAAATAAAAAATCTATTGATTTTACTTACATAACTTTATGCTGAAGACCTTTTTGTAAGAATGAGTGAAAAATTAGGCTTAACACTGAAGTTTAGATGTTAAAAAAGAGGTTGGACCAATAATAGCTCTAAATTTATGATGTAACTTGCACACATTGTTCCTCTTTTATCATTCTGTTATTTAAAAATTTTCTACAAAATAGTGTATTATTTCAAATAAGAAAAATGAGTACTCAGACAAATATTTGTAATTATGAAACATTGTAAGTAGAAATTTTTTAATGCTTGACAGTTCTCCTATAAAAGATATATGAACTAGGCTAAAAAGTACGATACATTTTAAAAACTTCAGTCTATTAAGAGTTTCAAACAATCTATGAAAAAACTTTCAAATATAAATATGTAGATTATAATTTTTAACAACGCTTTCATAAAAATAAAATCTAAATTTTTATCTTAAAAAAATGTTCTTATTAATCTAAATGTTCTACATTAATGTAATCGTTTTAGTGAATTTAACTACAAGCAGCATCTTGAAAAAAAATTACAATATATATTTCAAAAAATTATAAAAATAAACCTTCTTTTTACAAAATTTAATGAAGTTCGTCTCTTTAAAAATACACTAGTACCAAATATTAGCTTTCAACAGGTTTTATATAATGTTCATTCCTGTTAAATTGCGATATAAACAACACTTATCTCTCTCCTTATAACAATTTGCTTCGTATTAAACTCAAGTAGGAAAAGAAAACTAAAAACGTCATTAACTCAACCACAGAAAACATATGCACATATAAATATTTAGAAGCTACGGAAGATACTATAACAAGAAGCAATTGCTTGTCGCCATATTTTCTCTATGAAATCCCAAGTCGAATATCTTTATCGACCCCTGGCGTCTTTAAAAGGCAGTTTATTCTGCAGATTCCCCGTCGCCTCGTATATTAAGACCTGGTTTTCCTATTCATAATGTATAATTCATTAAAATGTTTTCCGCTCAAGTGAGAGAGTGATAAACTTGAACGCTCGGAAATATTCCTCTTGCCAAGATCATTTACGAATCTTGTAACGATATATATATGCTGAGGTTTAAATTAATTTCTCGACTTGCTTATATTTATAGGTTCTGATACATTTCTTGAAATGCTAACCAATTTAATAGATAATGAATAGTTAAAGGATATGTCTAGTTTTGGAAAAGAATAATCATCTATTTCTTTTTTTAATTATACGATGTATTATTGCAGAACATCTATAAATAAGCTAAATAATACATGAAAGAATAGTACTGTATTCTTCAGAAAGGTATTTGTTTGTCAAATTTTTCAGAAGTATTTTTGCAACAAATCTAAATTAAAAAATGAACAACTTTTCTATTTAATAGTACAATATTATCAAAAATTCATTTAGGCGATAATTTAAATTTTACTGTACATTTATACTAAAAAAAAGTTATTAAAAATAAAACTCTTTTTCAATTAAATTAAATTTTAACGGGAATTTTGTATCATGCAATAACGGAGATTAAACAGGGCAAATAACAGCCTAGAACGTCAAAAATAAATAACAGGAAAGCAGACAGCTGTTTCGGTAGCCTTTAGCGTACCATCTTCAGTGCATAAAGAAATGTAAGAGAAACACTCTTATGTATAGGAAAGGGAGATAATTTAACGTAGGATGATTAGCCAACAGAATTACGCGGTATGTGGGTGATTGACTAATAGGAAAATACGAAACACAAGTTGTAAAAAATACGGAAGAAATTATGAAAATATGGACTGAATGTAAAATTTCCAACAATCAGACGAATGGGGTACAGCGAAATCACAATTCACAATATTTTTAATATTTTTATAAATATGAATGTGCAGTTCTTCTCAAAATAAAAACTAAACCATAAGGTGTTTTACTAATTTTTTTATTTTGATTCAATTAATTCCCTATGGTAATACATTGTTCGCTGAGTGTAAGTAAATATTCATAAAAAAATCCTATAATATTCCAATGAATTTTTTTTTAAGCTTGCGCATGCGTAGTTAAAAATTATTTAGTAAAATTACTCATATTTCGTAAGGTATTTAACATTTTTGCAATCTGATTGCAGTATACTGTGTCTAATGTAGTATGTCAAGTTTCCTAAAAATGTCTTTGCGATGGGTTTAATACACTGCGTGTTATAATTTAAAAAGTAACTTCTTACTTTTTTTTTTTTTTTCAATTTTTTTAAAGAGACATTTATATTTGCATGAATATATGTGATAGCCTCATAAAAAGTTATACAGATAATTAGAGAAAGCTTCATAAACACAAGCTACATTCAAAATGAATTTCATGCATTACTTTGTCAGGGTGATCCAAACCTTGTTGATTTTTGTTTAATATTTTACTGGTCCGCTTTCACTCTTCGGAGCGAAACGTTTGCTGAAATATATGAGGTAAAATGTGTTGTTTATACTCTTAAAGCTTCAAGATAATTTCTAAAGAATTTTTCTGGATGTTTGCAAAACATTTAAATCCATTTAAATCCAAATGTCCAAATACTTATTAGTAAATCATATAAATTATTTTCATAAGCATCAGAATAGTATGTCTTTTAAGTTAAATTTTGTATAATGGTTGGAATATGTAATTTACCCGAAATGTTCGTTTTCCTCTGTCTACCCCATTATTGCAGTTCCACACATTCCGAACAGACTCACACAATTTTATCCATGCTTAAATACATTTAAAAAAAAAATAAAAAAGAAAGAAAAAGAAAACAACTAATCAGATAAAGTTTAATTATGTGTTTATTTTTCAAAAATAGGAACTGTTTAACCGAATTAAGAAGTGTTTAAAATATCAACTACAAATAGCGACTGTAGACAATTGTAATTTTCTTTCAAACTGTTTAAGAATTCGCAACTAAAAAAAAGGATGTATATTTTACACCCTGTATCATGTTCAACATAATTTTCGTATGAGCTATTTAAATACACAGTTTTCAATGAGCTTTTCGAACTGACGCAAAATTGCAAATGACGTGCAAATTTATTAAAATGACCTTTTTCTAATTTTTTAATTTCTATCTTTTTAACTAAATGGAATTTCGCATGTTAAACAGTGAATTCGAATTTTTTAATTTACTACCCATCGTTCGATACTTTTGGTGCCTTTTTGCGTAGAGCGATTCCTAAGGGGATTGTCCCACATAAATATATGTCTATTATGATGTTTTAAAAAAGCAGATAATAATAGTAAAATGAATTAATGACTTTTATATTAATATTAACCAACATCACGACGTATCTTCGCAGGTCATTAATTCCTACATTTCAAATATCGGAGTATGTATATCGAAGTTTTTATATGATTGGAGAATGTAATATTATGCCAGTTTGATAAAAAAAATTGTTACTTGTGAATTTAATATGAATTGATAGTGAATTTAATATAACATTAGGAATGACATAAATAATGTATAATAATTATCTTCTGTGCAAATTAAGCAGTCTTAAAGTAAAAGAAAAGATTGTCTGAAAAAGCATTCAAGACAGGTTAATGTCGTAATAGATCTTAGAAATAATATATATCTTAATTTAGGACACTTTTTATATTTTAATTAATTGGTGGTGCAAAGGAACTAATACAATATGTCTTAAAATAGTGATATGTGTTAAAACGAGACATTTCGCATTGCATCTTTGACTGTTCGAGTAAAGAGTAGTAGCGCCGTCTATTGACCAGTATATTAGGATGATGTTTTAACAAAATAACAACACTGATAATAATAATTACATTTAAGTACAAGAATTTTTAACTTAGCAGCTGAAAAAAATCATTTTCTAAACTTGAAATTATTATGAAAAAAACAAAGATTTAAATTTGTTTTATTCGAAAAAAAAAGTCAGTAAATGATATTATTTACAAGATTTTTCTGAAAATCATATTATCCAAACATCACATTTTCACATAATTCTTATGCAAGTTTCAAAAATTCTAAAACTCTAGATATGAAATTTAAGATATTAATATACATTAACATTCAACTGCCATATTATCAATAGTTTTATGGCAAAAAATAAGGATTAAAAGGACTTAGCACATCTGAAGGTTTTACATTAAAGTTTATATTTCCATTTAATATTTAGAAATTGAATTCTATTATGTTCATTCAATAAAATATATATTAAGGCAACGATTTTATTTTATTTTATTTTATTTTATTATTATTATTTTATATATATATATTTTATCCATATTTGAAATCTTTAAATTATTGACCTCTCAGTTTGCATTTTTTCATAAATTTATGATCTTCAAAATGCTAAAACTTCTTCACATATTTAAAAATTATAATAATAATGATAATAATAATAATAATAATTTTTTGGGGTGTTTAATAGATCCCACTTAGAAGAACTGGTGATGGTTTTTGCAATATCGTTAAAGAAAAAATATTGAAAACATAGATATAACGAACATCATGTATTTTTGCAATTTCTTTACACAGGCATGTACTTTTTGTTTTTATTTTTCCAAATATTTATAAATAAATTACAAAATCCATCACCTTTTTTTTCTTTTTTAAGTAGGCTCTTTTAAACATCCAAAAAATTTTTGAGCTTTCCATTAATTATCTGTAGAAGTTTTAGCATATTAAAAAATCAAAAATTCATGAAAAATGCGAACTGAAGAAACGCAATTTAAAGAACTGAAATCTGTAAAAAAAACTCAAAACCCTAAAAAATATTGCCTAATTATATATTTTATTGAACAAACCTATTATAGTTCAATTTATAAATATTAAACTGAAATATCAGCGTTTATATGAAACCTTCATTAGTACCAAGTCCTATTAAAGGTAAAACTGCAGTATGTATTATCAACTTTTGCCGTGCTCTGTGATAGTACAGTCGGGGAAAAAAAAAAACGCAGCACTTGACGGTATTTCGTTATTAATTGACGCAGAAAAATTTAATAGACACCATTCAGCAGTAAATGAAATGCACTTTCTGAAAATGTCGTCGAATTTTGAATTAGGGGACATCTACATATTAAAATGAGCGCAAACTTTGATTTTTTCAATAGTAACACCCAATTTTGAATTCATATTCAAATTTCTGAGAGTCTGGCAGTGCGGAAAAGTATACTGTTTGTATACTTTATCTTTAGTATTCATAGAGTTATGATCAAAAATGTGTTAGGGGGTTATCTCTAAATATAGAAAAATAAAATTAAGATCCTACAGGGACTAGACAAAATTATACTGTTTCACACCGGAAATATTTCATGAAAAAAAGTGTTATAAAAAGAAATAAAAATATTAACACCTTTGCAGTATCTTAATTATCATGAATTTAGTTTTTTGGATATCTATATACTTTAGTACTTTTTTAGATAATTTTAGGTATATTTAAATACATTTCACTTACGATTGGTCAGACAATACTTTTTATAAAAGTGCAATATTTTTCAATTAAAAAGTATCTATCATGGATATATTGATCACCAATAAAGCTTAAATTTTCTTTCTTACGTGTAACCTAATATACAAACTGAAATAATATAGCTATATATATATATGCAACAACTCATAAACTAAATCTTTTCGGATAAATTATTGTAAGGTTTCATAAAGTAAATATTAAACAATTTTAATAGCACAAATTTTCTTTCGTACGTGTAACCTAATATACAAACTGAAATAATATAGCTATATATATATATGCAACAACTCATAAACTAAATCTTTTCGGATAAATTATTGTAAGGTTTCATAAAGTAAATATTAAACAATTTTAATAGCACTTACAAGTTTTGGGTCAGTTGAACTCTTTGGAACTGTACGATTTGTTTTATAGTTTCTATGAAAATATAATTTCTTAATTAACTCTTTCGCGACTGCTGACGTAGATTCACATCATTTGAAAATCTGTAACAATGCCAGTGGGCGTTTCTTTCGTAATTTGTGTGTTACATATTTCTTAAGCATGTACCCAGTGTTCATATTTTTACAATAAAATATACTATGGATAGAAATATATTAATTAGAAAGAATATAGTTATAATGTATATCCATCTGTAATATAATTGTGGTAGAGAAAATTTGTTTTGAAATATTTTATTTTAAGAGTATTTCAAACAGTAAACCCCGCCTATTTAGTTAATTTTTTTCTTCTAGTGTTCGTTTAAAGGATTCTAAATTTATCACCAGTAATCGATGAAGTAAATACCACTTGTGTATATTTTTGTCAATGTAAAATAAGGGGTTTAACACGAATACTCAAAGTCACATTCACTTTTCGTTTCTGTATTGTTTTGTTTTGAAGAACGATAAAAGGCGGGGCTTTGGAAAAGAGGAATTTTTGATACTAACACAAATGTCTGAAAATCAACATTTTTTGTTTCATTTCTTTGCATTTGACGTTGTTGTTATATAATTTGACCCTTAAATAAAAATTAAAAATATTTTGTTCAATTTTTTCCGTTATTTTTTAAGATTTGCTTCGTTATCTCATTCAAAATTTTTTAAGAGACGGCCCCCTAAACCACTCCAAAAAAAAGATTTATTTATATCTCGAAAACTAATAACTGGAACGAGCTGCAAATTTGCACACCCATATTTTTCAGCATTAGGATTCATTTAATGTAAAAATTAATATAGGTCATAATTCATAATTTTTATGAATATGAATTTATTAATATTTTTCAGAATTAAAAATACTTTTCAGAATCAAAATTAATGATGGATTATGTTTGGGTTTCTTCACTGTATCTCGTAAAAAAAGAATTATATCGATCAAGTTATTTTTTGTGAAGATATTAAAAAAAGTTTGAAATATGAATTTAACATTAGCACCTTCAAACTTTGAACGCTTTAACTCTGTGAAAAAATAAGCGAAATATACAACCAATATACTTTTTCGCATTGTCGTGATCCCAGAAATTCAAATATAAAATAAAAATGGGGCATTACCATTGAAAAAATCAAAGTTGGTGCGCGTTTTAATATGTAGACGACCCCCAATTCAAAATTTCCGTTCATTTTCTGAATCTACTCTCAATTCCCCGTCGAATGACACCTATTACATTTTTGTGCATTGATTAGCAACGGAGTTACATCGAGTGCTGCGTTTTTTTTTTTTTTTTTCCCGACTGTACAATGGGTAAGATACTTGATTTCGACACCAGCTTTCCGATTCCAATTACGGCATGAGTTCGATTCCACCTCCGCGTAATTGAACTTAAAAAAAGGAGAAAAAAAAATCATTGATATTTTATTTATGCTCTAGAAAATTCTAAAATCTATTTTTACCAGTAAAACAGAATCACAAACTACATTTCTTTCTTTATTTTTTAAAAAGCCTTAAAAACGGCGATGTTTTTGAGCATAACATGGTGTTCTTAAGCCTAACATGGCGGTATTTTTTAAGCCTAAAATAATGGCATTGTTTTAAAAAATTTGCAATGTCTTAATTTCAGATGCAAAAAAGGTGTCTTAAAAAGTAAGACTTTTTTTTTTTTTTTTTTTTTCGCTTGAAATATGACCATCCGTAAATGACACATTTTTAACTAAATTTATTACGTTTACGTTTACAGTGTTTGTAAGCAGATATTCTAAAAAATCTGTATGGAATTTTTAATAGCACAGATGAATTTTAAAAACATATGAATGATTGGAAAAAGAAATATAAAGTATAATTGCGTTTTGGAAGATACAAATTAAAGTCCATTTATAATTGTGTTTTGGAAAACAAATGTTGAATTATGTTTGTCAAGATATTTGCTCTATATGTGTATAACTACTTATAAAACTTCTCATTATATTCTAATAACTTGATAGATACTTTATTATTAATAATAATAATAATACTATAAAAAACACATTTATGAAAATTTCCTTCATTAATATTCTCAACTGTTTATTTTATTATTTATGATTTTTAGCTCTAAATTATCTTAAATCATTTTGAGTAGCTTTTAAAAGCAGTTTCCAGGGATGGAACACTGTCGCAGAATTCATACCGGTATTTGTTGAAGAAATTCCTCTACCTATAATATCGTTGATTTAAGAAGTACAAATTTTTGTATCAGTAATAGAGTCATACGTTTTCCACCAGTAATCCATCCCTGAGTTTCTGTTGAAGGATTAAAAAACTTAAGGTAAAAATTATTCTCTTATTTATCTATTTTGAGAATTTAGAATCCTTATATTTAAACGATATATTTGTAGTTTTAAATAACCAATACGTTAGGCAAATACTGTAAATTTTCATTAACTAATAATCGGAAGGAACATTAATTATAAACAATAATTCATTACAACAGAAATACATAGGTAGCCAAAATATCATCCAAATATAACAAAATACAGATTATAATATTAAGAGCATTTTAAAAACATTTAATGATCATTAAAGTTTTATTAAATTTAAGATAATATTTATTTTCTGACTTTTTTTATCATTTCTTATTAGGTAGTTGATCTTTTCATTTGACAGTAAAGTCTTATATATATATATATATATATATATATATATATATATATATATATATATATATATATATATATATATATATATATATATATATATATATACATATATATATATATAAAGTGCGAAATAAAAATATGAAGTTAGAGAACGTTTAAAAGAATGGGCACGAAAAAACCTAATCACATAAAGGTGCAACAGAAGAGAAAAAACAAATTATCCAAAACTTTTCGCTTAAGAATTGTGTTCTTGCATCTTTCAAAAAACACGCATTTATGTCATTTCAAAAAATTATCCGCTGTGGTTAAGGCTAAAAAAAATTAAATAATATTTTGTTTTATTTATTTATCTTTTATTTTTTTGTCTGGAAAATTTTAAATAAATATATCTGTACTGATAAGTATAAAGGATTTAAGTCCATATTCTTGATTTTTCAGGAGACGAAAAATAAAATTTAACTAGCTAAAAACATATCAGAAGAATCGATTAGGAAAAGGGTATTTCGTTGATTTATACCCTTTATACCATTCAGTGGTTGTCAATCTTCATTTAATAACGGGGAAAATTGAAATAAATATTTTATACCATACATGAATGGTAAATTTCTGAATTGGTCCTTTTTTTACCAATGGATTTTCTCAAAGACTAAATGACATAGAATTAAATCCTTTATACCAATCGATAGAGAATTTTTTTCTGAATCTGACTATGTACTTAACTCAAAATCGACATTTTTGGACTTAAATCCTTTATACTTATCAGTACAGATATATTCGTTTATTCATAGTTGTCGAATATTTGTATATTTGTCGGTAAATAATGCAACATATATGATCTCACAGAATCGACAAAATCTTCTGTAAAAATAATATTTTCCCTAACTTTTATTTCATGATTTTTTTTTTTTTTTTTTTTTTTTTTTTTTTTTTTTTTTTTACTGATTAAAAATTTTTTGTTAATTTTATTCTTATGATTTGAAAGATATCTGTACAGTGAGGTAAAATTAAATGATTTGTAGTTTCTAAAAAACTAAATTCTTTTTCCATATTCAACCGACTGAAACGAACAAATTTGTAATGGAATTCAAAATTCATACATATTCTTTATATATTCTGAAAAGTATTTAAAGAACATTTAAAATATCTTTACAGTAGATATGCTGCAAATAATAAATTGTAAGATTACTTCAACTGAAATATTTATTTATTCTAGAAAAAAAAATCAAATTAGATTAAATTTAAATTTAGATATTGAAATATTAAAGAAAAAAAATACTTTATACTTCTAGTGATTTTTATTAAATTATTAACAAATCTACTAAATATAAAATTGTATTAAAGTTTATTAAACACTTAAAATAGGTTTTCTTGTTTATCAACATATACGACTAATAAAATTCCTTTAATAGAAAACACTGTTTAATAAAAAATATGCGCATTTTAATACACATCATTTATTGAAGGTTCCTATATATATATGTATTATTTTCTGTAAGTTGAAAAGTATCCTCATCATCTTAAAATCCTATAAATTTCTTTAACAGCTAGGAGGTTAGAAAAGAAATTTAATAGAAATAAGAAAACATACGCAATTACTACCGTGTTTGGTATGCTCGGAATTATATAGGTTTAAAGCAATTTTTTCTTCAACATTGAGTTTTATATAAAGCATCTCCAAACGAGATGCATTTCTTGTATACAATTATCTCTCAAAGAGAAGTTTTCTTCTTGTAGATGACATTAAACATTTACTAAGCAGTTCCGTTATCGTAAAAATAGAATTTGATGAAATAAAACATGAGTCATATTCTAAAGAAGAAATAAAAAATACTACTTTCTGTTAGTACTTGTGTGCATTAGATGAAAAATCAATTACCACTGCATGATGAGTAAAAACACTACGCACGGATGGTGCTCTTGTGAAAAAAATGCTGAGTAGAAACGAAAGACAATTTGCATATATGAATAGATAATTAACTTGGGAATTCTCTTTAGTTCCGTTTGCATTTTTTTTTTTTTTTTTTTTTTTTTATCATGCATTTGCAGTCCTCGAAAGAAAAACATTGAAATAAATTTTAAGAAACTACATATATAATGTCCGTTCCTACATTACGCAATTGACAAAAATCTGTTTTCTTATTGTTTTTTTTTCTTTTGATTTGCTAAAATCAATTTGACTTCTTCGTGTAATTCTTATCTTTTTCAAACAGGGATATCCCTTGTGACGAATTATATGTTCTTTACAATCTCATTTAAAGACAAGAAATTGCAATTTTTTTTATTTTGAAAACTGATGTTTACAATTCATTTCAATGTCTGTAACAACTGAAAAATTTAAATCTTGATTTAAATTTATCTTCATAGTAGAAATAGCCTTAATATTTGGCGATCACAAATACGATATAAACCACACGAATTGAGGCTTTTATGTCATGGTTAAAACGATGTATTGAGATAAATAAAATAAAATAGTACCCATGTTTTGGAACTGATAATAATAATAATAATAATAATAAAGGATAATTTAAAAAAGGAAATGACGTCATGTTTGCACAAATGCATAAAAGAAATATAAACTGTAATGTTAACCATAGTTTCAAAATTATAAAAAAAAAAAGATAAAGAAGTGTTAAAGGAAAATAAGAAGAATATGTCCTCATCTAAACATATTTTTTTTTTTTTTTTTTTTTTTTTTTTTGTAACTTAGGGCTTAACAAATATCATTTGAAAGAAAAAAAATGATTTCGTGCTTTATAAATTGATGGAAATCATAATTATGTTAGCATTTTAATAGTTTTTTTTAACTGTTTAAACTTTTATATTTAATGAGTACAGTTCGTTAAATAGACCGCTTCAACAGCCTGTAACAACGTTTAATCCTTTATAATAAGGTATGGAATTAAAGGATTATTACGCTTTTATTTATTTATTTATTTATTTTGAAGCCTGGTGGACATTTGAAATATTGTGATGTAAAAGTAATGAATAAATATTCATATTTATTATAATAAAATTACAATAAATATGAAAAAAATATTCGTAATATATCACACAAACCGATGTTAAATATTACAAACTGGTTTATGAGACAAAGAAGCATATAAAAGTAAATATGAAAATATATTCACTTCTAAACATCAACATTTGAGCAGCCAAAGGTCAACTAGTTAATAAAATATCAATTTACTTCCTTTTAAAGTTAAATAAAATGTGTATATATAAACTTAATTTATTGTGTTATTTAAAAATTACGTGTTTTTATAGAAGTAATATAAAAGGTTTGCGTATTTTTTAAATTTCATAAGAAGGTTTATTTTAGAGTAATATTTCTGTTTTTATATAATCGGATATTTTTATTACCCCTTTTCTGAATTTATTAAAGGTTTTACTGTTTAGCTTGAGGCCCGGAAAAAAGCTTAGTCTCTGCAATCAGACAACATAAAAGAAACCCTTCTAGAGCTTGTATTTTTATAGTCACTTTAAAAAATGTAAGAGGATTAGATGTTATCTAGAAAATTCTTCGCGCCAAAAGGTTTATTTATTATTTTAAAAGAGGATTTTCATTCAGAAAAAAAATTTCACCGATAATTTTTGTTGTGTTAAAACAAATATATTTTTATTACGCATTTTCATCAATGATATGTATTTTTAAAAAACGTATTTAATTTTTTTTTTTTTTTTTTTTTTTTTACCCTATGCTGAAATAGAATTTATTAATTACAATTTAAACAATTTATTTCTTTTCCTATTTTTTTTTTCCAAAATGAAAGAAAATTTCAAATCTATATTAAAAAAAAAAAAAAAAAAAAAAAAAAAAAAATGTATTTGCATATTTTATTGAGATACAGTACGATATTGATATTATGATGAAATGTAATTTTTCTGAAGCATATTCATGTCATTCATAAGTTTCAATATGCTTATCAACGTGTCGCTAGGATATATATAGACCACTAAGAATTACAACATTTTTTATCTAAATATATTTAATCAATTATTTTTTCTTTTGCCAGTATTTTGGATTTGATGATTTTTTTCTTTTTATTAATTTATTTTAGCTATAGGAAGAAAGGTGCAAAATCGATGATATGGGACAATAAAATTCCTGATATACAATAGGAGAGGGAGGTGGGGGGAGGAATTAAGTCTCCTAAACCTTATCTTCCATCTACTCAGTGTAATATCTGTTGACAATTGAATAAAATACATTTATTTATTTATTTTACTTATTACAGTTATATTGGGAAAAGTACAATTATAAGAATATGAAATGCAATTTCACAATATAATTCGTTTTAATTTTAAGCTGTAAATATGGGAGCTAAATTTACTTATTTCATGAATAAAAATTGTTCTAAAGACAAGAGAGGCTCAAATAAATGCTGTACATGCTAAAAAAAAAAAAGAAAAGAAAAAAAAAATAATTTTAGAAAAATGTTTTGCCACATTATCTCACTCTATTAAGAAATACTACTGCTACATTTTCTAACGTTATAAATACAGTCGGTAACAAAAGTGTCCGAACACTAGCCAAAATTCCTATGTAAAAAAAGTACACTTCATATGGTTTTGTTAAATAAATCCTTGTCGAATCCTGTGCTTAATCAGTCTAAGAACATGATTCGATAAGGATTTATTTAACAAAACAGTATTAACTCTATTTTTTTTTTTTTTTTTTTTTTTTTTTTTTTTTACATAGGAATTTTTGCTAGTGTTCGGACACTTTTGTTACCGACTGTACATAATGATTTCCCCCTTTCTCGACAATTACTGTAAAAAAAATATTACATATAAGTTATTAAAATTGATATTACTGAACATAACTTTGTACAAATATATAACAAATTTCAAAGTCTAAAATTTATACCGAAGAAATACAAAAACAATAACAAATAATATATGTATAAATGTATCTGACGCTTTTCATGCTAAAGTCAAAGAACTAATGATGTTCATTAACAATTATTATTATTATTATTTTAAATTTATCTTATCCATATATAGCAGATTAAATGCTGTTTTATGTGAATTTTTGTTAATGAGTTTTTTGCAGCAAATTAAACATCACCGAGAATCAGGTTTTTAGCGATTTGCCTGTTAATCTTTGTCTCGTATTAGCATAATTCAGAAAGATGTGTCAGCAGAATGTCAATTTGCTATTCCAAATTTGTATCACATTCGGATAATTCTTGAAAATTTTGGCGATATTAAACTAATGATCCGTGTATAGAAAAATGCAAAGGAATTCAAATACACTACATTTATTTGCGAAATTTTTCGTCGGTAAATTTTGACATCTTTATACTTCAGTAAATAAAATGAAATTAAGCAGATAGCTTACTTTTAAAAATGGAAAAATGAAGAAATTTTCAATTAAAAATCAAAATTTATATATATATATATATATATATATATATATATATATAAAAGATTAAATGATGTACAGTACTTTTTTATGTGTGTGTGCGTTAACGTGTATGAGGTTACTCTATTGATTAAAATATAATTTTGGTTTACTTTAAAATAGAAAAAAAAATTAAAATATTGTTTTATTGCAGATTATTAAAAAAAAAAAAAAAAAAAAAAAAAAAAACTCAAGGGTGCTGTTTTACTGCGCGCAGAATATCTCAATTACAATTTTCTTTATCCTTATAATTTTTACATTAATAAAACAAAACATTCAAATTAATGTCTTATGTTTTCAAAAATATCCTAATTAGTTCAATTTATTTTATCGTTAGAGTGCTGAAACTCTATGTCCTGCGATTGAATTCCTGTTCAGGCATGGATGTTTCTGGTATACTTGTATCAGTCCATAATTAAAGTTCTTGCTCTAAAACTTGTAAACTTTTGTGGTCTCAATTATTTGAGATACAAGTGGTCCTCGAGACAGTAAAAAATCTCAGTACCTGTCAAACAAACAAACCAATTTATTTTACAAGAAATCGCGAAAATCACATAGTCCTTTCAAAAAAAAAAAAAGAAAAATAAAAGAAACCTTACACTTGAGTGTCAAAAAAATACTTTGCCGTTCCCGCCATAAAAATGTGTTGAACTCCAGCGATGACACGTGGTGTTAGTCAATCACAGTCGGCCTTTACCTATCCTGTCAACACTCAGTTCGCCTCGTGGACTTTTAGAGTTAGACTGTATGCTCTTTGTTCCCACCAGCCAGTATTTCGTTCATTTGTTAAAAGTTTGATAACCTACATCGATATTGACACTCCACACAATGGGTCGGATTAAGTTTAAAATGGAAAAGAAATCTCATGCCTTGACTCTTCTAGAGAAATGAATCTCTGTGATTGGTGTAGCCAGAGATCTGGCAGATCATTCTGGATGTAGCCAGTTATAGCCATCCGGCAGATGTAGCCAGAGACCCGTTCCTAAACGGCTGCAGTCTGCAGTAAAATGTAAAGATGAGATAAAAAATAGTGACCGTCTAACGCCAAGTGTCATCACTAAGATTCGACACATTTTTATGACGAAAACGGCAACTGACATGTAAGGATTTTTTTTTTTTTTTTTTGCTGCTCAAGTGTAAAGATTTTTTTCCACCACTGTAACACTTTTTAATAAAAATAGGTTACATAAATAACGATAAATTTATAAGGAGTGAGCATTTGTGATTCCAGTCAATCTAGTTTAAGATGTTTATCTAACCGAAACAGTTAATTTTTTTTCAGATCTTGAAATTTAATGTCATTTTACTTTGATATTTAAAACCTTGCCTTAGACTTAATAAGCTTCTAACAATAGTAGACATTTTATTATTAATAGTTTAATCTTTTATGATCAGACCGACTGGCAATTGTCACTCTTTAGCAGTAAGGACCTGATGAAATAATTACAAGCCTTAAATAGATGTCCTTATATTTCACAAATTATACTACTGTTAAGTTTGTTTATAAAAATTTACAGTTTTGTATTAATTTGACAAACATAACTGTTTTCGGGAATAAAAAAAATCGTGTACCGATAATGTTAAAAATAAAAAAAAAAATGCAGGAGGTAAACAAAATCTATTACTGAAATATTGAGCAAACACTAAAATAACGTGAACATTACTCAGTTGGTAATCATTAAGATTTTCTACAATTAAAGTTTCATAAAAAAAAAAAAAAAAAAAAAAAAAAAAACTTATTATTTCTTTTTTTTATTTCTTTTAATGTTTCTCTCCCATTTATGATTTATCCTATGGTGAAAATTTATGCTGAAGTTTTCGAAATTGTTCAGAATATACAGACATACATTTTCAAGTATGTTTATTTCATATAATATATTGAAGGGCAGCATTATTTTAAGATTTTTGTTTGATCATTTTCTTCATTAACGTAATTTTTTCTTTCGTCGCTAGTTGCAGCGTTTCTAGAATTTTTTCCCCTCCAGTAAAGTTTTTTAACACACTACTTAAAATTTATTATACTGGTATTCTCATTTGAGACTAATTTAGCACTGTACTTCTCATTTAGCGAACGTACTACCTAAATAAATGTTTGCATTCTTTTTTTTTATTCTAGACATTTTTATTTTAACTTTTAAAAGGATAAATTACACACCACATATATTTCACATACGATTTTTTTTCCAACATTAAGAAAAGTCTTTAATTTTAAAATACTTTTTGCAATTTTACTTGTTTATTTAAATCACTTAATTAATATTTTAGGATATTTATTCTTTTGAGTGTTGTGCAAATGGAGTTATTTTGTTTTACTGACATTTGAATAAAATATAATTAATTGTATATGCATATATTACGTAAACATTATTTAATAAATTTAATAATAAATAACATAAGCTTTGCCTGATACACGTAACTTATTGTTCTACTCATATTTGTAATACTCTCATTGCCTGATATACGTACTTTATTGCACTAGTCATATTTGTAATGAATATTATAGTTTAATATTCATTAAACTATAATTTATGTAATGAAACCTAATATGCCAATGATACCTAATTTTAATTAGAAAAGTGTCGATTATACAATAATTGAATCTATAAAAAGTCGTGTTACTTGAACAAAAATGCAGCGTAAGTTGGTATGGTAACAAAACTAAAATGATTTAGAAACTAAAGATCGATTTACAATTTCGATTTAAGTTTATTGTACCTGATAAATTACATGAAATATGTTTGTCGTAAATCTTTAATTTATGTAATATGAATTTCCTTTCATTGATTATTAATTGAGTATATATATCAAAGAAACTGACAATAAAGTAGTCAGTTTTTCCCCTTAATAGCGCTGAATTAATTTAAAATTATTTATCAATTACTTTATTTCTAGAATATCAAAAGTGGTCTTCAGATTGAACGATTGTACAGCATGAATAATTCCTTTAGATCTCAGTTACTTTATTCGCTGCACACATAGCTGAACAAACCGAATTCAATATTCTGGTTTCACTTCGTTAAAGCTGTCTACAGCCAAAAGGAATGAGTCCACGTGAAGAGCTGAGCACAAAAGCGGCCTTTTCCCTTCTCGAATTAATGGAACAATTAAATGCCCAGAGGCGAGCAGCGTTGTCTCATAATGAGGCTAATTAAGATGTGGGGAGAGAAGGCGACTCATTAAATGGGAACGAAATGCGTCTCTCTCTCCTTTGGTGCAATACTAGGATAGTTCGTGATTAATTATTTGATACAGTTTTGTTTTAGTGTGACCTCGTGTCTAATACCTGAGGCACACGAGCGGGAAACGAAAAAGGTTGATGAATAAGATCTGTTAAAGCATCTTAAAAAAGTACAAAGTAATAATAGATCTTAAGATTCTCACGTACAGAATCTGGCTTATTATTTATAATAAATGAATTGCAAGTGTAAGATTGGATACAATTTACGTAAAAGTAGTGAAAATAATAACATGATAGAGATATTATTATCTTTTATGAGAATATCACAATTTTTACTTGAAAAATTAAGGTTTTAGTCCGATAAAAATATATGAATCTGAAGAATAAGATAAAATAAGTAAAAACTAAACCACTTCTGAGTTTGTATAGTATATATACATCAGTTTAGAACTGTTTATAAAGTTATTGTTTATTTTGAAAAATGAAAAGAAGCACAATCTTCGGATTCTTTCTTTCTTTTTTTTATTTATCATTTGTTACCAGAATTTTCATTCTTTTTACAGCAACCATCAAGTTATGTTTAACTCATAGCACCCGCATCGAATGCAGCTACCTCTAATAAATTTTTGCTGCGTGCTGCGAAATTTAGAAAATTTGTAAATTTCATTTAATACAGCAAAGTTTAAGAAATCCTTTCTGACTTTTCTGAATTATAAAGAAAACTGACAACGTTGTAGCTGTAAACAATGTCACATTGGAATTGGAACGTGACATCACAGCTTCTGACTGCATTTTGAGACTGGCATGCTGTATTAGGGTTTTAATATAACATGCCTTTATTAAAAGTATTTTTAAATTTTGAAGTTAAATGTAAAATGTATATACATTGTAGACCATCGGTACAAATTGCATTCCCTCCTCTGCCCTTAAAGTATTTTACTTTAGAAAGGCTTGCTATAATCGATGCCGTTGAAAAATTATCTGGGCAGAATTTTATTTATCGATTGCCAATATTAAGATATTTTTCATTTTTACAACTCTTTGTTTAGAATTGATGTAGAGATAAATATTTTTATAATTCAATTGCGTTTTTTTTTTTTTTTTTTAATTATTATTATTATTATTTTACGTATCAATATAAAATTTCGTCTATTGGATTAAACGGTCGAAAAATATAATAATTATAATGTGAAATACTTAGAAATAAAAAATTATATTCAAAAGCCGCTGAACAATATAATAAAATTCTGATATTTTCTCAAAAGTTATTTTTTCCATCCTTTTCTATTTTCTTACAGTCTTAACTGGTAATTTTGAACATTTTAATGATATTTGGTGAATACAAGTATCTATATTATAATAATAAAGAACCACACAACTGGCGTTTAAAAGTAATAAATACAGAACTTTGGATAAACACCATAAAATGCATTTTATGGTGTTTATCCAAAGTTCTGTATTTATTATCTATATTGTTACTATTTATTATTGGTTATATTTATGTATTATTTATGTAAATTTAAATATTTGTGCAATTTTTTTTTTTCAGTAATAGTGTAATTTATATTTAAATCCATAACAAAATATAAAAAAGAAAAAAAAAACTTATTTAACTTTATCGTTTTCTATACCGTAAAGTATAAAATGTAAACATTTTCCTACATAAGCAAGTCGTTAATATGCTTTTTTAGAAAATACAAGCATAATTTACCTTAGTTTTGAAAGTACATTTGTTATTCTCTGCTGATATAAAGAAATCAAGTTTTATAATTCCATATCCAGAAATATATATATATATATATTAAAACATATATATATATATATATATATTAAACATTTTGCATTTATTACTTTTAAGCAAAAAATTCCCGGGAATAATTATATTTAAAATAGTTACTTCGGTACGCTTATTCTTTGCATTACAATGATCGATATTAAGATATCTTGAAGGAAGTCATTCCGGTTTCTATTTCATATGAATCCAATATCAATTCGATTTAAACTGAAGCAATAAAAAAATCAGATTACGTCATTAAAATAGTAAGTAATCGCTGTCGAAAACGAGTTTGACCTCTTTTAATCCCAAAACTGTAATGATGATAATACCCTTTGTTTAATATCTCATTAGTGTAAGTCTGAGGACGAAGGAGTTAAGAGAGAGAAAAAAAAAAGATATTCCGTTCTCTCCCTCCCATGGATACACAACATTAATTAATTGGATCATATCTGGAAGTCATGTCCTTAAGCTATAACTTTGTTGTTGTACTTCCAACCATTAATGACTAGATCGTCTCATTAAAAACAGCGATCAGGCATTTAGGGTCCCTTTAAAAGAATGATTATACATGTCTGTAAAAGTAGGGGGGACGTTGATGCATTAATTATAAAATTTTACAGGCGAGAGTGGATAAATTTAATAGTCATTGGTAGTTTTGATTAATAAAAAAATAATGATGAAGGTAGGGGGTTAGATTTTAACCTTAATTGTATTAAAAGTTAGGATTGTTATGATATCTTTTAATACTACGGTGAAAACTAATTGTTTTCAAACAAAAATAAAAGATTATAGTTATAAAAAAACTGCATTTAAAGAGATTATTATTTTCGAGTCAAATGGAAATAATTAATGATCTTAATAATTAAACTTTCGAAGATTTTTAACTCACTCGGGCTGTTTTTAATTGTTTTATAATTCTTCTTCAGAAGTTCAATACCTCTATTATTTTTAAATGTGGGATTATTTTACATTTAAACATTTAAAATATAATCCTTATTATTATTATTTTTTTAAATTATTATTATTACTTTTTAATGTATAACATATAATATAAAGGTGCATTTTTATCTTTTTGTTTTGGCGTAAAATTCGTAGTTCTTTTACATTTTTTACCTGAATTTCAATTCAAATCATTGGTCATTTTTCTAAAATATTTTAGAATTGGGGAAGTTGTCACAAAATTTAGTTAAAGTAAAACGAATTATTTGTCCATGTTTTGAAAATATATACAGGGTTAGCAAGAAATAAGTTGCCCACTTCAGAGGGCTCTAGAATCCGTCGTATCGGTCCAAATGACATAAAATTTTAACTACAGATAATTCAAACGTTGCGCTTAATATTTATTAAATAAAAGAAATAGTACGAAATTCCGCCGGTAGGTGGTGCTGTAATACACATAGCCATATTTAATATGCTTTAAAAATATGAGTGAAAAATAAAGTAACATTAATAAAACTGCTCAACATTATACCCTTCCTGTTCAACAATGTGCTGTAATCGCATAATCATATTTTCAACAGCTGACCGGAGTAATTCTGCCGGAATATCTAAAACATGGCGCTGAATGCTGTCCTTCAGATTAGGCAGAATTGATGTCTTTTGACGGTAGATATTGTCCTTTATTCAAAGAATAATGCTAATAGGCATGTGCTGAAACACAAATGCTGTTTCTAATTTTGAATATCTGCAAATAATTACCATTTTTGTTATAGAGCCATCTATCGGCGGTTTTTTTTTTTTTTTTTTTTTTTTTTTAAATAAATGTCAAGCGCATAATTTGAATTATCCGTAGTTAAAGTTTTATCTCATTTGGACCAATAGGACAGATTCTAGATCCCTCTGAAGTAGGCAACTTATTTCTTGCTAACCCTGTATATATATATATATAATTTTTTACATATTAACTTTTTTTTTAATGTAATGCGTCGAAAACATCCGTCCTTTGAACAAAATGCCTTTTGTTTCAAACGTATATTTAATAAATAATTGGAGAGGAAGAAATTATGGTACATGTCTTCATATTTTAATTCTGTTTCATGTGTAAATATTTATTTATCAGTGAATGAAAGGAGAAAAACTACAATTGCTATATATATATATATATATATATATATATATATATATACTCGAAAAAATAAAAAAATTAAGAAGCAGTCGAGGCTAGATTTAACATTGGAATAAAAATTATTGTTATATATATATATATATATATATATATATATATATATATATATTTCATTTACAACACACGCCTGTCATATGTTTAAGGGGCTACACTGTTACGTAAATACTTGAATTAAATAGTTATAAATTATAAAGACAGTGCAGTCTGCTGAAAAGTCAGTTGAATATCATTGCGAAAATTTCTGTTTTTAACTGGTCATTCATAAATAACCGCACTTTATCTAAACTCAAGAAAAGAATTTGCATTGAAAATTCAAGACCCCAAGTTTTTTTTCCCCCTATTTTGTCTTTTCTCTACATTGTTGCTTGAATATTTTTTTTCTTTGTGATTATTTTTAACTATTTAAAAAGACAATGTTTAAATTAATGTTCCTAAGTATTCTACGAAATGACATCATTGTTTATTCTTCTATTTCACTTTACTTTTCAAGCATAATAACAAATAAAAAGTAAAAAAAAAAATATGAACTGAAAAATTTGGTAAAGTGAAGGAAATTTTTACACTATGTTTTTTTTTTTTTTTTTTTAATTCGCAAAATTCTTTTATTAAATTCCTTTGCAAACAACCAAAATACTTTATGAGTCAAACTCAAATAATGAAAGAGATCGTTATACATTAAAATATTTTTCTTTCCTATAAAATATACTTTAAAAGTTTAATACAAAATATCATTTTATTTCTATTCATTTCTCATAATTACCTGTAAAGCAAGGCACCACCAATGGCCAAAATGTTCTACATTGAAATTGGTAAACGGGAAATGATCTGTTCATATCGAAGTTTCGCATGTCTGTTTAGGCCAGTGGTTCTCAAATAGTGTGTCAAGGTACACTCGTGCGCCCTAGAAGTTTTTTGGGTGTGCCCTGTGGTATTCTCGAAATATACATGCCCAGATATATAAAAAACAAATATAGTTATTATTTTAAATACAGACATATCATTTGTTTTGTCAACACACATTATGCTAATTAACAGAATTTTTTCTTGAAAAAAATATACATTAATTTTTGTTGATATAGAACTTACGTTGAAAGTTTTGTAAATGAATGTGTAATATTTTTTTTTCATTAAACGCACTCGGAATACAATTAAAATCGTTTCCAAAATTATATTTCTGACAATCAGGACTTTTTTTCTCCCTACCATCACCACATTAGAGTGTAAAATGAAAAATAACATTTTCTGTGTACTAACATTTTGACGGCGAAATGAAATTTTGACTTTCAAATATTTAACTTCATTATTACAATATATTTCTCAGATATTTGTATAGAGTTCACCTACGCTTATTTATAGACTTTTAAATGCCCTCCTCCCTCCCCTCAAATTCACAAAATTTGAGTACCACTGATCTAACTGTTCAGACGTGTCCGTGGCTTTCTGGCGGAAAAATATCCCTCAATATGGGTATTAATACTAAGATTCGCGTGCAGTCAATAAGCTTTAGCCCCTATATAATGTGTAATGCAAGCTTTTTATGAATGAATGCCAGATTTATGAAGCAAAATTCCACTAGACATTTCAGCTCTTCAAAATTTAGTTTAGAAAATATCAAAGTCAAATAAAGTACGCTTCATAGTTTTGAAAAAATAAAACCTAGCTTGTAATCAGAAGATAGAGCATCATCTTAATTGTAAAAACATTGAAGAATATTATTGTAATTAAATTTTTGTAAGATGTTATGCATAAAATTGTAAGTGAAAATGTAGTGCAAATATTTCATTATTTTTCAGCAATACATTTTTGAATTAAATAAATGTCATGGAAATAAATAGATAGTAAAGGAATTCATCTATTGAATATCAACATATATATCACTATATCACAATTAAAAAAAAATAACAAGAATTATGTGTTTCTATTTTATATATTTGAAGCTTCTTTGCTTAACATTAGTTTAAATAAATTTGTTGCAACATCTAATACCAACTACCATGCATTTTATAAAGTACACTTGAACCCGATTTTCACGGAAATTCTCCTCAATTTTAAGGGCTTTTCAATTTATTTCACTAATCAAATACAAAACGTATTTCTAAAGAGTGTTACACAAAAAAAAATTATAGCTGTAGACACGAGGCTACTTATCAGATTGATTCGCACGTCAAGAACTGCAGTCAGTGCATAATTGGGGCTGTCAGTAGGCTCCGCGTGCAGGCCTTTTTCTTTCTCTGAAAAGCCACGTGTCAGTCATTCGCACGAGCAGCGAGTGCTGCGGTAAGATAGAGGGAATCATATATTAATGTCGCCTCATATAATGATTTGTAATGCTTATTTTCTGTGAATGAAAGTGACAGATAGTTGGGTGGCTGCTCCTTTCAAAAAATTCTTTTTCTTTTCTCCCCTTTTTTTTTTTTTTTAATTTTTCTGAAGCAATAGAGATTTTTTTTTTTTTTTTTTTTTTTTAAGTTTTCTGTTGAGCATGTAAAATTTGAATATATGATAATTATATGTTTGAGATATGGCTGCACGTTTAAAAACACTTTATTTCAAGAAGAAAATTTCGATTTCTTTGAAATGTTACTTCATGAATGAAATGAATTGTGTATTTTTATGCATGTAGTTTTTCTGTAAAACATTACATATTTTCTTTTTACAAAATACATATTATTTTGCTCCATTGTGAATAAGTTGGTATCATATCACACTAGATTTGTAGTAGATGCTATCTTCCCATATTTAAGACATAAATACTTAATATTTTAACAAAAATATGCATATGAGTCATGTTAGCTGACTGCATGTGTAAATATAAGTGTTTCTTTATCTGTGTAAAAGTATAAATTCGTTTATAAGATTGCTTGTCTGTATTTAGGTATATGTGTATAATACATGGATGCGTGAGTGAGTGTGTTTGAGTATGAGTTTAATTAAAAATTTTTTTGTGAAAGAATAAGTTTTTTTATATTCAAGAAAATCTGCAAAATCTATGGGTATTTTTAGATGCTTAAAATTTGAAGATATTTTTTGTAAAATTTCGACGTTATCAGATAATTTAATTTAAACAAATAGTGTCACGCCGTTTCCGTTTTACCTAATTGATGAATAAGTGTAAAATATGCATTGTTATAATATTTATTTTTATGATTAATTTTGTGATATTAAGTATTGCAAAAATTTAAAATCAAACAACAATTTCGTTTGTATACGTACACGAATGCAGGGAAATTACTATTTATTGTATGAAAGTATATACAGTAATGGAAATTAGAACCTAGCACTTTTCCCTGCCTTTTTTTAAATTTAAATTTTATGATATTGCTGTTTTTCTTCACGATATTACATTCTGCATTATTTAAGAAGACGATTAAGCAGTTATCCTAATTTAACAAATTATTATAAATTAATTAACTCATAGTACATAAAATGATATAATTAACCTTAGTTTCACGGAAGAAGGGCGTGTCAGTGTTGCAAATGGATATGATTTCGTATAACTTTTATCTAGCAGCATTTTTTGAGTTGAAATGATACACAGATCGTTGATAGAAAATATTGGTGAAAGCGGAAATATTTCTATGTGTGACTGATACAGCCTCAATACTCTCTAAAATCTGAATAAAGGCTAAAATGTCAAAATCCATGCATTTAAATGACAATAATATCCCCCTTAATAATTATGTCTTGTAAAAAATAAATTAAATAAGTATACCGATTGCGGATGATTCAACCCTTTGCCGACCCAAACACCACCCTAAACAGTGTTGTCAAATTTAGGGACTATTTTATACAACTATCACCAATAATGATAAGGAGTGATATTTCATATACATAATAGACGAATAACCTTTTAAGTGATTAGGCAAACGTTAAAGTTGAAATTTAGTGGTGGTACCGAATAAAAAATCCCTAAATGTTGCAACACTGGCCAGAAGGGTGAAATTAAATTGGACCAGCAAAGGGTTAATGTGTCATTGTATTCATTTTAATCTGACATACATTAATTTAACTATACGTCAAGTTTAATACTAATACGTCAAGTGTAATATTAAAATACGAATTTATGTGATAAAAAAGCATAGTTTTTAGTTGGAAAAAATATATAATACATATACAATAAACAGTTATGGTTAATAAGTTGCCTAAATAATAATTATTATTAATCTTATTAAGGCTAGAGAATAATTATCCTTTTATATAATGAAATTTTTTTTTTTTTTTTTTTTTTTTTTTTTTTTTTTTTTTAGTTTAATCTTTTTTTTTTTTTTTTTTTTTTTTTTTTTTTTTTTTAATTTTTCATGTGAGTTTTTGCAAATTGAAATAGATTGCGTAAAGTTAATTATTAATTCGTTAAACATTTGCTTCCATGCTATAAATAAAAATTGTAAAAATAAATAATTAAACATATTGTTAATTTTCATTTGATTTGATGATAATCATTTTACTTTTTTTAATGTAATATAGACTGCAATATTTTTTACTGTGCGAATCTATGCTAGTAAACCTTTTCGAGCTGCCTCATAAATTCACTAATTTTATTTGGAAAGTGACATTTAAGGAATTTTTCTGACTTCTGAAAACTAATTACGTACCATTAAAATAAATTTTCATTGAAAAGCAAGTCACGTTAGTTGAACGTCACTATGGTGTCATTATTGATATCT